>OX463776.1:5640881-6840881 GCA_949825005.1 Gasteruption jaculator
TCTCCTACTCTCTTCGCTCCCTTTCCCTGACTTGACTTACGTTGTTAGCAAGTTCGCTTGGTTGCCTGCTTGCCTGCCTGCCTGCCTGCTTGCCTGCTTGCCAGGGTTTGCCTCCACGAGACCATCACGATTCTTCTCCTCTTACTCTTGTGCCTCTTCTTCCCTTACTTTCCAAGCCTCTGTGGCCGAATGGACCGCGCGGCGCTCGCAAACTCTCCTCTTACTTCTAACTCTCCGAACATACAATTACCCGAGAGCAGATTACACGGGGCAACCCTGCTTCTTCTTCTTCGTCTCTGCCTCTCTTTCGCTCTCGCGGCTTATGGTACACCTCGTTATGGGATCACGAAGACCAACTACACTCACATTGGGATGGGACATACTTTGGGTCTTATGCCGACATTGGGATGGGACATACTTTGGGTCTTATGCCGGATCTTCAATCTAACCCTTATTAACTCTTTTATATATTATGTGCGAGATTTCAATCGCTTTGTGGTTTTTTATAATTGAATATCTATGGAATTTGGAACTTTCCTGGCACGGGAATCCCAAAGCTTTCGGTTTTAATCGCGATATCTCACACCAACTAACCGAGTTTTCTCTCCATTCGAGTGCCCTTTAATATTTGAAATATAAAGAAATCACAAATTGTGAATTTTTTTAATAATAAATTGTCCATTACGTTTATTTATTCAAAGGAACTTTGAACGCCTGGATATTATAAGCGAGTACAGAACGACCTCGTTATAACAGTCTCCCCCTCAACTCCCACTCTACGTGACTATGCGCGACTAGGTTGCGCGCTTGATACGCGGGACTACGCGCATGCGCGTCTAAGCGTTCTTACTTATTTATCTGGTCCTTTTAAAACCTTCCTTTTATTGAAAATAAGTATAAGGTTGAATGATTAAAACAATATTTTATTTTATTTTTTTCCACGGTTGGTTTTCATAATATTTTATTTTCACATTACAATCGAGTTTGTTATTAAAAAAAGGAGAAAACGTCCACGAATTGGTCAGTAATTAGTATCCGATTGGTAGCCAGTCCAATAACGCTACACCCAAATTTCGGGCGAGTGCTTTCCCACAAACTCCCAGGGTATCTTTCAATTTCTAATAGACACATATGCACCCAAAAGCTCGGCGAGCTTTTCTAAGTTCGATCAGGATATGATAGATGTGTGACGGGAAAGTTTCGCCGAGTGATACCGTGCGACACGTTTTGGCTTTTTGCGGTTACAGAGATATCGACACATCTGTCTCTTGGATCATGCGGTGTCGGATGTGGAAATATACCGTTGATCCAATTATCGATAAAGAATCACACGGGTCCATTATGGGAGTATTCATTAAAGTTCCAGGCACTTGAGGCAAATGGAAAAAAGTTCGACCACGGGCACGTACGGCGAGACAATATAATAATTTCTATCATCACCGTGCGATGGCCGAGAGAGCAGCGAGGGGGGAAATCATTGCAGTGCAGTGTTTTTACTACATACGACCTTATGACCCAATATATACGTGTGTACATACATATATATATACGTATACAGCAAAAGAGATAGGGTACACCACGTCGGTTTCGATCAACGGCATCCATAAAGCGATAAATCGTGCTAAAGCCACAGCCCGTTTAAGCACAGAGGTCAGTTCATAATGTGGCTCACCTGGCGTTTAATGATGTGACGAGAGCCACAAACCTCCATGTTGTAGCCACGACTACTATATTCCACATTTATGTGCTCTCTCTTTCCCTCCTTCGTTATCTCCATCTTCCTCACTTTCACTCTGTCTCTCTTTTTTTTTTTTCGACGACACGTCCCTTGTGGCTAACCATTAGCAATAATTTCATGCATTTTAGCCTGAAAATTCACGATGTCTCGCATGTATTCCACTGAAAAAATTAAAAATTGAAACGTTCGTGATGTCAAGGGAGCGTTTCGTTGTTGTTTTTCTTTTTTTTTTCATTTCAAAACAGAAAATGAATGCTTTTTCAAAGAAAAGCGTGCGTAAAAATCGAACGGTTCGAAAAACGAGAGAGGGGAGGGGGTATAATTTACCAATCCATCGCAACAATTTCGAAATATGAATGTTTGAAAGCGCGTATATTTTAATCTCCGTAACGTAGAACTGTGGAATTTGTCGTTAACGGAACACGGGTCTGTGTAGGTTACGGGAAATATTGCTGTTGCAGGTGTTACATGTCACCTGTACAGGTATTGAAAGGTATACGCGCGTTAATGTATGCAACAACGCGTCAAAATTCCCACCCCTTTCAGGCGATTATTGTAAGAAAGTTAATTCAAATAATTTCTTTTCGACCAACAAACTTTTTCTGAAAATATGAGCGTAATCGGTTCAGAAGTGTAGAAGTTAGACTCCAGCGCCACCTATTGAAATGAAACATACCTGAAAACCTTAGTCGTCAACTGAACAACTTATGGCGTTAATTTGGCCTCAGTAGGTCCAGTGGTTTCTCGGCGATGACGCGGTTTACGCACGCATTATGGATTTTAGGTATGAAGAAAATAGGAAATAAGATGATTTTAGTAATTAGTGCAATTTTTAATACTAATTCAAGCCTAAAATGACCCCTCATTCGAATTGGAACCTATTCTTTGGTAGAATTAACACCGTTTGTAAAATTAACGCCATATCATCGACATTCTGCGACGAGGTGACAGCTTTTATTCGAATGGATCGACGGAAACTGATGCTTTGATTTGAACGTCGCATTTTCCCAGCGAAGTTCGTGACGAACGGTCGAGATATCTTCCTGATACCACGCGACCTTAACTCTCGTACGAGGGTTAGCGCGGATCGATTTGATGGCAAGTCTCTAGGCACAGTGGTAATAGCACAGCAGAATTTCCCATTGCCTGCAACGCAAACGTAATTTCGCGAAATTGTTGGTACAATGATGGATGTGTTTTTTCTACGTATGGGGATGTCCGGCTGAGTTACCGATAACCCCTAGCCTATTAATTCCGACGTTACGATAAACTTTTCCAACTTCCAGGCCTGTCTCCGGATTTTCGCCATAAATTTAGTACCTTAACAAAAAAAAAGAAAATCTAGGCACGGATCATTTAATTTCTGGTTGACTTCGTCACGAAAGCACTTGACGTAATTAGAGGTACCGCGAAGTATGGTTGATGTCATATTTAAGTACAGCAACAGTCGGAATCGCTGCGTATTTATGGAGGAAAACCTTCATCGTTGAAATTATGCAACATTATTTTTTAATAACAATCAACGGTTTCCGAATTGGCTCCTGGGTGACGTGTCACCTAATTTTTGTAGAAACGGCTTCCGGAACGACCTCTGGTGCGTATTTGGGATAAATAACGTAGTGGTTTTCCGCTTCAGGTTGGTACCAGACATTTCCCTGAGAATCAAAATCGAGAATCGAACCCGCGACCACCTGCACTCAACGCGGCTGCCCTGACCTCCATGACATCGTAAACTCATTTTACAGTCTATGGCCAGTCAATAAAACACTGGATTGCTTAAGAAACCTTCCATACCCGATTTTAAGTCCAGTTCATCCACCAAATTCCAAAGTTTAAGATCCACGGATTCCGTGCGAATCCGAAACCGCTTAAAACAACACAAATTGGGGCCAGTCAAGGCTAACGAGCATAACGAACATTCCCCAGTCAAGTGTCGCTTCCTCAGCAATTAGGGATCCTCCGTTTCGCGAGAACGAGGCTGCAAGTCACCGATTGCTACCTTGTTTACCCGAAAAAAATGTATATCCGTAAAAATCAAAGGCTACACATTTCGGCGATGGCCCAAGTCTCAAGATGTGAGCGTATGGACCCTGACACTTGCGAACCCCGTCAGATCTTCCGATTCAGTAATTTGTGAATCTCGCAATTGGCAAACTTCAACTGTCCAATACGTATAAATCCAATTAGGGGGAATTCGCAGCCCCGTTATGGCCCGGAACTATCCAGAAGTGGCGCTTTCGTGGGTAGTTCGATCGTTACGGCCTGCCCTTTGCTCCCTCCTCGGCCTTCACATGACATTAAATTATAACAATTCCCGAAGTACGATAAACTTGCATGTTTATACAAAAGAAACTATGCCCT
This sequence comes from Gasteruption jaculator, assembly GCA_949825005.1. Classification (NCBI taxonomy): domain Eukaryota; kingdom Metazoa; phylum Arthropoda; class Insecta; order Hymenoptera; family Gasteruptiidae; genus Gasteruption; species Gasteruption jaculator. The sequence continues at coordinate 5,644,981 of OX463776.1, forward strand.
GGAGCTCGAGGCGCTATAAATCCGTCCAATTTATTGGCGGGGAGTCCTCGAAATCGTAAAATTTCGGAACCCGGTGTTCCAAAGGCCAAGACAAGGAACGGCAATTCCATTAGAAGCATAAAAATAATTGTGCGTTGTCTTCCGCGGACGTTCCAAGTGATGGGTATTAATGGTCAGCAGCGATATCTTTGCAAATGAAAGAGAAATGGCTGCCAGACCGGAAGTTCAGCCTATCGTAAGTGGATGCACAAGGCGAGGTAGGATGAACGAAGCCGCTGCCGTGTATACGTATACGCCGAGTCAGGTTCTGGTCGTCTTTGGTTGGTTGGTCTTGGGGCGAGCTTATCGTGATCATCCGAAGGGGCTCACTTTCTTCAATTAACAAGGAAAAATGGTTGCTATTCGCCGCTACGTTTTTCTTCGCGTCCGCTATCGAGGTGAAGCCAGGCCACGGCGGCCACGGCAAACTTGGTATGAAGAAATAAAAGAGCCAACATTCTTATTGGCATGTAAGACGCACCGGCACGGGATCAAAGAAGAATTTATCTACGCACACGCTAACCCCTAAAACCTCCTCGTGTTTGTTGGACGCGACGAGGAGGAGAGACCACGGCGCAGAAATATATGCACGCGCTTATCGGCGACACTTTGGCTCTCAAGCAGTCTCGCTTTTGAGGACTCTTGGCTCTTTTGGAGACGCAAATATATGTCAAGTGTATTTATTGCGAGAAGCGTCGTCGAGGGTCCACGAGCTCTTCGCTGGGGAACAACAAAGCGAAATTAATTCATCCGAGGGTACTCGAAAATGTCAGCGATGTCCAGAGAAAGTTCCACCCGTTTTCCCGCTATTTCATCGCGTATGCGAAGTGCCTCTCGCGCTGGAGAAGAAAGGAACCCGAAGAACAGGAAGTGGTACCGTTTTGGGACCAATTTGGTGATATCGAACGGAGCTGCCGCTGGGGTTTAGTAATTTTTTTCGGGTAGAATGCCGTTGGAAGCAAACTTTTTGCTGCGTCGCAATGAAATTTACTTTGCCAGCAACGTGGCAAAATTTGGTATTTCGGTATTTACATTGAGAGTTCCAATTTTGGGGACCGACCATTTTGAATTACGCAAAACCGATGTCTCAGGGGCCCAAAAAAATCCCTAGACACTCAGAACATTTTCGAATCGAAATATTGAATTTCTAGGGGAAAAAATTTCTTTTTTTTTTTCATTTTCGGTATATTTTGGCCAAATACCTCAAATGGCAAATTGTTTGGAGCCATACAAGTCCCAAGTCACTAGCCTCCGTTAATGGGTTAATTTTGGATCCGCAAATTGACACTTCCAACAATTCCAAGAAATGTTCAACGACATAGTAGAATTTACCATATTATGGTATTTCGGCTTCGCTAATCGACATTTCAAATTATGGCGCGAGAAATTTTCAACGACATAGTAAAATTTACTAAATTCAATTACGCGGTACTGTTGGGAGCTGAAAAATTGGCGATAGGCGCGGCAAGTCAAAGTACTTTCGGGGGCTGAAAAGTTGGCAGTCAGAATCGCAAGCAAAACCCACTTAGGCGTCAATAACCATAAGTGACCCCCATACGTAACCCTTTGAGCCCATCGGAACCTGCCGCCAACATCTCGGCTCCCGACAGTAGGTAGCGTACACCTTTCGTTCAGGTACTCGAGATTTCGTTTTTGATCACGTCCGACGTGTATTTAGCGAATGAGATATTTGGTTTGAACCTTTTAATGTGAGTGAATGACCACCACGCCTCCGTGATGTAACTCTTATTCTTAACTCCGGATCTCGAAGTAGTGAAGCCGAGTATAACCGATTACAAGAGGAGAATCTGCTGATGCATGAATCGAATTACAGCGTTTTTTTTTTGCTTACTTTGGTCTACGACTATTTCCGTGACAATTGTAATTGTATTACTTCTGACGTAAAAATGGAAGACTTTTCGAACTCGGGGTTTGGCTTGGCGGTATTGGAAAGGATCGAACTTCGTGCTCCAAAGTGAGTTATCACACGCAGAAAAGAAGAGGTCGGGGATAACAGGGTTATACGACGTCATGGAAATTGTACAAGGTAGGGAGTGGACTTTTATATGTTTAGAATAGGAAAACTAATTTTTACCATTGCGTTGCAATTTCTACCGTGTAAAAAGGTGATTTCCCTATGTTATAGTAATTTCAATCTCACGGAAATGAGATTATATTTTTTATAATAATAGTTTTTTTTGTATAATGAAAATTCGAATTATAGTGAAATTAATTCGCTGACGAAGGAGAAAGGCAAAATATGGTAATTTCTTCAGTGCAAAAAAATTTTGTACTGGAGAAATTATTATTATTTATCATTTCATAATTTTATACATTATTTTCCAATTTTCGAAATTTCTGCTATTTTTGTCGTATTGTTTCATGAAATTAAATTCGCGAATTGTTAATAATATTTTAGGCCTGGATGGAATAACCAAGAAATTCAATTTTTCCACCACAAACTCGATACCGTTTTGCAGCAGAAAATTCTATGTGTGGTCAATTACCTAATGCGAAGTGCCGGAAAGCTGGAAAATAGGTTCCAGAAAATGAAGCGTCGTTAATTACAGCTCTGGAAAAATCGTCCCCGACGTTGGACGTTATAACAATTAGAAATGTTCTCGTAGTGGCAGTAACAGTGCATGAGTTAATGGATTGCGGTTTGGACTAGTTTCAAACAAGAACACCAATTCGCGAAATTTCAGATTCGCTAAGTTTGTGCAAATGGGGTGCCAATTTTCCTGCGGAGCTAATTTTCTTGAGGTACCCCAAGCTAATATAGATTTCCATTGAAATTTTCCATTTCATTTCGGCCTTCGTTAACGTTAATTGGCAAGAGCGAGTGCAAAATGCAACGGTTACCGACCATATTTAGATCGGCTCCGTAGATACCCAAAAAACTAATAATCCCCAACGTTATCCCTAGAAGTTCCTATACTCGGAATATCGTTACACGTTTTTATCCGGGGCTTACGAAAAGCGAATTTTTAAGGTGACTCTCGATCTACCCGTTTCATTTAGATTCGATGCTGATAAAATATATTTTTCCTTTTTTTTTTCCCAGTTTAACATACTTACTTTTAACGCGTCGGATAAGGTCCTTTATTGTACCGTCTCGGCTCAAACGCGTACGTACTTCGATTCTGCGGAAACCTATTCCAGCCTATTCTACTCGTATGAAAGTGTCGCTGAACGCTTTTGAGGGAGTACAAAAGGTCTGGGGGTTTTAAAAATTTTTATATCGCCGGGAGTTTCGTTGAGAAAGGATTTTTTCCATAAATATTTCATGGCGCGTCTACGGTTTTAGCAACATTTAATCTCTTTTCGCGTATGGGACCCGCGGTATATATATTTTTGGACACATTCGGGATATCAATATTTTGACTCGGTATCGCGAAATCGCGTCCAAAGGAACCCCGACGATGTATTTCGGTGGAAAAAGTACCGAGAGATATTTGACAGTAAAAAAAAATGCCTCTTTTGGGGGAAAACAATATTTGAGCGTCGTAGGATATTTTTTGTAAGAGTGTATTAAAATAGGTTTGGGTTTTATAATTTATTTTTATTTTACTTTGGGTTGACGAAAGTGTGATATAATTTCGCGCAGGAGTGATAATGACGTTAATTTGAAAATTTATTTGGAGTTTCGTTGATTAAATGACAGATTAATTTAGAAATTTATTTATTTGATATAAGAATTTATTTGGAATTTCGAAAATTTATTTAGAAGGTTCGGGAAGGGCAAGGCAGAGAGTAGGGTCAATTAACAAATTGGTGGCAATCCACTCAAAAAATAATATTAACCAAGAAAAAAATTAATTTCCAACTAGTATTGAAAAATAATGATACAAAAATAATATTAATCAATTTTTAGTCACCAAGGGAAAATTTTCTTAATTACTACGAATTTTCTACTAAAGTTTTGAAATTTGGAAAGTAGGATGAATTTAAAAAATTGCGTATGCGAAGAAAACGAATGGAAATCTATTGACAAAAATAATATTAACCAAGGAGAAAATAATATTCAGGCGATATTAAAAAAATAATATTGATCAATTTTGAACGTTTACCAATTAAACATTTATTTACTTTTTTATACGAATCTCCCACAGAAATCGTTGCTCAAAAAGCATTTCTGCAACAAGCTTATGTCGGTTGCAATTCGTGCAAGGGAAAAATCTGGTATTCATTTCCTTACTTTACTTTCTCGTTGAAGAGACATCAAACGAATTCGAAAAAAAAAAGTATTTCTTTTCAAAACAACGTCGTTAATGAAACAAGTGTATTATTGGCACATTTAGCGATTAAAGTCCATTCTTGAAAATGGAAAATCCCGTCCCCCTCCGACTCCGATGATAATTAGTATCCGATAAGCTTTTCTTTTCCTCGCGTCCAACTTCCGCGGCTGACTAATTACCGAGCAATTAAAAAACCGCATCGTTTGAAGTGGGAATCGCTCTTACGCGGAAATTCATTTGGAAATGCTCCCCCAGGTGAGCATCGGTATCGGTGCAACTGCGAGTCTCCGTACGAACGTTTCGATGAAATTCCCTTTTAATTTCATACGAATATGGTATAAAGCAAAACCTTATGTGTTTCCCAAACGATTGGCTGCTCTGAAAGTATAAACGCTCCGGCGACTGAACTGCGGTTTATCTGTTATCATACGCGAAGCTCGGAATATCTTGGGAATATTAGCTGGTGAACGTACGTTGAAATGCATTCTTCGCTTTGGGTAGCCAAGGTACACACATAGTTGCATTGAAAAAGGAAAAACTAGATCGCATCCAGTGAGCGCAGATGGCTGATAGAAGGATAGCCTTCTTGGTTACTCTTACCAAGCGCATGGCTACCCGTATCATCTTATATGGCTGACCTTGGAATCTTAAGAAAATTTCCTTGCGCAGCGAGGGTTTACAATGAGCGTGCACTTCCTTGGCTATTCATTGCACTTTGATAGGCTAAATATGCACCAATCAATTGCAGCTCCGATCCCTCCACCAGGCGGAACACGACTGCGCAATTTATTGCACACCTTATAGGCATGACAATTTTTTCACGATCGGGGCATTTATTAAAATGCCCTATCGATTTCGTGTTACGATTCATCACGGAATTCCGCCTAACGACGAACGAATGTAATTCTTCGTGGAACGATCTTCGAAGCCTGTGCGAAGCCTGCATGACTCTGCCAGCGAGAAACAAAAGCCCAGCGAGAATATGGAAGCAATGTGGATCGAAGATATGAGAAAATCTCATTTCTCGCACTGGAGTTGAAAGCCGCCTTCAGACTCACGGTAAATGAGAATTTCCCGTGGCTTTGATCCGTCGTAGATCAGTGACGTGTTTTCGTTGCGATTTTACAGGAGTTGTGGAATTACCGCAGCGGAATACGCTGAAAATGGGAAAACAGATCAAAAGGGGAGATTTCACCAGGTTCGCGGCTGATTTTCTAGCCCAGGGAGCATCTTTAGCCGCGTTCTAGGGATTTTTTTTCAATACAGGAAGCAAAAGTCGCGGTGTCGAGATTTATGGGTGATATACGCTAAGAAAAAAAAGTATAGCCAATGGTTAACCATAGATTTTTACCGTAGAGTCGAAGGCTCCAAAAGTTTCGAATGCATTTTGTGGCCCATTCGAAAAATGAATGGCACCAAATGGGACTAGAGAGCATATTTAGTTATATTCTAGGGATTTTTTGCAATTTAGGAAGCTGAAATCACGATGCAGAGATTTATAAATAATATGCCCTAAGATAAAAAAAAAATAGCCAAGTGTTGACTCTACACTTTTTCATCTGAATCGGAAAAAAATTAATTTAGAGTTTATTTGTTGTTGATGCAACAGTTTAATAAATTTTAATTGTGGAAATTATACACAAAAATAGTGGAAATTTCGAAAATTGGAAAATAATAGATAAAACAATGAATCAATAAATAATAGTAATTTCTCTGGTATCAGTTTCTTTTGCGCTGAAGAAATTACTATAGAGTAATTGGACCTATTTTTTCCCTTTCTCTTTCGTGCAATTAATGTGATAATTAATTATTACATTATTAATTAGCGTATCTAGGGTCTGACAGACCCCAAATTACCATTTACGAATTTCTACTAGACGAAAATATCATACCGATGATACCAAAAATTCATTCTTTGGTTATTCCATCGAAACCTAAAAAATTAAAAATAGTTAATACAATAAACATGCTAATTAACTGTTAATTAAATAATTACAGAACCGAACGGAAATTTGCGATTGGCAATTTCCCGCTGCAGGTCGATAAAAACAATATTTTTTGGCAATAATAATGTCACGACTGGTTTCGGAGAATATATGAAATCGGACCCTCTTAGAATATGGGAAACCTAATTAGGTTTTGGTGATTTCCATAAAGACCCGCGGTAACTCCTACTAATATAGCCGGACCCCAACTGGGATCCGAAGGAATCGAGTTTGAAGCAAGTTTCCGAAAAGGATATCGCAGCCATTTTTTGTAGGTTGGGAAGATTTTATTGTGGTAAATGTCATATCTCATTATGCCACTGGAATATACGTGGAACCATACGGTGTAGAGTTACCTCGAAGTCAGATCCTTTTAGACACGAATCGATTAAACGGTTGATCCATTGCCGAGTAGCCTCTTTGATAGCCGACTCAAGTTTATTTAATTCGCCCGTTTTTCATCCCATTTTTGTACATCAAAGGCTTCATGGGCGCTTTTACAGAAGAGAAGCGTGCGAAAAATAATCGATATTGTTATCGTTATTATTTTGTTACTTACGAAAGATTTTGAATTTGATTGTATTGTTTTTCAAATTTTCAAAATGCAATTTTTGGCTACATTTCGAGCGATATTTTTTTTTATTTTTATTTATTTTGAAGTTTAACATTTTTCTGAGTAACAATCGGGTTTTTAACGGGGTAAAAGTACTTTTTATTTAATAACAAAACTTCATAGAGTCTCCAATAATTAATAGACAATTTTTATTTGATTATTACAAATAAATTGTAATTGAAATTTGGTACGCAGGTTGGTGCATAATTAACGACGATTATTTTGCAGGAATCTTGATAAAAGTAATCGTCGTTAATTATGCAACAACTTAATATCATGCCTTTGTTCGAATTTCTCTTGGTATTATTATTTTTATTGTATCGCAAAAAAAACAATATTTTATAAGTATCGTGATTACACTTAAATTAAAGATAATTACACTGAATTATAAGTTACAATTACAGTCGCAACAAAAAATAATTTCCTAACGATTTCATTCAACACAAAAGTTATTTCCTCAGTAAGAACAATGTTAAAAATTTGATTGACACAGTTACGCTCTACTTAACGCTGTTCGTTTTCATCCCCATTTTTCGTTCGACGTTGTAGGATTACACCCTGCTATCGATAAACGGAGTCGAGTTCAAGGTGAAGTCTATAGATAACTATTGATTAAAATTTCAACCCTTTAAGTATGCCCGGGACAATAGCATCGCAGCTACGGAATAACTATTGGCAAAATATTCTTGCACTTGCCTGTAAATACGCGAGAAAAATTGTTATTAAATAACTACTATGCAACTATTTACGAGGATCGGTACGTTAAAGAAACAGGAATAATTATACTTTGTTGTTAGAAAAATATAGTTACTTATACTATATTAATATAGTTATTTATACTTTGTAGATATAGTAAACATTTATTGTTCCCATTACCATTATTTATGGTGCAATTAATTTTCCAAATTAACTATAAAATCTGTTTGAAGCTCCAAGGCACCCAAAAGTATCGTAAAAGTATAGTAAATTTGTCTATATTATTTCTTTAGTCGATTGAAACAAGTTTTATATTATTAATTATATTATTAATAATATATCAATAATATATATAATATATTAATAATATAATTATTACTTTATATTATTAATAATAGATAATGAATTATTTTCTTCGCAGACACAATTTGTTAACCGAGAATTTTATTTTGGACTTTTTAGAAATAATATAATAAAAATATTAAATCTTGCTTGAATAATAAAATAAAGACGATAACAATTTCCATTATTATTTCAAATTTTTCATATTATTTTTAAGCGTGGCTCAACCTCCACTTGCTGCCTCGCCATAGTATAATCGGGTGCCTCGATAGTAAATTTCATTACAGGCCCCATGGACATTTTTATTAAATTCCACAAAATTATTATTAAAATTCCTATGTTGCGTAAAACTCATCCTGAAGCCACTCAGCGTAAGTAGTTCATTACTGAAGGAGATAGAATTATTATTATTTTTTTTTTTTTAACGGGAGGGCGTTTATTGCGTAAAGCACCCCCATTTGTAATGTAAATACTGTAAAGTGTGTGTTTTCCTCGTTCCATTAATTCGTAAAAGCCGGTGATTTATGAATGTTTGCTTTGAAAATGGAGTTGCCAATATGACTGACGCTGGGGTCGTAACTATTCTACTCCTTACCCTACTTGGCAGTGTAACAAAAGACCAAATATCACCAATTCTCTCGTCAAACAGTTCCAGCCTAATGGCAAACGAGAGGAGGCACAAGAAAGGCCAAATACATAAAAAAGAAAAAAAGAAAAAAACTGGTATAAATAAATCATGGTACCTCGAGATGCTGATTAAAATGGATCGCGGGAAAAGTTCGCCAAAGAATTTCTGATAGAATGTTTTTCCCCGAGAAATTCCAAAGCCCGAACAATGCGTAAGGGCCGAAGAAAAAAATGACGAATTAAAAGTTGGAAAGAAAGTTGCACGATACTATCTCGTATTTAACACGAGATATGTTATCTTCATCTTTACTCGATAGGCAAGAATTTTTCAGCGAGACTCTCATCTCTCTCTCTCTCTCCCTCTTTTTCCTCACATCCTTTGTTCACGACGAGATAAATTCAGCTAATAAATGAGCTGAGACTATTTATCGAGGAGAAAAGTACGAAGAAGAGGAGCAGAGGGTGGTGGTTATAGTAGGTAGCAGCATCGCCTCGTTATCCTCGTACCTCGTAGATGCAGTGTATGTTTTGCAGCATTTTGAGCAGGGTACAGTATCGGTAAGAGGCCGATAAATCTCGAGGAAACTCACGGACAGAGTCATCCATGGACTCGATAGCGCAGTCCAACGATGGCTCTCCTCTTCCTTCTTCTTCTTCTTCTTCCTCGAAGTTAACTTTAACCAAGCTAACCGAGGCTTCCTCCTCGTGAGACACTGTCCTACCTTATAAAATATATATATATATACATACATACATAATATACCCAGGCTTGTGTGGGTACGTCCAACACACCCTCGAAGGATATGCACACACGTGCATATCGGGTCCGAGGATGTTGGCGTGTACCACAGTTATGCCGAAGATACTTAGCGAGGGTGGGTGGGTCCTTCGTCGTGAGTCTTAGACCACTATCGCGAAATCAGCGTCCGTCTTAATTATCACCCCCATATAGTTTCTACGGTGTGTAAGCCGTTTACCCGCGGGACAGTATCTGCAGCACCTTCGACCACGTAATATATCACCCGCGGTGGAGAGAAACGCGAAACGTGATAGGGCGAGGCGCGCCGGTACCGCAACTTCAGCGTGTATATGAACCTCTTGTTTCAACTTCGCTGGCATGACTTTGGCGCTTTTTTTTTTCCACCGGTGGTAATTATGACCCGCGCTGATATACGCTCGAGAAAGTTTCATTGGGTCACGAACGTTCGAGCGGAGTCTGCTCGATGCCTCTCCCGAATCTAATTGTAAGCGATATCTGTTTATAGAGACAGAAGACTCTGTTTCACCGTGACAGGTGAACGTATGGCTCGGCGGGATTTTCAATCGTAATGCGATTTTATGGGATCCACGCTTTCGAGCTATCGATTGGTCGCTCCGTCGATCCTGAGGTCGCGAGTTCGAATCTCGTTGCCTTCGAGATGGAACGTTATTTTCTTCGCGTGATTTAGGTTCGATAGGTTTTGGTGAAACGACACACGTAAGGTAGAAAAAAAGCCAAAAATAGCGAAGCCCAAAAATAGAAAAACTCAAAAATAGCAAAACTCAAAAATAGAAAAGCCCAAAAATAGCGAAGCCCAAAAATAGCAATGTCCAAAAGTAGAGAAAGCCAAAAATAGCAAAACCCAAAAGTACCAAAGCCCAAAAATAGAAAAATCCATAAATAGAAAATCTCAAAAATGGCAAACCCAAAAAAATAGAAAAGGCCAAAAATAAAAAAACCCAAAAATAGCAAATCCCTAGCAAATGCCCAGAAAACCCCTGGAACGTCGTTTCTTTCGCGAGACTTAGATTCAATGGTTTTTGGTGAACCAACAGACGTGGGATAGACTTCCTCGCGGGCCAGTTGCACAGAAACAACTTTAAAAAATGAAACTTTATGGGAATTCGATACGCGTCCATGGCGGACTACGTGGAAGACGATCGTATATTTATGCGCCAAAACGAATAATGGGGCTGAGAGTCGTGGGTTCGATCTCTAATAGCCGTGGCCGTTTAATAAAACTCAATTTAACGGCCATACTTCGAGAAATGATACTCCAGCTGGAGACTTCCCACGTGGAAATAAATATGCACACCAAGGAGCCGATGAAGCAGGATCGTTACGACGGCCAAGGGTCATTTCAGCGGCGCTAAGTATCTCCCAGATTTCAGCCATACCTGCTATACCACATGTACATACACAAACAAGTAATATGGAACTTAATTTTCTATGGAATGGCGGTAACCCGGTTTCACCGTTTCTTTTTGCCACGTTTCCAATCGACTCGCGGATTTGAAATTCCGAAATTTAGACTTTCAAATCATCCTCGGCTCTTTTTATTTTTTTTTTTTTCATCCGGAATACGTATTTCATGACTCCGATATTTTGACTACCAAATGACACACGGCGCGACGGACGCAAAAAAAAAGGCAAATCAATGAATCCAAATAACGCTCAACTTCCAAGTCATTTGACGTAATACGGCGAAGAATTTGACGGGGAATTTCGGAAAAGCTTCTACGTCCCACTCGGCCGCTCGCATCGACTAATTAAGCCGATTGGAGTTGGTAGCTCAAGTTTAATTGGTAAAGAGGCTGGAAGAAGTGGGTTAATTTCACGTGAAATTTCTTTCGTTTCCTTTCTTCGCTGGCTAATTGGAAATTGATTCATTTGCCAAAAAGGGGCCGGCGCGTCATCGTTCCCCGTGCCGTCATCGATTCATTCATCCATTTATTCATTCATTATCTATTGTTTATTTTATGAGCATAGAGGCTCCTTTGTGATACAATTTTTATCGCTCACGTAAAAGATACGACGAGAAAGCGAGTAAGAGCGGCTGGGGGAAAAAGTTGCATGGCGTAGCCGAGCAAAAGCAAGCAACGCTGATTCTCTAATCCACCATAGGAATGCGAACTCGCGTATAAAGTCACATGCACGAGCTGTACGAGTGAGCATATATGTGTGTGTGTGTGTGCGTGTGTGCCAATGAACAAGAGAAAACGTTTGAACGAATCTAGCTTTGTATCGATCAAAGTCTGAAACTTGTCTAGTATCCGCCATCTGTCCAGCTTCATTTGAACGTTTCTGGTTCTTTTGCTCCATATACCATCGCGTCGCGAGGAAAAGTTATCTCAAGCGATACACACGTTGTATCATTACATACGACACGTGCGAGCGCTACGTACGTATGTTGCCCGTTATGGGATCACACACACAAAAGCTTTTATACGTTACAATTACACTCGAGGGAAGATAAAAATTCGACGGAGAGGTCAAAGAGTGCGAGGAACTTTTTTCCTCGGTATCGATTTATGCAGAAACGAGATTCTCGGCATTCTCTTCCTTCGTGTGCCGTCAAGTGTGTCCAGAAGAAACGCCAGTCCCGGGGCCAACGAAATTAGAAAAACATGGAAGGGTTAGCGATTCGCTAATTTTTTGGGACGGCGTTGACCCATTGAACGCGTCGAGGGACGTGCGAAATTCGCGTGATTCTCTGTTCACGCCGCGTGGGTCGTAATGCAACGTACAATTGGATTTATCGTGAGCGACGCGGCTTGAACGAAATGTTCGGTGTCGGTCACCGGTGACTAACATGGCAGTTGACGCGTAGGACCCAAAAAATAGGATGGCAAAAATTATTTAAATTAGGTTTAAATCTCGAAATTTGTTCAAAATTGAATAAAAATTGTGTTTCAAATTTCAAAATTCAAAATGGTGGGCCAACATAGCTGACGAAAAATTTGGAATTATGAGGTATTTGAGTGAAATTGAAAACAGGGTAGTTCGTCGGGTCAATGAGTGCAAGGGTACGCTTATTTATTCCAAATTCCAAAAAATGGTTCCAATCTGGGCTCTAATAAGTATTAATAATAATAATAATAATAAAAATTCGCTAATTAACATTCCGCTTTAATTTCCAATACTTCGTAATTAAAAGAAAAATGGCATTGTCTTACAAAGAACAAAAATAAAATAGGGTAACACACTTTTCCCTTTCACGGGTGACCCAACCCCTTTGGAACCGAAGCAAATCAATGGATTTGACCTCGCTCCATACCTACAAGGCCTGACCTTGATTCAAATTCCGGGCAAGCACCCCTGAAATTTTGCTCCAACAAATTTGCTTCCGCCACGATTCCGCTGGTACAGGTTCCACCTTGAACCGCGGGTTGAATTGCGTTAGAAATTCGACATACGAGGAATTGGGCTAATTAACTTTCCCCTTTAATTTCTATTACCTCGTAATTAAAAAAAAAACTGCTTTGTCTTTAACTGGAATAAGAATAAGATGAAATAATTTTTCCTTTCGCGGGTGACCCAACCAACCCCAAAATAGTCTTGTCCCGTACTTGGCGCATGGGCCACGCACTCTTGCATGGTGTCCGCTGGAGAATCCCATGGTTCGCAGTCGACTCTATGGGGTTTTTAAGAACCTTCGCTTTGAAGCGTCGATGCTAATCGCTAATCGCGCTCCAGCGGAACTGGAGGACGGATTGCGCTGGAATAATCACGGCTTTCGACACATTTATTTACCCGCTCGCCAGTGTCTGTTGCCTGCGAGGATAAATATCGCGGACCAGCGAGGAACAATAGTGGAACGGAACGTGTACACCTTTATTTCCACTCCAACGAAAGTTGTGGTACAAGTACCCGAGGTACAAATTCCCATGGAATCTTTATCGCAAAGATTGATTGCCCGAGAATCGGAGTGTGGGATCTGCTATGACAGCTGAGGCTTTACTATCGGCGCTGATCGAAACTCATAATCTCAAATCTCTGCCAAACTGTCAGTTCCGAGCGAGCATAGAACATCGGTACCGCGGGTTCTCGAGTTTTACGTAATCCGTGTTCGCCATGAAAATATTTAACCCACATTTGCATGGTTTCTTTTTTCTTTCGCAATCCCCCTTCGAAGATAGGTACTCATGGACCGCAATTTAGAGGCATACTTTTAATATGAAGAAATTCCTATACTTTTATAAGAAAATATGAATTTTTCATTTACGTGATTTGGGGGGGTCTCCTTGTACCGTGGGAAAGCATAGGAATTTCTATGGGGTCTCTTCTGTATTTAAATTACGCGCAATTCCGGAATAGGGTGGTTTCAAGCCATGCCATATTTTACACAAACTCGCTTATTAATAAATTTATGATTTGGTGTTTGTTGGTACTAATTTATATCCTAAAAGGTTCTTATAGGGACTTGTCGTACTTACTAGGACCCCACTGCTACAATTTTTGTGTAGAAAAGTAGTTGTGGGTACCTCGCCAGAGGGTGATGGCTGTTAACGATGTCTAGGGTTTTCTAGGGATTTTTTTCAAAATATGTTGGCATAGTTTCTAAATTACAAAGCCTGATTATCTTAGTTCACGATTGTGTTCTTGAGTGTGCCAGGATTGCGCGATGTCTAGGGTAATCTAGGGATTTTTTATGGGAAATTTTTTTAGGGAAATTTATGATTTGGTGTTTGTCGCTACTAATTTATATCCTAAAAGGTTCTTATAGGGACTTGTCGTACTTACTAGGACCCCACTGCTACAATTTTTGTGTAGAAAGGTAGTTGTGGGTACCTCACTAGAGGGTGATGACTGTTAACGATGTCTAGGGTTTTCTAGGGATTTTTTAAAAAATATGTTGGCATATTTTCTAAATTACAAAACTTGATTATCTTAGTTTATGGTTATATTCTAGAGTGCGCCAGGATTGCGCGATGTCTAGGGTAATCTAGGGATTTTGAAAAAATATTTTGGCATATTTTCTAAATTTCAAAGCACGTCTACGATAATTTATGTTTTTTTTTTTCTTGAGTTGTTTAGGCTTGCGCGATATGTGGGGTACTCTAGAGATTTTTAAAAAATATTTTGGCATATTTCCTAAATTACAAAACTCGGTCCTGATAGTTTATATTTTTTTTTTCTTGGATTGGCTAGGGTTTGGCCAAAATTTACATGCACCATACGCAACCCCCAATACCAACAAAATTATTGGACCCTAAATTCCGAATCGTAGACAAGAATTTTTGGGAAGAAAGATGAAGTTGTAACACAAAAAAAAAACAATCTTGCTGCAGTATCTAAATGGTACTTGAGATAGCTCACCCAAAATATTTTGTTTACCTGCAATTCTCGCTCCATTGACGAAATTTTCCCGAAAACGACGAAAGAAAGGAAACTAAAAAAACATGTCAATGACATGGTACCTACACGATATGGATGGAGGAACAAATGATTTGGAATGTCCCATACGGTACCTACACTCACACACACACACACACACACACTACCTGCTGACCATCTACGAATGGTTATACGATCTAGCGGATTTCCAAAGAAGAAGAAAAGACCCTTGTCACCACAGAAGTGGAAATAGAATTCTCTCACAGGGTATCGAATGACAATTTAGAGAGTGATAGAAGCAAGAGGAAGAGGGACGAGGAAGATAGGGTGGAACATACTTTGAACAGTACCTACCATCGATGGAAACGAGAATGGGAAGAAAGAGGGAAAGAAAGGGAAAAAAAAAAGAAGAAGGAAAGAAAAGTATAGGAGAAGAAAGGTAGCGATGCACAGTGTTCCACGAGATATTATCAGGGAACGAACCCACGAGAAAGAAACAGAGAAGAGAGGACTGACGCAATGAAAGGTGCCCCAACTAACCAGGTCCGGCCAACAATCGTGTCGCATTCTTCTTGTCTGATCCATTCGTGCGATAGTTTCGACAGAGTTGCAATTTGCTAGATGTTCTCTCTCTCTCTTTTTCTTGCCTCTTGGTCCCTTGGCCTGCTCCTTCCTCGCAATTCGTTTCCGATCCTTCTCTCCTTTTGCCCGTGTGTTGTGCCACTGTTAAAAGTACACGTACCCTCGCTTCGACACACCACTTGTGTCTCCGATATATACACAACAATAAGATTCGTATCTCAACTCTCTTTCTCTATTTATCTCTCCTCCTTTTCTCCCTCTGTGCATTTTCCTTATGCAGCTGGCAGTGCCCACAATCGCACTCTATCGAGTATTACTCCTGTAACCAATCTGTACGGTGGTTTTCCGGTAGCCTTTTACCATTATTATGTTTATGTGTATGATCTTTAAGGTCCGCTTTTTCTCTCTCCGCCGCTTTTGAGAGAATAGTCGTTTTGTTAATCGCGTTCCATCTTTTCCCTCTACGTTCTCTCTCTCTCTCTCTCTCTCCTCCTTCCTTTTCGGGACAATGCTCGTACCTTTTGATTCGAATGACAAATGAAATAAAGATTCTCTTTAAAGGGGATGCAGTAAAAAAATATAAGATTTCCTGCAGAGGACATTTTTTTTTTTTTAATTGAACCACGGTTGACAACGACCAGAAAAAATCGGTACACGTCAAAGGAGCACGTTGTCGAGCGCGGAGGTTGCGCTATTAGGGCCCCAGCTGACGGTTTTGTGAAGAGACATGGGTTGTGCAAGGAAGGATGTCACCGAAATGCCACTGGCTGATGTCACGTGACGCGAGGTTTCGTAACGATAACGCAAAATCGGTCAATAAATGGAACTCGTGTGACCGTTAAAGGAGAAGGTTCGCTCAATTGCAGCTGGAAAAATCAAGCCTTTTTTTTTTCCTGTGACCAAGGAGAAATGCAAAACCGGAGCAACTCGAGTTAGGGTGGAACTAGGACCAAGTATTTAAAAGTTCCTAGAAGGTCCTTCCGGGAGCCGATAATTTCCTCGTCGTTTCCAGGCATTGTCGGGGATGAGAAAAATGCTTGATAGCGTGGCAAAAAATGTAGGTCCCCCATTTGGACTTTAATTACAGTGCGAGGTAACTACACCGGTTGTGGTTACCTTTGTTTCATTTGTGGCCACGGCATTTTCTTTTTTTTTTTTTTTCACTTCCAAAGTAATATTGGACTGCAACAGCCCTGGCTCTCGAGTTCCGCCGGAGTGTAATGTTAATGCTTGAGCAGTAAACTTCGGCAAAAATAGACTTTTGAAGGCTGCGTGTATTAATTCTCGGTACGTTCACCCTGTACCGAGAAAAGGTGGCGTAAATATATAATGCGCAATTGCCACCCGCGCGAAAGTGGCGGCACGATGGAGATATGGCAGAGCCGACGAAGTATCGGATTGATCCTTCCCTTGCATCTCTCGGCGGGTCACGAAATTGAACAACGAGACCCTATGAAGTCTATCTGACACCTAATAAAATTAAGGGGTTCGACGGAGAAAGTAAATGCGCGAGCTTTGATGCATACTCGGCCGGGATGGGGCTCTTCAATTTGTGTAATAGAAATTTCGTGTACCAAATGGTACTTTTTGTCACAGAGTTTTTTTATAGACTCTGCATAAATTGGTGTATGTAAATATCCAGTTAATATTAAAGGGCCTAGTGCTCGGAAATTGAAAATTTACGAAATTTTAAAAGCAATCGACGAAAATATTAAAGGGAAATAGTCGAAATAAGTAAAGAAGCGTAAAATAAGCGAAAAACGCACGAATCGGGTTTGTCGCCCGAGCGAAAGCGGGGCGACAAAGGAGATGAGTAGGAAATTTTCGAAATTATGAAAGAAATCGACGAAAATATTAAATTGGAAGAGTCGTAATGAGTAAAGAAGCGTAAAATAAGCGAAAAACGCACGAATCGGGTTTGTCGCCCGAGCGAAAGCGGGGCGACAAAGGAGACGAGTAGGAAATTTTCGAAATTATGAAAGAAATCGACGAAAATATTAAATTGAAATAGTCGTAATGAGTAAAGAAGCGTAAAATAAGCGAAAAACGCACGAATCGGGTTTGTCGCCCGAGCGAAAGAGGGGCGACAAAGGAGACGAGTAGGAAATTTTCGAAATTATGAAAGAAATCGACGAAAATATTAAATTGGAATAGTCGAAATAAGTAAAGACGCGTAAAGTAAGCGAAAAACGCACGAATCGGGTTTGTCCCCCGAGCGAAAGCGGGGCGACAAAGGAGACGAGTAGGAAATTTTCGAAATTATGAAAGAAATCGACGAAAATATTAAATTGGAATAGTCGAAATAAGTAAAGAAGCGTAAAATAAGCGAAAAACGCACGAATCGGGTTTGTCGCCCGAGCGACAGAGGGGCGACAAAGGAGACGAGTAGGAAATTTTCGAAATTATGAAAGAAATCGACGAAAATATTAAATTGAAATAGTCGTAATGAGTAAAGAAGCGTAAAATAAGCGAAAAACGCACGAATCGGGTTTGTCGCCCGAGCGAAAGAGGGGCGACAAAGGAGAGGAGTAGGAAATTTTCGAAATTATGAAAGAAATTGACGAAAATATTTAATTAAAATTTTCGAAATTAATAAAAAAGCGTAAAATAGGCGAAATCGCACGAATCGGGTTTGTCGCCCGAGCGAAAGGGAGGGCGACAAATAAGACAAGTGCGATCGCCTTGCCAGCTCATGATAATAGTCTCATCTCGCGAATTTCGTATTCTATTTTTCTCAACAAGTGCGTAACTTCGATTTTACGCAGGTTAGTTATAATTTGAAATTTTACGCGCGCAAATGAGTGCGCAAATGCGTGTCCAACTTTGAAACAAACATTGACTCAGAGTTGCCCGGGAAAAATTCGATCATATTTGCCGTGTTTTTTTCAATCAGAATTTTTCTAGCCACAGAAAAAGTAAGTTGTAGACTGACGCATTTTATGATACGAAAATGCTGGAGGCGGAGTATGTGTATGTGATGTTTGAAGATATTTAAAATTCTATGTTAAATTCCAACGCGTACATTTTCCTACAAGATACAGTATACTCATAGCAATGCTTCTTCAATCTTGAGCGCTCACACGGACCTGCCATGTTCAGTTCTTTGTCATATCCACTGGCCATAAGCGTTTCTGGGTATACCTGTGTATGTTTTCTTCAATTCTTTTTCCTATATGTCATACAAACGATCTATTTATGTATTAGAGCGATGCCTTATATTCTTGCAATTTTTCCCCTATATTTTCCAGAAATTCCATTTTTAGATAATCTATTTTTTTTTTAAATGGAAAATGATGTAGGTTTATAGGTGCTGGGAACCCTTTTCTAATAAATAGATTATTAAAAAATTTAATACGCAGGTTTCAGCATATTTCCCCCGAAAAATGAGAAAATCAGTGACACCATGAAATTTGGGGTGCTTTTACTGGAATGAAACCAAAAATGGGTGTCAAAGAAGTAGTTACCTTATCTACGCGTGACTACAATTGCTGCCTTTCGTTGATAGAAATGTAAATTTGAAGAAAAATAAATATCATAAAATTTTTAAAATATCGTAATTTTTTCTCAAAATATTGTAAGTATTTTTTCTTCGAAAAAAAAAAATCAGAATTGAAGGGGTTAAAGTGTTTTTTAGTTGATGCATAGAAATTATGTTGAAATTATAATTAATAACACGTTTCTTTAAAAACTAATTTTTTTTAAATTTCTAATTTATTAAACCACAGAATTGAATGAACAAAAAATTAAATTTGTGGGAACAACCATTTTTCTTTTGTACCCATACTTTGAAAAATTACAATACACCCTTTATATTCACAAAAATTTAGTTGCAGCTTTTAAAAAAATGCCAAAGGGAATTTATAACCATAAAAATATCTCCAAACTGGAATAAAAAAAATTTTTTTTTTTCTGCACAGCAGAAGTTGCTTTGTAATAAAATTCACCTTGACTGCCATAAATGTAACATCAACGTAGCAAATAAAATGCTGAACTTGCTGCAACCGAGTAAAAGTTCCCTTTTTACGCCTTAATCGATTAAATACCCATCGCCATCGTTTATAATACGTATCCTAATTACGACACATTCTACAACTTTATATGTATACATACGATGTTATCATAATTCTCGTGTTTTTACTGCACCATCTGTTACCAGACTTTATGACTATTGTGATTACGTACAGTGATGGATGAATATGGTATCTATTGTGCATTAACTCTTTCATGAACAGTAGCGCAACTTACAATAGCCACTTCTGGATGCTATGAAACCCGATTACCTTTTAACCATATAAAAAAAAACTCACACTTTTTTATTTACACAGAGAGGGAATCGACAGCCTCTTACCCAATTCGAGGCCACGCGATTTATAATTTGAGTATTTTGAAAATTTCAAAATATTTGGTTCGATGGAAAATGGTAGAATTAATTGACAATTGGTAATTTACGAAATTGGAGGTAATTAATAATTGGTAATTTGCAAAGGGACAAATTTGACTTCATTGTAAAATTTACCCTCCAATGTTGCGCCTTTCTTGTAAATTTTGCAATGAAGTAAAATTTGTCCCTTTGCAACTTACCAATTATTAATTGCCCTCAATTTCGCAAATTATCAATTTTCATTTAATTCTACCATTTTCCATCGAACCAAATATTTCTGAAAGCTCAGAAATTTTCACCAATTTCGCACCCTAGCAATTTTTTTCGTACCATATTTTAAAATTAACCCCATGGTAATTAATAGATACTCACTTACTTTAAAATCCATGGCAAGGAAATCGATTTTTATATAACACAGCAATTTTTACATTGCAGAAAAAAATATCGTGTAAAATATTACAAAAATTGGAGTTAATCAGCAAACCTAATTAATTTCCAATTGTTTTATTTGTTCCTAATTAATTATCCTGTTCTCCCTCGATAAAATAATCTTACTTCCGGCGTTCTCCCATTGGCAATGTAGCGGTAGCCTATCAACGAAAAATGCTTCAAGCTGTGAAGGTAAATCGAGTACCTACTTTCCTTTTACCGAAAAAAAAAAAAAAAAATCGTCTTCCCTTTTCTCAGCACGCCGTGTATATAGTTATTGGAAAACACGAGATTTACCGAATTTTACGTTTTATCCACAACATTTTATGAAACTTGGCAAGATGGAACTCGCAAGCATTTACATAATTCGAGAGGTTGGAAATTGAAAGAACACGTATCACGGAGCCATAAAGTTCCGATTTTAACTGACAATATCTCCAAGCTGAAATCGTGAAATTCGCGAAGTTTTAATTCGAAAACGCATAAAAAACATAAACATCGAATTTAAAAGCGCGATCATTGGTCGCGACGTAACTTTTAAATCATGTATAAAATTTCAATTTTAAAGCAGCCATTTGCGCTGCCTGGAGACATGGAAATTGAAAAAACCCGTAACGAACTGCCATAAAACTCGAGGTTTAACCGGCAGCGTCGCGATGTTTCGCACGAAAAAGCTGAAACTCACAATCGAGAGTGGTACATGTCGAACTGATAATTGTGACGCGGCATTTGCGCGTCGAAAATTATGTAGCGATCGGCGTATCTGGAAGTTTCGTGAAATTGAAGAAATATTTGACGAACCGTAAACGGACTTATTCTAATTAAAAAAAAATAGGGAGGAAGCGTAACAAAAGCCATCCAGCGGCGGACGAAATGAATATAAGCGGATACAGGCTTCGGGGATA
The DNA here is from genome assembly GCA_949825005.1 of Gasteruption jaculator. Taxonomy (NCBI): domain Eukaryota; kingdom Metazoa; phylum Arthropoda; class Insecta; order Hymenoptera; family Gasteruptiidae; genus Gasteruption; species Gasteruption jaculator. Next base: position 5,665,915 of record OX463776.1, read on the forward strand.
CAATATCAAATTATAAGTAAAATTTTGATAGCGTTCCTCCTCTCCAAGTGAAACCGGCATGTCGGAGGAAATAATTCGAAGGTGGCTTGTGAGGTATCAGCTTAGTAAAACTCTCGGTGGTGTGCGAACTCTAATTCCCAGCAGTCTGGAAAGTTCTCTGCTGATGTATCAGCTGGCATTTTTTATTCCGTGCCAACGAAAGGGATGAGAAAGAAAAGGAGGAAAGAGGAAAGAGGATGAGGATGATGAAGAAGGAGAGGAGGAGGATCGCAGATATATAGTAAATATACAATTTATAAAAATATAGAAAATACTTGTAGTACAGAAAAATAAAAATAAATACGTCGAATAATATATTAATTTATAAAAATATATATAATAATTCTCCATCTTTTATTTTTTTTCACCGCATCTTTATTGTTTCAAATTTAGGATACGTTTCGGATACACCTTTTGTCCATTTTCAACGTGGTTATTTAATTCATATTTGTTTGGTACCATATTTAATAGAATTTAAATTTTGCATGTACTGAAACAACCAATATTAATTTTTTTTTTACTAAATCAATCGATATTCATTTTTTTTAATATACCCTATTGATTATTTATATTCGTACTAAAAAATTTTTATCGTTTTATAATTTTAGATAAACTTAATGGATTTTATAAGAATTTTATTCAAATTTAGGATACGTTTCGGACATACCTTTTGCTAATTTTCAACGTGGTTATTTAATTCATATTTGTTTAGTAGGATATTTAATAGAATTTTAATTGTAAATGGATAATTATAAATGGATTTTATAAAAATTTTACTCAAACATCCAAAATTAAATATTCAAAAATAATTCTTCCTCTTAAATATACATATATAAAATAATTCATCGATAGCCTACCACTACATTGCCAACAGGAAAATGTCGCCAAGTAAGATTGTTATAGAGAGGGAGAATAGAATAATTAATTGGGAACAAATAAAACAATTAGGAATTAATTAGGTTTGCCGATTTACAACAATCTTTATAACATGTTACTAAATATTTTTAACTCTGTAATGTTAAAATTGTTATATTATAAAATTCAAATTTGCTTTCTTTGCCATGGATGGTATGTATATATATATGTAGGCAGGTACATAGAAATTGAGAAGAGCCAGGAAGAGACAGAGGACACCAACGGTAGGACGGAGAAACTCGAAAATCCGTCAAATAAATACATATATAGCGCAAAGGGAAGAAGATTCCCCGGCGTTCCTTTGATCTGTCGGCTGATGAAAACTGATAATTAAACACAAGTGTATGATAGTAATTACATCTGGCAAATTATTAGCCGTTTGTCATAGGCATCAATGCAAAATGGGAAGACAAAAGGAGGAAAAGAGACGGGGAAAGTAGAAAGGGAGAAAGGCGACTTTTCATTATTGCGAATATATCTCATTAGTGAAAATTAATTATATTCATTGAATAATGACAAATACTGAAATAGCCATGATTACTTCCGTTGATAAATTAACGTTTGATTTCAAATTCCATTAAGATAATCATTATTACTCATTATTTACGCTAGCGTTCCTTCCAACGGACGGACACTCTTTCCAATTTCAATTATTCCAAACTTTACCGAAACTATTGGAAACCCTTTTTCAATCGTTGCCGCAAAAAAATGAATTTTTCCACAAACGAAAGTTTTCTTGAAAAAATAGAAATCGCATCGTTCGTGTGACCAGGCTATCGTTTTACTCGATTTGCTAATTTTGTTATTGAAAAAAAATCAGTAAAAAAATACGTAAGATCGTTAATTTTGCTCCAGATAATTATGGTAATTATCGTCACCCCCCATGGTACCCCGGGATGGAAAGGTTGGGATACTTGAAATGGTAGATACCAAAATCTCTGTCACCAAAATCAACGAAATGAGAGGAAAATGAGAAAAGGGAGGGTAAAAATTCCAAAGGCGATGGCATTAAGAAAATACCGCAGCCCAATTAGAAAATTCTTTTCTTGTTTTCCCATCCTCTAAATTAAAATCTTTTTCCTTCATCTAGAAGATGAGAAACGAATGGATTCCAGAGTGCTTCGTAGAACGTACGAATAGAATTTTAAGTAGCCACTGCTTCTCCTTCATTTTCCATAGACGAATATTTCTAAGAAAGAAAAAGGAGCGACAAGAAAATATGAGAATTTGTAAAAAGGTAAGTAGGGAATGAAAAAAAAAAATATATTGAAAATGTTAATTTCTTTCTACGAGGGAATTCTAATTTACTTTCCGTTAAGTATTTTATTTGTGTCCAGAAATTATTTTTGGAGACGAGGCTTTAATTTCCTACTGATTCAATTTATTCGTATAATATCATATTTAAATTTTTCAATTTTAGAATATAATTTTCATTCTAGAAGTTAAATTATTATTAGAATATAATTTAATTTACTATTTGTTTCAATTTCGAAATCTATTAAATAAATTGGGGAGTAATAGAGGTACCGTAATTTGCCGGAATTGAAATTAAAGAAGCTTAATTATATACTTTTTTCCAAATTAATAATTAATTCAAAGGAAATGCCTGCATTTACAAATTGTAAATGCAGGCATTTCCTTTGAATCTCAAAATTCTTATCGCTGATTTATTAGTAGCGAATTTCCGAAAATTAAAGTATCCAAGAAAACTCATTTTCGAAGCACCCAATTTCTGGGCGTTAATTGCACCCCAGCCTCGGAGAGATACGCGCGTTCCAGCGCGAGGAAGCAAGTGCATCTTGCTCGTGAAGACTTTCTCGAAAAAATAACCAAGTTATTTGCAGACAAAAGTACCATTCACGAAACAGTGATAACAGAGTCCAGAGAGATATTAACGCATTTAGATAACGTACGAGGGACCATTCGAGGGACAATTGCCCTTCTCTTACGGTCTATCTTTGTAGAAACGTGGAAAGACTTTCGTAACGTCGCGCTCGTACGAGTTCCGGCGTTTCGCGAAATGCACAAATATCGCGTCCAACTGCAACAACGAGCAAACAACGACGCTGTTTCGGCCAAGTTTCTACGAAATTTATTACACGTAAATTATGGGGGCTGTTTCGACGGTTTTCTCGTTCGACGAGCCTTCCAGCAGTTAAGCACCCATGATTACAGTCGTAAAGTACGTGCTTTAAGTCAAATAATCACTCGCCAAAACAAACACACCGGCGAGATTTCTTTCGGGGATGACGTTCACGTTGGACCATTTGAAATGTGCCGATATATGGAATATTTTATTTTATTTATCCCCGGTTCCCTTTGTTTTTCTTCCTTCCCTTTGTATTATTTTATTGCACTATTCAATTTCTTCTTAATTTTATGCCCCCTAATTACACGGTTCCGTATTTTATGTACTCAAATTAAACGCTCCCAAATTTAAAGCCTCTGCGAGTTGCACACTTCTAAATTGAATTCTTCCTCCTTTTTTTTTTTTTTTTTCAATGCATACTTAAAGTCATAAGTTTTTATACTCCATCGAGTACATAAATTAAAGAGGTTTAGAAGAATTTAACGTTGAGAAATTCGATGCATTCAAATTGGATGCATTAAAACTCAGTTTTTTCGGTACGAGGCAGTGCAAAAAAAAATAAAAGGAGTTTATTGCACGAAAAAAAAGGGCTTTGCCGAAATTAAATACGCAGCGTCTACTGTTTTTCCAGGGATCTCTTGTTAAACCCAAAGAAATTTAATTTGGCGTAATAAGCGTCGTATAATAATAAAAATAATAATAATAATAATAATAATAATAATAATAATAATAATAATCATAATAATCATAATAACAATATTAATATTAATAATAGTAATAATAATAATAATAATAATAACAATAATAGTAATAATAAATTTGTATTCCAAAATTATATTATATTTTGTTAAAAAATGTAAATCAAGGAGAATATTTTGGAACGCACAATTAAAAACGAATTGGGTTAAATAAATTTTTATTATTCATTAAAATTCAAAGATTTTAATGACATGAAAGTATTTTTTAAAAATTTGTATCGATTTTCTTGGCTTTAAAAGTGGATTTTAAGGGTCGTAAAAATTACAGTTATTGCGAGAACCTTCTGCAATTATCGGAATAAAATTTCATTCCGCTATATCAATTTTTATTTTGCAGAAAATTAATTTTAATTTAAAGTAAGCGATATTTTAATACAACATAAATTCCCCTCTTTGGTTTTTTTAAAATAAACAAACCGATCCTAATTTTTGGAACGACCATTTGCTAATTTAAAAATAGTATTACGAATAATATAAATTGTAAATAATAAGAGTACTACGATTTATGAAATTATTTTAACGAAACAAGAATATTTTTGAAAAATTCAAGCATCGTCAAAAATTTTCCCATCGCAAAATCGAATTTACGTGTATTCGATTTACTCTAAAATGGTAATTTCGTGAACTCGAAAGAAAACTTCGTAAAAACTCGAATAAAATAATAAGTAAAATAAAAAATGTTTGATTCGTTACAATTTCAACGCGAAGTTCATCGAAAGACACAAATACAAATGAACTGTTTGTCGACTTGAAAAATAATTTTTATGGTTCTCGAAATGACCATTAACTCTGCAAGAGCCTTCTGCGATAGCCTGAAAAACGTCACCTCCAGATTCGCGTTGCGTCACGGTCGCGTGGAACGACCAATCGACTCGAAAATTAACGATACATAAATTATTCGGACGTTGCGTAATTTCAAGCGCCCAATGGCACGTACGTACGTAACCGAACCCTCAACGAGACTTTTTTTTTTTCAAGCGCCGCCGCCGTTAAGGTGAGAATTTGGCCGAGCCAAGTCACGAAATTTCACACACTCGGCTTTTGATTGCATTGATATCAGATTTCAAATAGACAGGTGCTAATCCAACTTGCTCGCACATTCAAATTGAACGGTCTCAAATTACACCGCATCTAAATTCAAGGCTTCCTGATTCTGCGCTTGTAAACGGATCGCGTCTAATTCCAATGTATCGAAATCCAATACGTCCTAATCACGCGCATCTCGATTCGGTGCATTGTGGTTTCAAGACTCCTCCAAAAAGCGACTGGCGTAATTGAATAGATCTAAACTCACTGCAACTAAATTGCAAAATTCAATATCCAATGGATCTGTAGCTTTACACGTGGCATGTAAAGTTCTAATACACGAGATTTGCCCATATCCAATTCAGGTTATATCAAAATGCAATCTGTTAAAAAAAAAACCCCTTCAGACTTCGCGGTATACATTTAAACTTTAAAGCTCTCGCATCCCGCTCGTCGGAAATCGACCAACTATCCGAAATTGCAACCCCCCCAATATCGAATCTATCTCTTTAGGATAACGGAGTTAATCAATTTCAAAGGTTTTACCTGAACGTCGGCGCACTCCAAATGGATTTTGCAAATTATTCGGCTGCAGTTCCAGCTTTGGTTATTTTGAAAAAAATTAAAACGTAGAAATCAGCTGGGAGCGATTTCAGGGTGAGAGTTAATTTTTTAAAACGTTTTGGGACGAGTCTCCTGAAGCGCGAATACAAATTTTATGCGATTCATAATACAACGATATATAAATTGTTGAACAAAGTACAATAAACCAGACTCCTCTACGTAAAATAATAAATTCAATAATTTATAAAATAAAATAAAATACTAAAAGATTAATATGTAATAAATTACAGCAAAGACGCATTTTCCGCTGCCCCATTGTGGCTTAACTTATTTTTTTTTATGAGTTGTTATATTTATTGCACCAAATTAAATATTACCGTAAAAATAAATATCGAAAAGTCGCATTGGTGCACCAAAATCTCTTGGATTCTTTTATTTCTTTTTTTAATACCTTCGCAATAGGTAAGAGATGACCTGGGAATTTTTCAAAATTGTACCCAAATGTCGAAATCAGATTTTTTTTTTGAATCTCAGAATTCGAATCTAAAAGAAAATTTTGAAAATTCTGAATGGCAGAGCCGATACTGAAGTATCTTTTCGATATTTCTTGCGGTTCTCCTTCAAAATCGAAGCGATAGAATTTTTTTTTTTATTAGTGACTTCATTCGCGTTTGCAATCCGTGTCCATTTGATAGCCCGCGAATGTCCGAGATTTATCCAAAAGATGCAAGGAAATGCATCGCTCGAAAAGGAAAATTCGTCCGACTCGAAAACTGACGACAAATCGAATCCCACAACATCGGTGACAATCGCGAGCGGCATTATCGTTTTATTCGTGCTCCGATTGGTAGGAAACCGCGACCACGAAATTTGTAACCATTCAAACGCGAGCCATGAAAATGCAATACTTGGCCTGCGACAACACGAATTTGGCACGTGGAAATGTATAGAATTGTATCAATAATGCATAAAAAGTCGTGCAGCCGGAGAGCCAATATTAGAGTGATCGAGAAACAGCTCCAACGGGTTTCGAGTCCCTTGCAAATAACCAGAGCAGGAAAGCACACGTTGGAGTGAAGGGCGGGGGACATAAATGTACATTTTTCTGGAATTTTTACCGATAGAGAAAGTACATTTTTTTTAAGTTTGCGATTCATAAAATAAATTTTTTCAACTGAAACTATTTTAACACCGTGCCGTCCGGTGGTACCACAGTGGTGCCGTGCGAAAACTATCGGGCAAGCGCCGGTGGCACCACGTTGGTGCCGTGCGAAAACTATCGGGCAAGCGCCGGTGGCACCACGTTGGTGCCGTGCGAAAACTATCGGGCAAGCGCCGGTGGCACCACGTTGGTGTCGTACATAAACATTCATACCGGCGCCAAACGAAAGAATCCCTTGACTTGAACGTTATTTCCTTGTTTAATTCGATTTCTACGAAGCCGAATTCACCGAATAATAAAATACCACCCAAAATTTCGTGAACATTCAAGGCTGAAAAGTTCGAAGGGGCCATTTTCGAGCGATACTTGTCGTTTCTCGTGAACCTCTTGGCGCGTAACTCATCGCTCAAGATCGAAACGACTTAATGATTGTCTCGATACCGGGTTTCATCAATTTCGGGAATAAGTGAAACTCTCGAAGGGAGAATAATCAAGCGTGTCGCTGAACATCTGGCAGCGAAACGACGAGCCTGGCTATGCCCTGGTACCCAACGTCATAACGAGAAGTTAATTCTCCCCTTCTCATCCTTTCTCATTTGCTTTTGAGTAACAGTTGCGGGCGAACGAATAACTGGCTCGCTGGCTGGCGCGTGGGCGTAGGAAGTTCATTAAGCGTACGTGTTCCAGCCGAAAAAGTGGGCTGTTTCCTTGAAAGTCGAGCCTGAAAAGCGAAGCCCGCGAGTCGGAGAGTGGGAACGTCACTTAACTCTGGTGCATATATGGGCAATATATGGCGCTAGGAAATGATAAACTGTTTAATCGTATAATTACGCCGCGAGCATGCGACCCAGTTTGAAAAGCTTCCATGAGCGTTTACTATAGACGTTCGTACAATATTTTTCCCTACTCGAGCTTTTTACCGAGAATATGTATACTTTCCGAGCAAAAGCGCAGCTGCTTCGCAGGGTTCTCCACCTATCGTCTTCTTTGAAAATTAATGCACCTTCGTACACTCATCCCTCTCTTTATTATATTATACTTGCTTGGCAAAAGTTTGGTCTTAACGTGATATACCCGTGCGTTAGCTTGCACGGTTCTTATACTCCGCGTGACTCTGTGTGTGTGTACGTGTGTGTATGTGTGTGTGTGTGCATGTATACTCGTTTTCTTGAAAGAAAAACTATCTTTTCCTCCTTCCTCCTTTCCCCTTCACCGTTTATCCGTCTTTTATGTTTTATTATCTTGCGCCAACTTGTATACAACAGTGGTTGGGAATTGTGAAGGAATTAAGTAATTGAATTTTCATTTTTAATAATTAACTAAAGTGAAGGAAATTCTTAGGCAATATCGCAAAGTTTCGACGATGGAGGAAGTCTTCCTTTCAAGGAAGAGGAAAATTCCTGAAAGCTTACGAATTTTTTCTTTACGACGGTAATATCGATGTTCCGTGTTATATCACTACTGTTTCGTCACCGTAATTTTGTGGAAACTTTTCCTTTGAAGTCATTCGTGGTTGCACATTTTCTTCGGGTACTCGAATTTTCCAATTTTTTCCTTCCACCCTTTCCCCAATTTTTTTGGTATTTTTATATTCGATTGCGTTGCGAGAATTTTTATTTTTAAAAAATGATTGTAAATTGTGAGGGAATCGAGAAACTAAATTTTCTTTTTTATTAATTTTATTTTTTTATTTTCAAAATGAAAATTACGAATTTTCCTTTTGAAAATAATTTTGTCTCCTTTCCCATAAGCCACATTTTGCAATCTACGCAATACTTATTGGGGACCCGCCTTTAGGCCTTTAATTATTTTTCGTACATTGTGTCATATTTAAATTTCCGCGCGGAAAGTTGGAAGTGGGCCTTGCCAATGTCAAAAGGTTTAATAAAATTCATTTTGAAATTTTTTTTTATCGACTGTGTTATAATTTTTAAAAATTATTTAATAAACAATTTTTGTTTGTTCTACCGACTGTATTAAGATTTCCACGAATTGTAATTCTCCTTTCGGAAAATATTGCATAACCTTATTACAAATTTCAGGAAATTTGATTAAAAAAAAACAACAATTCCCTAAACTTTTTGGATTGTAATTATAAGTAGCCTCTAAATTCGACCGAAACCTCAAAATAATCCACGAGATATCAACCAGAAGTGGGCGTTGCCACAGTGTCAAAAAACTCGAAAGAACAATATCGAAACATTTGATGACAAAAGGTTTAGAGGAAATTTCAGTCACACGAGATACGAAGTTTCAAAAAAAAAGTATGTGAATTGAGTAATAAAAAAATTGTATCGCCAAGAGTTAAAGTAATACAGTAACGTATTACTCGAAGAAAAATGAGTGGGTTGCTGGTAAATTCAGTGGAAGGAAAGAAGGAAATGTCTCCTTGCGTAATCCTTTATCTCCATAATGTTTTAAAAGGGATTCCATTTCCAAAGACACCATTTTGAAATTGAATCCTCGGATTAAAGTTGTACTCTCCATTGTTTGAACTCGCAGATAAAAGTTTACCGGTATAGATTTCACCATGAAATTTTCATTCCATCGGCGACGCATTTGATCTCGGTTGTGTGCGCATACAGATAAATAAGTTATGTACTTCTAATGTATCAGGAGTATGCAACTACTCCCGGGGTATATCTGGGGAATAAGTAAAGCAGAGAGAAAGATATTATATGTAAATATATATATATATGTATATATATATGCATACCTACGTGCATCTATGTGCATATGGTGTGTATGACCCACGCATGATTAACATGTTATGGTTATAAGAATGATGAAGTCATAGGTTTAATAAAGTAAGTATACAAAAAGAAGTGAAATTTAAGATACAGTGTAAACGATACTCATTTCCAGTTTTATTTTTTCAAAGAGATTCCCTCTCTCTCTCTCTCTCTCTCTCTCTTTCTTTCTTTCTCTCTCTGTGCCATTATCAATTCCAGAAATTGATATTATACGCATCATTATATATACAAACTTATCTGCGTCATGTTGGTACTTATATTATCTTAATTATTCCATTTATTCCCCGTGATAAGCTCGAACAGAACAGGAGACGATTATTTAACGTTATTTTAATTAAAATAAGTCGATGGGACCTTAGATAAAAATGGGTTTGTCATTTAAATTCCATCGAATGTTTATTTTGCTTCCTTTGCTCGCTAACGCCGAAGTACCTAAACCACGTAGACACTCGAATTTACATACGCACCGGTACGAGGAGTTATCGAAGCTCAAACTTGATCGCGGAGATTAATTGATTAATCAATCCGCCCGATGCTGCGTCATTTTTTGCCTCGTGATGGTCATCGAAAGCGATACCGGACTTTCATTGATTCCCCGGGACTCGCGTCCCGGGGTGTGGGACGAAGACGAAAGTGTGGAAGAGCGGAAACGACGAATAGCAGGTCGTTTGTTAATTTAGAAAAACCGGATATCAAGTTATTACGCTCGTGTTCGACAAGACTCGTAATTATGAAGATCAAACTTCCTTCTCAATTTTTTCTAAAAAAAAAAAGTATCAATTTTATGGAGCTTTTCCGTTCCAATTTTTTTTTTCGCAGGAATACCGGTTTGCAGGTAGCGTAAATTTATTAACTACACGAGTCCCGTTTGTGTGTGTGTGTTTCATATATTTTTAACTCGGTTTTTTTTTCAGAATTTTAGCAGAATAAAATTATGGTGGTACTAATTAAAAATTTTTCTATACTTGCTTGCCATGAAAAAAATAAATAAATAAATAGGAAAATATAATTACCAAAAATATATTACTATAATAAATAATTAGCAAAAAAATAGAACTATAAAAAAATCTGGATCCTGCAGATTTTTGCAACCTTATGAAAGTAGTTCGTAATAATTTTTTTTCTATATATTGTATAAAAAGATTTCTAATTTTAATGAGAAAACATTTAATGGGAAAATAAAAATTGCCAAAAAAAGTACCTATAAAAAAATTTTGGATACTAGAGATTTTTGCAATCCCATAAAAGTAACTCCTAATAATTTCTCTCTATATAAAGAGATTTACAATTTTAATAAGAAACCATTTGACCCCATAACGTGCAATTTTTTTCCACTCCTTTCTGATTTATTGCCATGGACAGGTTAAGAGAAAAATGGGGGAGACAAATCAAATGCTCTTTACAAAAGCAAAAATTACAGTTTTATTTGCCACATCTGGCACATTGCGCATTGCCATGAGTTATGTAAACATGCATTGAAAAGAAAAAAAATATATAATAATTCCAACTACGTTTATTATTATTTCAAATCCTTTCTTTCGGAAATTATAATTATTTCGAAATTATTATTATCAATTGAACACTGTTATTATTAATATCAAATAATCAATGCTTTCATTTTTAATTTTCGGTGCGTGCACATTTTCAGGCCAAGCACTCGCTTCGCCAAAAAATCGCGGTTGCGATTTGCCCCAGAGTAAAAATTACAATTACCCCAAGATTTTAATGAATTGCGATTTCCTCCTCGACCCGATTCCGGACCGGCATGAATTTCCAGCCGAAGTGGAAATACGTATATACGTATATTTATTGAATACATCCATCGTTGACATTTTATGCGACGATATTGCAAAGGCCACCACTATTTGCTCCGTGAAATTCCAAAACTCGTAAAAGTTATTCAACCAAAGTTATATCCGAGAAATTTTCGGGCTGAAAAATGTAGTTTGGAACACAGACACACGGGTAAATATCCACGCTTCGTGTGACATACCTCTATCCAAACACCCACATACGGCCGCGCGGATAAATGATTTTCCAGGTGACTGAATACAACCGGACGTTAATTTGTTGAGTGAGAGCAAACTGGTTTCATTTTTGACTCCACGAAAAATAAACTGGCGATACAAAAAAAAAGGGGGGGACAAAAAAACCGCGGTGGAACGTAGGAAAGGGAATTTATCGCGGTGGCGGTGGCTATGATGAGAAGAAAAAAAAAAGGTGCTACAAAAGCGCGTTATTTATTAAGTGCAAATTGCAAATGTACCTGGAAGAAGGAAAAGGGAGAGCGATAGGGAAAAAAAGGCTATCGCGAGTCGGGGAAAGGAAGAAAGTGGAAAAACAGGACGATAAAGGACCGTAAATAAGGGATACCCCGGCAAAAAAAAAAGGGGGTGGAAGAAATAACACGTTTTGAGACGAACGGAGGACGAGAAGGTGCGCGCGAATGAATCGGAATTCGCAGGAATGGCACCGGAGGTGGAAAAGTGAGCGGAAGAAAAAGCGCGTCAATGGGCCAAGCAGATGTGGAGGGCTCAAGGAAGTGCAAACGAGAGGAAAGAAAGGGACGAAAAAAAGTGGAAAGGAGGAAAGAGGGATTCGGTCGCGTAAATCACAGAGGGTCACGTTTCAGGGGACACCATTAATGCGGTTATCTATACGGTAGGTGACACATACTAGGTGCCACGGATCAGATAGCGATTCTGTGGAACCAGTTTAGCTCGACAGCTACGCTTCGCGTTCCGATTTACACGTGCCCAATGAGAGAAACCGTGGACGCGGAGGTACGTACGTGTGTGTGGACCCATACGAACACGGAAACCCCATGGATGTGTGCATGTAAAATATGTGGAGGGTATTTCCATGTGGAAGGTATGGTGCGAGGCAGAAATGAGTGTGTTTTGTTTGGAAAGTATATGTCTTCACGAATGCGTGTGTGTGTGTGTGTGTGTGTGTAGCATATAGAGATATATGTACGGGTTCCTTTTCAATTTTTACTACCCGTGAAATTTGACCAGTCGTTGTGTCTCGAGCCCGGCACACATTTTATTATGACGCGGACAATTTATTTACCGTTTAATCATTCACGCCTCTTCTCCTCGTTAATTAATTTGATGGATGCGAGTATGGATATATGCGTGTACGTTTTGTGTATACGCCTGTATTATGATAAGTATGTGTGTTTAAGTTAATTATCTATACGAGCTATCTCGGGTATTATAAAGTGGAATTTCACCGGGACGCTAACCTTTTTCTCGCGTCGATCACGTTTGGGGAGATTCATCGACGCAGAAAATCGTCTTGTAAAATAATATCCTTGTGGGGCCTTCGGATCTCGTCGGAGGAAAAAAAGAATTTTTTTTTTTCCGATTTCGCGGCAACGCGTAATTTTTTTTAAAAGGATTTGCAGGTAAATTTCTGGCAAGATCTCGGCAATTTTTCCACACCACGGGAGCTTTTGAACAATAGGTTCTGGAAAAATTGGAAAATTAGCGTGCGAATTTGGTTTTTACCGCGAAAGTAAATATTCCTAACGGCGCAAGTAACAATTCCCAGGCACGAGTTTGCTCATTTTCTGGGAGACGATGGGGAGGCAAAAACGCTGAGTCTGTGGAGGAATTAAATTTCGGAAGATTTTTGTGATTTTCACCGGACACTTTGGAGACACAATACCTTGGAAGAAAAAAGTCCCTAGATAAATCTAGGGAGTACCCGGTTTCTTGTACGAAGATTTGCCGACGCGAGATTAGCAGGGTTCCCTTTGCTTGGCTCGAGTAAATATCGCTTGGGATTTTTTTTTGTCACAGAAATGTGGCGAAGTTGGTGGTTTTGCGTCGGATTATAAAAGTTACCTACGCCGAGCTACTTTTTAACACTTTTTTTTGGTCATTCTGAAAGAAAAATATTCATCTGTATTTGGAGAAACACTAAATTTCTTCGGTAATTGCACACCCACGTGGGAATGACAGTATGGCAAAAGACCGAAGCGCACTTAAAGCGCGGAATTGGAAGCTTAATTAACTAGCCATGCCGTGAGTCGCGCCTCGCTGTTTTAGCGTGCTTTCGATTTCACTCCGGCTAAAATGAAAGCGCCTCCTAATTGATTATTTGAATTAACGATTCATTTGAAATCATTCCAAATGCATTTCGACTGCATCGAGACTGAGAGAAATTACTTGGGTAGAGGAGACGCCCAATCGACCAGCTCGAGATTCGAACGACGAATTAAATGAGATTAATTTATTTATTTGTGTTATTTTATATTTTCGTATTATATTTCCATTGGATTGAAAGAAGAAACTCCAAATTTATGGGATTTTTATTTTTCTGTAATTGATTGGTATATTTTTTATTCTATTGGATTATAAAAATTTCAAATCTATGGGTTTTCAAATTTTTTAATTTATTCGTATATTTTTCGATTCCGTATCTTATTTATTTTATTGGATTAAAAGAATTTATAATTTATGGGATTTTAATTTTTTTCCATTTATTGATACATTTCTGAATTTTCATATTATTATTTTTTAATTTCATATTATTTATTCTATTTTAAATATTCCATTTAGTAAAAGAAACCTCGAATTTTTCGGTATTTTAACTTTTTTTTAATTCACAATTCTGCCGAATTTAATATTCGCGCCGAGGAATTATTATCAAAATGAGAAGAATTTTAGAAACTCGCTACAATTAGTAACCGAGTTTCTCGAATTCCGGCCTCGATAAAATATTTGAAAAAATTGTAGCTACTCCAAGGAAACCAAAATTACAAAAATGGATTTTACGAGCAAAGGTAACCTCGTATTATTGCAAATTTTACAATAAATTTACAACGACATAATAAACTTGCCTATATTTCTCCTCAACGTGGCGTCCATGGCAAATGCAGTTGCATTAGAAGCAACGAGGCAATTGTCGCAGTGACTTCAATCGTGGGGTATTACACGAAAATTTTTTTTTAACCGAGAGTTACTCCATTTCGTGCCGAAATTTCTCTGTCATTTCTCCAAATAAACACGGTCATGCCTGAAAATGTTCACGTTTACAGAAGAGCGGGCACTCGAATGGTAAAGGATAAAACTCGGTGCTCTCTCTCTCTCTTTGTCTTCTCTAAATGCATGTGTGTACAATGGGAACAACAATGTGGCAGGAACAAATAAATATAATCTAATATTCCAGATAAAAAGAAATGTATGGCTATCTTGCAAAGGATTAAACTACCAAACAAACGCGAGCTATGGAAAAAGTACAATGAAAGGGACGAAAATATACTTTACAGCGTTATGCAGTTTTGTTATTATTCCGCGCCATAAATTTATTACCCTTATTCACAGTCCATATTACTTACCACTTTACGTTTCAAACGCTTGTCCATTGTAATTTTCACAAAGAGCGGTAATTTTCATTATTTTCTTTCCGCAGACGCCATACAATTTCCAACAGCTCTGCTTTTTAATGAGATCCCTTCGTATTCGTTGCAAATTGGAATTGTTAAATTTATTAGCGTTGCATTATTCAATTATATTCGCCGTATATTAAATCATCGCGGCGGTGGCCCCTTGGCAAACGAAAAAAAAAAAAAAAAAAATATTGCCCCGATATCGGAGCAACAATTATTTCAATCAATTATTGCTCCTCCAGAAGGATCGACTCGGAGTATCCGGGAAAAATTCTAATTTTACCGAAGTCCCATGGAAATCCTTTGGTTTCTATTTTTTGGTCCTCAGAAAATAGATTTGTGCCATGCGGTTTGTTGACAGCCTTTATACATACAGCTCGTCCCAGAATAGGCGGCGGCTCTAAAATAGATAGCGGTGATCTATGCGATAGACGGCGTAGAAAATTCATTTGACGGTAAGTGAATAGATTATTGAATATGCAAAGCCCGTCGAACGAGAGTGACGTTTATAATTTTTTTTGTAGAATTGAAGATTTCCGGTTTGGAGGAATTTGTAGAGGGAAGGAATGGCAATTTTTAGCGTTTTGGCGTAAACGTTTGTCGAGATTTTCGATTGTTTTTTTTTTTTTTTTTTTTACGAATTTTGCGATAATCGGCATTTTATATTTCGACCCTCGAAGGGAAACAATTTGTTCGAGAACGTTCGAGTTGATGCGAATGTGAAAATGCATTACCCGATGCAATTTTTTAATGAAATTTGCATAAATTAGACCTCCAAGGACCCAAAAAGTGTCAATACGTACTTAATAGAGCAAAAATATGAAAACAATTTGATCTGCGCACGCTGATTATTTTTAACACACGCTAAATGTATTTTCGCGCACGCTAAATATACTTTTGCGCACGCTAAATTTATCTCACGCGCGCTAAATATACTATTGCGCACGCTAAAGGTACTTTTGCGCGCATTAAATTTATTTTACGCACGCTAACCATATTTTTGCGCACGCTAAATATATTTTAGCGTGTTTTAAATTTATTTTACACACGTTAAATATACTTTAGCGCACGCTAAGTATACCTTTACGCACGTTAACATAATTTCACGCACGCTAAATATATGTTTGCACACGCTAAATATATTTTACACTCGCTAAATGTCTCTTACGTACCCTAAATCCATTTTACGCACGCTAAATCCATTTTACGCACGCTAAATTCATTTCACACACACTAAATGTATCTTTACACGTGCTAACTAAATGTTTCGTGCCACAGAATTGCTACTTTACGCATTAAAAAAAGTATGTAAATTCGCTAAAAAAAAATAGCAAAACCCAAATACTACGTCTACTGTCTCCTCTTTTTCACAGTCCACGAGCGATTGTTATCACCGCCAAGCGAATGCATAAAATTGAAGTTATTACCGAAGATTAAATGCAACAATGGAGTCTAATACACGTTGAAAACGAACCTCATTGTTTCCAATCTGTAAGGGAAGACGATAGTTACTGGAGCAAAGTGCTACGCGGAGAAGAGCAAATTGTAACTTCTGCTATACGCTATTCCGCAAAATCAATCCAGAAGAGATGCGAAACGTGATACGTAAATAGGATTGCCGGCGAAACCGTAGATACAAATGAAAGTATACTGCAGCAGCAGCAGTAATTACTGAGGTTTACATACACTTCAGTCCGCGAGGAGTGGAATCTGTAGTTGGATTGTATTTTCCATCGCTATTAGCTAAGACGTTGTAAAGTAGTGGAACTATTCGTCAAAAGTAAAGCATTCATGGAAACATCTACTTATAACTTTGACGTTAATTAGACGACTTAGGAGGTAGATGTGTATTCGAGTTTAGCGCCAGCCCATTCCAGTACCTACCTACCTCTTGCTTGTCAAAATAGAACCTATTCAGGGCAAGGGGATTTTCTATCGAGCGAAGAGCCCCTTTTGAAAGAATTTTATTATACTCGGGTAATTTTGGTAATTTAGGGAAAAATTAAATAGTGATTATTAATAAATTGGTTTTTTATGGGTAGCAAGTTGTAATATGATGAAATTTGTAGAAATATGCGGTAATATTTATTTTCCAAAGTGTAAAAGTTACTAAATTTATTTTCCCCTAGTTTCTATTTTTATTTGAGGGGGGGGGGGGTCTACAATTAGAAACTAATTTCTAGGGGTTTTTAAATTCTAGGATTTTTAACTGATTGTGAATTCAAACAATTTTTAATACAAAACTGTAATAATTTTAAAAAACAACCTTCTGCCTTTTTCTTTGAAAAATCGTAATTTTTGGAAATATTAAAATAATTAATAATTTCTTTTATAAAAAGTTTTATTTAGAAGAATTGATATTTACAAAAAGTAATACTCCTCTTCAATTATTATTTTCAATGTAGGGTCATCTTTCAACAAAATAGTTTTCTAATTGTTTGTTCAACCTTTTTTTTTGTTGGATAAAACACCTGGTATAAAAAGGTTCCAATGAAGTTTTTAAAATAAGGTGACAATAAATATTACTTTCCAAAAAGAAAAAAAACATAAATATATTTTATTCTTTACGCGACATTGGGCACTCGAAGAAAGATTATTTGCAACATTTTTCCAAAAAACCTCGAATTTTTATTAACCGGAAATCCCTGTACAACAGTTCTACTTCGCGTTATTGTCCCGAACGAAATACTTTTGAATTTATTCTTCTATATTCGTATCCTCCAGGAACTTTGGGGACGCGAATTCGAGAAAATGATATTTTGCAAACAACTTTTATTGTTTTTGGGAATATAAAGCGATTCCACATTGGATTCGATATAAAAGTGAAATTTCGAATCGCGTCTTGTTACAGTTATCTCCCGATCTTGTTTATTTGAAAAGTTTCACTTGATTGTTGAAATTTTTATGCAAATGTTCCTGCGGAATAATCACGACAATGACGCGAGCAATAACGCCGAGAAAAAGTATAGCATAAAAATTGCGACGAAAAGTTTATCTGACAATCTAATGGAGGACCAGTGTAGTTTCACGAACCCACTTAAGAGTCCACGGGCAGAGAATTATACGCAATTTAACTCGAGTAACCCAGGCCTAATTTTAACCAGTGGTTAAAGGTATTATTATTTGACTTTTATTTAAACGTCCGCCAAGGTTCGACCGGATCTACCCACTCGGCTCTTTTTCGCTATTTCTTTTTCTTACCGTTTTTTACCTTTCCTTCATTAGTCGCCGAAATATTAGATTTCTTTTTTTTTTTTTTTACAAAAATGTTACATTTCGTGTAACATTAAATTGAAAATCATACGGGTTAATTAAGGTTCGTGATACTTTGCTGGCGTAATTGAAACTGATTTGCAGTTCTTTGAACGTGACTTCAATTATTCCGGTCCAATCTAAAATGTATATATGTGTATACATTGAATTATATACAATTATATAATGTTTTTACTGTATAAAATTATTATCGATTATGTATTAATTAATTTTCTATGTTAATTACAATGTATCATTTTTATTATATCATAATTTAAAAAAAAAGAAAAAATGTGGAAATATTAATTGCAGATTATTTTTATTTAAATCGTATGTTACTTTATAATATTATATTTGTAGATATAATATAAAATTATTTAATAAATAATTTTATACATGTAGATATATATATATTTTTTTAATGAAAATAATCTGGATATCTCTGAATATATTTTGCTAAAAACTTTTCCCGTTGGACAAAAATATTTCCAACCCTAATTTTCCTCTGTTTTCAAATTTCCATTTCTCTCGTTCAAATTAAAGAATAAAATGAAAACCTAAAATTCGCTTTTTATCATTAAAAATCCCTACATTATTTCGAAAATTGAATATTCGAAATATTCACATTTCCCAATAACCCAAGGATTTTGAATAACAATAAAAAGCGAATTTTACGTTATCATTTTTCCATTTATTTTCTACTTATCAAAAATATTTTCTATGTCGCAGGAATTCCTTCCATTGCCGTCAATATTCCGGCAACTCGAACACCAGAATTTCCCCCTGTCGGATTTCCACCCTTATTCTTCGAAGACAAGAATTGATATCGAGGAAAAAAGAAACAAACGTGAAATTCGCCACTGAATCACTATAACGAGCCCTGGAGAGATTTAGTGGCCGACAATTTTCAGAATCTGGACTCAGCTGTAACTTCGATAAATTTCAGTTTGAAGCATCCATATGGTGGAAGACATAAAAGTAACATAACACCGCCGCACCAGGCTTGAAACCGAGACGAGTTGCATATATCGCAGCTGCCAAACGTTCGAGAAATCATCAACGACAGATTTTTGACGAAACTCCGTATCACGAAAGCCACGGACACGTTATTTCTTTCGGGGAGAAACGAGCTGCTACCTCAAAAACCATGGGCGAGGGAGAGACGCGTAGGGGAAAAAAAAAAAAGGTCAAACGTGGAATCATAGTGCGGCCTGTAATTAGAGGTATGGTGGGTGGAGAATCCCCGAAGTCCCATAAGACGAAGGAGCGACAGCGGCTTCGCCTAGATTCGGAGAGTTAAAAATGTGAGCTAGGACTCGAGCTAAGTCAAGCTTTAGGCGTGGCAGTATAACACGAGAGTGTTCTCCGGCTTGCCATATTTTTTTGTGTTTTCTCAAAGCGAACGGCCCTCTCTCCTTTGCATTTTGAAAGATATTCATTGTCAGGCAAATTTACAATCTTTCCGATGCGATGGAGTCGAAGTGTACGGAGTCGGCGAAAGAGGAGCCGGGATAGACGGTTGTTTAGTTTAGGAACGAGCGAGGCGGTGAAGAAAAGGAGAAAAAGCGGAGGAATGAAATGAAAAAAATCATAAGTTTTTAATCGTAAATCACGGGTCTCGTTTCACAGGAGGTTTATGGTGCCTCGCGCTGTCGATGGTTAATAATGAAAAGAGTTTATTTATTGTTGCGCGCTGTGGTGGCGTTCCATCACTTTTGTATGTGTAACGATAATAATTTTATCTGAAAAAAGTAAGCAATAAATAATGGAATCACGTGGGCGGGTACAAATTTTTTTTTTTTCGAACGATCAAAAAAAAAAACTTGCAAAGTCGGAATTGGATGCTCGCATTTTGCTCCTAAACAACGTCACTTTCGATAAAAGCGTTTTGATGCCGGTAAATAACACTTTTCGACAAATTTTAACTGGTTTATGGACGAGTTGAAAAAAAAAAAATTAACTGGAGCTTGAAATTAAGCTGGATCAGAGGTTTTTTAAATTTATTTTTTACGAAAATTAACAATATACGAATTAATTTTAAGAAATGGGGTAAAATTGTAGATATTTTTGTATCGTAGGAATATTTTAATAAAAGTAAAAAAAAAAACATTAATATATTTTACAGGAAATATTCTATAAAAAAAAAATAAAAGAGTTTTAAGAAAACGTTCGTTTTTGGGGTAAATTGTATCAAATGAATAATAAATTTTTCATTAAGGTCCCCTTCGCGAACCTTTCTTATGATTCCAACTGTACAATTTATGATTTCTTTACGAAGCAGATGGAATTTGGGTGGTTTTTGGGCAAAAGTTTCCTTCTTTTCCTACCAAACAATACCGGCAATATTTGGACTGGACTTGATACGGATAATTTATTTATACCCAATGCTTCCCGATGTTATTAGCAGACAATATCGCTTCAGTCTGTTAAATAATATTGTTCAATTTATCGTTTATCACCGTCGACGCAACATTTATCCGAGTTTATTTTACTGCATTAATACATAATTTCCATGTAAATTGGTAAAAGCTTAATTTATTCCAACAATAAGTATCTTTTCGGAACAATCGGCTTGGAGCGAATGTGAATTTCGCAAAAATTACCAGAGAGTAAACATTTGGTGAATTCTCTGTTATTTTCGAAATTTTTTCAAGCCAATCTCCGGTGCCTTTTTTACTACTACTACTACTACTGCTAATAATAATAATAATAACAATAATAATGATAATAATAATAATAATAATAATAATAATAATAATAATAATAATAATAATAATAATAATAATGATAATAATAATAATAATAATAATAATGATAATAATAATAATGATAATAATAATAATAATAATAATATTAATAATAATAATAAATAATAGAAACGTACAATTAATAATTAAATTTTTGTTATTCGCGTTTCTCGAAAAATTGGATTTTTGGGTTGATAAAAATTGGATTTTTGAAGGGTAAAATTCCCACGAAATTTTTGAAATTCTAAAAAGCTCGAAAGCTTTGAAAATTCCATAAAATCCCGCGTCTACAACTTAAGGGCTTCCAATTGCAGGATCTTTTAAGCTTGAAATTTTGGTTATACATGCTAAAATGCCGTAATCCACATCGTAACTAATGTGGCTTTGCTTCGCTTTTAACCCTCGATATGATAAAGGGTAAGTGTTGCTTTGTCCTTAAATAGTACGTACGTAACATACGGGACACGTACACACACGAATGAGGATACATTATATTTATATAACAGCAACCCCCGAGCTTAAGGGGTTGTTTACTCCCTTATTTTGAATTTTAAGAGAGGATCGATCTTCTCGAATTTGATTATAGAAATTGCTCACGAGTGCTCATATTTCGACGGTGATATATATATATGTATAAACCCTAGTACACGAATATTAGGTTCTTCTATTTGTAGGTATTATGCAGACGGTAAAACTTAAATCAATTAGTATATAACGAAACCAACAGCATGGAAGATTAGATAGAAAGTGAATCAGCCTGATAAAACTCAATAGACATTTTATTACTTTCTAACGGATGTTTCCGGTTGTCGTCAGTTAGATTAATCTGGTAGGATATCGATTTTACTCGTCGTGTGTGTGTGTGTATATACGTATATACGTCGTCTGATTCTATTATTATGCTTTTGGAACTCTCGGAATTTCGCATTATTTTTGTAATATCGCAATTTCGACCAAAATATTTTAATAAAATTCATCCAACGGCTTGTGAATAATTTCAGGGAATTTTCAACGCGAGTACGGATTGAACATTCGCTGGTACTAATTCTGCATGCATAGGATCGGCAAATACTAATTAATTTCTAGACGTTCTAAATTTTGTTTTATTTTAATGAGATTTAGGTGGTCTTGTATCAGCAGAAATCGGATATAAAATCGAATTGCCTCAAAATTTCAATTTCGGGATATTTTGGATGTAAGAATTTCAAAATTCAATTTTTGGTTTTCGAGAAAGTTTCGATAATTTTCGGAAATTCCTAATTTACTTTGGTAAATAATTTAATGGATTAAATGAAGATTCAAATTTTGAATAAAAAAGATTCTTTTTTTCGATTTCAGAAAAGATTCCGATTGTTCTTAAAAATCTTCCAATTTTTCTTTAATTCCAGATTTAAATTTCAAATTCAAAGAATTCTTGGACACGAGAGAAATTTTTATTTTTATCCTGATTTTTGGATTGATTCATGTTTCGTCTTGACTGTAAACTTGTCGATTAGTGCCGGTATTAAAAATAAAATTGTGGAAGATTTTTGTAGGTGTTTCGAAAATCGTGACATCCTCGACACGACATTACCGTTGCCCAATCTTGTATGGGGACTTTCCCGGTGAGAATCCAAAAATGCCCATAATTGAAGCATTCTTTATTAGATTGAGCCAATACTAAGACCTGACACAAAATCTTATTTGACTTCTTTTTTTTTTCTCTCAAAGCCCCAAATGTTCCGAAAGAACGCATAAAGTCCTCCTACGACGTCCCATGCAGAGAAGGCACTTCCTCTGACTATTGTCCCGGGGGACTTATGAGGCACTAATTTTTCCCCCTGGGTTCTGAAAACTCGTACCTCGTGGAGTCTCGATATATTTTCAAGAGCCGAAAAAGGAGACGAAAAATTCCAAGTTCCACTCGTTCACAAGAATCCCGTTTCTTGCGACGCTCGTGAACCCAACGAGAAATAGTCTCATCGAGGAATCGATGAGTTCCTTCACAACCGATTCGCGACAAACGAAAAAGGAATCGATCGGAAAAGTCGAAATTCTTTTGGACTTTCGTTTGTGATATGGCAATATCGAAATTCGATAAATATGTGGGTCTTTGACCTCCCGGTGGCGCCTCTTTAATTCCTTATCCATGTTTAGACCACGCCCCTAAACGTGATATAACATTTAGCGTCGTCCTGACCTCTCGCGGCGAATGCCTCTCTCGGCTTTGTTACATTCCATCACGCCCCCGTGTACGATCCCAATTTTCATTTGTGAACTTTGCGAGCAGCTCCGATAGTATCCGCATCCATCACTTTTCAGGCATTTTTCTTATTTATGGAGTTAATTCTAGTAATTAACATTAGGGGAATGGCCGTGATAATTTGTTAAGGGCGATGCGAAGTCATGTGACTTTTAGGATGTTTCTCTCCGTCCCACCCGGATAGGAAAATTGATAACGCCGTCGACGTACGGAATTATTAGTCGCAGGTCCAAGTCCGAGGACTCTCCCAAATGGGAAATTGTGATGGACCTTTATGGGGTCAAGGTAATACAGTCTGGACTTGTACTGAACCATCTAGTGGCTGTTGCTGTTGTTGCTGCTGTTGCTGTTGTTGTTGCTGTTGATGTAGCTGCTGATGCTGCTGTTGTTGCTGTTGTTGCTGCTGTTGCTGCTGTTGTTGCTGTTGATGTAGCTGCTGTTGTTGCTGTTGTTGCTGCTTTTGTTCCTCTTACTCTTGATGTTGTAGTTTTTATTGCTGTAGTCATTGCTGTTGCTGTTGCTGTTGATGTTGATGTTGAAATTGATTTTGTTGCAAGTGCTGCTGTTGCTGCTGTTGCTGCTGTTGTTGCTGTTGTTGCTGTTGTTGATCCTTTTGTTCCTCTTACTCTTGATGTTGTATTTTTTATTGCTGTGGTCTTTGCTGTTGCTGTTGCTGTTGCTGTTGATGTTGAAATTGATTTTGTTGCAAGTGCTGCAGTTGCTGCTATTGTTGCTGTCCTTGATGCTGTTGCTGCTCTTACTCTTGATGTTGCAGTTTGTGTTGTTCTTGGTATTACTGTTGCTGTTACTGTTAACAATATTACTGTTGCTCTTGCTCTTGATATCGCAGCTTGTATCGCCGTTGCTGTCGGCGTAGCTGTCAACGCGGATGATCTCATTGCTGTTGTTATTAATAAGATGAACATCATTACCCTTTTTAAAAATATTTTTGTTCCTAATGGAATCCATTCATATAATTATCGAGACGACGCTAGCTATTACAATATGTTGTAATATAATATTATAAAATTTATTCGACCGTCCTTTGCCGGTCCACTTCACCTAAATAACGTATTTGGCACACTGAGGCTTTCCAGACCCCAGCAGTCATCAGTACTAATTCGTCTACGCCACGGCACTGATTATTATGGGTCGTCTAAACGGTTATCCACTATCCAACTTTATGCAATGAATTTTGCACACTTACCTCTGATAAGCGGCAGAAACGCTGACAGGTTGGGCAGCCACTTAACTTGCTGCATTCGAAACACTTGCGGCTAAGAGAAACAGTGCCAAACCCTACTTATCAATAATACACACACCTCTCGCTAATACAAGTTTAATAATGAGTTGCGAAACTTAATAACTATTGTTCAGGCGTTCCAGCACTAAATGTCATTACAGATTCAATAATTCCACTACCGTATATACTACTGCCGATTGTTAGTAATATTTTTATGAACAAACAATGCCAATACTTTGCCATATTATTTTATGATTACAGATTGCACGCTTCAACCGTTCAGAATAAATTATTTATTATTGAATAAATAATAATGATTTTCTTTTTCTGTAAAAGTTGAACCGCCCGTTAACGTAAATTAATTCTTTTTCGATATCAACAATATTCTGGAAATTGTTGGTTGTCCCTCCGGGGTCTGAGTCACCCCAGTCTAGCTCAATTCGAGTTTAAGCATTATTTTTACATATAGCTTGGATTGTTTATTATTTTTATCGTAAACAAATTCTAAAATCTTTTTAACACTTTATAAATATTATTGTGCAACGTTTGTTCGAGTCAAAAGTTTTCACGCGATACGAATTCATACGAGTGGGGTCCACAAAGCCCCAGTGTGCTAACTACGTGTTTCTGGCGAAGTGAGTCGACGGGAAAAAGTTTCTTACCCAGCCTCGCGTCTACATTCCTTCGAAAATGACTCATTTTCTCGCGCTTATGACAACCAGAAAAATGAAACCATGGTAATTAAGAACCTATTCGGCGGAAGTGACGTAACGATTAGATAAAGGAATGTTCCGTACGGTTGGATTCAGCGCAAATTATAATACTTGTGGGAAATAAAATTTACGACGCGAGAGCCGGTTAAACTTTTGCGGCAAAAAAGGCCGAACGTTTGGTACGCGCACGTACCAGTTTCGGTGGATATAACAGCGTAATAATCTCTTTTCCAAGTCTCTAATTTTCATTTACCACGTTGTTACGCTCTGTTAAACAAAAAGTGGACATTAGTCCCAGCGTCCGACACATTGCCCGGTAGTGGGAGTGCGAGTGCGGGTAAAATATTGCTTTGATAGGTAGAGCGACCTTAACATGCCACTACTGTATAAATTTCAGCGGTGCAATTGAAAAATATTGTGCTTGTCATCTGGCATGTCGATATGTACCAAAAGATATATCGCAGGCCGTGCGTGTACAGTCATGTAGCCTTTATCGCGTATAAATCTTCGAGATAATATAAATTCAAATGCCATTAGGTATTAAAGCGTAAAGATATAAAGTAGAAGCATACAGGGGGCAGAAATAATCGCCAGTCAAGTGAATAGAAATAATCACGAATAAGTGATCCGTAATGTTTGCCGTATGGACGTTTCGCGTTGGTTACGCCGTTTTTCCGAATGATTAACGCACAACCGGACGTTGCTTATTTCGATATATCTTCAATCTCCACGGATAAGGCAAAAAATGCGGTCGTGTCATATTGCTAAATTGCAATTGCGTCAAACCGAGACGAAAAGAATTTAATTATACGTCTCAGGATAGAAATATGTGGGTTAATAAGGTCGCCTTTGGTTGCGCAGTAACTTTGGGATTCGTGAAACTAGTTCCTTTTACAACAGTCACGCGGTGGTTCCGATTTAGTTCCCGAGTTGCTACCCGATCTCGCAAGTCTTGAATATTTTTTTCTCCATTCCAGATAAAATCTATAGATCGTATGTAGCGCCATCTACCAAATGCAAAGCACGCTGAAACAATTTTTTACCAGCCAGTAAACCTTCCCGCAAAGTATGAACAAAATCGATCCATCAATGTAGAAATTAGACCCTAGCGCCATCTATCGAAATTAAAAATCTTAGTCGTCACCTGGTTAATACATGGTACGAATATGGTCTCGATAGGTCCGATGGTTTATCAGTGATGGTGCGGTTTACTCACGCGCAAGAGATTTTATACCGGTACCTAGAGAAGCGGGTCTACGATGGCTCGGCAGTTGCTGTTACTGCATCCATCCGAAGATCGTAGCTTCGATTCCAGACGTTGGGGTCGAAATTGTACCGATTTTCTTTGAAAATCTTTTTCCAAATCAGTTCCTACCGTAACTGTAGTCTCTCTCACGTTTCGGAGTCCACATCCAATGTCAGCCTCGTCATTAAAAATACTAATGGCGCGAAAGCCATTACGTTAATGACGTAGGTACATGCATACATGGAGGCACTGCCAATTGAGAGACAACCGCGATGTGGAAAGCAGCGGGTAACCACCGTATTATTAATCTCGACGATGTGCAACTTGCAGTTGCACAGTTGCCCGATTACATGTTATTTTCGGTTTTCTATTTGCAAAGTATGAAAAAAACGATGCCTTCCTGCAGAAAATTCCTTCACTTCTCGAGGGAAAACTGTATCTTTCATCGGATCGGAAAGGATCCACTTCCTGCAAAGGTTAGCGTGTCGGTTAGCGTGTCTCCTCTCCTTGTCCATGGTTATTACACGTTTATAATACCTTTACCGGTTTTCAAAAATAATAATTCAATTCAATATATGACATTTTGTTCGAGGATTTCAATTTACGACTTTTTTTTTACGCGAGCCATCGCTAGCTCGGCTCGTATCACCGTGGGTCCACGTCAAACCCTGACTCCAGCGACCTCTGATTGGCGAATAAGCTGAACACAACTGACATCTGCCGTGTATTTTTCTCATCCACGACCTGATCTCAGCCCTCCCGAGCTTGCGCTTTGTATTTCAGTTGGAGTTATTTATTTAGCGATTTAGCCGGACTCCTCCTAAAGTGCCAATTCACCAATCAGAAAGTTGGTCCCGCCGAGTTTGACGAAGGGCTTGACACGGAGTCAAGGCCTATC
This sequence comes from Gasteruption jaculator, assembly GCA_949825005.1. Classification (NCBI taxonomy): domain Eukaryota; kingdom Metazoa; phylum Arthropoda; class Insecta; order Hymenoptera; family Gasteruptiidae; genus Gasteruption; species Gasteruption jaculator. The sequence goes on from OX463776.1 coordinate 5,692,960, forward strand.
GGAGATCGGCGCGTACAATTACCCCGCTTGCCGTTCAATATTTAGCAAATATCGCAAACGTGGAAGTTCATCGTCGAGAGCGACAAGGGTACAAGAAAGACAGGACCCTTGCGGACATTTGTGGAGACTTGGACTCGCGAGTAATTGGGAGTGCGGTCACGTGCCGATCGCTGTCTCGAGTATCCTCGATTATACGAAATCTTTAGCGGGACTAACCCACCCCTTTGCGAGAAAAAGTGTCCAAGCTGTCGCTCGTCCAGATCTGGGCTGTCAGCCGGAGTCCTGGCGTCATTCTTGGGTTCGACGGCGAAGCGCTGTCGAGCAGCTTTGGTTCATCGGCATAGTTTGACTTTCGGCGTCAGCAGAGACACCGATCAGGTGCAAAACCATCTGGGCTTGTCTTTTTTTTTTAACATTCCTATTTTATAATTAACGAACTGCCGAAGTATCTACATAGTTTCAGCCATCGGCCTACCCCGGATCAGCAATTTTCTGGGATGAAAACCCACGCGAGGAGAATCCGAGGAGGAAGGAAACGGGCGATGCAATAACTAATTAGCCGAGGTAAGTTTGAAGGAAGACAAATTCATTGAACCCCATAAGGTCGCCGTCGGATACTTTCTACGGGAGAAATTTCTCGAGCCGGGGAGGAAGAGGGACAGGAAGAGGATCCCGAGGAAGAGGAAGAGAGAGGCGAAGATAAAAAATCCATTAACGTTCCGCGTAGCAGCAGATGCCCACTTAACCAGCACTTTTTGCCATCTTCTTTCCCCATCTTTTTCGCGCGTTCTCGCTGCGCTAGTTCTTGTCCCTCTTCCTCCTCTCGCGCATCTTTTCGTCTCCTACTTGCATTGAATTATTATTAAGTGTCCGCGAGTTGCGGCGTGAAAGAACCGTCCGAGATAAAGAAGAAGGATGAGGACAAGAAGTCTGCAAAGAGACTGAAGAAACTCCTTCGAATTCCGCCACTATAGGCCCGTCTCCTTAAATTGCCCATCCCAAGTAGACTGTAAAGCTGCAGCTGAAATTGTTTTTACTACCACAGCCACTGCCGCTCACTTCCACTTTTACCCGGGGATAGACGTTCGTCTCATAAACGCACTCTTATAGTCACCGTGCCGAGTTACAGTTCGCATGAATATTTAAGAATGCCTCTTTCTGCCTCGGCTGCCGATGTCTGCGCGGAATTATATTTCATTATTATCCTTTTAGCTCCATTAGATCCGCTCGCTTCCATTTCGCCTTTCGTTTTTTATAATTATCACTTGAATTCAGGGAAATTTCGTTACTACCTGGGCTTATCTAGCCCCGTCTCATCGCTTGCTCCATTCTTTCGCTCCCTCGCGCCGCAGATGGCACGTCCGCTCGATTTTCATTAGCGTCATCTCGAGAAGTAATTTCATTCGAATACACGGGGAGGCGGATTGCTGTGGTTATTTAACTTCTTGAGTCAATGTAACTCCGAAAATGAAAGCTCCTAAGTTCGACGTGGAACTCGCAAGCTGCCGGAACGCTATTTTTTTGGGGGATCCGAGTATATACGTAGGTGGGTCTCGTCGAATATATAATTCCTCGAAGCTTTTTTCCTCCCCTTCAGCGATTTTCTAATTATTTTCGACTTCGTGCCACGCCAGGGAGAAGAACGAGTGCCGCTAAAACGTAATTGAAACGTTAATATTTCATAGAAATATTAAGAAGAAAAGTACGGCGTAAATCCGCCCTGGCTCCAAAGTCCCAGAAAATCTCTTTTGTCGCGCCACGAAGTTACGTAGTAAAAAGCTCGCTTCGGTTCGAACTTGCCCGTCTTTGCTTCACATGGACAAGTTTTAATGCGGCAGCTACGTATTAGAATTTTTGTATTTAGGGATTAATTAATTAATTACTCGTTCCAACTGGAAACAATTTGAAGAATATAGCATAGACAAATTTTGTTCACGAATTGGCCAACTCTGACTAACGATAACTTCGCGAAAAAAATTATTATAGGATGATAGTTTATTTAATTTTGTTAAATCAAGACTTGGTGTCTCTACTTCAAAACACGAACTTCAGATTTTTCATTTATCCGATAAAATTTTGATTTTCGTTTATTTTAAATGTACAAAATGGTATATTTGTCGAATCGAAAATGGTCAATTTTATCGAGACGCGGGGGTCTTCTTCCGGGGGTACCATTTACACCGAAAAGAAACGCGAACATTCCCCTTTAATTAAAAAATAAATGGGGTAGCTCCGATTTTTTTACGCAAAGTTACAGTTTTTTTAATGTAACCCTTGTATTTTGGTCACACATTTTCGTTTTTTGTTTCCCCCCCCCTTTTTTTTAATTTTTCACCCTACGTGGGTGACGGTGCTAAAAAATAATTCCGGTCCAGTATCCGGATTAATTTCAAGTCAAATTCGTTTCGAAAATGACTTGGATTCGGAGTTTCGTGCTTCGTAGCATTTTTCACGAAACGAGAAAGGTCTGAAAGATCATAAACCAAGGAATACCGGATCATTTGCTTTCTACACTAGTAGCTGCTGCAACATAATAAACTTTACATTCCATGCTCTAGAAACTGTAACAACGTAGCACAATTCGCCGTCCATGCTGCGGAAGTTTCCACGACATGATAAAACGTACTTTTGTCCGAAGTTTTTTTTTTGTTTCCCTGCAAGTGTACGTAAAATTATACTTTCACGCGAAAGAAACAAAAAAAAAGAGAGAGAAAGAATTTCGAGGAAGAATTGCTGTACACGTGTTTCACTTGGAAGCCATAATTAAGATATGGCGTTCAACGATTCTTCGCGAAATTCAACACCGCGTCCCGCTTGTATCGTTAATTTTCCACTTCTGCGTTTTTTCCCAAACGCAAGGTTCCGTTTCGGTGATGCAAATTTCCGAATTTTCGGCATACATTTTTTTTCCACGTGGTAACTGAAGGTTTTCGCCAGGTTCGCCGCAGCTATCTCTAGGATTTAGCCACCGGAAAAATAGAACAGCCGATGCGATATAAATAGAAAACACAATAGGAGATGGAATAGCCAATTCAATGTAGTTGCAAATACCATCGAAATTGATTCTCCATATGAATTGCAATGGATTCCAGAGGAAAGTATCACAAAAGTCACGTGACCTGACGTTGCTCGAATTTTTTCTTTTTTTTTTAGGAATTTCGTAGGTTCAATGAATAATAAGCAATTTCTCGCACCGATTTAACGATTTACCAGGAAGAAAAAGGGTAGGTACTGTCGGGGGCAGAAAAGTGGGCGGTCGGAAATGCGGGTCTCGGGTTCCGATCCGGGAAAATAACATTTGCAAAAATAAAAACTCCAAAATGTCGTAATTTAAAATGCAAAAGCATCCGCGTGTAACGAAATACCGCGAATAAAGTTAGGAGCCACTCGTGCCATGTATTACTCGTATCTGCGCATTTAAATGGGACGAGAATGATAATTACGTGGAAATTTATGAATACGAAAATTGGGTTACGCGGATAAAAGTGAGATCGGGGGTACTTTGTTTTCGTAAAAATCGCGTGGGGAGCGGTAGTTTTCAAGGGTGGATCTATAAATCCCCGGTTAATCCCCTATAATATTTAATAGCTGGCAACAGGTGAGCAGCGTGCGAGTCCTACGACTTACGTGGAGTCTGTAATTAAAGGGAAAGAGGAACAAAAGAGCACAAATAAAAATGGGCAAAGAGTGGGTAGAATAATGCGTTTTGGTGGGCTACTTAGCCGCCTCCTCCTTTTTCGTCTTCCTCTTTACGCCCTTTTTGGTCTTCGGGACTGTAGGTACACTCGGGCCTGTCTTTTTATACGCAAGCCTTGCTCTCACGGGCCCGTATTTAAGGTAAGATACCTACTTAAGTAACGTCTATTCTAGGCGGGGCCAATACATTTATTTTTCAAAGGTCGTTTCGTGGCTAGACATCACGAGAACCAGTTTTCAAAACCTAAATATGTATCCAAGGGCGCTCCCTCCAATTAGCGATAAATTCAATAGAAAGAGAGAGAGAGAGAGAGAGAGAGAGAGGATTTAAATAAAAAAAAAAGGAACCGATAGAAAGGAAGTTATGATATATTAAAATGGAAATAATTCTAAACTACATTTTTTATCATTCCCCGCCTGAACATCTTGTTGAAACTCTCAAATTAAAATGTAATTAATGTTGAAACGTATCCCATTCGAAGCTACCTCGGTAATTGTTTAATCGATGAAAAATTGAATAATCCAGAGACTCGCAGGACCGGTGGATTCGATTGGATGACGATTCCGAAGGTACATCAATAATAATTTGTGCCAAAGATTTCGATCTCGGGAATTTGTATTTAAAGGGAAACGATACTTGATTTAATTGACTTTTCTGTTGGTAAAATACAGTTTTGTTGGTTTCAAAAGGGTACCGACGAAAATTGCCAAACTTTACTGCCAAATACAGCACCACCTACCGAATGCAAAGTGTACCAAAAGTTAGACTTCAGCGCCACCTATTGGAACGGAACCTAGCTAGAAACCTTACTCGCTATCTCAACGACATATTTTGCCAATTTGGCCTTAATGGGTCCAACGGTTTGTCGGTGACGATGCGGTTTACTCACGCGAAATGGACTGACAATAAAAATATCGCCAATTTAATAACCAGAATTCCAACATTTGTTCTCTTGCATATAAATAAGTAATGGCTCGGGTTTCTCCGTGAACCGAAAACGCCGTCGCCGATAACCACTGTAATTGATATCACATTAAATTGAGGTAAATAGGAAAAAGTCAAACTGTAGTTTACTTTACGTTAATAATGATTGTCCATTTGCGTTACGCCCCTTCAGTTTTCGGCCATCGTCTATGTCCATAACTACTCATTACAATTAAATTGATGAATGTGTTCTCCAGAAAAGACCTTTTCTCAATTATAAATATTGATATTTAAGAGAGAGAGAGAGAGATAAATTATTTGAATACACAAACGCACACGTATACGTGTATAAAATGTATACGTGTGCGTTAGCTTGTGTGAAATGCAGAATGTATACACCGCGGGTGAAAAAGAAAGAGGCCCCTTCTAAATTTACATGATTTCGTTATAAATCTATCCGAATTCATCGAAAAATGCGTTTACAGCTTGAAATGTGAAAAAATGTAGTCGCGAGGCGGCTTGGTTTGTTAAAAGTTATTTGAAGGCATTTCTAAATAAATAGCTCACATTTTATTTAAATTCACACTTGTATCCCCGTCCCATCCCATTTAATCATTAATTTTACCCGTTTTATCATGATTCCCGATCGACGTTTCGAGTAACTCGAATACATTCCTCCGCTAACGTTCCAAGGATGCTTAAAATACCATCAAGTGTTAATTATGATATCATAAGCGTAAAAATGTCACATTCTGTTCTTGAATATTATCGAATTATAATAATTAAACTTTGAAATTTCATCATGTGATATTTGTACAGTATTTCAATTTCCATGGAATAAAAGTATCTATTGTCATCCGTTATCATTGATACATTATACTTCGAGTAGAAGGTTCGAAGGCTAAAAGTGCTAATTATTATAATATAAAAGTAAAAAAATGCAAATACTAATTTTACGTATCACAGACTTCGAATTATTAAAAATGGAATTTTTCTTATTGAGGAATTTATAGTAATTATTTTTATCTATTTACTATTCGACAGTAATTATTACTATTTTTTTACTATCTTGCTATTTTCAATAAAAAAAAAAAAACGCAAACGTTAAAAATACAATCAAGTGTTAATTGTTATAACACCCTAACCATAAAAATGTCACATTCCGTTCCTGCACGTTACAAAAAGACAATAATTAAAAATTATTATTATCCATTACTGTTCTAATATACACTAATTAAGCATTTCGACTAGAAAGCTCCAAGGTTTATGGTTAACACCTTAAATAATAAACATGTTTTCGTCGGCTACGTTCCGAAGTGAAAGTAACTCCATGTCGATTTTCCATTATCACGAATTTATCTTATCAGTAGTTTGTTTTTTTTTTACCTTATAAACGCCTAGAAGCAAGCCTGTCGGCAATGTACCAGCAACACCGTGGCATTATGAGCAGGTTACTGTCTCTTTCTTGTTTTACGTGAATACCATAAAAAAAATGGTGCGTCCAAATAAGACCATAACCGTTACTGGCTACCACATCTTAATAGTTTGTTATTGATGGCGACGATGCTAAATGGTAAATGGCAAATGGCACCAATATTTTCTTGAACACTCTTCTATCCTCGACGTTTGGGACATCGACCCTTGGTTTCTCTTCTAACACACGAATGAGCGAAGGAGGAACTTTGAGTGGTTATTTATAACACCATAGATTTAATATTCCTTAATAAGTTTCTCCAAATATATAGCGAGTTTTTTTTTTTTTTTTTTTGGTGCCTGAATATTACTGGAATATAATTAAAATAAATCTGTGGTGTATTTCTTCACGAAATCTCTCAAGACTTTTCGAATTACGTGGCGCAATATTTCACGAGAAGTGGAATCGATATGAAGTAAAATTACCATGGACTTCACATACCGGGAGATCGGAGAATGTAAATCAATCGGTTTAATTAATATTTTCGTTTATCCGTTGGTGGACGAAAAAAAAGTCTCGGTACCGTTTCCGCCGAGAACGATTTGCGGCAAACTGTTTTCTATATACCCAGTGAGGAGCAAAAAACGAATGGTTTCGTGACAGATATTGCAGATTGGTTTGAAAATATAGTAGCCGCAAGCATCTCCCTCAGTTCCTCAGTGAAATTTACATAGTAATTCCTAGTTATATCTACTTGTTACCATTTTTTGCACGATATATCGGGATACCCTATCCCCATGCCCTTATATATATATATATATTCGCCACAAAAAATATGTATACGCCATAGCGCGGAAAAATTCCATTCCGCGATTCGCTGTCTCGTGACCGAAAAAAAAAGTTGCGTATTTCAAAGGAGGGAATTTTCTGGATCGGAGCGACTTCGTGATACAACGAATTAGTTTTTTTTTTTTTCCGGCGTTTCTTTAAGGTCAAGTAGACGTATAACTGAACTTTTCTTCAACGTAGTGTTCGCAAATTCCAATATTCCGGATGGTTGGAGCAGTCAGGACCTTATTTGCTGCACCAGCTTGTGTTTTACTATGCACTGGGCATTGACAGTTCGCTGTTCTCCACTTCTTGCGGTTGACATATCTTCGAGGGGCAGCCGACAAGTACCTACCGCTCGTTCGTGGGGCATAAAGGCAGAGTCCGAGCACTTGCGCGTGTAAAATCGGTAACAGTTGGACCGGAAATTAGAGTTTTTGGTTATCAAATTAGTCATAAATCAGAATTTGGATGATTTTTTCAAGAGTACATTGCGCGGCATGGGTGTAAAATACGTGTCGGGTTAGTCGCCCTGCGAAGGAGGCGACTAATGAGACGAACGCTATAGTCGCCTTACGCTCGAATCGCGTTCGCTAAGATCGCTGTGATCGACTGACCGCGAATAGGCACTCGACGTGTCTTCGAGAGACAGGAAAGAAGTACCCACCGCTCGTGGGGTGTAAGGGCAGAGTCCGCGAACTTGGGTGTGCAAAATTAGTAACATCTGGACCGAAAATTCGAGCTTTGGGTTCTTAAATTAGTCACAAATTAGAATTTCGATGATTTTTCAAGAGTACATTACGCTACGAGGGCGTAAAGTACGTGTCGGGTTAGTCGCCCTGCGCAGGAGGCGACTAATGAGACAAGCTCTGCACTCGTCCGCGTGGTACCTATTTCAAAAATGCAATTCCCCATTTCCCGCTGGAGAGTAAGTGAACTCTTCGGGTGAAAAGAAGAACAGGATCGAGCATAATAAATGCTATCGGGCTCCGTTAAATTTTGAAAATGCGGGTTTACTTGGGGATTACCTTTATATCCTTTCCTTTTCATTATTGACAAGCGAATCTACGTAGCTACGCGTACCGAAGAATAAATAAGCACAGGCGAAGATAGGCGGAAAAACGAAAGGCAAATGTAAGATAACGTGTATTAGTTATAAGGCGAAGTCACGTGGTTAAATCTTGAAATCTTGAGTCCTGACGAGCCAATGGATGGAAACGGAGCCAGCGTACGGTTTCCGTATCAGATTTCCGATACGTAGCGTTACGTTGGCGCACACACACATACCGTGGCAAAGGCAGATTAGATTTTAATAATGCAATTTGGGCTTATAGGGTAGAATTCAACTGTAAAATCACTACCAACTCGCTATTTGGCCCCGGGAGTTAAAGCAGCTCCTAACACTGCTCTCGCTCTCGCTCCGTGTCTGTCGGTATTCCCATTCCTTTCATTCTCTGCCATTGTATCTTTCCTCGTCTACTCTCATTTCGCTTTCGCTCCCGCTTTTGCTATTTCTGCTCACCACTCGTGACTACATATTCTCTCTTTGTTTCAATAGCGATTGTGTTGAAATTTGATTGGTTGTATATGCTTATATAATACGAGAAATATAGTCGATGTGACTGCATAATCTCTGCATACACGGGTATGTACTACCAGTTGTATCCCGACGTTACTTCGTTGTAGTCGAATGTCCTCAGGGTTTGTTTCTACCTGTCCCCTCATTCTCTCCGATTCATTCATTCAGTCACTCTCGCAGTCGCTCTTTCCCCTCGGCGTTATTCTATCGCTATTTTCACCCACTCATTCGGCAGCGCGCACCGTAGGTACATACTCTATGTATTTGCAAACAGTATCCAGGCCGCAAATTGCAAATGGAACATGTTACCTAGGTGAAAATTAACTCGTTAGTTTGATACTTTCTAAACTGACGTGTCATGTATGTTCAACCACATCATTTCTTTCCGTACCGGCAACGCTATTTCGTCGGGGTAAATGGAAAGTTGCAAAATCCTGCACTACTCGAGCTTCCGCCGCCACTCGTTTATTCCCCAGACGATACCAACCGGTCAGGGCCCGATACCCTCGTCTCCTTTCGTCGAACTTCATTTTTTCGAAGAAACTTTTTGCTTCGAGAATTTTTTCTGGGATTTTAACTTTTCCAACGAGGCATTGCAACTGCAGGGATAGACTCTGCGAGAGTTGAAGAATATCTGAGAACTTTTTTTTCAGGTTGATGGGGTGACTAGGTCTCACATGGTGACCCATAGCGACCATGTTGCAATTTTCACGTAATTGGTTCGAATACTAAATTTTGTAGAGCAATTCCAATTTTTTCGTGTCTCATCGATGTGGTACCATTTTTGGACCAATCCTTGAAGACCGAATATGGATTCTAGATTTTTTGGAAAGTTTTGGATTTTCGCTGATTTGGGGGAAAAAAAAATACTGAAAATTCTGGGAATCTTGTAACGCTTCGAGGACATCTTTGTAATTTCAATGGAATTATTTTCTGATAGAAGAAAATAATTGCATACGAAATACTTGATACAACACGCTAAACTGTGCATAAGGTATGCGCAGGAAAAAAATGGGTTGTCATGACCGCAAGACTGTCCACACAAAGCCATTTTCTCGAGGTGAAGTAGCGGCGGAACGTGAATCATTAAAAAAAACAGTAGCTAATATCATCATTGCGGTCAATATTGCTACAATCACGGGCAAGAGTATTACTACGACTGCAATTTGAACCGTTCACTTTTTTCCATGTGTGAAGGGCAATTATTGAGACATCGTATAATAATTTTTATTTATTTGTTTATTTGTATAACAAAGCCTGAGTGAGTCCGTCAATCATCGATTCGAAAATATGTTAGTTCTTCAAAATGACGCTAGGGATACACCTCCTGTATGGAACACGAAGAGCACAATGGGTCAAATTGACCCAGCGCCAGTTTGAGTGCAAGGAAACGCATTTTTCCGGGCTCCCAAAATTCATACGTGCCCCTCATCTGCCTGAAATTTTTTAGGAGGAATGAAAATAAATTGAATTAGTTTAAAAAATTGATATCGATGGAGCAATTCAAAAAAAATTGCATTCTACGCTAAGGGGTGATCTAGACCCAGAGTAGCCTTTAAGGGGTCGAGGATTCGATGGTCTCGAAATGGATTTGCAAGTTTCTTGTTTGCTGGCAACGAAACGAGGCGATCTCTTGGAATATCGAAGAATCGACGAGACGGCAAAAATCGAGCATATACGGGAACGCCGAAATTTGGAAGCCTATAGTCCGAGCATGCTCCGCTGAAAAGTTTTTCACTCATCGTGGGCAGAGACGAGGGCACACGAAAATACCTAGAAGAAAGTGCGGGATGCTTGGAGCACATACGCTGAAGAATTCTTCATTCCGGCATAAAATGTCGGGTAAAAAGCGGAAATAAATAATATTTGAGTTTGAAAATATGTGAAATTGGCTGATACTAAAAAGCTGCATTCAGCTACTTGAAATCCTTTAACCATCCGCGTATCATTCTTTCGTTCTTTTTGCCCTTTTCGTGGCTCCCTTTTGAAATGCAAGTTTACACACAGAGATTTCAAAAGAGAGGGAAAGGGAGGACTAAAGAAACGGCAGTTATTTCAACGATGGGAATAAATGTACATATAGTTGAAACTTGGTCCAACCAACTGACCAACGAACGAACGAACGAACGAACCGACCAACCAAGCAAGCAGCGAGCCAACAGTGAGTCAGGTTTTTCAGTGTCTGCCTGTGTATATTCTCAATCATGCAATGTATACAGAACCGAAAGCTCGGAGCCGCGGCAAGGAGAATATGCTTGTAATTTTTCACGTCGAGTTACAGAGTGACCACGAGCTGACCTTCGTTCAGTTCATTCGTGAACGCAAAATGTATATTTCTTTATGTATATATAAATACATATTTCCTAAAGATTTTTTTTCCCTCATCACCTCGTGGCTTTTTCTTTATTTTCAGGCACTAACGAGTGTCATTATTAAAATTACATTGGAAAAGAATTTGATACCGTGTAATTTCCGCGATCGTATTGAACAACGCAAGACCATTCTGCAAAATTGTTTTGCACATTGTAATTTCTGTGCGATAAAATCTCCCCGATGCACCTACATTATATTGCGGTGCGCATCGACATTTGCAGCCAATAAGCGGAATTATACGCGAAGTCATTTTTCAACGAGCCGATACGGTTCTCGCGAAATGCAGTTTGCATGCAAAAATTGCAAGCGATTGCAGCACCGACGCGGGCGAAGTGTAAGAATTTTTGGTTTCAATTTAGGCAACGACGGTGCGTAATGCATGGTTACGGTAGGAGTCGGGTTTGTCGCCCAGGCGAAGCGGGGCGACAAATAGGACAAGTGTGATAACCGCCTTACGCTCGAGCTACGGCAACTATTTTTCCTAGGAAGCGCGTAAATTTGATTTTAGAGACGCTAAATATATTTCACGCACGCGAAATGTATTTTGGACACGCTAAATGTATTTTGCACACGCTAAATCTATTTTGCACACGCTAAGTGCTCGAGCTACGGCCACTATTTTCCCTAGGAAGCGCGTAAATTTGATTTTAGACACGCTAAATATATTTTGCGCACGCTAAATGTATTTTGGACACGCTAAATGTGTTTTGCACACGCTAAATGTATTTTGCACACGCTAAATGTATTTTGCACACGCTAAGTGCTCGAGCTACGGCCACTATTTTCCCTAGGAAGCGCGTAAATTTGATTTCCGACACGCTAAATATATTTTGCGCACGCTAAATGTATTTTGGACACGCTAAATATATTTCGCGCACGCTAATTGCTCGAGTTGCGTCCACTGTTTTTCCTCGGAAGCGTGTAACTTCGAATTTAGATACGTTAAATATATTTTTTTCGCACGCTAAATGTATTTTGCACACGCTAACTGTAATTTACGCACATTAATCTAATAATAGCTATGATCTGGCGTTACCGGTAAACTAACCTTAGTTATTTTATACATTGGAATAAAAATGCCAGCAACGCATGCACCTCAAGCGTCGCAGACTGCAGCCACCAGATTTTTCGGCAGTGAATTACTTTTATTTTACAGGTGTTTCAAAATGTTCTCTCCTAAGTACCGAAACATGTAGATTACGTTGATTAGATAGCGCTTATTTCGTAATAGACGAGAAAAATTAATTAAAACTTTGCAAGTTCAAGAAAAAGTTTTCACATAATCCTGTATGGTCTTCATAAGTCTATGACAAACTTTGATCATTTGGGTGTACGCATATGGGCAAAAAACGTCAAAGCCTTATGAAATTTTTTATTCTCTTAATTAACGTCGCATCAGTGCTAAGGTCACCGGCTACAAGAGCTATTACTTAAGGTAATACTCCGATGGCCGTATTTATGGTCCAAAAGTTAACATATTTATTTTATGGAAGGTAACGTTTCTATCAATTTTCACTTTTTTTATTTTTCATACCGTTGAAACTCAAGTTATCTGGGAAATTATGGACATGTTAATTGCTTTGGTACTTCGGTAGGTTGTATATTTTTTTAGTGCCCTTCAATTGTGTAATTTGAAACGGGATATTTTTCATTTGTTCGAAATGGTACCATATCGGTATCTTATTTCCTACCGAATCGCCAAACGTTGTAAAAACTAATAAAATTGGCGAATTTACATGTAACAGAATTCGAAGCCTTATCTCCAAAAGATTGTCCCAACCTTCCGCGTTCAATATTTAACATTTGTTCTATTGAGTCGAATATCAAAGAAAACGTGTCAGGGTAATACATCAACCACTTATCTAATCGGTCCCCTCCGGAAAAAAAAAATGTCTCGTTATAGTTCAAACCCGACATTTCGTATAATAGAATTGGTGCACAAATCGGGGCGGGAAAAATTCTGATTAGAGCTTTTGCCAAAAAATTGAGGGGAGCAAAATTCAATAGCTTTATCAAGCCCGACGTTTCTTTTCTGTATCGATTTTTCAACTTTTTGCATGCACCGATACAGCGAGACAATTGCACTATGCTGCTTTTCACATCGCAGCACATACGTTCGGTCTAACCAATCGACGCGACTATTTTTCGAGTCGACAAAGGATCGTAATAGTTTATCAAAAAAAAAATTGTAAACTATTTGTACAGTTATTGGCAATTACGCTGTTCAAATTTACCCCGGCACCCCTTTGACTCTCAAAAATCATTCAGGTGGACTTTCAGCAAACATAGTTCTCTCCTTTTTTTTAGGCATTAATATTTTTCCATAAAAGAGATTCTCCGGAATTAATAATAATAGCATTAATAAATAATTATTGGAAACAATACAAATTTTGACGTGGGGGGGGGAGGTCCCCACCTATTAGACGCGTAATTTTTAAGCAATTTCTTGGATATTAGTTTGGAAAAACCATAAAATCGAAATCGGAAGAGGACATCTGGTGGCCACCGCTTTTACCACAATTTACAACATACTTAAGTTTCATCGAAATCGGAAGGAGACATCTGGTAGGGTTCCCCGGTACCAATAACTCGTGAGAAATCAGCGACTAATTACGGTCTACCCCATTTTTGTATTTTGCAGTAGCAATTAGACCGACAACAAGGGAGGAGCCATTTTGCGTTCCACGGAGTGAGCACAAAACTTGCGACGCAGTCCAATGAAAACAACCTTCACCTTCTGCCTTCCCGTGTGTGCTCCGGCGGAGCACGGAGTTCGGGCCATAAATTAATTTCTTCGATTCGTTAAATTACTGCCATAACTTTTGAACCCAAATAGAGTACGAGTAAATAAATTTTCCCTCTTCTATATGCACACACGATTCTTTGCCTCTTTTTTTTTTTTCATTCAGCCGCCGGTAATCCTATTGCTATAATTCTCTTTTTCCTCCGCTCTAAGTAGTAAGTAAATATGCGCACTTTTTGTGGTAAAATTTAGTGAGAATTCATAGATATGCAGGCGCGCATGCGCGAAGGGTTACGTATGACGCGTACCGCGCGCTGTGTGTCGGTGCACACGAACACCAAATACGTCTGACAAAAGTTATGTATTATAGGTGGAAGGAAAGAGGTGGGAAGTAGAAAATAGGGGGAGGAGGTGGAACGAGGAAGAGCGGGGGCGCGAGAGGGGAGTTAGCACAGTGCACGTTCTCCGAGTAACAATGAAGCAACAGGTTGCTACCCGACCGAAGTTCTATGACAGATTGTGCAACCTTGATGGCCCGTGCAACCCTCCCCTTTCAGCCCTTCACACCCACTGGACACATAATTGCAGTCGCTTTACCCATCATAAATTTCACATTCTCCTCCACTTCCCCTCGCCGCCTTTCTCCGTCCCTCTTGTTCTCTGTCTATTTCTCTACGCTTTTGTTTTCTACTTCAGCTTCGGCTTTTGTTTTCGCTCTTTTCTACGCCGGAAATGTTATTCGCGTTATGATTTTAGAACCGCTTTCATGCGATGCTTGCTCTCTCTGCTTCGAGGACGGCGCATGCATTCACCCTTTATCCCGATACGTTTCGAATTATTTTGCAATTTTATTAACCCCATCGGGACAATAATAGTGCAATGTACCTACGCGGCACCGATGGAGATAAAAAAAAGGACGTCTATGAAATTCACTATGGGAATAATAAAAATGCGAATAATTATATTTAATGTTAATTATGGAAGTAAAATAAAAATAAATGTGTGCTAATATTCTTTTTCATTTTTTTCATTATAACTTTATTATATAAAGTATTTTTCAATTATGGAAAATTGCAATTGGATGAAAAATCACTCGATTTCTTCAAATTTTATAGATTTTTGTTTGCCGCAATATTTATGCAACGACTCTTCGGTTTTTTTAATATGGGAAATTTGAAAAAATAAAAGAAAATTGGTTTCGAAAATCCAAAATGGAATAAAACGTAATATTGCGGAGGGTGGGAGAGGAAGATATCATTTTTTTTTAAATTTACTTCAAAAAAAATTATTCCTATTATTAAGCAGTAAATTTTACCGTAAAGGAATGTAATAAAAGCTCGATATCAATCTCTCGGTTTTCCTTTTTATTAGAGTAGTAATAAAATTTAATACCCCGAGCAACGTTTTCTTAGTCGATATTAAAACAAACTTATACGTCTATAAATTTGACTAATATCACAATAAAAAAATTTTTTAAATAAAAGACTGTCTAAATATATCTTTTTTCTTATATGTTCCGTAACGGTAACATTTTCCTTCCAATTCGAGGGAATTGCCCTGAAGGAATTTTGATTTTTTATGCAAAAAAAAAAATATGAAGAATGTTCGTTTTTAATCCATTCGGTGGAATTAAATTACTGTGTCATCGCGTACGTGAGGATTGATATTTAATTAACTGACGTCGGAGGGTTAGTCAGTTTACTCGTTAGTTAGTTATATCAAGTTCTATGCATATAGATGCGCGTGTATTAATGTAGCGTTACATAATTGCTGGAATAATAAATGGTTGGATAAATTTGGTTTGTTTTGAGAGAGGATTTAAAGGCTTTTGTAATTTCTCGCATTCATCTCCGTAAATAAATGATTACATTAAACGTTGTGTGTAATTCAAATTTATATCTTTTCACAGCATGTTAGTGTATCGCAATGGAAACCCGGGGTGATAGGGAAACTCACGGGTAATTCTTATTAAGGGTACTTCGCGGTCAAATCGCGCGGAAAATAGAAAATCTTTGAGATTTTTTCCCCTTCCAAAGTATTAATTAATTATTTTAATTTAATTTTAGAAGATTTACGGGTAAAATATTGCCCTTGTTCTTTTATTTATTTTATAAATTGCGTAAAAAAAATTGTTGAGTATTAAAACAAGTTATTGATCATAATAATTATAACCTCGAGTGGCTCCATCTGGATTCGGCGAATTTTCGAAATTTTTCCCGAAGTAACAGGATTTTCCGTAAATTTACAGTGCTAAATAAAGTTAATTCCATGGCGTGCTAATTTAACATTTATTTTAATACTTTGTCCTCTAACTGGTACTATTCTAATGCTGCTTTTAACACCGTTAGAGAGGGTAAACTTTTCCAGGACAACGCTGTAATGTTAAATAAACATTGACCGAAACTAAACTGCAAATCCCGGGATTACGGAAATCCTAAAACGCATTTGGTTACGTTTGGAATTAAAATAACACGGCGTCGACGTTATCCACAAAAATCTTCGCCATTAACGTGTCGGAAATCGGTGTTCATAAAACAATTAGATAGAATCAAAATCCTTCGAGGTGGTGTTAAAACGTCGCTGCTCCGCTTTAAAATGCAACTAAAATAGATTTTTTAGTTTTTTTATTATATTTTTGAAGGTAAATATTTAATACAAAATAATATATTATTTTGAAAAATATATTTAAATCAAATTTACGCATAAAAAAAATTAAAAACTCGAAAAGAAGGCGACTTTCGCACTCGCCTGATTAGTCGCCTCCGCTTGGACCGGGCGACAAACCCGACACCTGCGATAGTCGCCTATTACATGCCCTCGTTGAGTAATGATGTGACTTAAAAACTATTGTGTGACTTAAAAATGACTCCTATCCTTTACGTATTTGAAATTTCCAAAAATTGATTTATGTCAGACATAGATTAATTGTACGTTTATTAAAAATATACAGGGTTTCGAATTTGTCAGAAGTGAAGATACGGAATCTCATTTTTGTGGTTAAAATCTAGGCGAGGAATAATTAATAACGCAGATCGGTCGTCATAGTTTGTAGAATTGATGCATGTCAATTTTCACATGTTGTCTGGAGCGATCATAGACAGAATTCAATCTACACGTGGATAGCGGGAGTTATTTATATAGCATTCATATTCATTGCATGTCTGAGCATGTTGCTAATTTTCTTCTTTCATTTCCATTTTATTGACAAAATTGATTAAATATTTTTTATTTTCAGCAACATAACGTTTCTTTTAGTCCCAGTAATAAACTCGCATATTTTACACCATTTGGCAGTAGCGGAACGAAGATTTTTATAACTGTCCCAAGTGTATCGAGAGTTTCATTTTTAAGACAAGATCGAATAGGTGGTGGATGATCGACTGATCATCCAGCATCTGTCAGCTTTTGACTCCATCGTATGCGAACAAAATAGTAGATGAGGCAACAAGGGCGTGAAATAGGCGAGTATCGCACGAGTCGGGTTTGTCGCCCCAGCGAAGCGAGGCGACGACAAATGGGACGAGTGCGATAATCGCCTTATGCCCGAGTTGTATAAATCATCTCATTATTGATACTTCCTATTTCTCTGTTGCTATTTAACTTGTTGTTAATAATAAACAAATTCACGATATAGAAAATTTATATAATTTCTCTTGTAGGTTATGCACAATTTATGTATAGCGCAACCAAGTTATAAATGATTTTTAACATAAAATCCTACCTTTCCGTAACAGGTTAGCAATAGATTCAAATAAAGGGATCATCAATCTTCGTGCAGTCAATTTTAATGTTGGAGTACCCGTCTCGCATACGAAAGGTTTTTCTACATCAGAGATATCGCCGACCTTTTGCCATCAGTGGGTCTTTACAAAGTACCGAAACTTCGATTGCACGTGCGTGAAATTCGACTTCACGCACTCGTTCGCGTGCGTAATGTACGTTCAATGCGTGTAAAATATATTTAACGTAAAAAAAAAAAAAAATTTTAACAAAGCAGATTACGTAACTCGAGCGCAAGGCGACTATCGCACTCGTCTTAATTGTCGCCCTCGCCTCGTTCGGGCGACAAACAGGACTCGTGCTATATAACCGCCTATTTTGCACCCTCGTTGTGTGATTTCTGACGGAGCAAATTTGTCGCAATTACAGCTTGTATCCGCAGCCGAACCACACGTGTGGCAATTACGTCAATTACAATTTGTAATTTCACCTATTATTTTGAAACCGTCGGCGCTATTCTCTCCGGTTGAACATGTTTCGTTTTCTGCATTGCGGCTACGATCACATTTTCATTCTTGGCAGTGCACTTCAATTTGAGGAATCCTCGGGTACTTAGAATCCGCTTAACGAGACGTGGCTTGCTGCTACCCAGAAGTCCCTCAAATGAATGAAGGAAAAAATAATGACGTATATAATATTTAAAGGTTCTATCC
This sequence comes from Gasteruption jaculator, assembly GCA_949825005.1. Classification (NCBI taxonomy): domain Eukaryota; kingdom Metazoa; phylum Arthropoda; class Insecta; order Hymenoptera; family Gasteruptiidae; genus Gasteruption; species Gasteruption jaculator. Next base: position 5,710,951 of record OX463776.1, read on the forward strand.
CTCATTGTTACGGCGAAATAATAAATCCAACAAAAGCTCGGGGGGGGGGGGGGGGGGGTACATTTATAAGTTTAATAAGAGACTTCAGGTAGCGAACACTTCTTCCATTTTTATTAGCTGGAAAAAGGTAAGAAGTGAGAGCGATGATGAACGGATAGCTTCAAATATCAAATATCGCTTCTTCCACTAATCCATTTTAGTTTCATGGTTGCATCAATCCACACGATTAGACAAAGCATCGTGTGAAATTTCTCTCAATCCATTAATTTCATCCGTTAGCGATCTATCGTTCATGTGTGGTTTCAGGTTCTACCGAGATAATGAAAAGGAATGGGAAAGGAGGAAAAGAGGTTACATATTTCAACAGAGTACCATTTGTTTCAAACTCGTTCGATCTAATACTATTTATTTCTCGCGCCCTTATTAGAACCGATTCCGTACCGGTATAACAGAAAGAGCTCGTTGAGGGACCCACACATTTATTGTAAATTTTCTTTGCTTCATTTGTCACAAATATTCAACATTCGTGACAAACGAAATAAAGAAAATTTGGGAACGAAGAGGAGAATTTATTTATTGACCTATAATTGTTATTATTAGACGTCAAATTTTGATGTTATTGAAAATGCGAGTCTAGAAATGATTAAATAATAGATGATTAACGTTTTGTCATTGATGTCAACACGTTGCACAATTTTTGTGGCGCCATAACTTTTATTGCCGCAGGTACTGTTGCAACAAAGTAAAATGTACATCTCTCGTCGATGAAATCGAAAATAATTTCGATGTCCATGAAAAACAACTGCTAATTAATCATCGACGGAGAAGGACATGTCGGGTAACCCAAAGGAATATTCTGGGTCACGGAGAACAATAAAATATTCGATCTCCATTATTCGACTCGATCGTCACGACAAGGGCGCTAATAATTGACACCAATTGTCTCCGTCAGAGGAGCTTCTGTCGATATGAAGACGTGCCCATCCATTCATTGTTTGTTTAGGCACGGAATTAAATGGGACAGGGCCGTGAGTCATACGGTCAAAACGGTGGAATTCCTCAACCGTCATCGTCCATTATGATAATCGGGGCTTCTGGGGTAGATACCTGTTACGAATCGAAAGCTTTCGTTGTGTTTCATCACGTTTACGGTCATTGCATACGGGATTTGGGATGAGTATGGAAGTACCCGAAGAACTACGTAGGGTCAAATTTTCATGGAAAATTCGTTAGACACAAATTTTAATGTTACCGGTGGCCTCGGAGTACGCATTGAGGTTATGTTTCGGGGATGTTTCAAGGTCAACTTGATCGGTTCGGACGGAGGTCCTCTAGAGGTCGAAAGACTCAAAATTGTCCAGAGTCCGATTGATTTCGTAGGATCGAGCTTTCGTGAAAAATCGTTGAGACAAAAGTTGTGGTAATTCGATCAACGAATCTATTGGTCACCTTGAATTTGATTTCGGGGTCACGTTTCTAGGTTATTTCAAGGTCAACTTGATTTTTCGACGCGAAATCCCCGATTTTGTATACGTACATTGAAAAAAGAGCAGGAAATTTCATCTCCAAATGTGTTACACGCTACGAAGAACCCAAAAGTATGACAAAGCCGCAAGTTCCGGTTAGTTATATTCGAGACAACGAGATTAAAAAAAAAAAGAAGAGAAGACGAGTTGAAACGCGGGCGTGTGTTTTTGTCACTGGCATTTAGCGAATATGCAAGGAGTCGCATCCACGGATTCGCTACGGAAGATGCACGTGACACGAAAACCGGTATAATGTACCTACGTATCTTTAAAGAGGCACCAGCAGCAGAAGCAAAAGCGCAGCAAGAAAAAGAATACGAAAGCCTAGGAGAAAAGAATAAAGAGGACGGAGAGTGAGAGAGAGAGAGAGAGATGGAATGAAAAAGATAAATAAAGAAATGCACACAAAAGAGAAAGAGGAATAAATATATAAAGGCATATGATCAACGTGCATCATGACCTTCGTGCTACGAAATGCATTCTCTTATGGCAGCAATGCACACCGACTAAATAATATCAACCGTACGTGAAAAAGATGGAAGAAGTAGGTAAAGAAGGTGAAGAAGAAGCGAAGGAGAAGGCGGGAAGAAGGGAATGGGGCAGGATGAAGGGGTTAACAGAGGTGGTTGTGCATATATGGTGGTTCCCTTTACCCCTCCCAACCGAATGGCCATTGAGGTGTCCGCCGTTGAGTAATGCCATAATAAATTATCACCGAGGCTTGGCTACTGTACTTGCGCCCCTTTCTCTCCCATTGCCAACCACTAACATCATCCACCATATCGTACATCTTATACAACTATATGTTGCTACTTCTACTGCTGCTGGCGCTGCTGTTGCTGCTGTTGCTGCTGTTACTGTTACTGTCACTGCTGCTGCAGCCACCGCTGCTGTGTAACTGCTGCTGTTACTACACCGCACGCTCTTCAATTTCGACTAATGTTGGAAAATCTACATTACCCCTTTACACTGCGCTCTGCGAAATACATTCATCGTTACGTTCTATCGTAATATTGATTTTATTAAAGCTTTTGTCCGGAACAGCTACGAAACCAATCCGAACCCGAACCTGAACCCGAACTTGCCTCATTTGTGTCCCAAAAGTATCAGGTTATAGTAAATATTTAGCGTGAAATACAGTTAGCGTGTGTAAAATATATTTAGTGTGCCTAAAATACAGTTAGCGTGTGTAAAATATATTTAGCGTGCCTAAAATACAGTTAGCGTGTATAAAATATATTTAGCGTGTCTAAAATACAGTTAGCGTGTGTAAAATGCATTTAGCGTGCCTAAAATACAGTTAGCGTGTGTAAAACATACTTAGCGTGTGTAAAAGCAAGTCCACACACTCGCTGGGCATTGTAGAATACGCGACTCGAGCGTAAGGCGATTATTGCACTCGTCTCGTTTGACGCCCTCGCTGCGGCTGGGCGACAAACCGGACTCGTGCCATAGTCGCCTATTTTTTTTTTTACCATAAAAGGAGGATCCCAGAAACAGAATTTCTATTTTTGTAAAAATGGTGGCGAGTGAAAGAAACGATCACCAATCAGATTATTGTCCTTAAAAATGCTCCTGTCGTTTTTTTGCGAAACGAAGCTTGAATTCTTTCTCCCCATTTCATCATTCACTTCGGTTTTTTTTATAAATTTGGAAAACTGAAGTTCTCCATTCAAAAATACATATATTTGCTCTTGGAACGCGATGCAAATGAATAGTCAAGGGAGCCAAGGGTCACACACAAAAGTGAGGGTCAAGCAAAAACGAATTGGAAACATCACTTTGAATTGAATTGCCATTCATTCTTTTTTATCCTTCCGTTCCTTTTTTTTTCATCATTGGATTAACAAACCGTACGTCTCTTCATTTTTTGAACATTTTTCGAAAAATTTTTGCTGCGGAATTTTCACCGTGAATCAATATAGCGTCGGCTAACACCGGTAAGTTCAGCCCAACCGCACAGCGATTCGTAGCTAGTTCAAACGTGGAACAATTACTTTTGGCTTGAAAAAATTAATCACTGGACTCCGAAATCATCGGGTTTTACAGCTTTTCAGCAAAAATAATTATCACTAATAATTGTTTGCTATTAATTATTTTACAATTGCGTCGAAGAGCGAAACCCTAGAGAATCCCTAGCAAAACCCAAAATTTCTAGGTTATGCAATAATGAATTACGCTACCGAGCAAATAACGATAATTGTCCCATCTGAAAATTGATGTTTTTTGTGGATCCCCCTAAGATGGAGCGAAATTCGGTGAAGGATGAAAGGATACCAAAGTAATATAGTTGTCTCTACTTGGCGTCACAATGTAGTAGCTCCATAGACGCTTGTTGTTCATATGCAAAAGTATGAAAGGTAGTAAAGAGACAAGGCAGTAAATAATTCTGTCGCAGAGCTTTTACGAGATAAATCGTTTAATAAGTTAAATTACACAAGCCCGGAAGTAATCACAAGTTTCTTAGATGAAACTCGGGCTAAACATATATCTATATGCATACACGTGTATAAAACTTGGAAAACTGGGTCAACATCTATCTTCAACAGTTGAACGCACAATTCTCTTGTCTAGTGCTTAAAACATGCAAATATTCTTCGCCGGAGAATAGCGCTTGCATGTTCCCACGGTAAATTAGGAGCCACGGCATAAGTTAATAATCCTTTTCGAATCTCAAAATAATTCCAATTGTCTTAATGAGTGCCCGTGTATCGTGCCTCGGCCTCATCATTTCGGGAGAGATATATATAAAATAACCGAAACGAGAGCATGGGGTGGTTCTTCGCCGGCTAAAGACAGTTAATTACGGTTTCCCATATGAAATTAAACTTGCGTCGATTTCGGTCCAATCGTATTATTTCCACTTGCTTTGCCATAAATACTTTGATATTGCGATGCATTTCAATTGGATGCTTTCGCACCCGGATTGGAACGCAGATTTTAATTGTAACGTTTAATCGAAATCGCTCGCGTCTGTATGGGGCTCATTTTGGTAAACCGCTTTTAAATTTCGCTCATTCAAAATTAATGCTATCAAATTTTAATGCACACATATTTGAGTGGCAGATATTGATACAAACGATATAATCGCGTAGACGCGCTTGTATGTACGTTGTGTATCGAGATCGGATGAATTAATGATCGGTTGTAACGAAAAATTTCATGAATATCATCACCGGAGTGACTAATTCCTTCAAAAACGCCTCGGTGACATCGTCCAAATAGATGTGTCATCGAAATATACCGCGAGCAATACGAAATATCATCGTAATGTACGATATTCATCGCAAATGTGTATTCGATAATTTGTTAATAGTCTTCCGCCGCTTTGACGAACGAAATTTCCGGTATTGAGACTTCCGTTGACTGAAGTGATTGCAATCAGGAGCTTTTATCTTGTGAATGTTTGTCTAATAATTATGTGGATGCGTTTAAACAAAAAAATGTCAAAGAAAAGTCGAAACGTTGGCGATTAAATGCTTCTACCGCGTGTATCTAATTTTTGATATGCGCGTGTATGTGTGTATAAATAATGGCTATTTTTCGAGGTTGCTCTCTTTGATATTAATACTCGAAAAAGAGAAAATACGGTTCCGAAAAGAAGATACCCCTGAATTGGACAAAATTTGGTACTAAGTTTTGATGTAATTAAAAGCAAAGCTATCGAAAATATTGGAATTGGAATATTGAGCGAGTCGGGTTAGTCGCCCAAGCGAAGGCGACAAATGAGACGAGTACGGTAATCGCCTTACGCTCGAGTCGCGTGATATCTTTTTTTTGTAACGATTGCGAAAAATTTGGGTTTAGACACGCTAAATATATTTTAGACACGCTAAATATATTTTAGACACGCTAAATATATTTTAGACACGCTATATATATTTTAGACACGCTAAATATATTTTAGACACGCTAAATATATTTCAGACACGCTAAATATATTTTAGACACGCTAAATGTATCTTGCACACGCTAAATGCGCTTTGGGCATGTTAAACGTGCTTCACGCATGCTAAAGGTGCTTTACGCACCGTAAGGGTACTTTTCACACGCTAAAAGTACTTTACACACGCTAAATGTACTTTCCGTAATCGAATTCGACGCACGCTAATGGGAAAAAATAATTTCCAAGGTTTTGTAGAAATTATCAAGCACCGTTCGATGCTTCCACCAGATTCAGATTTTAGTAAACGCTTTCAATAAATCTGTCACACATCCACGTTTGAATTTATATTAATTTATCGATATTTTGTAAAAATTGCCGGCAATTAAATGACATAAAATACGCTTCCAGTCTAGGCGATGAATCCACCGGTTAAAGATGTACTATAAGTCCCTGGTATCTCATACACGGTGGGTTTTCATTAACGCCTAAATAATTTCACACTATCGCTCTTGAAGCGCCGTCTTTTGTTACGATAATGGGTGTATTGGCAATTAGAGTCACTATCTTCGTTCGAAATTCGAACTCGCCTTGAGGAAATCCACTTGGAAATTCTCTAAGTGACATGTGATAACTAATTAGTTTAGTAAGTGCTCATAACGATGCTGATATCTAACTATGTTCTTCAACTAAATACCAACTATTGGAAATACAGCACTTACAACATACTTCAGAGCAAGCCCTGTTGCATTAAACACGTAATGCACGACCCAAAGAGAATCCGAATACTTCGGATACCTTCTTAGGTAGAACAAAGGTTTAATGCGAACTCCTTTTCGTCAAATTTCGATCAGACCAAAAATGCTGATGCACAAGGAATAAACAAATTGGTATAAAAATGAACTTCTGCAAAAAAAGGGTTTTTTTTGGGGCACTTTTTTCTAAGTCTCCGGGAAAAAAATTTGTGTTTTTCGGGGATCTTGATTTCATATGCTTCCAATTTAACACCTTGTGCTTTTAATATCATCAGACGGGGTGAATTTTTTTTACCGAGGGTTGAGGTCAAATGAATTCCGACAAAAAATAAATTCTGAGTGGCATGAAAATTCTCTGGTAACAAAATAGCTTTTCGTGCCGAAAATTTGTTGGAAATGTTTTTTTTAAATTACACAAAAAATTACAATAGCAGTTTTGTGGCTGCTGAATCCAAAGAAAAATTTTTTGCCCAAAAAAGGACCACAATTTTTATTACAACAATGCTGGCCCTATTCGTTATTTATTGGAGCAAATTTTTTGGACCAAAAATTGACCGCGTTTTTTTATTAAAAAAATGCTGGTCCTGGAGAAAGTGAAATTGGAAAAAACACAACAGTTACTTCATGAGAGCATCCTCTTTAATTGAAACACCCCCGAAACAACGAACACAATTTTTAAAAATCATGTAACTGCATATTCGGGTTATCATGGGGTGCCATAGAGCATCCTATCGGATGAAATGAGGGATAAACTTAAACCAAATTTTGTCTAGGCTACTCCGGCGAAAGTTTCGCCAAGCTTTAGCTGGATTTAAGCCAGAAACTTTTGCCTCGCGAGCTTCGTAAAGGATTTAGCTTATTAATTTTTGTTGAAGCTCCCACTGTGGCTTCTCTAAAACACTTTTTAATAACTAACAATGAAGCCAGACTTTGTTCAGACTTCGGCGAATTGAATATAAATGGGTGAGCCGGCGTCTAGCGCGGTTCCAACCAAAGTCTGAGAAAAGTCTGGCTCTGCTTCTTCAAGAGATCCTTGACTCCGCCATCTCCGCGAGAAAGTCTAACAACAATCAAAAGAAACGCTAATAAGAACGGTCTTGAAGTGTTATTTCTCGGTATAGTCAAATAATAATACAGTTCTTGCGCCATAGTTGCGTTTAAGCCCACGAGGATCAGTCCGACCAAATTTTAGTCTAATTGTAAGTTGATGGCGTCCAACCGGTAGGATGAAGCGAAGTAGAAATTAAATTAGTGTAAAATGAGTATAAAAATTCTTGGTGGATTATTTTGTTTAGCAAAAATTGCAAGATTTGCATTAAAATTTGTATTAAAATTAAAGAAAAATAAATTCATAGTTTTTAATATATATCAGGGAATAAATCGAAATTTTGAAAATTTTTTAAATGCACATAACTCCGATAATTTTCATTTTAACGAGCCAATTTTTAAAAATTGTTTCTTTTGTAATTAAACCGTAAGGTTTCAGTTACAAAATTTTAAATATCCTCTGCGTTTTTTTGAAAAATTTGCGCATTGCGCAATTTGACTCCTTGAAAAAGGCACGAATAACTTCAAAATTGCATAATTCGGTGAAAAAAAAATCGTATAGACTTCTTTTTTTTTCAAAATTGCCTTTTGTGTGTATTTTCCGAAAAAAATTAATTAGCGCGATTCAGGTTGTCCAAGAAAAAAAAAAGAAAATGTGCTTAGGCAATATTAGGTCTTGGAGGTGCAATATCGTCTTGCATCCTCTTGGTATTGATTTTTGTTCGAAAGTTCAGATAATTACCTACAAAATAAAAAAAAACAATTGTTTAAAAAACGGTACAATTTTGCTCGAACAATTTTGTTGCGTGGTGCAATAACGATTTTTCCGTTTTTTGCAATTCTCGCAATTGTAGAATTACAGTTATTTTCTGGACAAAGTTTTATAAAGGAACCGTATTTTTTTTTATTATTATTATTTCCTGCGGATACGCTTTTTAACAAAAAGTATATACTCAGGATATGAAACTATCGTTATATCAAGCACTTTAACTTTGTATCTAAAAATCTCTTTTTATGAACAGTGCTCAGGTTTTAAGATGGGAAGGTTTCTGAAGTAATTTTCATTACGGCCATATTGTGCAAGTGTAGAAACACACATACAGCTACGCGTGCGTGTATATACGTACGGTGTTTAGTGGATACTAATCGATTCCGGATGCTGAAATTCATAGTTTATGAGTATAACGGAAGCAGAAAAGAGACGTTGATGAAGAATATACCGTACTTGGAAGGCGGTAGCATCAACGTTAATAATCGTAGTTTGGGCCAAAGTACCAGAGTTTAAGGACTTTTAGCAACGGTGATTCGCAGTTGGAGGGCTTTGGCACTTGATGTTGAGCTTCATGAGATATAATCTCGATGGAGTCGCATAGGAGGGGTGTATCCGGGCACTTTGCCATGGTAAATGTGTCCGTGCATATTTGCGTGTACTCGCAGCTACGTACACAGTGCCAAAGTGTGTGTATGTGGGTTTTATAAGCACGTCGTCGATGCACGGGGTGGAAAATTTCAAATCGACTTTATAAACCCCCGGTAATTTCGAAACCCTACCACTTTTCCACGAGATAAGGCCAACGGGAATGAAAGTACGGGCCAAGTCCGGGCCGGAAGTCCCCTATTCGAATCGAATTTTTGACTTTTCGAAAATTTCGTTTTACCGGTGACGGATCGTCGAGGTTCGGAAATTGTTCGATTTTCAAATTTGCACCCTGTACATAGGCAACCCGTCGCAAGAGGAGCCAAAGGGAGGAAACTGTTCGAGTTCCTTGAGCTCCGGATACAATGTTTAATATATCCGACGAGTATCTCGCGAAAAAGTGGACACTCGAAGCAATGAATGGGTTTCCCCGAAACGCGGAATGAAAGTTCTCGAAACGAGAAGTATCGCGTCATGGAAAAGTTGCCCGTGTCTTTGACTCCTCTTTTATATTTGGTCACCTTTGCAAGTAATTGTACGGCAATGGTGGTTTTTTTCGAGAGCAAAAAAGAAAAACTGAAAAGGGTATCGTGTTGAGGCACGTATTGATCCGGCTGGCACGGACCAATTACAATATTTTATTGAACTGTCGCGACACATACCCGCACATTTTGTCGGACTATGTACTACGGACTTCGAAAAAAAAACCTTAACGTTCGATAAAAAAAAAAGGTGAATGAAAGAGGAAGAGGGAAAAAGAGAACCAACAGTTATAATTAAAACCAAATAGATGTCGCACGGGGAGTATTTAATTGTGTGTTTGTAAGATCAAAAATCATGATAAGGTACGTGTGTGCGCAGCTTCATACGTACGCGGTGCACGGCCACATCGGGAATAAATTGTCATTTTTTTTTTCCACACTTAACAACTATTGGACAACCTATTTTTTGAGGGGAATGAACGAAATTCTAATGTATGTAATTATACCGGCAGCAACGACGTTTTCTAATGTCACATTCTAACGTCCCTTAACCAAGTTAATTTATCTTGCACCGCGTGCATGTACATTTTGCATAAATGCACTGGAAGTTTCATCGATCCTGGGGATTTTTCTTTCATTTTACATGAGCCTCGTCTTCCAATTATCAGTCGATTCGTTGGGTGTACTCGGAAAATTGGAGCTATTAACGTTTTTTGGAGTGTTGCGAAGCAGAACCTTTTTTTTTTAGAATTATTGTGATGAATTTCCAACCCCATCAAATGTCAGCCCTTTGAAATCCATAAGAAACCTTAGTTTCAATAATTTTGAAGAAAATTTGTAACTATAGAAAGTATAATATTCAATCGATAAACAATTAAAAAAGGAAATTTTATATCTAGGGAATTTTTCCTAACTATAAATATAAAATTCGAATTTGCGCTCTCGTTTGCACGCATAAATTACATTAAGTGCGTTTAAAAGTTAAATTTACGCACTAGTAAGGAACAATAATAGGCGCAATTTTTGTTTAAGGCGATTAAACCACATGTCGGGTTTGTCGCCCCAGCAAAGGGCGACAAATGAGACGCTTATTTTACATCCTCTTTGTCTTGGTACAAAATATTGCGAAATTGAAAATTACGGGATTCGTAAATTCCGATGTATTAGATTTTGTAGGAAATATTTAAAACAAAAAATTTTAAAAATTGTTTTTTTGTCTTTTTGGTTAAGAGAAATCGATTTCTCGAAAAAAAAAAATAATTTCATCAAAAAGTAATTGTTTCCCGTCAGTTTTCACTCCTACCGATGCTCGGGTATCTGGTTTTAGTTTCCGTAGAACTTTCGAGCGAGTCAATTGATTCAATTTTGGAAACACTCGTTCGGAGTTCTTTTTTTTTCAAACGAGAATTTCGAAAGTAACAAAGTTATTTATAATACTGCATTTTTTTGGGAAGATATACGATATTTTATCTCAGTATTTCCTGTTTGTAAATGCAGATAAATCAAGCGTTTTTATATTTTTCACCAATCTTGTGGATTTCGATACCATGCATGGTTGTTATTCGCGGAAGCAAGGGGGAAAATTGCGTCGAATAAATCTTTCCCTAACAAATATATATATAGTTGTATAATTTTTATCTCGCTCAACCACAATACATTCGATAATTTTCTGACAGTGCCAATGAAGCTGCTTAAATATAAATTAATTGCGAATGGGAGAATCATTTTTATACACTTTTGTGGTAAAATTAACAAATTACTGGGGTGGCAAAAAATTACCAGTAACTATTATACATTCGCATCAATGGTAATTACAAAATTATTTCGAAGTTATTAATTTAATGTCATTTACATCGCTTCTGCGTCACCAATTTCTTTATTTTGATACTGAAACCTTGCATTAAAAAATAATGTTTGCAAAAACTCGAATAATTCGTTTTTTTTTTAAAACCCAAATATTCCTCGTTTAAAAATTGCAAAATATAATTTTTCTTGACCACGAAAATTCGTTCAAACTAAATTTTCTAATTACCAATTGGCGTCACATTATTCATTTTTTCAATTATAATTTTCACTTCCGACCCGATTCGTCAATTGAAATTACGGAGTCTATTTTTATACCCATAAAAAAAAAAACCAGCCTTAATTTTGCCTTAATCACGATTACCAATAAATTATCGATCACTGTCAATTCTCATTCGCAATTTTCTCCAACTTCCGCACAATACAATCCACGGCCTTTAATTCCCCGAGATTCAAAGTTGCCGTAGCATCTTTGGCTTGGCTTTAAAAGCTCCCGACTTCGACGACTCCTCTGTAAACCGTTTAACTAAATCACACTGCTTCCTCTTCGAGATTAGCTCGAACTGGGCCACGTGTAAAATCCATCTACTTACTTGTGTACATGCACATCTGTACACATCCACGTCCCTGCATACCTGTGTACATGTACATGTACCTACAGCTTCCACGTTCCGCAGAAACGCTTTCCAAAATCTTTCTCGATCTATCTATCCCCAAACATAAAAGGGTAATTGGATAAGGGTTGCTGGTGTTTGCAAAGTTATGGGGAATTTCCAGCAGACGTGGAGCAGATATAGCCATTATCTCGTTAGGAATTTCCAAATTTTCCACCGTGGGTTTCGTTCAAAACCATGGGGGTGGCTGGCTGGCTGGCTCCCCCGTCGATGGGGGATGAAAGTGGAGATGGTTAAATGCATGTAAGTACGAATCCTCCCTTTCCCTCTTCCACCTTTGAACAGGGATTCACCCCCCTCGCCTCCCTTATCATCGATACGTGGAAGCTCAATTTCGTTTGGCACGATAAGTACGTAAGTTGGGCGTAAGTAGGGGGTAGTTTGCGGTTAGGCTGGGGTGACGGACGAGTGTACGTGTCAGCACTGCAAACCACCCTCATTTAATTTGCTGAGAGCCACCGTATATCAACCGACACCTTCCTCCTCCCTTTCAAAGGAGAGAAAGGAGAGCGAGGGAAGATCGTAAGTGTATGTAACATGTTCCTCTATATCTTGTACTTAAAAAGGGAGGAAAGGCAGGAATGCCCCTCCTATGCCATTTCTGGCCATTCCTTGGACCTTCTTCCTTCGGAATATCCGCCCCAACGGTTGATTACAATAAAGTCGCGAAGCTCTTACACTTGCACGTCATGGCGCTTATCTGGGAAGGGGGAAAAAAAAAGATGGGCGCGATTTTTATTACAGTCACGCGCCACTTACCAACTTTCTTTCTTACCACATTCTAATCTTTATTGGACTCGATTCGTGCATGAGTATTTACCCAGAAGTTCGTACGATGGCCGTCACATAACTTCTGCTTTGTATTTCAATGGATTCGCTAATAGTCGAGTGCCGCAACTTCTTTCGAAGAGATTTACGGGGCCGATGTATGCCACTTTTTTTTTTTTTCACGGAATTTTCCTTTTGTTTGTCCCATTGCCGGGGTCGAAGCTCGAAAAGAGACTCCGTACTAGTGTATGTACAACGACGTAATTTATAACTTCTTATGTTACGTAACTTACGAGATTGTTAGCGAAGAAAATCCATAAGGGGGAATAAATCACGAAGGGAATAAATCCCAGCATCAATTCGGTAATTAATTCCTTGCGAGTCAGTGAGCCTAGGTGATAGAACATAAATCGGTCGATTTCGGAAAATCAATTACAAAATAATTGATTCGATCAAATTTGGTGAATAGAATTTTGAATAAATTGAATTCAAATAGAAATTTTCGAATAAAAATATGACAAGGGCGAAACTTATTAATTGAAATATAAATTTTTTGAGATTGAAAAAAATCTATGTGATTTAAAAAATCAATTAGAAATAATTAATTTGATTATATTTGATAAATAGAATTTTCAACGAATTGAATTCAAATAGAAATTTTCGAATAAAAATATGACAAGGGCGAAATACCTCCCCAAAGTCGACTAATGAACTACGAATTAACAACTTATTAATTGAAATATAAATTTTCTGAGATTGAAAAAAATCTATGTGATTTAGAAAATCAATTAGAAATAATTGATTTGATTGTATTTGATAAATAGAATTTTCGACAAATTGAATTCAAATAGAAATTTTCGAAACAAAATTAGGAAAGAACGAAAACTTCCCCCAAATTGAAAAAAAAAAAATTTGGTTGCATTGAAAAAAACGCTGTGATAAAATCTCATGAAATGGTTAGTGCATTTTCTTAAAATTCAGCAATCACCAAATTTTTTCAGTATCAGAACTGATACCGAAATGCACGCATTACCTAATTTTGAATTGATCCAACAATAAAAGTAGTTGAAATAACAACAAAAATACCCAAAATGAGAAAAAATGTACGTTTGGTGCGACAGCAACAGTTGGAATTACTATAAATTTTTTCCCGTGAATTACTTTTTGGCCTGAAATTCGCTGGAAGCTATCGCTGTCGTAACAATTTGTACGGAACTCATTCAATTTGTAATACCCACACTTCGGGAAAATCAATAATCGAAAAAACAATGTACCTTTGTTATTTTACAAATTGCTAACAAAATGCTACGTTTCATGCGTTCCTGGTGAACATTATGACGTATCGCCACACGAAAACTCCCAGTAAGCAATGAAATGACCATAAAAATCTTGCCCAAGCACCGTAATTTCTTAAAATGACTGTAACACAGTGGCTGATATCGTCAGCGCATATAACGACTCATAAAGTATTTCTGCTTTGAAAAAAATAGCAAAAGGAAATACGTACACCGCGTAGTGCTCTTGCAGAAAAATATATGCTTTTTAAGTGATACGGCGTCGAAGTTATGGAAATGCAATTTCAAGTAAACCAGATACTGGAAATGATAAATAACGCAGCAATAACTTGAAAAACACCGTTTTTCAGTTAAATTCGGTGCTGAACCTCGTAAGTGGTTACAGAAAACACTTTGGGACAGGTCCAAATTATTTTTCTTGTTATAAATTTAGGGGTTGCACGCCCCAAAAAAGTATTTACTCGAATCTCTTAAAATTACTTTTATAAATTTAGGGGTTGGGAATAAAAAATGGATGAGGAATTAATTCCGGTTTTATTCAAATAATAGTTATTAATTAAAATATGCATTGTTTGTTTAACTAGAAAATCTATGCGATTTTTGAAAAATCAATGAAAAATCATAATTTCGATTAAATTTAATAAACAGAATTTTCGATAAATTAATAAAAATTGAACAATTTAATAGATATTTTCGAATAAAATTATGGCATCCCCTAAATTAAGAAAATAATTTCGTTGCATTATTTATGTATACAACGTTAAAAGTGTATTGGTCAAGAACACAAGGTCCCTCGGAAATGAGGGGCCATTTGGAAAGCCGGAAAAAAACCGTTTTTATCGCAGCTGATGAATTTCAGCCCCAAAGCGGCATATCAGGTGGTGACCTACCCTTGTTAAACCACTCGGCGGCTTGTAATGTTTCAGGTCCTGGAAACACCGTCCGCCTCGTTGGCAACGTCTCCTCGAGTAAAAGTTCTAGATATTAATTAATACAGGCTCCGACGAGGACGTAAGACCCTGAATAATCTCCCAACAGGTGCAAACTTACGCTCCCCCACCTTTGGGGAGCGTCTGTTTAGGACCATCAAATTACCTTAAATGAGTTATGCCGGTTGCTACCTAATTAGGGCTTTATTGGTATCTGACCGAAGAGTGCATATTTCAACTCGACTTATGGTGACGCGAGTGGCGCTGTCCCTTTTTATTGGGGTTCCAGCTTATCCTGGGCTAGCGTCACTTCTGCGCCAGGTAGATTGTTTGGATTTTTTAAAACGCTGTGACAAACGTCCATTCTGAAGACGTTTGACAAATTGGGGTGGTTCGTTTCGTGATATAATTGATAACGAGTCAGGGGAGTGATGTAGGAAAAAAAGGGGAATTGGGGGACCAGGGTCCAACTCGAACCAGTTGACTTAAAAATGTAATAAAAATAGGAAATTAAAGTGTCCTTTTTCTTAGAATTACATACGTAAACCCCCTGTTTTGCCCCAAATTTGGAATTATTATGATTATTTTGTGAAATATTCAATTTTTTGGATTTACGGGCGGTAAAACTATTTTTTTTTGTCAGCCCTTCGTAAAATACTTCTTAATATTTCAATTTTTACACATTATTAGAAATCTAATGTACATTTGATTTTTATAATTATGAATATAATTCAAATTATATGGATATGCAATTACAAAATATAATATAAATTAATTTTTATACTTATAAATGTAATTTAATTTTTACACACAATTATAAAGTATCAATTATAATGCGTTAATACATCAAAATTTCAAATTTTCTAAATCGATCAAGGCCGCAATAATTTCGTAACAATTTTTAATAATTACCTAATTATATGTAATGCTTGACCCCAACTAGTGGTTCGATTGTCCCCATGCCCGGGGTCAATTGAAACACTCCATGCGGTTGAATAAAAACATTCTTTTCCTAAAATAAATTCATTTACCGACCAATTAATCTATTAGAAATTGTAAAGTGATTATCAATCTACTATTTTCTAACAAAAAAAAACGTTATTTAATTTTGATAATTCTATTGAAAAAAAAATCAATGAACAATTTTTAGTTCAATTGACCCCCATCTTCCCTAAGCTTCTGAACTACAATTTTCCTAGGAATCGACTCGAGTCCGGAAACCAACCCTCTTCCTTATTGTCCGAGGGACCCTGAAAAGGAACCACTGCTAAATTGATAAGGACAAAAGAGGAAAAGTGCGAGGATTTGTGGTACCTGTCCTCGTACAGTTTCAGCAGTAAATGAATAATAGATCTTAGGAAACAATGATAACATTGTGGCAGGTCAAAATTCACCTTTAACTTGAACCCCTCGGAGAGTCGTTAAGGGGGTAGTTGCAGTCGCCGTCGCCGTAGCCGTAGCTGTGGTGGTCGTGGGTAGCTTTTGATGCCGCACATACATGTGCATGGGTATGTATGCATGTGTATGTATTATTTCCATGGGGCAGCGAACGTAGCTGTGCGAAACAGTTACACAATTATCGAAAAACCATTACGTCGACATTGGGCGTAACGGTACCAGCGTAAGCAGACGAAGCTGTGATTTATAACTCTCTAGCTCCTCGTAAATACAGCACGGCGATAGTATATCTTTCGGAACGAAAGGACACGTATCTTTTTTTTTTTTTGCCGCGTTCGTTTGTGTTGCGTATCACCTACGTGCACACGACTTCCTTTTCGTGTAGTATCGTCCCGTAAAGAAAAATAAGTGAAAACTATGCGCATGTTTCGCGTACATTGTGCTCCCTTACATTTGTCCTCGAGATGTTATGCCTCTCTTCTTTTTTTCTTCACCAGTTTTCGCCCAAATAAAAAAAAGGGGGGGGGGGGAAACGATTGAATATATTTACGATAGTCATAAAATAAATCAATAACCCCCCTATAAATATGTTTTCTTGGCATCTTCGTAAAAGCTAACAAGCTTGCTGCCAAGGACCACTGTCTTCTTTTTTTCTTCCCTTCCTTTTTTTCCTTTGAGGGATAGGTACTCATAGCTTTGAGAAATATCGACGTGATTGATTTAGAATGCAGTTTGACATTGTCGAAAGAGCTTTTATTTATGGGGTTTCGGGGCACCATTCGAGAGCAGCTAATAAAATCCCACTCGTTTTCAACCCCTTTTTGTTCGTTCTAATTTTCAGTCGAAGTATTTAATGGCGCCCATAAGGACGCTGCTAAAAAATATTGAAAGCCATGCGTCCCATTGGCCGTGTCGGTTCGAAACCGTAACTTTTTTTTAATATACTTTTTTTACTGTCAATATATTTTCAAATTCATTTTATTTTAATATACTTCCTTCGAATGCCAGAATTTTCCCAGGTCACGCGATCGAATAATTATACAGAAATTAAATCCGGGAAAAAGAAAGTTATGGAAAAAATGGATCTCGACAAAAAAAAAAGTGTGAGGATCAAATTATTAAAAAATTATTAAATTAATCTGCGAACGTTACGGAGCACCATGATGGTTTCGGAATCTGCAAATTATTGTATTCGTAATTGTACCCTTTGCGAAAATTGTCATACACGTATAATTATGAATAATCAATTTTTTGCTGTATTAAACATTGCAACGAATATTAATAACAAACGAACAAACGTACACAGAAACACAAGATAGTACGACCCCATAAGGAATCGAGATCATTTTTGAGGTAGAATTAATTATGGAATTTTAAAATTAAAATATTGGACAAATTATTTATAATTCTGTAATTGTTATAGAAGACACTCGAATTTTCTTTGAATTGATTAATTTTTAATGTCCATTTTTGGTTCCGTTTTGTCGAGAGTGAATTTCCCATTACCGGCAGAATTAACTATAGACGTTTCCCATGAATCCGATTCGAGGCGAGAAAAAAAGGGAAACAGAAGAAAATAAAGTAAATTATAGGCTTCCAATTTTTTTTGTTTAATACGAAATGTAAATTTATAACGGATAAAAAAAAAAGCGGAATTTTGGTAACTTGGAGAAAAAGCCTCGAGTTACATTTTCAAATTTAATCCGTAAGAATCCCGGCTCAATTTCCCATGGACAGCAGATAAATTGGGGCTTGCAGAGACGCAAGATGAAAAAAATTGTAAAAACCAAGTCAAGCCCACAGATTTTCCTTTTTATTTCGCTCCAGAGGTACCAAGGTTAGGGTGTAGAAAAAGGTTCGTGTCTTGGGAATTACGTAACGATCGGAACAGATAGATAGATTTTAATAAAACATGTTGCTTTTAATCTAGCGCATCGTTCCTCGTCTCATAAATTAGTTTTCGACAGATCCTGTATTTTCCAAAGGTTTGACTGGCAAGAAGGAGATCTTTTCAGATAGCCCAAAGTTTCTTCTGTTTGTACGAATGTCACCGGGAAAAAAAAAAAAAAAAACTGTCTTCAATTTCTAATCTTAATCCACGGACCTCCACTCAATAGTGAATAAAAAGACAGTAGTTCGGTCTTACGGGAACATATAAAGTCGGAAAATTATAACAACCCACGGATTTTATCGGACGGGACATTTTTTTCTTCGAAAGGGTCCAGAGTTACGGTTTAGGAAAAGGTTGCTTTCCAGGGAAAAATGTAGGGCTTCGAAGTAAATGCGTTAATAAAAATTGTTTTTTATACACTTTCACTTGTATATGTATAGCGTTCGACACGTTTGGAAAAATTCAGAATTTTCGGAAACGCCGAGGGAAAAAAATTTTTCGGTAAAAGACGTTTTTTATTCTCCAATTTAACGTAGAATCCTACAATAGTTGGACATTATCGCATAATTCGTCTCTCGAGCGCGAGGAATAATTTATTTATTTATAAGAAATATTTTTTCTCGAAATACTTTGTACGTAAAAAAAAATACTATATCGCAGATACAAGAAAGACTAATCCCAGACTGATTATAGACATTTCTTTTTCTCGAAGGAATAATTTCGCAGCGAAATATCGAACTGAGATCCAGGAAAATGGGAGCGAGTATCAAAAAGTAGTCCAGCAAAACGCGAGGATTTGCAATAAATAAGGTGCGGCTTAGGAGCCGCGGTGGCCCAGCGGATTTGACGCTTGACTCCCAAGCGAGAGACTCGGGTTCAAAGCCGTCGCAGATCCGGGTCGAAATCCCGGGCAAGTATCTCCCGCATTTTTTCCTAATGCTTTTTTCGCGGTTCGGTTGGTTCGGATTCCACTTTAAACCTCAGGTCCAGCGGGACAGACTGTAGCCATACAATAACATACACGCTTCATGTGTAACCGGTGGTGGCTGAAGCCACGGTATCGGTCGAATGCACCGTTATCCTCCTCAAAATCCCGCTGTCGCCAGTAACTTCTGCCGTTAAAGCGACTAAAATCAGGGTGTTAAATTTTTCCAAAGCGTATCAACACGCATTAACACTACCGCGCTACGTATGTGTACTCAAAAATCTAAAACGAAAAATATGGTGTTACAATAAAAATAGATTTTCTAATTCGATAGTTTTCTAATTCAATCACTTCCCGTTCGAGAATTTTAAAAAATGATTAAAATAAAGTTCGAAAATAATTCTAAATGAAAATCCTAAAAAGTGTCTTTTGACAGCTTTGGTAGAAATCGCGTTAAGAAAGCTCAGTGGTTAAGAACGCCCGCAAAGATCTGGGATAATTCGTGACTCAAATGTTGGGTCACGTGCATCCGAATAAATTATCCAGAAAAATACGAATTTTCGAAAAAATTTCGTTGCGAGCAATTTTCTTTGAGATCCAAGACGTGGTAAAATTCGTTTTCAGAATTTTCGAGAGCTCCGCATAACTTTCTTTAATATACCGAGGTTAAGCAAACCCGCGTAAGAATAAAGGCATGGCGTGGACGTCGGTTAACTTCAAAGTAAATAGGGATACGATCTTTAGCCGCACTCTAGAGTAGAGTGCAGATCTACACCCTATGCTAGTGTAGAGTATGACCGACCATCCTTCTAAGTCTTCGCTTCAGCAAATACAGGTTCTTTTATAACATTCATTCCCGGTTCGCATGTAGATTGCTCACCGCATAGACGGAAATGCGAAACACTCGGGATTGCCCGCAATTGGACCTCCGCGCGAGTCTAAGCGCCGTAGCAACTGCATTCCTCGAGATGCGGCTAAACAGTCAGATTTAGTGCAACAGTTTTGCCAATTGCGGCAAAAAAAAATCGATTACGTCAAAGAACACTGGCGAATCGTTAAATGTTATATAAACGTTCCACAAGGAATATACACACAACGCCATCTGATGTACCGAAATTATAAATGCCAAATTTATCGCGAAAGCCCAAAACAATTTCTTCTCGACTAACAAACACTTCCTTCAAGTTTGAGCGAAATCGGACTATGGATGTAGAAGTTAGCCCCAACAAGCTCCAGCGCCATCTATCAAAGTGAAATATAACTAAAAACCTTACTCGAGACCTCAACAATATATGACGCGAATGTGGTCTTAATAGGTCCAGTGCTTTGACAGTGATGATGCGGTTTACTCACGCCAAATGCATTTTATATACAAAGATGTAGAGTTTAGCTCCAACAAGTTCCAGCGCCATCTGTCAAAGTGAAATATAACTAAAAACCTTACTCGTGACCTCAACAATATATGACGCGAATGCGGTCTTAATAGGTCCAGTGCTTTGACAGTGATGATGCGGTTTATTCACGCATAATGAATATTATATACAAAGATGTGAGATGCGCTCTAATAAATGGTTAAAAATTTTACATGTAGATGGCGCTGTTTTCGAAGTAGAAATTTTTTCTTTCAATTTTTTGGTATCGCTATTACGACGACAGCACCCTCTATAGCGGGTTTCAGGTTATTAATCCAAGGCTCTCATTCCATCGAATATAGCAACTTTTGCCGTTATTACGCATATGAGTTCGGACTCGTGACCAACAGCACAGTTGCATAGAACGCCAATAGTACGGCGGGAGTTTAGAGTATTGGTTTTGATCTTTATCCGTACTTTAAAGTCTGGCCGATATTACGGTCAAAATGTTATCGCGATGCGGGTATCTGTCCATTGGGTAACTACTCAAAAGAGCAAGAATGCTAAAGCAGCCGGTGCGTGATCCAGAATGCATATAATACATTCTAATAACGCACTGAACTGATTACGTTTGCGTTTCGCTAATAACAGGCGGTGGATGCATCAACGAAGGGAGGCTACCGCTGGTTTCAACTGCTATGCAAAACAAAATCATTAGATTCCCGGATTATGCACGTGTGCACTAACGTCTAACGGTACAACGCTATTTGTATGCAACAAAAAGTCCACCAAAGCGCAGAGTGATGCACTAATGACAATTGCGTAATTTCATCAACATACATTAATTGTGGGCATGAAGAAATCCCCAAATTAACGAAGATCGCTGTAAAGAGTAATGAACATGCGCTCGTGGCGCAAGATAATAAAGTTAACCTCAAAAATAGTAGGTACCAATTAAAAGCTAGTAATTAACTGCATTTTCAAAGTGAGCATTTTTTTTGCAATTTGTTATTTTTTATAAGGGATACTATTCTAAATAAATTTATAAACGTTTTATAAATTTGCACGTTTTTTTTTTAATCAAATTTTACTATTTTTTTTATCCCGAGAATAAATTGGCAGTCCAAATTCCAAGCCTAATAAGAAAAATGCTTGTGCGTGGTCTCTATGTGTGAGTAACCGTCACACGATCCTACAGCCGGTAGGAACCGAGTGCCAGTACCTCAGTTTCCCGACACTAGACGTCGCACGACCATGTCAGCGATTTCCATAAGCACCAGAATTGTAGCTTTCTTTGGTCCCGATTCTCGGGATTGGGCATTGATCGAGAAAGGGAAGGTCCATTTGCATAATTTCGAAGCGCTTTCGTTTTGTATCCACCCGAAAAAGTGGCCGAGCATGAAACGTGAAGTTGCACGGCCTGTTACTCGCCTTCACTTAGTTTTCAAGTCGCTCCTCTCCCAAAGAATAATATTTATGGCTTTAGCAAAGTTTAAGGTACACTTTTATTACGTTTACCCAAACTCAGAGACTTATACCTAAAAGGGTACAAGCGCGTAGTACGTACGTGTACCTTCTTAAAATGCTGTGAGTCGCAAGGACTTCTTCCATCATGTAATCGTTATACGACGTTGTAAATCTCAATTGCCCGCTCACATTTAAACGTAGATCATTCGTAGAAAACACAGACGTAAGGAGGATTCCAAGATGGATAGACCCACCAGACTTTTTCTTTTACGGCCGTATTATACATAAACTTTGTAAACATTGTGTAAACTTTTACGCTCGTAAAAATTACACAGCCTATTGTTAGCACATTATTTATAAATTAAGGACGTCCTTCGTCCATTAGAACGTTTATGGATACTTTTACACCTTTTTTAATAAACAACTGAAATATGGGATATTTGCCATAATAACACTTTTACGAGCACTTAAGCTCCGACAGAACAATACCCAAGTACTCAAGTTCAGAAGAAATGAAAGTGACAACGAAGAAACTGTATTGACAATTTACATTAGGACCTTGCTATAACAATCTGTCGCCTCCCGATAACAATCTTTCTACCCCCCACCTCGAAATCTTATTGACCAATCGCGTTGAACCTAAGAGGGGCGAACCTAAATTGTAGCGAAATTAATAACCTATTATAAATATGATGGTTATTCATTCTAAAAACCTACGACAGGTGGAGCAGCATTTTGTTGCCGCTGGAACCAACGATAAAGATTTGTCTCGAATGGCCTATTAATTTATTATATATTTTTTTATATTTTATATTTTTTTATTATACATATAATGTATTTATTGTTAACAAATTGCACGTATAAAAAAAATCTCAATTTATATTACGTTGGAGGTTAATGAACGATAAAGAATACGTGGAGAAAATTTTTCTTCTGCGCATACTCCCGCGCAACCTAGTCACGCCTAGCCACGCGGAGTGGGGATTGAGGGAGAGATTGTTATAGCGAGGTTCCTCCTGTATATCGGGGACACGTTTGCTTCTTCCGAAGAATTAGTCTTCGTGAAAACGTTTTCTACCTATATGAAGTCACGAAGTGAAAAGTCAATACCTCGGTAGCTTTCATCAGGCAGCATTGAAGAACTTCCGCAAATAGTAACAATAAGCAATCCCGCGCAGAAAAGATAAAATAGTATCGGGTATGGGCTACACTTGACGGTATGGCGAAGGATCTTTTTCAATATTCTGAAGGTCCTACAGTCTCGTAGCACTTTTATTTCCGCGCCGGCTCTCTTTTAATGAAATCCCAGTTTCCTGCAATATTCTCGTCGAAGGTGAAGTTTAGATCACTATTGAATTTCTATTAAAATGCAAACATCTTAATATTGGAAAACTCCGCTATCGAGAAATAATGAATTAGAAATGTTTTCGCTATTCGTTATGCAAATTCTTTCAAAACTTTTACGTCACTTTTACCGTATGGGATTAATTGGCGGAGCGGTAGGAGTCCACCTCTGATCCTGTAATCGCAAATTCGGGGGTTCAAATCCAGTTGATTTTCGGGTCAATGAAATGAAAATTATGGTGCCTCCCTTTTTTCGAGCGATATTTACTCAACCGCTTGTGCCACAGTGCAATATTAACGATTTATGATTTTTCTAAAAGAACCGATCGTAGAAAATGGTTCCGAGCAAATGATATAAAAATAATAAAAAGAATTTTCAATTTTCAAATCATAGTTTTGGCATTTTGAGAAATCCTAATTTCGGAATCGTAATTAGCGATCCGACAAACTTCGCTTTAATAATTTTTAATATTTTTTATTTACAATTTACCGTTTTGAGCAACAAATTTCGTGCATACATACATTATTATTTAGAAATTCGAGCATTTTTGGGAAATAAATTTCTCTCAATGAACTTGCCATTTAGAATTTGGAAAATTTGACTTCGAAATCGTAATCAGAGTTTCCAAAAACCTCGATTCATTAATTTTCAAAAATAAGTGTCATACATATACACGTTTTTTTGTAGAAATTTGAGCATTTTTGAACCTGAAATTCGTCAAATCGAACTCACCATTTCGAATGTAGAAAATTTGACACCCAATTCCTAATCAGAGACTGCAAAAATTTTGGGCTACTAATTTCCAGGTGAATCAGTTAGAAAAAAATACGTGCCAGAAAAAGGGGTTGAAACCGTCCATTGCGACAACAACAAAATTTCTCCGGGGTCTCAAAAATATCAACAAAAAGTAAACCTAGCAATTGTGTACTCATATTTCTCCGGCGCCATTCCTCCGACAACCACAATTATGGAAATATCGGTTAAAAATTGTTTTCGGAGTAATCTTAGCTTTTCCGTGCGAGGCTACACTTTCCTATAATCCACTAAAACTCGCAGTATTCAAATAACGTGACGTAATAAATCATACGATTTGAAGTATATTGACGTTAAAAAAAAAAAAAATAGTGCAATCTCGCCGGAAGTAATCGAGACCACCCTTCTCGTATGTATCCAAACGTGGGATCGAGAGTCTTTTGTATCGATTGGGACGAAAGAGTGGATTAACGATGTGTTACCGCGAGAGTGAAGTGAGTATGAGAGGAAAAACGCAACAAAAAAAAAAAAAAATTGAACGAACGGAAGAGCAGAGTGAAGCGAAAGGGAGACGACCAAAGGGTAGGTGGAAAAGGAAGGGAGTGTCCAGTCGATAAAGAGAACTGTGTAAATGTGTGGTACCATTGCCGAGTGAGTGGCAAAGAGGGAAGAATAAAAAGGAATGGAAAGAAATTAGAAAATAAAAATGAAAACAGCAAGAAGGAGTGTGAAACGAAAGCAAAAGCAACATAAGAGACGAAAGGGGTGGCTTCTGGTTCGCTCGGACGTTGCTGCATCTCTCTCTCTCTCTCTCGCTGCAGCAGCCCATGCGATATCAAACTTACATGATTTACAGGTGTGAAATTTGATTCGCCGGCCGAGGAAACAACGGCCAATAATCAATTTCTCCGTGCAACAAAAGATCTGGCGTTTCGTTATAAATTATATTGACTTTGAAAACCACCTCGTTTTTTTATGCACCTTCCGTGTGTGATTTCAATCATAATAGTGATCCGATTAATATCCTCATACGAGAAAATTGGTATGCAGCGAAAATGCTCAGTCCAAAAAATTGGCGAACAGCGAAAATGCCCGTTCCAAAAAATTGGCAATCGGCAAAAATGCGCAAGCTCGCAATCTTCCGGGCAACTCGCTCCAGACTCTCGCCATACTTCCTTCCTTGTGGATCCCCGTAGACTTCGCTAACCGCTATCCCTGTTATTTTTTCCGTGTAATAACACAGCAGTTATCTTAGGGCGAAATAAAATTACAGTATGGTATTGCTAAAGAAGATGGGGATCGTTATACGCTTAAACGCTAGGAGCACACGCCTCGACTGCGCTGGGTCGAGCCGGCGTTAGCCGGGTATAACAAGATTTTTCGAAGTACGTATCTCGACTTAATTCAGTATGTATGTAAATATCGTGTGTACACATACGCCCGTGTAATAAAGACACACACGTTTATTTTTTTTCCCGTGGACTCTACGTAGGGACTGTTACGTTGCCATGGTATAACATTATCAGCGCTAATGTCGAGTTATGAATACAGAGCTAGCCTCCTAAGTGCATTAAATATGCGGCTCTGATAACGGCAAAGAGATTAAGAGAGTATATAACTGCTGGAATGGAGGTGTGCGCTCGCGATACCACACCGCCACGTTTTATGGCTCTACACGCTCAAAACTTTTTCTCCTCGAGAAAAATTCTCCATGTACCGAAGCGGTATATTTATCTTAACTTGAAAAAAAAAAAGGAGAAATATCATTGCTAACAAAAAAAAAAGTGGACTTTTTTTTTCTACTTGAAAATTTATCCGCCGTATTTGTCCCACTTACTAATCTTCCGTATCCACTGTATAATTAAGCGGGACAAAATTTACCTGCCCCGATTAAGACGTTTCAGATATTAACGTCGCGCATGAGGTTACGAAACGTTCCCGAATGGCGCGATAGCCGGTGTTTGATTTGGCTCGACGTAGTTCTCATTAGATGTCAAGAATGAGGCTATCTTATGCAAATATCGCTCCGTGGCTAATTTGACGTGTGTGTATAGCGCACCTGTGGAAACACCGCTGTGGCGATGGTGCGTGGAAAACAATTCCACGATATCGTTTTCGAATTGGTGGAAATCGAAGTGAATTTTCGTTACGAGGCTAAATGAAAAAAAAAACGCCAAAAAAAAAGATTTAAGTTGATAATTTGGAGAAATTGGAGATGCCGAGTTTAGGAATTGCGATTAAAATTAAGATTTCTACGAAATCTCTCCAAAATAGACTATTACCGAACGTGTCGGGTTTGTCGCCTTGGGTTCGCCGGGGCGCCTAATGAGACAAACGCGGCAGTCGCCTCACACTCGAGTTACGTATTCTATTTTTCCCTATCGAGAGCGTAAATTCGATTGTACGCACGCTCAATATATTTCGCACACGCTAAATGTACTTCGCACACGCTAAATATATTTCGCACGCGCTAAATATACTTTGCACACGCTAAATATATTTCGCACACGCTAAATGTACTTCGCACACGCTAAATATATTTCGCACGCGCTAAATATACTTTGCACACGCTAAATATATTTCGCACACGCTAAATATACTTTGCATACGCTAAATATATTTCGCGCACGCTAAATATATTGTTTCGCACGCTTGATGTATTCTTCGCGCGTTTAATATACGTCGCACACGCTAAATATATTCTTTCGCACGCTACATGTATTTTGCACACGCTATCGACAAAGATCTCGTTAAGCGTGTCTTTTTGGACACGCTTCCCGCGGACCCCGAAGCCTCGCGTCTCCCTTTCAACCGCTAATTCCTAATTCTTCGCGATGGGGCGCGCATCTCTTTATTTATTCTTCCGCGTTAATATATTTATTTTGAAAAGAGGAGACGAACTTTTGAAAGTTCATTTAGAGTCTCTTGTAGCGAGGAAATAAAAACAGGGCGGGAAAGGAGGACTCGAGGAAGATAAATAAAGCACACATCAAACGTCTAATTCCCGTGCGGTTGATGCAGAGGAGTCAGCACTTATATCCACACGCGTGAATACCTAAATGTACGCACGTACGTACGTACACATGCGTACGCGTATGTATGCAGCTACACGAAATGTACGTTCCCATCCGATGTCCAAAATGATTGGCAGAGAGTGACGTGAAGTTAACAGTCAAAAATCGTCAACCCAACCTACTTCTCCTCCACCCATTTCAAATCTTTTTTCTCTGGTACATAAATGCGAGAGAGTTGCACACTCATCGGCGTCTCCTTTCCATGCACGAAAATGATATTCGACAACTATGACGAAGACGACGACGACGAATCAAGCCACGAGGCTCAGCGCGGATATGTGCTCGCTCGGTCCTGTCGATTTCGTGCCTTCCAAGTTCATTTAAGCGTCATTTGTGACGAAAAAGAAGAGGGTTCTCGATTCTAAGTCCTTTTCAAGATCAACCTCGGAAGTGACTTTTCACGCTACGTGTGTATACCGTACCCTCACCGTTATTAATGATCCTTCTCGGAATTTCGTGTAGCGCGAGCGTATAATATTGTATTATGTAAGATCTAACGATGGGAGAAAAAGGAATCATGGAACCCATCCTTAAATACGACGTTTGTGTCCGATGCACAAAAAATTTCGGTGATGGAATTTCTCAAATTACTATTACCGTTGGTAGCTCTTACTTTTTGCCCGTGAGAGCCTTGTCAATTTTTTTTTCCGGAGTTTCGGACAAGCGGCAGCGTATCGTTTACGATATTCCGTTTGCTTGAGAAACGTCACGCGTTTTTCTGCCGACGCGTAGAGTCGGACACAATGGGATCAAGCGTTGGATGCAGTTCGACAAACGTCAAAACTGAGCTCACGAGAAATGCGAGGGAACTGCTGTGAGCGATGAGATGTACAAGTACTCGTGACTCGTCGAGAGCGAAATGGAAGTAGGATATGGTAAAAGGTACAAGGTACTTTTTACGCGCTAGAGATTCCCAGTTTGTCAAATTTGGTAATTGGGTAATTGACTTAATTGGGTCACTCGATATATTTTTATTAATTTTAACGACGCAAATCACACGCAAAGTGGGAGAATTGTCAAGTTTTACTACTGATCTTCTACAATAAACAAAAATTTCAATTATATCATTTAAAAACCAAGAATTCAACAATTCAACACTTGATCAAATGGTAAATCAATTTTTCCAAAATGGGAATGGCAACCTAAAAATTTGGAATTCGAAAAAAAGAGAGACTCAAGTTTAATGGAGTTTAATAAATGAAATTTAATAAAATTATTTATTTGTATTACATAGAATTTTGTAATTCTTGAAAAACAACAAAATAGAATATTTTTTTATTTTGGAATTTAACGTTTTGTTCTATTATTATGAAATTTATTGTTGTAAAGTGCGTGAAGAAATTCAGCAACTCGAAAGTTCTAGGGCCCCCTTTTTGGATATTTATTCGAAAGCTACAATAGAGGAATGTAAAATGGGGAATTAGTAGTTGAGTAATGTTTGCACCTACTCGCATTTTCTCACGGAGATGATAAAAATTGAAATAATAAACGTGTTTGAGGGAATCACATGCTGTAATACAACCACAGATAACTTTTCTTTATTTCATGTTGCGTTTTCTTCAAATATCTATGGTGGAACACGAGTGGAATAGTAAGGAGATCCGTGACTCACTTACGTATTGTACCTATTTTATACTGTGTAACTAACAGTGAAATATTGAAAAACTTGGAGGTAATGCCTGAAATGAAAAATACACATTACTTGCTGCTAAAAATGTTGCGTTTCATGAAAAATGATTACTTTCGTATTCTCGCGAATATTGCGACGTATGTCTTGCCAATGATTTCCCAGGAAAAGAAAAGAATTGCAAGGAACGGTTGGCAAAAGATTAGAAATTTAAACTCACTCCGATGTAACTATTTCTCACAAATTAGAGGCAATATCAGAATTTCTGTTGGCCCGAAAATCTTCCAATTTAATTAAGAATAAATTATACATATATTTGTGGGTGTGTTTGTAAGTTCATACGAAAAAATTGGTCTTTTTGTCTTCATTCAAAAATATATATTTGCCATAAATAGGAATTACAACTTGAAAATGTGGAATTCGATTTTTCCATTTTTAATCAAAATTATTTAAACTTAATGAAATTACTCAACTTATTTGCGTTAATTTAAATTTTGTAGATTTTGAAAAACGTCTGCGAACTGTAAAATCAAATTTATTTTATTTTGAAACTTAATATATTTTTTATTGCTATAATATTAATTGTTGTAAATTTCCACTAAAAATTATCCAACTCCGAAATCTCAAAATCTCCCATTTTCATTCTGATCCCCCATTAATTTTAGCTCTAAGGGTCTTGAAAACTGATAGAATAATTTTTTTCCATTAAAAAAAAAGGAATTATGATTTAAACAAATTGAACATTCATTGAAAACATCGTACCGACACTAACAATTAATAATATTTAATTAATAATTAATGATATGTAACCAATAATTAACGATTAATTATTATTAATATCCATTTCCAATTAACATTCCTTTGATAAACACCGTATACTACCAAAAGTTGTTGCGAAAATACAGAGAAAAAGAAATTGCACGTTTCTTTTTCTCTGTATTTTCGTTCCGCGGCATTCCAAGTAGAGAGGCTACGACCCTAAATAATTCAAAGCCGAAAAGGGAGGATAAGACGAACCGAAGGGAGAAGTAAATGAAATGTAATTTTTATTATACGCCTCAATTTCTTTCCGAAAGCTGCATCATTAATTTTACAAGTTACAATTAGCGATCCCGACTTCTTAATTTAGCCTTTTCTCGTCATATTACAACAATGGCCATTCACTGTTATATACGTACGGTATATATTCTTACGATATCGACTGGAGTATCATTTATCTCTATTTGACGGTAACTAATACAAGTAACACCGGTACGCCAAAATGGTATACGACAGGGTATACAAAGCCTCGTAATTAATTAACTAAAGTATCTCCTGGAGACAGGGCTATGTATTGTAGTGCATCTATTGTCCGTCGTGGTTCCAAACTAACGCTGCTCGATACAAAAATTGCTCTCTTTGCAAGTATTTTAATACTTCGCAATCATAAAATATAACACAATTTTATTAAAAATCGTATTTTAATATACGATAAAATTTTGAGTTCTCGAATTATCCGTTACACATTAAAACAGTTTCTTTTCCACCAACAAACCCGAAAGTGTGTGCAAAATCGATCCGTAACTATAGAATTTAGACTCCAGCGCCACCTATTTGAACGAAACATAACTAAAAACCTTACTCGTGACCTTAATAACGTATGGTATAAATATGACTTCGATAGGTCCAGTGGCTTGTCAGTAATGATGCGGTTTACCCACGTAGAATGCATTTTATGCGTAGAGAAGGTATACGCAAACAAAATTGGAATCGATCTTACTTCTTCGTCATATTCGTAAAATAATTGAGTGTTATCATACGATAAAATATTGATCTCTCGAATTGACCGTCATTTATTTGTATCGACAAAAAGAATTTCCGCTATTTTTAGAAGATTTTTAATGCAACGAAATATTGATACAAAAGAAAAACTGCAATTCCTGGTTAAAAAACATACTTCTGTTTTCTTTTTATTTCCAGTGGAAATATAGGAGTGGAGAGAAATTTATGTGCAAAGTACCTGAAAATATATGAAAAATGTTGTGGATAGATATGAGCCATATGACTAATATCGTTTCACGCGGAGTGCCGTGAAGAAAAGAAAATATAGTTTGTCGGCAACGACAACGCTTTCGTATTTCCTCCTCTCGCCTTCTTTATGCAAAAATGTTGAAGAAAAGGTAAACGTATGGTGCAACACATGATGCATACTCGAATGAAACCCAGCATGTTTTAGCTGGTACCAGAAAAATGATTGTCATCATTTGTATCGATATGGAATGCCTGGAATTAAAACTCACGGAAATTTAAATTCTACAATTTTCAAGCGAGACTCTTCGTCCGACGTTCGAGACAATTTATCGCAACGCAATCGTTCGAAAATAATTTTCACAAATAATTTTTTATCAAATTCCCAAGATTTTTACGATAATTGATATTTCAGCCAATTGGGCTGCGTCGAAATAAATTTTGTCCAAGTCCGTTCCTATAAACGTTCAACATTTTCCAAAAATTTAATAAATAAATATGACGAATATTACATTGGCGCATAATTAACGACGATTATTTTCACGCGTATCATACAAAATAATCGACGTTAATTATGCACCGAACTTTGTACTTTCAAAAAAATATGCGGAAAATCATTTTCAAATCAGTTTTTAATTTTATAGCGAATGCTTTCGTCCTTCGCAGAAAGAGGCGCGGTTCTGCTTCAAAAATGATAATAATAATAATAATAATCTTGAAAACAGCATCGAATAATGACTGAATAAAATGCATTTTATGCATCACATGTCCTCCACGAAAGTGGACAACATTTTTCCTCTGACGTTTTCTCGCGTCGTTAAGAAGAACGGGAACGTTCGAGGAGTCGGTGTTAGGCGGCACTCCCTGTATAAAATTCTATCGCAAGGTACATTCGAATTTAATTTATCTTAGGAATCGAGTGGAATTTATTTGAAATCTTGTCCACATATTTCTCCTATTTAATGCGTGTTTTTAAGTGAACGACAAAAGATGGGAAAAAAAATAAATTGTACACGTGGAAGCGTACGGGAGGATCGAAAAACGATGGGGATTATTTATCGCGTATTCATCGGAGGAAATAAAAAGAGAAGTCATTTTACCGTGGAAGTAGGCAAAGTCAGAACCAGGAGAGCGAAAGACAAGGAGAGGCTCACAGTTTTATTGTCAGATTCGTTTCGTCAAAAAGAATTTTACGGCGTAAACTAACGCGCCACTCGTCCCCGTAGAAAACGCGCGGTAAAAAGAGTTTCCCTCATCGGAAGTCAAAAGTAACGACTCGTGGGCCTATCGATGCTTCTTTATGGTCTTCTTCATTTTTCCTCTCAAAATAGGAGATATCGAGTGTCCCTCGAACATTTGCAACATTGTCTTCGCGTAGACCCTTTTTTTTTACATCATTTACCCCCTAAGTTATTGGCTTTGGGATCGTATAAATTTATTTGTACTTAATTTTTCCCATCAAAGTGTTGTTCTCAGGCTTCACTCAGTTACAAGGTTTTCCGATAAATTTTAAGAACAATTTTACGGTAAAATATTGCGCCGTAAATTGTAGGAATAGTCTTTTTGGAAATATTTTATTGCGCCTTGGAGCCCTCCGTGGCCGGACCCATTGAAGAGGAATTTTATGGCGGTTAATAGAATTCGTAAGGCGTTTATAAATTATTGCTGTTTAATGATGTTTATATACTGCGCTCATTAATTGCGGCTTTACGGAGCGCCGGGTAATAATCGTTTCTTGAAAAGACAGCAGCGAGAGAGTGGACGTATCACTGAATTTTTATTTCATTTCGATTTCAATTTTTGTTTGTCTGGGGAGGGGTTCGCTTATGACGTTTTGGAGGTACCTCGTCCAAAAATGGACCTTCGAGTAATTTTGTTTTTAAACCAAAATATTCAAATCTCGTACACTCACCATTACACGTAAACTTCTAAAAGTTACAACCTTCGTCAAAAAATTGTTTTGGTTCCTGGGTTCCTAAATGATAAGAACAAATTACTTAGATAATGTTTTTTTGAAAATTCGTAACATTCGAATGTGAAAGTTTCGGCTTTATTCACTCCCGTGATAAAAAAAAATTAAAAGTGCCCATTTGAAAGAAATTGGGGTGCCTACTTAAAAAATAAGGGTGCCCATTTACAAGGAGATTAAGTTAACCTTGAAAAGTGCAAAATGCAATGTTTTTAAAAATGCATTTTACTGGTTATACTGTTTTCTCCAATTTCTCTACTTATTATATTTGTGTAATTGCTTTCTATTTATTTCCAACAATTTTGGTTTCCCGAGTATCGTCCATGAGTGTAATCCCTTGCGCCTCAAAAAATTAATATTTTTTTTTTGGGGCAGAAATTACCTTTCCAAAATCCACTAATGGATTCTCCAAACGGAAGAGGAACAACTGCAATCGATATCGTGAATTGACTTTCCCGAATTTCGTGGACAAAAATCCTCAACCATCATGCGAGATTCAATTATAGTTTTGGATTTCATCCATTATTAGAACACACA
The DNA here is from genome assembly GCA_949825005.1 of Gasteruption jaculator. Classification (NCBI taxonomy): domain Eukaryota; kingdom Metazoa; phylum Arthropoda; class Insecta; order Hymenoptera; family Gasteruptiidae; genus Gasteruption; species Gasteruption jaculator. Next base: position 5,743,875 of record OX463776.1, read on the forward strand.
CATGGCCAATGGTTATGTAATAATAACAACCAAATCAACTAGTCGGATCGCATATATGCACTAATGATGGATGAAATCTAAAACTACAACTAAAAATTGTAATTCGAGCGTGAGGATTTTGGTTCGCTCACTACTGCTGCAAAAATCACTGCATTTCCAATCACACGCTCGGATACTTGCATTGCTATTAAAAAAATCACTCCATTTTAAAATAAATACTCGCACTCGCATTTAAAAACAACAAACGTCAGAATGCCACCAAGAGGAACGGCGTGAGCGTTAGAATTCTCCAAATCTGTCTAAAGGATGTACGAGGAAAAGTTGAAACACGGCAACGGTTGCATTTCCCTTCCTCGCGAAGAAAAAATAATTTCCTTTCCGGTCAAAAGCGATATCTCTTTTTTTTTCGGAAATCGGGCAAAGGGTGGTAAAAATAAAAAAGTCGCGTTGCCTTTTTCCTTCCTTCTACAAAAAAATGTCTACTTTGCAACTAATTTATCACATTACACGGAACAGTTCGAGACACAAAACACAAGGGAAGCTCTTTGCGAGCGTCTCTTCACTAATTAAAATCCGTGAGATTTTAATTTTCCGTGAGAGAAAAAGAGAAAATGACACATAAATAAAGCTTTTCATGTATATCCAACACGTATTCCCGGTCTCCTTATATTTGCTTCCACTGTACCCGGCGTGTTTGAAAAGAGCCAAGAAAATCCACCTGTAATTACTAACGCAGCGCCAACTAATTAGAACGACTGAAAATTTTGAAGAAAATTTTATTCTTCGCGCGAACTTTCCAGTCCTTTTGCTCCTCTCTGCCTGCGCATTATGTCGCTTACTTTCGCCTTCTCTTTTAAACATATTCAGTAATTATGAAATTGAGGTTACGTCGTGCGCGTGTTTATCCCTTTAAGGGGCTACGCATTCACCGGGAATTTTTCCATTTTGCAGGAAAAAAGAAAAAGGGGGGCAGCCTGCGAAAAAAAAATAGTTGCGAACGGGGTAAATTGTAACGGGGATTAAAAAAAGAGGGGGTGAGAAGACGGGGAATAAGGGGACAACGGTGGAAACGGCCTCTATAGGTTCGCGAAGGAATTGGAAAGGGAAGGTGAGAAAAATCAGGAATGGAATGAGATAGTTGATATAGAGTGAGAGGAAGTATAAAACGAGAAATGCAATTACAGCGAGAATGATAATGAAGTTTACATTTTAATAACCTACCGTGTCGCCAGATGTTCCTGAATGCAATATTAATACCCGCCGCATTTACAGCCGACGAGAGAAGCGCGCGTTGTGCAAATGTGTATAGATATAACACCTATACGTATAGACGTAGGGGATGGTCAATTTAGCAGCGCGCTATTTCTACCACCTTTTTTAAATTGGACTTGAAAAATATTCTTATAGCCTCAGACCGAAATCGTTAAAGCCAGAAACCGACGTTATCCCCTCCCCCCTTTGCATCATCTCCTCGCGCTGTTTTTTCTTTATTTAAATTTTAAATGAATAAAAAGTTCGTACCACGAGGTTGTAACGCGATGTCACCGAATCGGGTTTGTCTAATATCGACTCGGTTGCAAAGGATAGAGAAAAGCAGCTCCAATTTGACGGTATGTTGTTAAAAATGTTTGTGTAAATTCAGCAAAACTATTCACTTACTCAAAGCGTGACTGTAGCGCCACCTAGCAAATGCAAAACACGCTGAAACAATTTCTTTTCGATCGACAAACCGGAACAAAATCGACCTACAACTGTAAAAGTTAGACTTCAACGCCACCTATCGGAATGAAACGTAGGTAAAAACTTCACTCGTAATCTTAATAACGTACGGTGTAAATATGGTTTCAATCGGTCCAGTGGTTTGCCGGTGATGATGTGGTTTACTCACGCACGATGGATTTTGCGTATGAAGAAGGTATACCCGAGAAGAATATGTAGATGGCAGTAGATTAATGGTAGGGCCTAAGTAGTATATTCTACAATTCGTGATATTTGGAATTAGATTTGCGTTTAAATCAAAATTAGAATCAATCTAATTTCTCGAAAATACTCGCAAGAATAATAAAGTTGTGAAAATTTGGAAGTAGTTCATGAATGAATTTTGCTGAACGTCACCGGCTTGTGCCATACCATTATTTTCGTACAAGTAACAGAGAAATTTAATTCGGTCGAGGAAATTGAACTTTAGGCATATAAAACAGGAGCGTTGGATTTTTTTTAGACGATTGAAACGGACTGGATCTCCGGCGAATTCAAAACAATAGCTTTTCATTACTGTACACCCGATTTAAAAGGATTGGAATTCACTCGAGTAGAAAATTCATCAAATCCAATCCCAATGCAAGCACTACATAAAACTGAATTAATTTCTTTAGGTGCCGAGGATAGGCTTTTATTAGCATAGTCCGAGTCTCGGTATGATAGACGTTGCAATAGCAAAACCGAAGGTAACGGAATTGTATTCTTGGAAATTTCACTTCCCAAAGATTATTCGTCGTTATAGAAATAATTATTCCTGATATTTTGGTTATCTACTTTTTTTGGTATGAAAACAGAAAGTGTTATAAATGGATCGTAGAAAGTGCAGGTTATGTAACAAAATTAAATAATTCTTTACAATAAAAATTCATTGCGCGTGAGTAAACCGCATCATCACTGATAAACCACCGGACCTATCGAGCCCAGATTTGCACCATATATTCTTAAGGTTGTCAGTAAGGTTTTCAGTCATGTTTCGTTCCGATAGGTGGCGCTAGAGTCTAGTAAATAAATCGCGATGATTCAAAATTATTATTTAATAATGAAATGAAATGAAATGAAATAAATATATAAATAAATAAATACACATTAAAATTGATGCATATAACAAATTATCTATTTATATCAACCAAAATTTTGAACATAGAAAATAATAAATAAATATTTTAGAGACAGTATTTCACGATTCCTAAGGGATACAATACCTTTTGCTTCTCACAGATGCTTTTGAACCCCTGTAATTAATAATCTAACAAAATTTTCTTTAATGTATGTTAAATAAATTATTAGATACCTCTACTTCCTTAATGATTACAGATATTATGGTTTTACTTTTTATACTTAAAACGGGTTGGTTTTTTCTTCCTTTTTGATTTCATAATTATAGGGTTTTCGAAAGATTAAGGAATATATAAAGTTTGAGGGAGATAATTATAAGTATTAATAATCCATTATAACCGGTCAAATCTATTAACGATACATAAACCATTACTCTGAATTCGCGTTACTTGGCACGAATACAAGTTTTTAATTACAACTGTCAAGACACTAGTGGACGTTGTCAAAACTTTTGGCAAATCCATAAAACTATGATTTTTTGCCTTCATCTGAGTTTAGAAAAAAAAGAAAAAAAAGAAAAGAAACCAGGCGCAAAAAGTATTTCGGAGGAACCCGCGCGTAGGAAAGAAGCGCCTACGGTGTGGTTTCGAGAACGAAGATTCACTCAATCAGCGAACAAGTTTGTGATTGATTACTACTTAAATGAACTTTTGCTTGATTGATACTAACGTCCATCTTTATCCGCTCTAACGTGAATGAAGGTAAATTCTAACTTTAGATTACAGCATTATATTGATTTCATTATTTATCAAACGTAATGACGTCCGTAATCAGCTTCACGCTGATCAGATAAAGATTTCAAATCAAATTCCAGCATCACTTGAGATCCAAGCGACAGCCAACAAATTAGACGTTGCTCGCTTTGCCAGCTAATTAAAAAAAAAGACAGTATTATTTCGAATATTATTCTTTTTATTTTTTTTTTTACGAAATATGGAATTTTTTTATTCAACCAATACGGAATTAATCGATTAGCGTTTTTTAATTGTCATCGCCGTTACAGTATCGGCCCGAAAGCGTCATGAAATAAATGTAAAATGTCCTAGAGGGGGAGAAAACTACCCCTATGTGATGTAAAATGTCCTAGACGACGAGAAAACTACCCCTACGTAGTATAAAACCATGCAAAAATTAAAATATCTAACAGAGAAGAGCTTGATGCATCAGAATTACATGATGAAAAGAGGAACACAAAGAAACCCTTCGAGGAGGGTTGCGAAAAACCACCCCTTGTCGCAAACAACGCTCGTAAGTGCGAGAACAACTAGTTACAGGTGCAAAATTTATAAGTTTCAATATTGCCTAGTACAGATTGAAATTGAAATGTGAGTTGGTATTGTTTAGGGGTAGTTTTCGCCCCCTTGGTGGTTCATCTGGATACTACTGAAGGATAACTACTGTTTTTGTTTTATTTTTTAAGACCCAAAAAATGCTATTACAGCATGGGCTGACACGACAGCGTCCGTCCTCGGTTGGGTCCCTTGCAGAAGAGGGTAAATAATAAGTTCCTACAATTTTTAAAATGCCGGTTCTTTAAAGGATAATCGGTTAGGGCTTCGCTAGGGTTTCAGTATAGAATCTTCATCTATCCACTTTCAAGTCTCCCCTAGACAGACAGAAACCACCTAGTCGTTAAAAAATACCCAGAAAAGAGGCGACTTAATAACTCTGGAAGCCACTCAGCCTCGATAAACCTTCGACTATTTCCGGACTCGATAAACCCTCGAATTCTTCCGGTCTCGACAAATAGTCACGGACTCGATAAATTAGACGACCATATTGACAAACTGGACGATCGTCCCACCCAACCTGGACGAGATTATTAATTCCTCGCAGTTTAATAGACTTTCGCCACTTTCTCAGCGACGATCACTTTCCAGACTTCCAAGTCCACTCTCGGATCTTCTTGGGACTGTAATTTTCTCACCAGGACTCGACTTAGCTGCGTTTGCTTCGTCTTGAAGTAAATATTGCAAATATAGCGAATTTCCATATAATGCAGTTTCGATATAATTCCAAAGACCGACTAACGATCTTTCACAGGGATCTGACGAAATTGTTGAGTTGATGAGGATGTTGTCGGATCACTTGGGAGATTCTTCGCATTGGGAAAACTTCTCGAACCATTTGGAGCGTGTTTTTGGTACAATAACACTTCAAGTAGCAGCTGAAGCTCGAGGAAATTGTAAAAACTTGAGGAACTTTTATTTATTATATTCGCGAGGCTTTCCTATGAATTCCCCGCGATGTTGTAATTTGTGCAAATCAGTGGGAAACTTTATGAATCGCGGAAATTTACATTACAGATTTATTGCAAATTTTCAGCGCTCTGTATGATTGAGAAGAAAACCGCATCGCATCCTTCCGCGGAACTCATTCCCGTGGCATCAATACGGTGGGGAAACTTGCAAATCTCATTGTTCAATTTCTGTAAAATAAGAAAGTGACGAGAAAAAATTTTTCTCTCTGCGTTTTAATTAGTGAAACTCGATTCAGATTCTCCTATTTGCGCTTCTTCACTTTTGCATTATCTGATTCGTGCAAATTTCACCTGCCTCGTACATCAATTCTATTTTTTAATTAAGATTCAACAATGCAATTATTTTCAATTTCCGCGTCCACGATTGGCCGTAACTACCTTCGGCCGGTGCTCCTTCACCCAATAGCGCGTCCGCTGCTGCGCCGGAGAGGGGATCGCAGGTTTTCTCAATTCCATACGACGCTCTCCGATACACTCGAACTCTTGGTCGCCGCGCGATTCCGATGAGAAACACTGTTTCGACGCGCACGCGCTCTCCGCGTCGCTTCGGTCCACCCCAACCTCACCGTATAATTATATAAATATTCTCCAGCATCGCGGGTAATCGCTTGACATCTTCGAAGCATACTTTTTCTCTCCAACAAAGCCAAGGAATAATCCCGATCGCCAAATCGATCGACTTTGGCGAACCAGTTGCTCGACTGTGCTTATTTTCCTTCCGCGCAATTTCAACTTCACGATGGCTAGAACGTTTACGATGGGATGATTGGCGTCAGGCGGCTGTGAAGACCAATCCAGTCGATCGATCCCATTTTACTCTTTTCTCCGTGTTCAAACTTCGGGGTGGTTATCTTCTTGTAAAACCCAGGGTAACTTTTCTCCGTATAGGCGGCGATAAAGGGAATTCCTTTTTTAATTACGGTGTTTTTTCCACCAAAAAATTTATCGAAAATTCGCTGAACTCGTGTTATAGGGGATTTTGGGATCTGGACCTTTTTAAGGCGATCCAGTGTAGGCCATTGCTCGTTATATAACAATTTGTCGATCATTTCATTAACCGAATTAGAATTTTATTTAATTTGACAGTAGGTGGAATTTTTATATTTTCTTTTTACTCAAACGTTATTACGTAATTGTAAATATTTTAAATTGTAAATTTTGTTAACCTAATTTTATGTGTTACCAATTTCCCCCACGTCAATAAGGACATAATAAATAAATAACTAAATAAAGTACCAAAGAGATAAATAAAATAAATAACCAAGTAAATAAAAGTAAATGAAATCAAGAACGAAAGGAGACATTGTTTTCGGGAACTCAAAGGGACCAAAATTAAAGTACCCATTCTAGAGAAATCCCTATACTTTAGATCTCTCCTTCCATTCGATCTCATACCAGTTCAGTCCTAAACTGATTAAATGAAAGGAAACTGCTTATGACCACAAAGGTTGACTGAAAGATGCGCACCTACCCAACGCCCGGGTAAACCTTTAACGGCGTTTACCCGATCATGACGAGCAAATTAGAAGCAATATTCCGGCAAAGAGATCGGCAAATAAGTTTCGAGTTTTACGACGATACCTCATACAATTTCATTTTCCACGCGCACATGTAGGGGAAAATCTAATCTCTGTAAATTCTCGCCAGTGGCTTCCAACTGAAACGAATGTGACTATTGAAAATTGTTGCTTCCATGGGAATCCGGATCAGCAAAAGAATACGGCTTCGATCGCGCGCGATTCAATAAATCTGCCGATATTGCGGTAGAAATTACCGAGTTGCATTATAATAAACGTCGCCACCTATCACGCGGAATCCAGAAAAGAAAAGCGAACGCAGCAACCATTTTTTTTTTTCAAAATACCGAGTTGCACCCTTCGATAATTTGAAATATTAATGCAACGTCTTAACGGATCGTTCAAAATCCAATCAGCTTAAGTGTCGTCTATCGCACGGAGTGGCCATTCCTCGAAGATTGAAAGTATGTAAATAAAAGTAATTTATTAGGAGAAAAAAATTGAAATATGTTCAATTATACCGAACAGTTATTTTAACAAGATTGAAAGAAAATAAAAAATGCGAGGCAGGAAAAAAAAAATGATTTTTAAAAGGCCACCCTGTGTAGACGAGGTGTTATTGCGTTTCACAAAGAATGCAGTTCCCGGGCGTTATAATATATTTGCGCCTTGCCTCTGGGTTATACGTCGACACGTCGACGCACACTTACCAACGACATGAATCTAATTTATAAGTTATGAGTGCTGTCGGAGTGCTGGGCGCGATCGTCTTTCGCGCGCCAGTATTTTGTAGATGAAAGAAAGAGAAAGACAAAGAAGGAGAAAGACGCTGAATGTGAAAAAGGGATAAGAGGCTGCGAGAGAAAGAGAGACGGAGAGAACCAGAGCTGGATGATTTTCAATTTGCAAGGCACACTTCTTCTCCTCGCCGTCGCCGTTATACGCAAAAGCTCTAAGGTGTTCCCTGAATTATATTACGATCTGCATCTTCTTTCATGCTCCTCTTTTAACTTACGATTTATGAATTATCATAAACACAAACAAACTTCATCAGAGAGAGGATTCTCCATTGGGAGGTAATTTTATGACGATTTTTTTTTTACCCTAACTCATTTTCCTCCCACTTGGTCCTTTTCTGTGGGTTATCACTAATTAACATACCAAGCGTTATTTAGTACCGAAGGTAGTGCGGAAGTAGTAATCACGAGTCAGGTACCGTTATCGCTATTAACCCTCTGCGAAGCAGGTGGGGTTGATTTCACCTCAAATATATTATTTACCCACAAATGTAGAATTTGTACTCAAATGATACGCTTTTTATTGAAAAATAGTTTAAAATGGAGTTTCGTTTCTTTGGAAGAAAGATAAATACGAATAAAGTGAGAGTAATTTTTTTATTAATTTTTTAATAGAGAGTTTTCATATTATCGATTAGGTAAATTACCTCAATAAGTTATAATTCCTTTTTTAACGAATTTTTAGTAATTAATTACGAAAGTTACAAGAAGGGAAAAATTTAGGAATCGTTTCTTGAGAAAGCAGGAGTCAATTTATCCGAGTACCATGCTTTAATTTAGAGTTTGATAAGTTACTGTTTTTTTTTAATGAATTTTTAGTAATCAATACAATAGTTAGAAAAATGATTAAAAATTCCGAAATTGACACAAATTTATTCATAGTTCAGTCAGTTACGATTTCTCAATTGATAATTTTTTAGAAAATAATTTTAAAAAAACTACAAGGAATAGATCAAACATTGCCACGGAAAGTTCGTCATCAGCTGGAGTGCGTGATATTTTTCTTTCGGGTAACTTGAAACGGTAAAACAGACCAGAACGTTGCTTTAGTTTGACCAACCAGAATATCGATAAGTTATTTATTTCTTTTTTTCCTTAAAAAAAGAGTTGGCGAATTTTTTTATGGCGAAAAATGACATTTTTATTTGACAACTCGCCATTTCCTCACGAAAATGTATTTTCTTGTTCCGGTATATTTTTATACCAGATATTGTTTTTTCTTTGCATTCATACAAAAGGAAAAAAAAAAATTTGAATTTCAAGTATCGATCCTAAATATCAGATAGCAATATTTATTTTCGAGATAAGGGGATACTCGAAAATCGAGAGAAAATTTCCCAAACAAATGAAGGGACAATCCCAACTCCCACGAGAAAAGGACGAAAAATGTTGAAAAGGAGCCTGATACAGAATGAAAAGTTACCAGATGAGTGGTCATTAACTCAAAAGATAACAAGGTATTATTCAGCTTATTTCTTATTTCTCCTGTAAACAGAGAAGTCGGTGGCGCTCCTTGAAACCACACAGTTTTACTCAATATCCACCTTCCTTCTTTTATTTCGGGGAATAAAAAACCCAACAAGAATTCTTGTACCTAATGACGCTGTAATTTTGATTCACGTTTTTCCATTATTTTTTTTTTTACTGCACATTTTATTCTTCTATAATTTTTCACGAGCCTTTTTCTTTAATTACCGACGTAGAACAAAAAGGAAAGGAAATTCACGCAGACTGGAGGTAGAAACTTACTTTTCGTCTCTTTTATTCGCTTCAAAAAATTTAGTATACCTATTTTGTAGAAGAAACGTTAAAGCCTGTTTTCTGGCGAATTTACTACGAATAAGTGCTCAGAGTGAACATCTTTGCGTGACGAAGTTACAAAAATAATGTTTACCTACAAGAAAATCACCCGAATTAATTATTAATCCGTGGAAGATACGTTCCCTTCTTGCAATTATATTTCCAAATACTGATAAAAATGTTTATCACTGTCTGCGATCTTTAACCCTGTCTGTATAACTTCACGTGACTTTTAGAATACGTACTCCTATGGGCGATTTATACTTTTTATTTAAATTCTATATTTATGCATAATTATAAATGTCACGTGACAATAATGCCGTTGGAAATTAAATATTGAACAATAAAATTAAATAAAAATAGTTTCGTAAAAATTGAATTTATAAAATGAAATTATTATTAAAAAAAATAAATATTTGGATTAAACTCGAATTCTTATTGTTAATATAATCATTGACAAGTGTACAAAGTATAAATATTAATAAAGATGAGTCCAAAATAAATAAAATAAAGAAAAAACCATAAAACACATAAAACAATTTATAATTTATATTGACGCAACTAAATTCTAAACGAATAAAAATAAACATTAAACGTTGCTAAATTATAGTATAATAAATTATAATGGCTTTAAAAAACACGAAAAAGAAAATTACTGTTATCAACAATGCCCAAAATTAATATTACTTCCCAAATAATTCCACCTACAGTAACAGACGTACTCATAAATAGTCAATTTATTCTAAAACAAAAACATTAAATCTACGTACGCTCTTAACCTCAAAATAATTAATTATTCATGAATAAGCCTACTAATTACCCCGCTATTTAACTTTTCGTCCACAAACAAGGGCAATTTCGGGGCCCCGAAAACGGTCGATAATTAGGACACTGTCACAAAATAGGACACTCGCCTTGCCTTCCTTTATTCGGATCCTAACGCACGCACGTAGAATGTAACACACTTGTAACGATTTTCCATGCGATAGCTCGTAGACACATACATGTAAATTCAGTGAAGGCTGCGACGTCACAAAAGGACGAGTTTTCGATGACAATTTATTTTCTCATACGTTTCTGGGACACGGTATAATTATTCGGCCAATTAGTAGGAGTAATAAACTGAGAATCCAATTATCTTTTGCGACTGGGAATGTAAGAGGATCTATTACTAAACAAACAATATAAGTTTTACGATCCACCATTACATTCTTCTGATATGTATATCGGACGTTGCTTTATTATTTGTAATGACATACGGAGAAAGACGAGGGTAAGTAACGTTAAACACGACAGGAAAGGAAGCATCGGGGACGGAACGAGCCAAAGGCAAGCGGGCAGACAAGCAGACAAGGCTTGCATTGCTTATTTTTCTGAAAATTGACATGTAGTAATCGTAAAATACGTTCTCCTTTTTTTTTTTTAACGTCTTTTCAGAGTGAAATGAGCGTAACCAATTACTCGTGGTACCGTTTCGGGACTTTTGCGTCGCCGGGTCCTTTGTGCCCCTATATGCAGGCAACGGCAGTTACCCACACGAGTCAAGGGCATCATTAATCATTACCGTAACGCCTCCAAGTTTGCTTTGGATTCCGAGGATGAAAGGCGTAAGGTCACAGAGGACAGAGTGCATCACTTGACTCGGTCAACCCTATCTTGTCGGACGAATTTCCATTACACGGGAATACCTCGTTCCAGGACACGCTGGCATCCGTCTTGGCACGACACCTCCCGCGAGGACGTCCCTTGATGAACACACGGCGGACAAATTAAGGCCTGCTTGATCTCCAGGATCCGATTATGGCACAGACTCGTCAATCGCCCCGTCAGCGATCCATGCGTCGTGTTTTCCATGAAAATTCTCTAGGATCGCTTGAAATTCGTTTCTTAATCGCTAGAGGGCTTTCACTCGCCAACGTCCAACCCAGGTTTTGATTTTTAATAGGAATAATGAGCTTTTGACATTTTCGAGACCCGGAAAATAGCATAATCCCGCGTAACACTCTCCAAGGGTCAACCGATAACAGATTTGGATCATAGGACCTGCATATAAAATTCCGCGCGAGGGGTTTCGCTTCAGCTTCGTAATCTGCTTGTGTCTGACGCGTTGTCGCAGGCAAAGGGATCAGAGTCGGGTCCAATTAGTCCAGCATTAGTCAGATCGGGTATGGACGGAATCCACGACTGACAATTCTAGTCTGCCCGCTTATCCCGCTCGCTGACCGGAAATGCATAATCTGCAATTGCCCTGGAGTCTTCGCCGGGCCAATAAGTTACGAATTGCTCGTGCCAAACGATTTGTGCACCGCTAACGTGCACCTTTTTCCGCCGCTCGGCCGTAGATCGTTGAACGTTGCTGTGAAATCGAAACGAATCTACGTAGGGACCGTAACGACCCGATACCGAGGTCGTTATACTTGTTATACATTACCGGTAGCGGCTCACGTGAGTCAAGGGTATCGTTAATCACGGCTTTAACACCTTAAACTTCCTCTCGTTCTCTCTTCTTAGTTTGGAATGGCGCAGGTTGATACCTATTATCATATTCCTCCCATATTATATCAAATTTATGGCTAATAAAGACCGATCGCATAACAGGCAATGAAGGCAGCCTTCTCCGCGCTATGAACATTCAAGGGTTCAACTTGCGCTTACATGCTTGCTTGTTCCGTTGCTTGTTTTACTTGCATGCTTTGCTCAGTTGCCTTACTTGCTTTGCTTACTTGTCTGGTTGCTTCGCTCTCGCTGGATTGCTTACTCAGGTATTCCATGCGTCGTAGGTTTCGTATCACCGGTGAAGTACCATCGTACCAGACCCTATACCGCAGCCACGGCTTTATAGTCATACCAGTTGCTATGGCAGGAGCCAACCGATATGGGCGCACATTGATATATAGGTACATATTTTAGCGCAACATAGACCCTCTATGGCGAGAGAAAGAAGGTAAAAAGAAGCCGTGTTGTCAATCCGTGGGTACCGTAAATTCAGTCTCCCGCGTTAAATTTATCATTTATGATAATTTACGGGTACACAAATAGCCAAAAGTAATGGGGGCGAGGGTATTTCAACGTAGAAAGTGTAACGACCAGACGGCGCTGCGCTAAATATGTTGACAATGTGTCCACAAAGCACCAGTATCTCTGCGATGACTTTTACGAGTGGCGGGAATTCCGCGCGTGTTTTTAACAACGAAACCGAAATTCCGCTTGTTACGAAAGTAACGAAACCGCGCGCAATGGAAATTAGCTTGGCCTTGTACCGGACGCGTTAAAAAAAAAAAGATCGAATTTTATGGGGTTTTTTCGAACCATGAAAAAATACACTCGACTCCTGAACCTTTTGACAGTTTCCTTGCGGGTTTTTTTGAAACGCCCACTTCTGGGTGACGCTTTCCGCGTGAAATTTAAATATCGCGCAATTTATGAAAAATAATGAAAGACGTAAAGGCGGGTTTCCATTGCACGCGAGCTTGAGGCGAACCTTCACTACCGCGGCGGCCAATGGCAGCGATTCGTGGGCAGGGAGGATAAATATCCGGCGGAAATTGGGCAACATTTTCAAAGTTTCGAGTTTGCGCGTGACTTCTGCCATACTTGGACGAAAAATTTCGAAAGTACGAAGACAAACTCGGGGCACTTAATTTGCCTCGACGGAACCGTAATCTTGTTAATACGTCATTAATTTCTGCGAGTTCTTCTTCGGAATAAGAGACACCGAAAAGATGAAAGAAAGGGAGAAAGCGAGAGAAGAAAGGAGGGAGGGACTGCTAAAAGGTAAACCCCCTCGTTGCAAAAGTAAATGGTTGATGGTAAGAAGTAAGTGCCCGGCATGATTAGAGAGCCCGTGAGAAGATACCGTTCATTAAGTCATTTTGCACAATTCACCTCCGCCTACTCTCAGCCTGTCTTACCAAAGACTGGTGCGGAAAGCAAACTGGCTGCCAACTTCTTTTAGTAAAAAAGTAACATTAGCTTCGTCAGACCTCCCGTACGTTTCCACCATTCTCTCACCCTCTTTCTCACTCCACTATGGATAAAGCGTGTTGCCTCTTTACCTGCATTGCTTACACGGAAATTCACTTGCTGTTTGCCTCTTTTTTTTTTCGCCCCGAGATTTACTTTCCTTTATCTTAAAGACTTTTAAGTCGCATTATTCTACGTTTTATTCCAGGTATTGATTCAGCACCGGGAAAGGCTTAGGCCGGATGTACATGTTTTTTTTTTTTAATTGCAGTATTTCGAAGACTGAAGGATTTTGTGAGATGAGGAAAAAAAATGTTGCCGCAATTTTCTGCGAAACATTTATGGGGAAAATGGCAAGTCGTAAATTTACGTATAAAATTGAATAAAATTTGTAATTGTAAGAAAATGTGTATGTTAAATTGCAAATTAATTGAAACGAAAAAAAATGTTATAAAATTCACAAGAGATATTTTGAAGATTAATATTTCTATTTTCTAAAATTATTATCAAGAGACACGGTAGTGTCTCGAGACAAGTTCATGTATGAATTGGGCGCGAGCGCTAACGTGTATCTTTTCTCGAAGCAACTAGGTGCGGGCACATGAAAAAGAGCCAAATCATGGTGTGTATATACACAGCTTAAAACTCTATACACTCAAAGGCATTCTGTCGCATCAGTGACAGCTCAAAATCGGTAAATTTGACGTAAATCTGAGAAGAAGTATCAGGAGTACATGAAACCAAAGAGCCATTTTGAAAACATTTGAAAATCGGTTAAACTGGCGGGATCACTTTAATAAAAGCGGTAAAATAGACGAAAATATGAGAAAATGTATCAGGAGTACATGAAACCAAAGAGTCATTTTGAAAACATTTGAAAATCGGTTAAAGTGGCGGGATCACTTTAATAAAACCGGTAAAATAGACGAAAATTTGAGAAAAAGTATCAGGAGTACATGAAACCAAAGAGCCATTTTGAAAACATTTGAAAATCGGTTAAAGTGGCGGGATCACTTTAATAAAACCGGTAAAATAAACGAAAATTTGAGAAAAAGTATCAGGAGTACATGAAACCAAAGAGCCATTTTGAAAACATTTGAAAATCGGTTAAAGTGGCGGGATCGCTTTAAAAGCGGTAAAATAGACGAAAACATTTAACCCTTTCGTTGCTGCGGACGACTAAAGTCGCTCCGCGTAAAATGATGCCACCTTTCGTTGCTGCGGACGACTAAAGTCGCTCCACGTGAAATGATGCCTCCTTTCGTTGCTGCGGACGACTAAATTCGCTCCGCGTGAAACGATGCCTCCTTTCATTGCTGCGGACGACTAAAGTCGCTCTGCATAAAATGATGCCACCGTTCGTTGCTGCGGACGACTAAAGTCGCTCTACACAAAATGATGCCACCTTTCGTTGCTGCGGACGACTAAAGTCGCTCTACACAAAATGATGCAACGTTTGGTTGCTGCGGACGACTAAAGTCGCTCTGCACAAAATGATGCCACCTTTCGTTGCTGCGGACGACTAAAGTCGCTCTGCACAAAATGATGCCACCTTTCGTTGCTCCGGACGACTAAAGTCGCTTTGCATAAAATGATGCCACCAACGTACTACGGGCGACTGAAGTCGCTCTGCATAAAATGCCTCCCACGTACTACGGACGACTGAAGTCACTCTACATAAAATGCCACTGCCGTACGATAGGCGACTACAGTCGCCCTTCCAAAAGTGTCAAACCAATTTTATATCATATTATTTCATTTATATTTCATTCAATTTTGACAAAAATTTTAGAAAAAGTATCAGGAGTACATAAAATCAAAGAGCCATTTCGAAAACATTTGAAGATCGGTTAACTTCAAAGTTCGCTAGGCCCTAGGCATTCAAATATGATCTGTTTTGTTTTCCGGAATATCCAAAAGACGAAAAATTTACCTTACCGACGCACGTTATGTATTGTTTCATTTTTTTTATTATCTCGAAATATAAAGCCGATAATAATAATTTGCAAAAAGGAGACAAATCCCCCTCAAAAAACACCTCTGGTGCAAAAAATCAAGACAAGTTCATGTATAAAAAGGAGCACCTCTACAAAAAGCAGATCTGATGCAAAAAAAACCCAACAAATTTCAAATTTACACGAAACGTCCAAAAATAAAAATTTTGAAAATCTTCAACCAAACAAAGTAGTTAAATCCGATAATAATAGACAAGTTCAAAATTTCCATTATATCCATATGAATTTTGAAAAACTTCGGCCAGATAAAGTTGATAAATCCGATAACATTAGACAAGTTCGTTTTTTCCATTATGTCTCTACGAATTACTTTGGACCAAAAGTTCACAAAAGTACCTAGTACTCTCCACTTCATATGATTTGTCAATTTCTTCCATGTACATGTGGTAATTAAAACAAAACGGAAAGAATTTTTTCTGTTTACGTGATTAGAACCGGTACTGAACTTGTCGGGCCCGAACCCAAAGAACAAGCAATAAATATCTTAAAATTTAATTTCATTTTACCGCATTCGGGGCCCGACAAGTTCAGTACCGGTTCTAATCACGTAAACAGAAAAAATTCTTTCCGTTTTGTTTTAATTACCACATGGTACATGGAAGAAATTGACAAATCATATGAAGTGGAGAGTACTAGGTACTTTTGTGAACTTTTGGTCCAAAGTAATTCGTAGAGACATAATGGAAAAAACGAACTTGTCTAATGTTATCGGATTTATCAACTTTATCTGGCCGAAGTTTTTCAAAATTCATATGGATATAATGGAAATTTTGAACTTGTCTATTATTATCGGATTTAACTACTTTGTTTGGTTGAAGATTTTCAAAATTTTTATTTTTGGACGTTTCGTGTAAATTTGAAATTTGTTGGGTTTTTTTTGCATCAGATCTGCTTTTTGTAGAGGTGCTCCTTTTTATACATGAACTTGTCTTGATTTTTTGCACCAGAGGTGTTTTTTGAGGGGGATTTACTTATATAGTAATTTAGTTATTTATAATTTAGCAATTTAATCATTTATATGCCCAATTTTTAAATAAATTTCTTAATGAAAGTAATATTAAACAATAAAAAACGTCAATGATATTTTAAAATTGCGATTAATTATTAACTTCCCATTATTATCTAAAATACGTTGTCTTGCAATTATTGGATTGGTGCATAATTAACGTCGATTATTAACGTTATATCCATACAAAGTAATCGACATTAATTATGCACCGACCTAATAATTTACTTCATTTATTTACGTCACCAGTGTAATAATAATTATTTCTTGTAACAATTTTCAAAATTCCAACTCTTCCTTTCTTCTCAAAGTACGAGTCCCGGAGTCACTCGAAGCAAACCAATTTCTGCATCCAACTTAATTATTCCTAATTTCTGCAATCGAATTTACGAATAAGCAGTTTACGACTTCTTTTCAATTTCATTGAAACATTTCCTAATATATAATATTTCCTACCCGGATATTTCTTGCATGGGACTTCGCTAATAAAATGGAACGTAACTGATTGCTGTCCCTTTGGGGTTCCGTTTAATATGGAAAAAAAAAAGAGGAAGAGTGATCTACTTTAAAATATTTCCCTCTTTTTCTTTATTCTCCGATCCGCGTGGACTTTCCATTTAAGAATTAATTCCTTGGAAGTGAGACAATTAATAAAGCTTTAAAAAGCTATCGGTGTTAGGGTAGTATTATTCTGGCCAATAACTCTGTCAAATTCAATCTACTTAAAGCTCCTCCTCTTCCTCCTTTCTCTTCCACTAAAGGGATTTCTAATAAAATTTTATTTCAATAGCTCAATACCATATATAGAAAAGAGAGACTCCCTAACGATAGAATGGTCGAAAAGTAATAGACGTGAAATTTATTTCGATCGTTGTCGCACTGGAGAAGGCAAGTCTTATGGAATCCAGCCAAGAAGGGTTGTATCGTCCAAGCATTGTCCAATCAGAGACACATTTAGGAATCTTAACAAAGACAGTACGAGCTTTGCAATAGATGTCAAAGCTATATTTACTACACGGATATATCAATTGATATCGGCGTAGTTGAGACTCGTATAAGGTCTTTTCTCTAATGGCAGCTAATTGAGAAGTAGAAACACAGACACTGGTCATTTCTCAGCAATTTAGCCTCTAAGATCCTTTCAAGCCTTTCTATCGGTTACAATGGCTCCTTCGAAATGGTCAACTCCCTAATTAATACTTCACGAGTTTATAATTGGCAATTTTTCCTTTAAAAAAATTTTTTTTTATTTATTTGGTCGTCAATTTTTTTTACCTAGGTAATTTTTTCCATGGTGGATACTATGGGGTTGCAAAATACGAGCATATACTAAGTTAAGGATCTTCAATTTTTGGCAGTATAAATAAAAAATTAATTCTGTCAACGTCAATGACACGATTGTTGATACTTTTTGACAATATTTCGGATGTTGAGTTACGGCTGGCGATGAAAAAAAAAGAATATGGGTAAAATTTAATAAAAAGTAAAAATTATTCTATTAAATATGAATAATTAAATTTATAAATATAATTTTGAAAAATAATTTTTATAATGAAACGTAATAATTCGTTAAATATAACAATATTTATATTTCTAAGTATAATAAAATTGAGTTTAAGAATATAAT
The DNA here is from genome assembly GCA_949825005.1 of Gasteruption jaculator. Taxonomy (NCBI): domain Eukaryota; kingdom Metazoa; phylum Arthropoda; class Insecta; order Hymenoptera; family Gasteruptiidae; genus Gasteruption; species Gasteruption jaculator. The sequence goes on from OX463776.1 coordinate 5,761,737, forward strand.
AATATAATTGTTAAATGATAAAATTAAGTATATTTTCATTAACCCTATTAGGAGTTAATTCTTTGAGAATTTTCTCCAACGAGAACATTACTTTTGGAAGTCAAATGACTCTTTGGATTAATGCCTACTTTGATAATTGTACCATTAATCTCAATAATTGATAACATTTTCTGAGAGAAAGCAATAATTTCAGGTGGTTTCCATTCCACCCCTAGCAAGGGGCGGAAGCCAGAGTGTGAAGAGACTCCAACTCTAATGAAACAACCCTTTAATCTCGTTTGTTTTCCTCGTTACTTTAACATTATATCAGGAATTGTCTTAATCGAATATTCCCTTTAAACACATGTATTTACAGTAGCATATATTATATACATACATACATAGCCATACGTATGTAAAGTTGGAATTCGAAGGGTGCGCTTACACGCGGTGAGCACTACCTTCACCATGAACGTAATTTATATTCAATAATTAAATTCCAATCGCATTTCAAGGAATATATATTCCCTTTGAACCTGTCTGTGACGTTCAACATAATCATCTTACACCCCATTAAACAAAAATTTGAACTGACAATCGAGCTAGTGAGGCTAGAGATGCAGCAATTTCTGTCTAATCGTTTCCAATCATTGCTTTTCAAGGGCTTGCAAATTGCATTGTGCAACACCTCGACGTATTACGTTAATCAACATTGTTTTTTTTTTTTTGGTACTCGCACGATCTGCATTTAGAGACTTTTCTTCGCTGTCTCAGATTTCCTCCAAGAGGCGATAGAGTAACAGAAGGGTAGGTTATCGCGAGGGTAGGTTTTATCGTTCCACAGAAATTTCGAATACCATAAAAATAAAAATTAGAATAACGGAGTAACATTTCAAGTCTATTGAATGTCTATAGGTTGGTAGTTTTTTCTTTCTTCGCGCGAGAAATTTTTTAAATTTATAATATTAAAAATGGGGAGTGTTTAATTTCTCAAATGATAATTCAATTTTCTATAGAAATTTCCCGTAGAAATTTTCGACGAATAGTGTACTGTACAGGATTTTTCAAAATGTATGGGGCCACCCTAAAACTGCTATTGAAAAATTTTGCCCTATAACCCCTAGATTCTCAAATAAATTCCCTATAACCCACGAATTTTAAAATTATGGTTTTTGCATTTATGGTTTTTCACGCCCAAAATTGACACACAAGCATTTTTGATATTGCCCAAACATTCTGACTGCCAACTTTTCAACTCCCAACAGTACCTTGACTTTTCCTACCTACTGTCAAACTTTCAACTCCCAAAATCTTTTGAAAGTGAAAAAAAAATAAAAAAAAACAGAAAGGGAAGAAAAATAAAGCACATTTAGAAACTCGAATTGAAAAACAAAGGGTATAGGGTTTCTTTTATCCCTAGCGATACTGTAAAAAAATATTCCCGAATTTTATCTCTTTCCATTTTTTTTTTTTCATTTTTCACCGCGTCTCTAGTAAAAATCGAGCTTTACGACAAAGTTTATCGCAGTCAGAGGTATCCCGTTTCCGCAAACACCCGCTATTTATCGTTTCCAATGAATTTTTTGTTGTTGTCTTTGTCGTCGACTGTTCCTAAATATTGTATCTTATTTAATCAAGCCCAATTTGTAGTTCTCAGTCTAAATATTTTTGATTTTATTTTTCCAAACCATTGTAAAATATAGATTTTCGCGATAGATACAGAGCGGGGAAGAAAAAAGGGGCGAAAACCGAAACGATAGTGATAGCGTGCAAGGTATATATATGTAAACATGATAGAGGTTTCTGAACGATGTGATGGTGAGCATAGACTGACACTATATGAGTCTCCCTGCTACTATTACCCCACCTGGAGTGATAAAAACAACCCTGTTGGGAAATAAGAGACAAAAATGTTTTTCTTACATTTGTTGAAAATGCTGGATCGTTCTGTCGAAAGATCAAACACACAAATTCTAACATGTACATGTGATGCAATATTTACACACACATTATGCATTCTATGTTTCTAAATTCCCGTCATTTATCACCTACCTTTCCGAATTTTCATGCGAATTACACCCCAAATTGTATAAATTGCTACAAAATTTACAGGGTGCGTGTTTGTCGTACCGTGCCCGCTGTATTAGCTCACTCAGTTTGTCATAAACAGGTACGTGCTAATTTTTCATGAAAAAGTAATTGAAGTGGCAAATTTTTTAACGCTAAAACTGTTTTTTTTTCACAAAAAGAAACGATATAGTTTTTATGGGAAATTTTGTTTTTTTGGCATTCCACGGAAATAAATTGTTTTCAACACGCTCTGCTGCTTTGCAACTTTTTGCAGACCCTGTATTTTAAGACCATACATGACTGATAGCCGGTCCAGAGACGATCATGTCACAGTTCATCAATATCAGTGAATGTTTCTGAATCATCGAGTGCTGTCCAACAGCGGACCTCCAGGTGTCACGGCGATAAGGTAAGTGAAAAGAGCCTGTTCCCAGGCGAAAGCAGAACCTACAACAGCATCCATCATGTATCGGAGATAAAGATCTGAGTAGGATTCGAATACAGATCTTGTCGAGAAACTCAAGAATTTTCAAGAAATGACAGTAATCTGAAATTTCTTCATGCTTACGTCACGCGAACAATTGACGTGGAAGCTTGACTTCCCTCGTAATCAAAGAAAATTATTGTTATCGCGATGTACCTACAACGTAGCAAAGATCCTGCAAAATCCCAGCAAAACCCTCGTCATTTTTTATAAATTCAGATAGGCCCCGGAAATTTTTTTATTCAATTTTGATTGAATTTATTACTACTACTACTACTATTATTGTCATTATTATTATTATTGTTTTTTCTATTACTGCCATTCGCATTAATTATAATAATAATGATCATCACCATTAGAAGGAAAAAAAATAAAGGAAGGTAAAGTAGAAAAATACAGTTTCGATTTTTTATTTTTCATTTAATTTTTTTAGAGTCCAAAAAACTTCGAATATTGCTAATTCGGGAGTAAAATATTTAGCGTGTTGACAATTTAATATCGAACTCGTAAAAAAGAAGCCGAATTTTCTGAAGCATGTTTTCGTTCGATACATTCCAAGAAGAAAAAAAAAAAAAGTCGAAACTCGATCCCCTCGTAGTCGGAATCGATCCGAATCGATTTCATTCGTTTGAAATTAATCGGAACGAATTAGTCCTTACAGATTGAAACGTGTTCAAGCCCCGTCAACTTTGCCTCTCTTTCGTCATACAACCAGCGAGTGTTCGAGTTTGTAGAGAATTCGAATCGTCTTACATCTCAATCAGCATTATTGCCGGGAAATGTAATCACACTTATCGCTTTTATCGCATTCGCGTCAATCCTATATACGGAGGAGCGTCTCATTGAAATCTCTCGAAGATCTGTCCACCAATCGCTTTGAACAATGACGATTCAAAGTTCGCCCTCGTCGATCTTCGGGAAATGATCGTAGCTGCGTTTCCAACGAAAATCCTTTTTTTCCCACGGGACGTAAATACCCTCGATAGCGAAACAAAGAAAAAAAAAATGGGTTTTCTAAATTACCGAAACAATTAAGTATGATAATATATGACTCAGTTAATAACCAAGTAACTGTAGATTTCAGCATCTGTCCGGTTAATGATTCAAAAATTTCCTGGCAGAGAATGATAGATCTAATCGCTCACATAACGCCATTAGGCTTATCGAGCCAAGCACAAAAAGCCTTTTCGTTCGTTCCCTACTTATTGTTGGTTATATATCCATCAACAGCTTTATACTCCGTTGGTACGGGCATAATTAAAGAGGCGGTAATTAACGTAAGTGACTTTTCAAGTCGCCGGGAATCTAATCCTTCGCAATATCGCGTTTACGTATATACATATATGTGTATATATATATATATATATATGTATGTCACAATACCTTCCTTCTCTTTCTCCGTTTGTGCTTTCCGAGCGTATCATTTTTCCACTCGTTTTATCGCACCAGAAATAGGGGCATTATAAATAATTACCGGCGCGACTAAAAATCCTACCAAGTTGCAAATACCTTCGCTCCGTTTATACACTCGCGCTCGCGTAACTCCTGAAAGATGGGGATTCGTTATCTCTAGAGGTTCAGCCGGATCACGCGAGATGTCGTATATACGCTTTCCCGCAAGAGCCCTTTCCCTCGCGTTCCTCTTCGCACCCGCGGCGGTTGCTCATTCGGCGTCGCTCTCTTTCGCTCTCTCCGGCATTTTTCCATTCCAATCTCTCCACTTCCTTCCACCCTATCCCCTTTTCTCACGCGTTTCTCCTTTCCATCTTCCTTCGGCGCGTGTTTCGGGCGTTTCTCGGTTTCTTTCGTTGCCTCCTATCTCGTTTTCCGTTTTCTCTCTTACTCTTATTAACTTTATTACTTCGTTCCGTCTTTCACCCCCGTTCGCTTTCGCCGTTTTACAGCTACTTCAACCCCACGCGAATGCAAAGCTGTCGCGCGGACTTTAATAACAGTCACGCTTTCTAAGAAAGCTTATCGCCGTGCCTCGACCTTATTATAATTATACCATTTTGCATTCGCGAGCCACTCTCACGATAAAGCGTCTTTCTTTCTTTCTTTCTTTCTTTCTTTCTCTTCCTTTCGTTCTTTCTTTCTTTCTTTCCTTCCTTTACCCCTTTGCTATATACGCTAGTTTGTTCTTTCCCCAGCCAGGGGAAACTAAAGAAAGACGAATGACCGTTTTCCAAAAGAGAGTGACGCTCTGGATTGATGGTAACGGTGACGATGGATTTAAGCATCCACCTTAACCCTCAATTCTCATTGTTCACAACCTCACTCTAATAGAAGCTATCCCTCGTTTTTTTCTTTCCTTCCTCCTTTCTTTTCCTTTCGCTAACAAAAAAGACATCTTCAATCCAGGAGATTCAGAAGAAATTTCCTTGTGAATCATGAGGTTTTTATCTGTCCTTAGATAATATATAGAGTATATTTTTTTTCGCCACGTGACATAAACTTTCGGATATAAATAGTGCCCTGCCTCGCAGGGAAAAACTCAATTTAGGGTGTACTAATTTTTACTTTTCTATAGGAATTCCCATAGAATTTCGCCACCATTTGATTACACCAAGAGGCTATTTTTTGTTTGAGACCCAAACAAAAAATAGCCTCAAAAAATGGTAACAATTAAAAATCCCTGGGCCTAGAAAGCTGAAATTTGGATAGTTACTTTTTTCTACGTTAGAGGGACCCATTGTAATAGAATTTCTCAAAATTCACCCTCAAAAGGGGTTCTCGCTACCCCCGAAATGGGTCAAAAAGGGCCTACCTGGGCCTAGAAACCTGAAATTAGGACAGTTTATTCCTTCCACTTTATAGGGATTCCTTATAAAAGGATTTTCAAAATTCACCCTTTTTTACCCCCAAAAGGGGGGTTTGCCACCCCTAAAAGGGGGTCAAAAGGGGATACAATGTGTTTTCATGGATTACTCGATACCTCTAATTCATTTCTGATTATCAAATTTATCCAAATTCCTAAAATTGCAATTTAGGATTTGATTCTAACCAACCCCTAAAGGGTTCAATCTGGATTGGGGATAAATTATTCGAATTTTCTGCTCTTCTATCGCACATAATTGAGCCGTCCATTTTGAAAGTGGCCTAAATCCAGTTTTTTTTTTTAATTTTTCAAAATGGTTTTTTATCAAAACTGATATAAAGGGGCACGTGTTAGTACAGTTAACAACAAAAAACTAAAAAATGGACTTAGGCCACTTTCAAAATGAACGGCTCAATTGTCCTTTTCAGGGATCGTCCAAAGTACCGCTTCTGAAGGGTAGAAAGGGGCTGAAATAAATTACACGAAATCACAAAATGCACACAAAGGAAGAATTTAGTTCAAAAACTGGAATTAAAAGCAGCATCTCGGTGCCATTACAATTTCGCAGAATGTCATATACAATGTAACAAAGTACAATGCGAATTCTTTAAGATCCCGCCCGTTTCCTTATCAGGAACGGTTGGAAACGGAATGTAACGATGTTCGATTTCTATTTATTGTTCATCTAGCCACTTACCATCACATTACGCGGTGGTTGTGTGTAACGGTGATGGCCGTGGATGCAATTATACGGCTCCTAACTTATATGGGAGCTTTAACGAGAATTCATTGATATAATAACAGCGGGAGAAACATTCTCCGGACTCTTTTCCTTTTTTCTTCGCGGCGTCACTTCGCAATTAGCGCGCGAACGCAGCAACTACACGTGCCCTCGCCAGGAACCGGCGTACGCGCGTGCATTTAAATGCGAGTCGCTTAAGTACCTGCAGTGTGGATAATTTACTTAAGGGTAAGACTTGCAAATATCAGAAAAAGGAGTATGCGAGGGATCGGGGGAGCAGAATTTTTTGGTCGGCATGACGACAACCGCCCGAAACATTCCACCAGGCCGGAAGTATGCGGACTTTCGTGCGCACGTGGAATGCACTTTGAAGTGAATCGTATTCTCACTACGTTCTCCGCTCCTTAACGTTAGCTGCTATTATATGTGCTATATACATGTAGAAGTATATGCACTTATACACCGAAGAAGTTCCGGAGGCACATTAAAGTCTCTATCGTCTCTGGTACCCTTGATATACCAACTTCTCCCTTTGATGTTCAACTTTATACTTACTGTGTTTCCATTATCTTATCTCTGCTCTCTCAAAGAATCCTTACTTTATTACAATTCATATTACTTTGCCGGCAGAGGAAAAGTTGGACAGAGACACGGAGAAAGAGGATCCAAGATGAGAAAAATTGTTGAAAAAGAAATTTTATTTCTTATGGAACAACTTTTGTATTACATATTATGAGGCACAGATTCCCCTTCGAATATAGATTTCCCCGGGACTTTGATCATTTTAATTCACTTCCTCCGGTAGTATCGTACGCGTCGCGGTACTAGAAAAATATACCGGCACTTTTTGCTATTCCTAGTAAGTTACAGCGACTGGCAGATGGTTCGTTTAAAGGAACGGTATTTTATAAACCCTTGGTCGGTCTACTGGGGTCAGAGATGCCCCAGCCTAGTTCAATTGCAATCCAAGCACGTGGAGTCTGAAAAATGCTAATATTAGGGTGGTGCATAATTAAAGACGATTATTTTGTATGGACGTAACGCTGGTAATCGTCGTTAATTATGCGCCAACTGAATAATTGTAGAGGCGCACTCCGTGCCAAGGGATTTCTCTAAGAAATTAAACTGCAGTCACAAGCTAACGACGTAACGCTATAGAATTCTCGCAAGAGCTGTGGCAAAAGTGCGATCGTCAAAGGATCGAGAAAGTATCCAGGCAATATATATATATATATGTATAAATACGAAGTGTTATAGGAATTTAAGATGGACCTTTTCATAGGGGTAAAACGAGAGTAAATCGATGGTTAAAGTCAGCCAGGAATGGGATCGCTATTGAATAGACACTCTTTGAATAGAGGCTCTGCTGATAAATAGGGGTTACTCCCTTTTACGAATTTCGCATTTTTGCTCTCAAATTATACGGACTTTGATGCTCGGGCTTTCCATCACTTGTGAGCCTTAGCTTACTCGATCACTTTGAGTAATTAGTTCCCTAAAGACGACAGCTTTGTGACGCCGACAATTCCTCGAATCACCCTTTTACACTTTCCGACGAAGAAGCTAAAGTTCGCTAAAAATCTGCACTGTCTCGCTAAAGTGCCATTTTTCGCCCTTACCTTTCGTCGCATTGTCTAGGACGCCCAGTCTCGAACACCAGAGTTCGGGGACTCGATTTTGCAAATTATTAAAATGTTGCAACATCGATATTGCAGAAATTTCGCGGCATCCTTTGGGGCCTAATGTTTCCAAAAGGATCAGTCAAGAGTTGGGCAAAGGATTTTCCTTATTGGCCCAAAAAGTCACAAAAGCTACTTTTGCTTGTTGTTCCGACTGCCAATCCCTTTGCTGCCCACAGTACTTGGGATTTTCTAGTTTCCTAAATCCTGCGTCAATCTCTGTACAATCAACATAGAAAATTTTACTTTGACGCAGCGTTACCAGGCGTAGGGTAATTTTGATAGCACGGTATAGGCTGCGACACTGTAATAAATGGCCGGTAGCGTATTATAGAATTTACCCCACGCCCGGTAACGTTACTTTCACCCCACGAAGTACCAGCGAAGGTGTACTTCCTGTGACACAAGGAACTGTTCTGAGGTTCCATGTTAACAAATTGGAAATCTCTAGGATGTCGAGCTTTGTACGTGTCTGATACTGCAGAGAATCACTTTGATATCACATGGTAAAGTCTTTCATCCAATCACTCGTCTTAGATTTTGTTGAGAAACCTGTGCGTTGCCAGCAAGAGCAAGAGCAGGAGCAAGAGCAGGAGCAAGAGCAGGAGTGAGTCTGGCAGAAGCATTGAATACAGAAAGTTTTGACCACCTCATAAGCAAGAGAAGAGAAGGAAGGAGTTTATATGTACATTTGCTAAAGTCTATACACAAAACCGAAGTAAAGAAGGGGGGGGGGGGTCGGATGCAGGGATATAACATATACGTTTCGAAGACGAGAGAGAAAGAGAGGGAATGAAATAGAACGTCTTTTGAACATGCCTTTGCCCGGAAACCACAGAGAGCAGTAGATAGATATTCAGTCCTTTACCTGTGCGGTTAAGCGCTATATCAAACAGGAAATCAATCTTCCTTTAACTTCGCTCCCCTTTTTCAGATTTTGACAAAGAAGTGGAGAAGCACATGCTGAAATTTCTCCACTCCTCTTTGGATTTCTTCTTAAACTTAAGTAGGTTCGTTTCAAGTGCTTCGTCTGTTGCAGCATCGCTGCCGGTTCAATCACAGTCAAATAATTAGAAACCACAGCGCTCTGCGGATCCTCGTAATGATGCATCATGACGAGATGCATTTACGTGCACCGTACGCGATTCGACCTAGTTGCATTTCTAGGGAGCGGGATGCCAAATTCTAATGCCTCGACAAACAAAAATAAATAAATAAATAAATAATGTGAAATTTATCCCAATCCGGTACTTATTCTTACTTTAACGCGTCGACAAGCGAAATTGGGATCGATCATGTGGCACCCTAACCTCCCTCGTCGACTGCCTTCCGCCTTTAAGCCACACCCACACCTGGAACTTAGCATACGATCTTTGTTCGTTTGCATCAGGATCCGGACCCCATTATCTGTGGCAGGGTTGCATGGGAATATGTTGCGATTTGCGACAGATGTGATTTGCAAGAGTTGCATAAAATATAGGAACGCGAAAGTGGAAACGTCAGTTAGGAATTTTGGTCAGACGTTTTTTATCCTAGTGTTTTCCCAAAATCATATGAGAGCCTTTTTCCCCAAAAGACTTACGATTTTTGAAGACCAAAAAATAGGGAAGTTTTTAGTCTGTTGCTTTCGATCAAGAAATTGAAAATTTCATAGAATCTCGTAGCGATAAGTAGCAATAAAAAATGTGAAACTGGTTTTCTCCATTTTCGAAATTGCTGCAAAAACAAACCACTCCGTGCTTTCACTTGAACAGTTTTAAATCCTTTGTATCGCAACAATTTCGAATAATTGCATCTGTCGTATATTCTTGTATGGGTTCGAACTGCGGAAAGGTGAAAGCCGTGGTTACATGTATCGTACACGAAAAAGTATTCAACTGAATGCAGCTAATACCGGTCGTTGTATCCATACAGTTAAAATAATTGAAGCTAAATTTATTTGCTGCAGCAACTATTTGCGAGCCACTTAAGTAGTAAAAGTCGTTCAAGTAGTAAAGCAGGCAGTAAAAGTCGCAGAAGTAATTGTGGATGAAGAACTTTTCTGAAGTTTCAACCTCATTTCACAAGGAAAAAATATGATTCCTACGTTTTTACTCGGACGTCCAACAATATTCACGACTTTGGATGAAGGTATGGCGGATATCGGCAGTGGATTTCACAGAATCATGGTGATCGATTCCAATTCTATGCTGAAAAAAATCTTCGACTGTGCTGCAATTTGTGGGACGGTCAAAATGAGCATGAAACCCCTTTTAACGCCACGTTAAATTTCCGCACCATCCTATTCACGCCGCGTGGGTCGCGATGATATGCAGTATTGCATTTGTCATAACCAGTGCGGCCTGAACGGAAAGTTCAGGAAAGAAAAACACGGCAATCGACCAGGGTCCCCAAAAGATGGTCAGCAAAGTCCACCGAGAGGACGATTCAAGTATCGCACAAGTAGATTTCGGAAGAAAGGGGGTGAGAAAGTCTGTCAGGAGTCTCCCTCCGACAGACAAATCCAAAAAAATGACTGAAAAAAATGCCCAGGCAGTGAAAAATGTATCGATTTTCGAGAAAGGCAGGCTGTTTGAACCGGGGGTGCGGTAAAAATAACTAATTCTCCTTCTCGTTTGAAATTCCGTGCTGCCTGAGCTGTCATTCCGCGATGCATCCACCTTACGTAAATGTGACATGACAGACGACACGTTCGACAAAAAACCCCGGAGAAGCACGTGCGTGTCACGTGTTGTAGTTGCTAGCGATAATTAAAAAAAAAAAAAAATCTAGTTTTGTCGAGAAACGCGGGTACAAAGTGGAGGCGATGGTGGCAAATATATGTATATAGATCGGTCAAGGAATTCTCGTTAATCCTACGAGATAAGGTACGGTATCTCAAAGATGTTGCGTAGAATGTGTGGAAAGGAAAAAAGAGGGAACAAGCATGTCGTTTACTCGGAACACTAAGCGGAAAAGAGGCAAATAAAAGATGGAAGAGAGAAAGACGCCATATCCGTGGGATTAGTGTGGCGACGTTGTTCGGGACATGTTTGGGAGGATACCAAGGGAGTAGTAGCGCGTGGGCGTCTGGCGAAAAGCCAGACAGTCGCCTTCCTCTGATGCGTCCAGACAAATCGTTGCGTATCCACGTATGCACATACATGTTCCCTATTCTGCGGGATACATGCGGACAAATACACACACACACACACACACACGCACATAGGGGTGCATGTATGGGGAGAAAACGTACGTCTACGTACCCCATAGATGTACAAGGGTCATGTCCTCCGCGCACGTACAAAGAGGACACAGTAACGCTTCGATCCATTGCCCGAGAATCCCGTGGATATATATATTACAGGTCATTACAAATAATAAAAAACGAGTGGAAGGAAACAATTTGCTAAGAAATGTCTTCCTCCTTGTCTTAGTTATTGTTCTCTCGGTATTTATCTTCTCGGTCTCGTTCCACGTTGTGTCCTTATTTTGCCTCCATTTCGAATGTGTCCGAGGATCGACTCACTCATTTCATTCAAGTGAGTATTAAAATTGCCGCTCGCTCGGCCCGACGCCCATTGGCCGGACGATACACGCGCGTCCATTTGAAAGCGAGATTACGTTAATCCTCTTACGTCGAAATAAAGAAGGAAATTTTCATTCCATTTTTTCTTAATCCGAGAACGGGTTCCTCGCGAGATCCCGAGTTCCCGAAATAAATGAAAAATGGTGGAATTACGAGTGATGTCATAATCTGCAGCGATTTTGTGACTCTCCTTTTTTTTTAATGTTTCGAAATCGAGAGACTAGAGGGCGAAAGCTGCCGTTTCCACGCTCATTATCATTAATTTATGCACGTTGCGGTCAATAATCAATATTGTATGGAAGATATGGACCGGATTTAGTTTTACCCCGCGTAACCCGGGACTGACCGGTCCAGAATCTTGCACTAACCACTCGCCCACCGGAGGCCTCGAGAGGAATTTCAGATACACGCTGAGCTTTTGGCTTAAAAGTAGAGGGAATTGTACATTATTAAAAGCGGGCAAATGGAGGCATCCTATAGTGAAACAGCGAGAGTTCGAAATTTGTTCCTAGATGGAGCTGCTGTTTGGCACTAGATCCCGATATTCCCTATTCTAGTGAAATTGACCATCTGGCGTTACAACAATTATAAGCATTGACACCAGCGCTACTAATGGACAAACTGTAGTGGTGCAAGAGTTCTATAGCAGCGATTTGCGAAATTCGTGGACGAAAAAAATAATTAAGAAACAAAATTAAATTGGACTGTATTTCAGCAGCTTCACGTAAATTTCCTTTGTTGCTGTAATTTTTGATATTGAACATACAAAAAAATCTTTTATTACAATTAACTTGCAACGCCCCCTACATTCTAATTTTTTCGTCTTCATTCCTTTTGTGTAATTACCGCTCCGATTGTAGCAGTTTATAATTACGGGAGAAGGAATTTCCTTTTTTTTAGAACTTCGTTCATCGACATTTTCTAAAAATAAAAAACCCTAGATGGTAATCGACGTCCCTAGGACCATTGTGCGGCTTACGCTGAATTCGCTGTTTCAAAAATGCGTAGGAAGGCCGCATCAAGTCCGTAGGAGTAAATGGAAACTCCGCTCTGGGATTTTCCAGGCAGACGCTTCTTTCCACGAGTGCGAATTTCACCGAAAAGAAAGAACTCCTTCAGACAACGTTTGACTAATTTCGTCAATGTTTCTTTTTTCTTTTCGGACGAGTGTCAACACTGTTTTCACACCAAAGCCAGAATTCGTTCGCAATTTTTCTCGTTTTCTTGGACTTTATTTTTCCTTTCCAAGAAAATCTATTTGGAGACCATGCGTTTCCGCAGCTTACGTGTCTTCATTTTGTAGCTTTGGTCCGAAAATGTGGGGAACTTAAGTTCAAATCCTAGTCTTGGTATTTTTTTTAACGAATTTCCCTCTAATTAAGACACCAACGTTTATTATCAAAAGTCTATTATTGTCATTTGCAAAAAAAAGCAATTTTCTTATTTAAAAAAAATATGAAAACCACATTGCAGACCCAGCGAGAAATATTGCCTCTATATAACAACGTAATTTGTTTCATGACTCGTGCCACATTGTCCCTCAATTGATGTTGGAGGGAAAAAATGAAATTTCGTATTTTTTTTTTTTAATAAATGCAACATTATCGAATTTTATAAAATTTTCAAAACGTTACCGCAAGCTCCGGGTGGAGGATTCTGATAATTTTATGAAAATGAATACAGAAATCTCGATGTCAAACACACCTTGCACCGTGTCCTGTTTTACAACCAACGTATCTTTTACGCTTTACGTGCAACGCTGAAAATCCTTGTAGTTTTGATAGTTTCTCCCGTTCCTTACGTGCACTCGAGAATTTGAAAGGCATGTAAGAATCTAGAGCTAAACGAGTTTTCCTTACTTTTGACATTATTTACAACGGCGTTAGAAATAAAGGTTTCCCTTGCATACATACTTATGTAAAGACTCGTAAATAAGGTGCATGTACAAGTGGATGTGCAGTAAATGCAAAGCAGTAAAATAAGACTTCGTTCTCATTTCGGGCATAGCTGCAGCATCTAAAAAGGCTTCATATGCTCGCCGGTATTATGGAACTTACCGAGAACTGGGGGCTTTTAAATTCGTGTCTAACAGTATTAAGAAATATTCTGCGCTTGTGTCCCCATTAACTTAATCCGTTCTATGACACGCAGGTTTGGTTTACATGGTCAACGGAGAAATTGAAAAAAAGAGTCAATAACGAGCGTCGGGAAAACGGACGAGGTCTAGTGTAAAGTTTCACTTCCAGCAATTTTTTCAGCCGATGTAAATTTACTTACCATTCGCCATTTAGCGTGAGAATGACAGAATTTTTTTTTTTTCTAAGAAAAATATAAATTGTTATATGCTTGTTATAAAATTGCAATTAACCATTAACCTTCCATCCATTAATTTTGGAAGTTGTCCGTTAATTTGTTGGTTCATTTCATTAGTTTTTGTCGCAAGTGCATATTTTTTATAGCAATTTTTTTTACTTCGACGATTCTTTTTTTTTCGATTTTTATATTTATTTACGGATATTGGTGGAAAAAACTATCATTAATATAATAAAAATTGAGTAAAAAAAAAATAAGCAAGTCCTCGTGACATAAAATAACAAAGTGACTTAAAAAAATAAGCAAATTCTCGTGGCGTAAAATAATAAAAATTGCTACGAAAAATAAACAAATCCTGGTGACGCAAAAATAGCAAAAATTGCTAAAAAAAACATAAGCAAGTTCTCGTGACGTAAAATAATAAAAATTGCTACAAAAAATAAACAAATCCCGGTGACGCAAAAATAGCAAAAATTGCTTAAAAAAAACATAAGCAAGTTCTCGTGACGTAAAATAATAAAAATTGCTACAAAAAATAAACAAATCCTTGTGACGCAAAAATTGCTATAAAAAAATAATAATTCTTGCGATCCCGAAAAACCATTTAAAATTCGATACACCGGCTTTCCCCATAGCATGGTTTCTCCATGGTGTGGCCGATCAGGAGTCGCGAGTGGTATCGCAGAAAATTGCGAGATATGATAAGTTTTGCCGTTGAGAGACGAAAAGTTAGCCGTGATGGAATGCGAGTGGATTTTTGTCTCGTCTGAAATTGCTGGCGTGAAGGGAAAATCAAGGCGGAATTACATTTTAGCAATAAAATTAAGAGAGGAAAAAGCAGGAGAGAAAAGAAGGATAACAAGAACCCCTCTTCATTCTCTCGTTTCACCCAATGATTATAACGTCAAAGACTGTTCTCTCTCCTGTAGGCAACGTAACGGAGGAGTCTTCTCCTACGGGATTGTGCGCCTGCTTCCTTCCAGTCGTTAATCCCGTTTCTCTCCCGTTCCATTCTTGCAGTTTCCATCGGAAACTTTGGAAACTTCTAGCTTTTCAATGATCGAGGCTCAGTCAGAAAGAGAACGAGAAAGAGAGGGAAAATCAGTCCGCCCTGGCCCTCAACAGCTCTTCTCTCCCTTTCGTTTCTAATTTACGAATGAAACTCCGGTGAAATTAAACGAGTTTAACTTTCATCTTATATACCTACCCTTCGTGCTCCCCTTTAGGATTTCTACCTATAAGCGCAGTCCCAGGGAATGAAATAAAAAAGAGAAAGTGGAAAAAGACCCCACGATAATTAAATAGTGACGTATGCATTGCAATTGAAAAAGGAAACTGACTTCAAACTTTTATGCTCCCTCGTTTCTTCCCAGTTTGTAAGTAGCAAAATATCCTTCAATGTCTGTTACGTTGTTAATTCGTAATTGTGTGGAAAATTCAACCGCAATGACTCTTGTGGGGGGGAAAATCTGCTTCATGGGGTTTATTCGATTATAACAAGCATCCGAGAGAAATGATCAAAAGGACATTATTATTGTTATTATCGTTACTATTATTATTGTTATTATTATACATATATATATATCTCAAAAAGGCGATTTTATTTGAAATATGAGGGGACGTTAGTCTTTAGAAACAATTAAAATTAAAAATTAATTCACTGCTGCCATTTTCGTTGCAATTATTGGGACAAAAATAAAGTAATAATAATAATAATAATAATAATAATAATAATAATAATAATAATAATAATAAAACCGCATAATGAGAAATTGCGCATCTTCTATCAACTGCCGATTATGGAACAATTTGTGTCATTAAATCGAGCAAACTATGACGACCGGGACACAAAGCGCCAATGGACGAAACAACGACAGCACCCTGAATACCAAAGAGCCACTAGACGAAGACCCACAGAAAGACCAAGACCTAAATCGAAGGACAATAGAAACAATTGATTTAAGGGATGCCATCGGGGTGCCATTTTAGGGGATGGACGGAATCAGCTCAGACTGGGGATGGTTCGCGAGCTCGTGCGAACGCAGCAATGAGCTTTCGAGATCCCGAAGACTCTGAGTACCCGGGTAGAAAATAATAGATGCGAAAATTATCGGCTTATATAAAAATACTTGCCACGTCTCGAGTTAAATTTGTTATTTTGCATCGAGCTCCTTTTTGTTTATTCTTCATTATTCCGATGGTCACTTTTTTCCTCCTTTTGCAGAAGTGATAACGTAGCGACGGGTTCGGCCGACGTATCATTCCAATACTTTCAAGGCTCGCTCCGAACCTTTCCCGTGCTTTTATTTCCGCACATAAACTCGGGCTCTCATTCTCATTATTCTTTCATCCCTACGCGAGTGGAAAGCAGAACCCGAAAGGTCGTATCTTCATAATTCGATCGATCCTGCATTGTTTGCCAAGTCGTAACAACTTTGTTGCTGCTTTCGACGAAATCATACAAACGTTCCCGGTGATTGTACCGGAGCTAAGAATTTTTATCAAAACGTTGTCGGATCGGAAAATAACAGGGAACCGGAATGTCCATGGAAAGAAGAAGAGATTCGCGAAAATAATAAAAATAGCCACGAATAAAAAATTAAAAACCAAAAACACACTCGTGATGAGAAGAAAAAAAATTACGTCAAAGAGGAATAATAATTAACTAACTAGAAATTAATGAGTAACATTTCATAGCAAATATTTAAAATCAATAAAAATAATAAACATTTCTCTTTATTAAATATATTTTCCTTCTTCAGTCTATCGGTCAATTCCATATTTTAATTTCCTAAAATTGACTTCATTTAATTGTATCAAAATATAATTCCATTTATATTATAAAAATTAATACGAATAATATTTTTAATAATTATAAATAATAATTTTTAAAAAATATTTTTTTATGTCACTACTATATATTGAGATTTTAATTAATGATATTAATATTATTTTTATCTATTATTTTATTTCGAATCTTTCGAAGACCTTCATAAATAATCGACCAGTGTTTCCAGTAACTTTCCAGTAACTCGGGCCATTTTTGTTCGCCTATAAATATATACCATTTGCACAGAGGCTCCTTTCATTGCATTCATTCCGTCCCATATAATTGCGGTCTATCTCGGAGACGTTGGATCGCTCGACTAAATGAAATATGGATAAATTCGCAAACGTAAACGTATCTCGTTTCTGCTTCATTTGAAAAGTAACGTCATTGTATCAACCAATGAGTCGATCACTCAGTCAGTCACTCGCTCGCTCGCTCGCTCGCCTGCACTCAGTCACTGTTCAAATAGGGGTGCGTCTGCGGGACTTACACGCTCCGCTAATAATCCATGGTGCGCATCGACAAAGCGGAACAATGCAAATAAGCCGTGCAATTATGTTCGTCAATTCCTGAGAAATGCGTCTTCGCCGAGCGAGAGGGAACGACGAAGACACGTCGGACATAAAAAGAGGAGGCATAGGCAGAAAGGACGCACGAAAGGTACGCGAGGCAGGACGAGAAGGAGACTGTGTGGTCTGCCAAGGCGCTCTTTGGTCATAGTCCCTGGATTAGGTAATGATATCGGCATTATGGCCGAAAAAGAAGGAGTCAGAAATGACGAGGGAAGAAGAAAGAACCAAGGAAGGAAGGACGAAAGGACGAAAAAGAGAAGGAAGCAAACGTCGAAGCTGGATTGGGGCCCGTGGAGATCGGGGCCTCGGATCGAAAGAGGAGGGCACGGGGTAATTATACAAGCAAACAAGGGGCGGGACCCGGTAAGATTATAGGGTCCCAACGTCTTCGGAAAAAAAGCCTCTGGGGGCCCTCTGTTTGCCCGTAATTACAGGGCCAAAAAGCCCACCTCTCCTTCTCTCTCTCTCGTTCTTCCTCGACTTCTCTTCTCAGTCTCGAAAGCATTCCACGTTCGTGTGTGTATGTGTGCGTACGGGGTTATACAAGCTGCAATAGCGATCGTGCCACCCGCTAATTTTTCTTTTTCGTCTACTACTACCGATAGTATTATAGTAGTAGTATACGGTTACTACTACTACCACTACTACCACTATTGCAGCTTAAATACTTCAACTCAAGACTTCTTTTCTTATGCGGAAACAAGTTGACTACCATCAAGCCACCCCTTAATTAATTCACCCCTTAATTTATGGAGTTATAATGAAGCACATTATTCAAGCATATTATTCGAGTATTATTTACTTTTACTTCAGCATACAAACTTACAAAAACAAAAAAGGGAATCCTTTACGGGTTCAAACAAAATAATCATATTTTTTTTTTATGGCAAGGTAGGATTCTGGAATACAGAAGTATCACGTAGCAGAGTAGAATTGAATGTAAAGGGAGAGAAGCAGAGAGTAGTGGGTTCGCTTGGAATTAGTAGTTGATTTTTGCATTATACTAATTCCTGTTTGTATAATCAAATTTCTGTGATGTTATTTTTTGTAGATTCGGAAAGTGAATTATTATTAATTCCATTAGTTAGAGTTGCTTATTGTAATAACCAAGATTTGGAAAATTTTTGTAAGGCTTCTAAAAAAGGAACATATTAAAATTAGTAATTCAATATATAATTTAATTAATGCATGTAATTAAATTAATATCAAATTCTATACGTTGAAGTTGCTACTTGTAATAACGAAATTGGAAGGATTTTTGTAAAAATTCCTATAAAGAAAAATATATATATTTAAATGCAACTAATTTAATTAAATTAAAATCAATACCATATAAAGAAATCGCTTTTTTGGAGCAACAAAATTTCGACAACTTTTGTAAAAATTGCAGAAAGTCAAGAATATTGAAATTTTCTTCTTCTGCGCATACTCCCGCGCATTAAGCTTCCAACCAAGTCACGCCCAGCCGCGCATGGTGGGACTTGAGGGAGAGATCGTTGTAACGAGGTCCTACTGTATTTCAACCTCTCCCTCAAAATCCTAGAAATCGTCTGATTGAAAAAGTAGCACGTAGCACGGACATTTCAATCGTAACAATTCCCCCCCTCTTTCTCTTTCCATACCTGGTTCCAGGTATTTCGCGTGGCCTTAACCAAGTTCTTCTAAACCTGTTAGGTACTAAATTAAAGCGAGAAATTTCAGGAAAAGGGGGACGATAATTGGAAGAACTTTAATAGCTCGGTATACAGTTTATTCCATATCAGTGTTGTTAAGCAAGAGGGTAGGGCAATGTTACCTTTACAGCAGATACACGGTGTGATAACAATCGCCCGAAATGACAGCGCTGGCTATAACTACCTGAAAAGTTTCACCAGAACAATGGAATTATCCGGCTGAAAAATGCTCTCCCCACTTTTTTCGCCATTGATTGGTCTCCTTGTTTTAGTGCATTATTTACTTATTTACAATAAGAGTCGCCTGGCAGACGCGTTCGCTGACTCTTCGTTAACGGGTCTCTCTATCGCAATGAAATTCGCTCTAATCAATGTAGAATGGATTAACGTATAGAGAATCCAGCCACTGTGTGCATCGTGTTGCAATTCATCCCCTAATGAATAATTCTCCATGTTACTGCATGCAATTATGTATTGGAAAATCGGGTCAAAAGTGGAAAGCGAAGATGATTCGGGGACGCTAAAGAGAGACCAACTTTGCTTTGCATTTTGCCCGACTTTCCTAGTTCCCTCGCATTTGCAAGTGTTCGACATTCTGCGGAACCGACAATCGTGTTTCCGCGAAATTCCATTTCTAGGGTTTTTTTCCCTCCGTAGAAACAAATACGCAGTTTGCTCCTGCATAAGAATAAATTCGTTATAGAACCTGGCACCGAAAAGGAGAAAGAAACTCTTACGTAAAGAAAAAATCGGATTCCAAGCCTTTTGTCATCGAACCTTTCGAGATTTTGACATTGGCAACGCCCACTTTCGATTGATATTTTCCGCACGAAATTCACGTGTGACGCAACAAAGGGAAATAATTGAAGGATTAAAGGCGAGTCTCCATTGCACGCGAGCTTAAGGCGAACATTCACTGCCTCGGCAGCAAATTACGGCGACTCGCGGCCGTGGTTTGTTTTGTAAAAAGGTTCGAGCGTTTTCAGTCTGGACTATAAATCATTGGGATTCAATTTTTTCTTCTTGATCTTCCTCAACCTGATCCAATGTAGTTAGAGATTTATTTTATTAATTTATATTAATTTTGATTTCGATTATTTTTTTATGCAGGGACTGAAATAAATATAATTAATTTTTTGCTTTCGAGGCTCGGTTATTGCTTCAACTTTAACGTGACACGCATACATATCCCATACGTGTATGTGCGCGATCCTGGAAGAGGTATTTCCATAGCGTACACTTGAACAATATCAAAAACGGAATATTTGTTTCCTTCAAAGGTATCATTGCACATGGAGATATATGAGTTGCATATTCGTGCAATCCACCCACAAATAGTGCCTTTGGTGTGTGCAGAAGGGAAATATTTCTCCAAATCTCAACTGTATATGGCACACTCTATATGGCACACCATACGTTATATTCCTGCGACTAATCTTCATGTAAAGTGATATAATAACAAGTACCGAGTGGGTTCACTTCAAGATGCCATTAATTAACCTCTGGGTTGACACCCCTATTACTTTTCTCGAAGGGGTAGAATGTTGGGAAATCCAACAACCCCTTTCTCACCTGGCCGGCAAGGAGCTTTTCTCACCCCAGTAGCGATAAAGGTATGGCAAATGTCAGTTTTTGTACAATTACCTTGTGCTAAAATATTTACTAAAAAAAAAACGCCACCTATATTTTCAATTAGAAATTTCAATGACTCCACATTTTACTTCGTGGGAATTCCTTCACACAAGTATTCAAACTTTTTCAACCCTGAGTCATCAAAAACCTGCTTAGTGGAATTATTCCTTGTCGAATTCTGATTTTAAAATGGCAGTAATTAACGTCCTCGTCTTTGTTTATTAAGTTCCTTGATCGGCAGGCCACGGATCTTTAATTCCGCGGCATGGAAGTAAACCAAATATTTCTCGGAGTCTTCCCAAGCATTTAAAAATACCTGTTAAGAAACTGAAAGTTGCTGGGACATGGCATCAAAGAACACAAACACCGTATTCCTTGCCTATAAAATTCCCAATTCCTGAAATCCCCCTTGGAACTTTTTGAGAAGAAAAAAAAAAGGAAATGCACCTTCATTATGAAACCCTTGAAAATAAAATTCCCAAAGATTTTTCAACAGCATTCTTTCCTACACCAATAATGCAAATTCGATGGTCCAATAGGTGTAGTGCCAGAAATATTCAAATTATGTACACTGGTGTGTGAGAAAGAATGACACGTCGAAATTTCAGAATGAGAAGGAGCCAAATAAGAGGAAGAGGATCAGAAAAAAGTGGGGAGGAAGAATTCTCGGGATGGAATCTCGCCTAGAACCTATAACATGGACCATCACCATTCACCATAACATGTGCACACCAACAGTGAATTGCCGAATTACAAGACTCTCTCATTTGAATAAACATCCTCAAACGACATTACGTGTCTTTGTTTCTCGTGAAATAAAATAAGATTGAAAACACCTCCTTATTTCTTTTCCTCTCTTTGTTGCCTTTTTACGTCTTTTAAATAGATACAAGACACACTCGTACGAGACTTTACTTTTTTTATTACCGAGTATTTATTAGAATCAATAGAAACTGCTAGTTTTTTATATCAACACTTAAGTTTTACGAGCAAGTAAATCAAGGAGTACAAGTACGGTTTTGGGTATGACATTTTTTTAAATAGCTTCGAGCTATTTTTTGACGGCTCACTAAAATGCCAAAATTTCCCACCGTGCTCGGGATCAAAGTGCTGCTGATTTTATAATGTCCGATGTCATTATTACTACACGATTCGCTTTTTTCGTGTATTCTCTCATTATTATATTTTTTTATTATTACTACGTGGTCCAAATTATTTTCAGAATTTTTTACGGTAAAATTAACCCCCGTAGAAATGAAGTTCCGATTTTTAGATTTTAAAAAATGTCCCTCAATGGCCCCAACCAAAGATTACTTTCCCCATGATTTTCCATACTTATTGGTGTCCTTAAAAAAATCGAAATTTGGGGATATTTCGAGTGGTCGTGTTCCGCGAGTCCCCCTGTATAATAAAATCCTACTAGAAAATACCAAATGAAAGGCGAACCTTTGGTCTCAATTATTTGCAGAATTTTTTACGGTACAATTTTAGATTCCAAAAAATGTCCCTCAATGGCCCCAACCAAAGATCACTTTCCCCTTGATTTCCAATATTTATTCGTGTCCTTAAAAAAGTCGAAATTTGGGGATATTTCGAGTGCTCGTGTTCCGCGAGTCCCCCTGTATAATAAAATCCTACTAGAAAATACCAAATGAAAGGCGAACCTTTGGTCTCAATTATTTACAGAACCTTTTACGGTACAATTTTAGATTCCAAAAAATGTCCCTCAATGGCCCCGACCAAAAATCACTTTCCCCTTGATTTCCAATATTCGTGGTAACATTAGAAAATCCAAAATTTGGGGATATTTGGTGTGGTCTTGTTACGCGAGTCTCCCTGTATAATAAAAATCCTACCAGAAAAACCAAACGGGAGACGAAACTTTGTTTGGATCCGATAGAACTTATTCCTTTGGACCCTTCTTTGGCCTTGGTCCTTTTTCAATCGAGAACGAGGAAAACATTACTACTCGCGAGGAGAAAAATTCTCCGCCGATCTCTCCTCGAATTTTTTAATTGTCGCGGTGTTATATATCACACGTGTGTTTAAGCGGGATTACGAAAGTCTCCACCACAAACCTGTCATACGACGCGCAGTTTATTAACTACTTAATCAGTATCAAAAGAAACAAGTGGCAATTTTTCATCGAAACGTTTTTCAGCAACAAAAAGTGCTTAACATGGTACGGAACGAGAAGGCTCAAGAAAAACATCGCTTAAACACCTTGTAAGTATAATATCGCGAAAAAAGAGAGGAGAGAAGGGCTTAAAGTGATAATAAAACGACGTTAACTAATACCCGAGTGTAGAATAACTAATACCCTAAGTCTAAGTCACATGATTTCGCGGGCAAAAAACCAACGGACAAGTGGAAAAAAAAAAGGCTATTTATTATTTATGCGGTTTCAGAAGGGAAGGGACGAAATGAGAGAGACAGCGAGAGAAATATAGATGAGAATAGAAGTCCCATGTATATGGAAAGGGAAGGAGGGAATTCCTCGTTATCCTCGTTACCGGTGAGCCTTGACGAGTCCTGAAGAGGATAAGAAAAGGAGGAGGACAATAAGCCGAGAGACGAGAGCGAGGAGGATGGAGATTGAAAAGATCCACTCTGCCTAACTTCTCCTTCAACTTCTATTTGTTTCTCTTTCAGTCGCTCTTCCTTCTTCTTCTTCTCTCTCCTCGTTCCGAGATAGAAGGTACTGGCGGCAGTGTAATAACGGACTGCTTGCCCATGATTATAGAGCACGGTACGAGCGGTACGTTGCTTAAATCAACAGAGAACAGAGCCCGAGGTTTCACCTGCCGAATCAATTTTTACCTCGTTCTCTTCATCTCTCTCGGTCTTCCTTCTCTTCCTCGCCATGCTCTTGCTCTTTCCTCAGTTGGTACTATAAAGTTCGCTAAGACAAACATGCCTCCGCTTGACAACCTTCATCAAAAGAGCGGAGTACCCAATTTTCCTGGGACTGGAAACTGCCCCTCGATACTCCGGAGGCATTTTCCATCGGACGACCGTTCCTTCCAGGGAAACACGACGTTTCGCGGAAGGACAGTGGTCGTCGTTATTTCCGAGAGACGAGAGAGTCTCTTCCAACTTCAGCATCATCGTCTTGGTTCCCATCATCGTCGTCATCGTCGTAGTTGTAGCAGGATTTTTTCGTTCCATGGTATCTTCCCTCTTCGCTGATGTTATTCATCTTCATCTTCATCTTCATCATCATCATCATCGTCGTCATCATCATCATCATCATTTTCCTTTTATCCCCATCTTTACTCGTTGCATATTCGCAGAGGTACTTCGAATATGCAGCGATCTCCTGCGAATATACTCCGGGAAGGTTATTTTCTTAGTAATCATATGTAATTTATGCCGCTCAAAGTATATCCATTCAAACGTTTTCTGCTTCGTCGTCATTCTCCACAAATTTGTGATTTATATGAGAAGCGTTTGTCTTTCCCATTTTTCTAGATTTTAAACGGATGATTCATGCCCCGTGTGTGCTCGTACTCGCACACTCGTGAGTCCTTAACGGGTAAGCGTGCGTTTAGGTAAATATGTAATTTCTTCGACCGCTCGTCGCATTTTATAAGGCACAAATACCATCGAAGGGTAGGATTTTTTTTTTTGAAATTTCGGTAGTTGTGTTAAATTAGCGATTGCAGCGCCACCTGTTGAAGGTAAAATACACTAAAGCGATTGCTTTTCGGCCAACAAACCCGAATTTATTAGCAAAATGGGTCAAATAAATAGAAAAGTTCGACTCAAGCGCTACCTATAGGAATGAGACATAAGTAAAAACCTTACTCGCCTCCTTGACGATGTATGGTGTAAATATGACCTCGATAGGTCCAATGGTTCGTCAGTGATGACGCGGTTTACTCACGCACATTTGATTTTGTATCTGAAGAAGCCATAATTCCGACCAGAAATCATTACTCGGAGCTTAATCGGGTAAACCTGAATTTTTTAACAGGCCCTGATAAGGTAACCTTATCAGGAATCGATGAAAAATGGCAGAAATTGTATAATCCTAATAGTAATTCCAGTAGAATTCGTGAAAATTTTTCTAAAGTAACGTCCATCAAAGTATCCATTAAAGTACTCGAAAATTAAGGATTCACTTTCCAAATTTTGAAGATAAACTACCGGATTCTTCGAATTCTATATTTAATTTCGAAAAAAAATTGATAATTCTCGCGAAATTAATGAGCATTTTGAATTTGGGAGAATCGAAAATCGCGATATTTCTTGTAAGCAATGTCAAGTACGTAAGCAATGATTAAATTTCGAAAATCCGTTGCCGCTCCACCCACGCGCATATGTTGAATAATTTGGGTGCTCCTATAGATCCGCATCGCTTGCTTGCCACCTGTTACATCCAGACTAAAACAAACAGTTGCCGTGGAAAAAAAAACGACTTATCAGTTTTTGCTATTTGGATGCAAGGCACAATTCGAAATATACGCAAACAAGCGAGGTAAAGGGAAACGGATAACTTTGCGTTGGAAACATGCGGTTAGTGATGAGTGAATAGAGATAAAATGATAGAAATCTTTGTCAAATTGGATATATGTTGAACTACCTATCGGACGTTTTGTGGGAGACAAGTAAAGGGTTTACGCGAAGACACATAAGATATCAAGGTAAAACGAATCTATTGTGCCTGTGTACGTGTATTGCACGTACCTACGTATAGGTCCGTGCAGATATATATGTGTACACAAAGACACGTCGTGAATTCCTCAACGTCGTTTACGTCTTCCTTTACAAACCAAACGAAGAAATACCTTTGCGTGCGGTCGGTACGAAAGTATTCACTTGGCAGTTCAGTTTGCAGTCAGCAGTAGTAGGTGAATCCTTCCTTCTCCTTCTCCTTTTTTCCTTCTCCTTGCAACAACTCGTGCGGTTACGTTGAATGACTTTAATACCTCAGTTTCTTTCTTCTTTTCCTCCCTTTTCTTCCTCTTGCGACTGACATCGGGTCGTACGATATGAGATATGAAAGCGCCTTTGCAATCTCGCATTTAGCGATTTGTTCACTCTCCTAAGTGAAAAGCAACGAAAGTAATTACCGTTACGTAATAATAAAGCGAGCGGAAAAATTCCTGGAAGGTACAACCAGAACTTTTACCGTGGTCGTAACAAACAACTGTTTCTGCGCCGGTTGGCAATAGGGAGCACCCTTGCCGGACGTAGGGTAATTATTGCCCGCAAGCGGCCTATACCACCCTGTAGAAATTACCCCACGCCTGGTAACGATTGTCAGCCAGTTCGATAAATTCGTTCTGAACCAAAAACGGCACCGAGGACTATTGTCAAACGCAGCGCTACAGTCATTGTCCAAAGGTTTGGACTGGACTGTCAAAAAATTAAACCAAGGTGGAATGCGATACAATGTGAAATCAAAATCGAGGCAATTTTTAGAGCCACCAAATTTCGTTCAATTAAATATTTGAAGAATGTAGAGCTATATATAGAATTTTTATGAAATGTTTAAATTTAGGGTCTTTAATAACGCGCGTCGATAAGAGCTTCGATAAGAAAAAAAAAACAATTCGAAAATTTCAACTTTATCAAAATTGTTTTTTTGTCGCAAGAGTAATGATCGTTCGCCGTGTGCGCGTTTCCATGGGGCTGTTTATTGTTAAAAAGTGGATCCCACAAATGCGTAATGGCCGTCTTTCTTCCGGGTAGCGAAAATCCCCATGTGACATCGACTTTTCCAAGTGATAACAGTAATTCCTGTGTTTCCTGTCGGAAGGGACTACGCTTTTTTTTTTTTTAACCAACATGATATAATCTTATCGTTAAGGACCATCGATTTGTACAACGTCGTAGAAACTCGGTCTTCCCCGGTTAAAATCCTGTCGGGAACAATTTCATTGCGAAGCTTATATTTTTGTATTTACTGGCAAGTACTTGTCCACTCTTTGCTGCCAATACTAATAATTCGAAACTACAAGTGACGTTTGTCAATAACAAAAATAGTTTGAAACATTTTTTTTCCTACAGGGACGCGTAAACTCGAGGGTCCCAGGTTCAGATCCTGATCTGGCGAATTTCTACGTTAAAATTTATTTCTCGCACTTATATATTTTGTGGTTAATTATTTTAATTAACCAGAGTTAATTAAATATTTTAATTATTGAATTTTGTGTAATTATGAAGCATGTAATTTTTCATATTATTATTATTATTATTATTATTATTATAGTTGTTGCTGTTGTTGTTGTTATTGTTATCAGTGCATGCCCAGTCGATTGTTGTCGAAAAGAACAAAAATAATAATTTGATACATGTAAATATCGTCTGCTAAAGATAAGAAAAGATTGAAACATTCTAATAAAAAATAAAGTAGCTATAAAATGTAAAAGAGGTATGAAAAAGGAAATACTTTATTGACAAAAAGTAAACGCGTGTACGATACTCGCTGTGAAATATTGCGGCAATATCTTAAAATATATTTTATCCAAGATTACGTTGAGTGTGTTACCCATGGGTAATAATTTCCAGAAATATAATAGAACTGGCACAGTCGTATCGTTCGTTATTGTACATTAAATAGGTCCTACGTATTCTCTTACATTGATAATGGGCATTGGTTCAAATCCGATTAGTAATGTTCCAGTTTTCCTCTCATCTCTTAAATCTCCCTCTTCTATCTGATTCCTCCCTTTTCTTTTTTTGCACACTTATATTTATCTTCGTAGTGCTTTTTATACTGTATAATACTTTCATATTTACTTTTATCAGGTGGTAGTAAAAGAAAATATATGCAAACGGGGGGAGAGAGAGAGAGAAAGAGAGGAACAATAAAAATGAAAGCTCCAAAAATACCGTTGCAAAGTCAAAAGTTAAGTCACTAAAATTCCGAATAAGGAATATTTTTGTTACAACAAAGACAAAAAATAAGGGGTGGGTATTAAAATCCTGAATGAAATGTAGAAGTTTCCCATTAATTCTAAGGATCAAATTTCAAAATTTTGTTTCATGGTGAATTTTCCATGATCGAATAAACCATAATTTATGCAAGTTCGAAAAAAATTCGTTATTTAATTCATTTCCATGTTTTGCAATAAAAATTTCATGTGAAACATAACAAATAAAAACTCAAATTCTCTTAAAAAAATGTGCCCCTGAAGATAAATTAAAAGAAAAAGTTCTTCCCTATTCAGGTATTCGACAATTCCGGGAAAAGTGCGCTCAGTGGACGCACATGTCATTAACACAACATTCCACATTATCTTTCTGCTACATTCTCAAGAATTTCATGTCCCGGTACCTCATCGATAGAATTTACATATTTATAAAAAAAAAAAAACAATATATGTCGCATGAGGTCCCGATGTTAGCATTAGCATTGAAAGCAATAAAGGTAATTGTTATAATATCACGATCGTATGACTAATGTTTAGCGTTTATCCTGTTTACAATCAATTCGTGTCACACATTATCATTATACGAAGCGATAAACAGCGTTTAAAGTTGCATATGCAGCCTATTTCTCAGGACTGTGTACCCGCGAAGAAAGACACTTTGTTGTTTTGACTCGGGACAAAATTGATCAGATTATCCATCGTAAGCTGCGTCCAATCAGCTGCAATAAACTGCTCTTTCTCGGCGGATGTAATAATTCGTTTCGAGCATCCTTGCAACTTCTAACCAGTTTTACCACGTAAATTTATCGGTGTCCCACATTGCTCCCCATAATTATTGTCATCCTGGCGGATCTAACAACTGCAATTGTGGCTTTCGTAGTCTCGAAACGGTCGTTTCTGGATAAGCAGAGTGTGTGTGTTAATTATACGCGTATGTATGAGTGATATTTACAGAAGCAGGCTCAATTATCCACCGAGAGGAGACTATTTGAACGATCTCGGACCGTTTATCAATTTGTTTCAGCGAATTGGAACGCTTTTGGTGCATCGGAGCGTCGGAAGTTGCACGGGTGCGCTCCTCCCGCGTAAACGTTGACACCTCTTTTGGAGAAAAAGGCTTCCTCACCGCGGATCAGCTTCAGCTTGAAAAAATCGCAGTGAAAGACACACGAATTAGCAAGTGTCGGGATCTCAGGGGTCCCGTCGTGATACTGACGCACACGTAATGCATCTCACGCTGGCCTGGATGCACTTTCAAAACCGCGGTTACGGAGAGAATCCCGGCATTCATTTATAATCTGTATATACTCGGTGTCGCTATGCAAATGCAATTATTGCACATGCGGGTGCACGATCAACGAATTTTTATTGCAAGGCTGTTAATAATAATAATAATAATAATAATAATAAAATGTAGACAAAAAAGCGATAGATTGAATAACAGAAGAATTTGCTAACGTTCATTTGCAAAATGTAGACTCAGAGAATTCAAAATTATTTATTTAACGTTCGGGGACATGTTCTTTGAAGCAGGAATATTTATAACAATTGCATAAATATATGTAATATCGTAGAATGTTATGTAACAAATTTTCTGTAATATTGTGGATCAACAATAAAATAAAGTAAAATAAAAAAATAAATAAATACGTCTTGAATCCATGGGATTTCGATTTATATCGAAAATAGAAATAATTTCGAAAAAAACAAATTGTTTTTCTCGTTGCTTTGAATTCTGCAAG
Organism: Gasteruption jaculator; assembly: GCA_949825005.1. Classification (NCBI taxonomy): domain Eukaryota; kingdom Metazoa; phylum Arthropoda; class Insecta; order Hymenoptera; family Gasteruptiidae; genus Gasteruption; species Gasteruption jaculator. Next base: position 5,790,720 of record OX463776.1, read on the forward strand.
AATATTTCCCCCGTTAACCTACGATAGTTTCTTCGTCGTTGTTATTGTTGTTCCACCGATGCAAAGAAATAACCTGACTTTTTTGACTCAAAAACCAACACCGGCATTATCATCCCCTCGCTCGGACTTCTCGAACGAGGTCACCGTATTCTTTTCATGCTCGGTATCACGCTAGCCGTCGAACACTTTTTCTTTTAAAAACATTTTATCTCCCTACTCAACCCCTTGATAACACACACGTGACACAACGGCAAAAAACAATCTCGGAAAGCTAACGAATCGTAAAAGGAAAAGGTTTATGGAAATCGCTATGGAATTTAGATTTCGAGTTAATCGGGGACACGGCGAGATTCGGGGTTATATATTTTTATACGGGGAGAATGTATGTAATAAAAAATATTGTTTCATTAGAAAACGTAATAAAAAAAAATAAAAAAAAAATTTACCAACGAACGCTAGCGCCTCGGAGTGAAGGCGAACGACGAGACTCTCAGTTGTAGCACATTTGCGATGTAATATTTGAATGGAAGTTGCAGAAGGAATCCACGGTCTACCATTGTTAGTGAAAGTTTGTTGCTCCATATATTGAACTGTTTTGCTTCTATCGTGTTTTTTTGCTTAACCTTCTACCTTCTCTTGTTCTCTCGGTGCCCTCCTTTCTTCCCCGCCTTACGTTTCTCTTATCTTCGACGATACGAAGGGGATGGTACGCTATAAGACGATACATCGCTTGTCTTTTCCCCTTACGACTAAGAAACATTGTTGCATACCTTGCAAAACATTATTTCGTAATATAAGGCACGTTATCCTAACTTTCTAGTTGCTGTAGCACAGTTAATTAGAATCTATGGTACGAATATATGTGAGATACACGGATATACCACCACACTGGTACGCCAGCTAGTTTTCGTTAGCATTGGAATTGGTAGTTAAAATTCTTATGCAAATATTTCTTGTTGTAAGTGACGGGTCTATTAAATTTATATCCGCACGAATTGATTTTACTTAACGAGAAAATTATATGGAGCGAACCTTTTATTACGGAGGGCCTTGCCGTCTTGTATTATTGTTCCAGCAAATAAGACATTCCGTTTACATTCGAAAAAATGTCGTACACGCGTGTCCAATGTTTCTTCTCAGTTACAATATCATTTCTTGGGATTTAATTGCGGTTTCGTTGCGTAACCGTTCGAAAAAAGTCCCGGATATACGTTTTTTTTTAATCGACGCGCCCGTGGGAGGAATTGACGAACAGGGGAGGGGGTGAATTTCATATTTTCGGGTGCTTTAGGTTCTTCATGAAATTTTACAAGTTTCAAATTTGCCGGAATAATGTAAGATTTTTCTTACGGGGAACTTTCATTCTTTGGAGGTTAGAATTTTTTTCATATCGAATTTTTCATTTAACGAATTTTTTTTATAAGGAAATTTTTTAATAACGACTTTTTTTTAATGTAACAAGTGTGGTGCATGGTTTGCACGCGAATTTGAGTATGGCACAAATCTGGGACAGGATCTACAGTATGGACGAATATCGTACTATCGTATTTTGTTCTGGAATTCAGAATTTCATTTTAAATTTCCTTCGTAAGTTATAAAAAATTAATTATTTTTATAAACTTATGTTCCTCTTTACCATAAAATTTGGCGGGTCTCAGATTGTTACGTAATACTAATACATAAATAGTAAGTAGTACTATATAATAATGTAAATTTAATGACATAATCATTAAAAAAACAAACACTAACGTTCGAATCCCCCGAAAAGCTCCATTTTTTAATCGACTTATTTTATAAAATATTTTTATAAAATCTGGATTTTCATAATTCTATTTATAATAAAGTTTACTATATTACCATTAAAATCCTAGATTTTTATAGTAACCAACTCGAGCTTTAATTCTCCTTTCCATTCCTAAAGACTTTGCTTTCCCATCCAGCGAAACTTGTTAGTCACAACTATTCTCCAATTGTACTATACCTACAGTCTATATCTATTTAAATAATATTATGAATGCGAATTACACTAGATACCCACTTGGTGCACATTTTCTAAACTTTCACTACAATTTCTTTTTTATAAACCGAAAGGATAACAGAAATTGCTCCCAAATTGCTTTGAATTTCCTTCTCCCACGTGAACTGCATTTCCTTGAATTAACAACCAAATGATTCTAGAATTTTATCTAAACGCATATAGGAAAATATAACCGGCTAATGTATGTTAATCGTTTGGGTGCCTTAAGGACGCTGTCCCAGTTTACACTTACGATTTTTATTCCTCCTCTCGCTTTCGTATTTTAAAGAACTTTTCTTGTTTTGCTGTAAATGAAATAATTGTATATCCGAACAAAAATGAGGGCAAAGTAATCTTCTTCCATTTCTTCTTCATCTTCTTCTTACAATCGGTAGCAAGTAAAAGCTACAGCAACGTTTGGTAAACCTGGGAGTGACATGAAACCAAATTGTTTTCTTTACCCCGTTCTGGAGTAAAACTCTCAAACATAAATATTTGCGATGCTCCTTGTTGTTTTAATAAAATCCTTTAACGTGGTTCGTATTGTCTATTGCGGAATTATCGGAGCATAAAGATTATTTTATATTTTAATATTTTCTATAGACTACCCCATGCATAAACGACAGCTCGAAGCTCCGAGCTTTTTTGCTGCAAGTCGCGGGATTGCGTGTAGTAGTCACCTATTCCACTGAATTTTGTTCCTCTGAAAATAATTCAAGTGGGTTAAACTACAGAGCGTTTGTCGCAATTAACCTTTTTGTTATTCGCGAGGATGTTGCATAAAAGTATTAACGTGTTGAGTTAAAAATTGTGTGTGTGTGTGTGTGTGTGTGTATTGCACTGTTGACAAGATGAATTAGTACATTGCCTAAAATAGGCGACTATGGTACGTGTCGGGTTTGTCGCCCCGGCGAAGGCGACAAAGGAGACGAGTGCTACAATCGTCTTACGCTCGAGTTCCGCTGGGACAAATCTAAATTCACACGAATCAACGTAATCCAAAAAACACATTTCATTATTTCGTTACTTTGTAATAAATAAATAAAAAAAAAAACCCCCAAATAAAATAAATTTTAGCGCAAAATTCTATATCGTACAAAGAAAAGTTTTCTAATTTTGTATTGTTCCCACATTGACGTCACGAAAAATGTTATTTAATGCAAAGGCGCATCTGCATTTTTACCAACTAACGTAATTTAAAAAAATACGTTGGTCGTTAAATTCAGCAATACTCTTGTTACGTCGTAATTAAAAGATGCATCGTATAATGAAATAAATAACAAGGAATAATATACTTTACACTTTTCGAGAAAACTGAACTGGGGCAAACTTCTTTCTACGGTCTAATTTCCGGCTTCCACCCGGATTTTCCACGCCGGATAATTTTTGCTGGGGCAACAACGACAAGAAAAATGAGAGAACGATACTGACCACGTTACCCGCGGAAAATGAATGAAGCGTAACACGACAAAGATACGGTGGGCAACGAAAATGACAAGCCGATTCAGTACAAAATATTGTATTATCCCGATGTACTAGGGCATTGCGATCAAAATCTATGGATTTCGAATGGGATTCATAAAGTTCGTGTATGATTTCGGTCCAGGATATTCATGCACTGGTGGTGCATTACAAAATGGCTTAACAATATAGGCGAAATCAGGGGGGGGGGGGGGTATCCTCGCATAGAGGAACGCAAGTTTCCTGATTAGAAATATCCTCGTATCCCGGCGAGGATATCTCTACGATAGTTCGTCGCCGGCTTAGATGTTTCATTATCGGATATTGTTTCGGGAATATTACGTCGATATATCAGGGTCGACGTAAAAGTGTGGCGTAAAATCACCCCGGCGGAAATTTGCACATAACAATCTCGGTTTCATCGAGGCGTAAATGAGGTTCATGGCGGCACAGTGAAGACCTAATCAGCGCCTCGATGCAACCGAGATTGCTCCATGCAAATTTGTGCCATAGAATACGAGACACTTTAAATACGTCGGATCCGATCTTTCGCCACACTCCAAGTCAACACAACTCGCGATAAATGGTAGTATGGCAATTATCGCGCTGTATGGGGCCACGAGTTCCGAGTTCGTACATGGACCTAACGCCGAAGGATGTGCACGAATTGGTAGCTTTGGGTTAGTAACGAATTCGTACTCCAGAGACCGCCGCAGTCGTAATAGAGACGATAAAGCGTAGGTACTGTATCGAGAAGTTTAGCCGCGCGAATAAAATTTCCGTGACGAAACTTTAATTAGAAGTCCTGAATTAATTTAATTATGAATGACGGGGTCTCGTCTCTGCACTGATAACGGCTACTCTAGTGGACAAAATTTTCATCGGTGACTGGGAGCATTATTTGGAAAGAATTGAAGTGAATCGTAATCTCCATTTTCGAAATTCTAGTAAGAAAATTTGAAAAATTGCGATTTCCAAAATTTTACTGGGAAAATTTGAAAATTGCAATTACCAAATTTTTTTTTTTTGTTAAGAGTAATACATGGATATACTTTTGAAAATGAAAATTAGTGATGTCGTGGGCGAACATTGAAGACCGAGAAACGCTAAAAAGTTGAATTTCGAAAATTTTAAAAGAGGTTAAATGCATTTAAAACGCAGTTTCCGTCATCCCCGTGTATTTCAACGTGGAACTCCGGGGTTTTAATTAGAAACAATAGTTTTTCGATCGCCTTAAACTTAAGATCGCGGAATAGAGAAACTCTGGTTACGATCTCACTAACGCGGATAAGTGGGTCCATGAAACTTTGATTTACGACCACACAGTGGCGTCCCTGTTCCCACAAGTATCGTTGCTATACATAAACCCGTGTGTGCATATGTAACTAGGTACAGAGTGGGGACACTCCGATCCACGCTGGAGCGATATCCATGCTGTCGGCGGACAAATTTCAGGGTACAACCACGACGAAGACTCCATTCTCGATTTTTATACGTGGAGCTTGACACTTTCGCAGCGTATATTTACCGTGTGAGGTTTTTGTGCGTGCATACGGCGACCATAGAAATTCCAAAAATTGTCGAAATCCTTATTAAACGAGAAACTGATAATAAAATTAAAGTGTCTCTCTCTAAAAAAAAAATCAAGAATTAATTTATAAAAACCCAAGGATCCAGGAATCCATGGACAATTGAAGCACAAAGGCGAGTTTCCACTGCACGCGAGCTTAAGGCGACCATTCACAACCAACGACAGCTTCCCTTCAGCGCGATTTATTTCGTCAAAGAGGCTCGAGCGTTTCCGGTCGCGACTCGTCAAAAGGTTTAGAAGTCGAGTTTTCGATATTAGCATAACTTCATTTTTGTCGCGAAGACAGGGCGTTCGAATAATTTCGTCCCGGCTACTGGCAGTCTTCAAAGAAACGCTTTCAGTATTTCAATAAATTTATTCATTTCCTCACTTTGAAGACCCTAACGGTGTAATAAACATGCACAAAGGTGGCCTAAATTCTGTTTATTACACAGCCTCTCGAGAGTTCGAAAGAAGTTTCGTGAAACACAAGGGTCTAATAAGAATGAACGTGTATAGAATACGCAAAGATGAATTTTCTCGGGTGAAATTGGGGTTGTACTAATATCACGTGTATATATACACACAACGAGCTGCATTCGTATGATATATATATATATATATATAGCACGGATAAGGGCCAAGAGAGGAAGAAAGCGAAAGGCAGACCGAGAGAGAGAGACGAGGAGACGTTATACTGTCCGTAGCTAGCCAACCAACTGCCTGAGGTTTTTGCCAAGGCATTAATTAAACTCCCAACTTAAGCAACTGGTCTGTGTATGGGCCAGACGTAATTTTCCACTGCGTGATCTTCCCTCTTTGATGGTGAAGCCCCCGTGTTCAAACCGCTGTCAAGCACCCGCATTTACATGACGGTCGAAAGGCCGCACGAGTGAATTTCTCGCGCTACCGTTGCTACCCCTAACCGACGTTGGCCTGGTTGTTACACATTTCCTCCAGGAACACAATCCCACTACTCTTTACCAAACCCTATCCTGCAAGCATCGCATACGCTGCCGACACTACTACTATTACGGCTATTACTAGGCACCACTACTACAGCTGTTAATACGACCACCGACACAGAATTCTACAAGGAATTTCAAATGGAATTAGGATACAGACTGGCAGTCAGTGTACATTTCAACGGGCGAAAATCATGCCCATGGAAAATTTCGCATTTACATGGCAACCGACCGTACTTCAAAGAAAAAGCCTCTTAATGGCTATTGTATTATGGCGAGCGCCATGGAACCTCCGTCATCTTCTGTCTTATTAACGTGTCGTAAATTAACGGTATTTCTACCGCGCTACTTGTACGTGATCAAAAATCCAAAACCAAAAAGTATAGTGTATTAATTGAAATAGATTTTCTTAATTGATATCGAATTTTTTACAGTCGCATAATTGCTTTACGAAGCACCTCCCGTTCGTGGATTTCAGAAAAAGATGAAATTAAACCTCGAAAATAATTTTAAAAGGTGTCTTTTGACACCTTTGGTAGAAATAGTGTTAATCGGGGTCACAAATCAATCCGGAAGTAGACGAATGCGGGAGTTTTTTTATTAATTCCCTAAATTGTAAGAAAATTAATTTTTCCGATTCAGAATTTCGAAAAATGGGACATGCACAATATAATGAAAAAAAAGAAAAAATAGAAAAAATGATATACTACCAATTTTTGTAATGTGGCTCAATATCCTTGCAGTCACCAATTCGATCAAAAAAATAGTACATGTAAAATACTCACTAATATTAGAACGTAATAATTATTAATAACGCAAAATATTAATTTTCCACATCTTTACCAGTCCATACCCCGGATTAAAAAAAAAATCATGCTTTTCTCAACATTGTCTTACCTCTTTTTCACAAACAACTCCATTTCAAAAGCTTTCTACACGCATGTGTCTATATTTGAACGCGTTTGACGGAATCGACTTTAAACTAAAGCCAATTCCTTCAAAGGTATCGTTTACGAGAGTATCGCGAGACGCCACAAGACGAGTTGCATCGATTTTCAATCAACTCGATCAAAGAACAGGATTTCTCTATAAATTGAAAAAAAATGGAGAAAGAAAATATTTGCGCGATATTTCAAGCTTTTTTGTTTCCACAATCGTTCAAACGAAAGTACCCACAGCCACATTTTGCATTGAGACATCGTGCAATAGAAGGTACATGTATACATATATCTATATTACTGAACATCATCATCATATCGCAGGCAGTCAGGCGACTGGTTTGATGCAACTTTGTAATTCAAAGCAGGATATGCGACTTGGGATTAACAATGTAGCGGTTTCCCATGGGCTTCCACAACGCGGCTGTCTGTGGGATGCTATGAGACCCGCTGCTTCCACTCGACGTAGCTAACGGCTCCCGTGCTATCAATGCTTTCGAAAACGAGACCTACAGTTTTAAATGTAACCCGATCCAAGAGATGTTCGATCGCGATACAAGCATTTCCAAAAAAAATATCCGGAATAATATTTTTCTCCAGCGTCAACTCCAAATCTCGTGAATCCAGCAGAGAATTCGAAGACGCTAATCCCTAGATCACAGCATTGCGATACCTCGTTATAACAATCTCTTCAGGACTGAACAAACACCTCGTAACGATCCTCGGACGGTCGAGGTGGAGACTAGAAGGATTGTTATCGGGAGACAACCTTGCCTCTTATAGAGAGGGATTGTTATAAAGTGAAATTGTTATAGCGAGGTCTCACTGTAATTTTAGATTCAATTTAGTCGAATTTTCTGGCGAATGTCTTCGCATTTTTTTAGATCCAAGTCGTATTTTCCTTTGTCTCGAAATTTTACATAAAATGATTACTAGAACTGGGCTTATTCATGTTTGTCACGTCCAGCGACTCATCTTCATAATTACATCACTAGGTGGCCAGTGGCTGAGGCGCGGAGTGCCTGTTTCGCATGCAAGAAATCCTCGGTTCAAGCCCACGATGAACCAATCTTTCTCCGTAACTCACTCGTTGTATCTTCGAAGGTAAAATCACGAGGAAACGACAATTTATTTGCCACGAATGTTGGATCCAAAAATGGTCAATTAATGGAGCAACGTCGGAAATGACGGAAACGCATACAAAAAAACGAATGCAGAAAATACTTTTGAGAAGAATACCGAAGTTACTGCAATTTGTCCTGCGTCTTTTTGAAATCGAATAAGAAAAAAATATCGCGCATTTTGACGAACTCCCGGATTTATGCAATTCCGCACAAATCGAAAGTCCATAAACTCTCTAAAAGGAACCGAACCAAATATTTGACTCTCTTCGTGGAGTAGCGGCGGCTAAGCGTTCAGAAACTTGTTCCAATAGAATGAATATTTTGCAGAGGCGTAATTTGAAAAGTTGCCGAGTTGTATAAATATTCCTTCGAGAAAACTTGTGGTATATGTTGATAGGGAAAACTCTTTGGACTTCGTGAATTACGTTAAAACTAAAGACCTGAAAGATAATCAAGGTAACGCTTGCGGAATCTAACGGCGCCTCTGGTGAAAAGTAGCCAAAATATATTTTCCCCGAGTCTTGCAGGTCGTATCTTCAACACCAGGTTTCATAAAAAAAAAAAGGGGGAACCAATTTTGCCAAGGTTACTAAATTTCCGAAAATTGCAATTTGCGGGTCACCCGTAGTCCCTAGACAATGTCACTGCATTTACAAATTCTTCTTTTTGACAAAAACAATTTTTAAAAATACCCGTTTGCTTTTACAAAATTGTCCAACTTCATGGTAAAGAGCATTTTTCATCATACAAAGTGGATTGCAAACGTTTAAATGCCGCTTTCAATTCCGCCCACTTTCGTTATACAACAGTTAATTTTTTTTTTTTTTTTTTTTTTTTCAAATCAAGTTCGTTTCAACTTCCTGGACGGATATATCATACGCGAAAACTAGATCTCTCGAGTGTTGAGAGCCGTCAATCCTTTCACCCCAGCCTACAAATAATTGCTAAATAATAGAACACGATGTCTGAGCTGTAACTGGGAGCGTCTTTTATCCGCATCCCTCGGTTCTCGGAAAACAATACGAATGTTGCTCCGCGGAATAACAAGTTCTTTTTTTTTTTCAACGTATCAAAAGTAATGCTTTACACGCACTATTTGGTATCAGTACGTTCTTTTTGCGTGGCTACACGTCAAACGGTATGAGTAATGTTATAAAAAAAAAGCGCAGGATTAAAGAGAAAAAAAAAGGGGGGGGGGAAAGAAGGAGGTAAAAGTATGTATGATACGTACGTCAGTCGAGGATGGTTGACGTTTTTATCACGTTTCATATCGGCAGGCGGCAGAATTTGCTGTCCGTTGGAAAAAAAAAAGGGTGAAAAAAGAAATTGGCGAGAGGTCAATCGGAGGGATCGGTCAAGTTTACCCGATCCTACCGATAGTCGCGTTTTAATGTGTCGGCGAATCGCGTGTACGTGCACACGTTGCTATTACCCACACATCCAACCACGCGGGACTTTATAACGTAAGACGTAACTTTTGCCTGGGATGAAAGAAGAAGAGAGAAAGGAAGATTGCGAGGTTCGCCAGTGAAGAGGCATATTCGGTTGGGTTAAATTTACTGACACGCTTCCACCTCGCTGGCACCCCGAGGCCATCTTCTTCTCCTCTCCACGGCTTATGATTACCTCCGCTAGCCCGTCCAACCCTTCACCAACGAATCTTGGCTGGCATCTAGTTAACCAACGTTAGCAAGAGCAAGAGCGAGAAAAAGAGAGAGAGAGAGAGAGCAAGAGGCAAGAAACTCTCGACGGTACCGTAGGTTCGTGGTCTGCATGAACTTGGGATATATGTAAGATGGACTTCCCGCTGAGAAGTTGGAACCATCCTCTTGGACCAAGACCCTTGTGCAAGATAGCTCGCGCCTCTTTTCAACATCCAACATTGGATCGATTATGGACTTGAACGACCGTACCAGCGCGGCTCGCTTATATTATGCCTTATTGCTTCATGGAATGAGAGATATGTTGGATCTCGTTTTACCCTTCCGCGTTTTATATACCTCATCTCTTTTTCCATTTTTTTTTCCAACTGCATATCGTTTACCTTCCAGCCTTGCTTGCATTCCACCCAAATTCAATATCAGCCGGATAAGAGACCCCAGCGAGCTAAGTATGTCTTTTGTACACGGTATTTACCGTTTCGAGTGGATCGAGCCACACCGCTTAAGTTATGTAATCACATAGCGACCGATGTGATGCGCTCGAGGAAACACTGTTGTTCCCGTAATTAGCAATAAGCGTTTATGAAATTTTCATGCCGAGGTATAAGTGCATCAAATAAGTACCGCTTCAGCATACTGCCTCGGATATTAATGTCGCACACAGGCATTATCGATAGATTATTACCTATCACGGAGGTTCCCACAAAGTTTCTGGCTGAATCGGGAAATAACTCGGCGGTGGCGCTCCGCAATCTCGGTAGACGGAGTGACAATAGTTACATGGCTGTGATTACGTCAAACCCCAGTCATGGGTTTTCCGATACGTTCATGGAGCACCGGTGGGCGAGTGGGTACATTCGCGTGACTCGTACCATAAAATCATTTACGCTGCCATCTTACGTAATTAACGAGAACTAAAGTGATCCCATCGAAAGCGTGGTTTGGACACCCGGGGGGGGATATGACAATTTCAGCCAGATTCGCGGCATTTGGGACAAAACGAATACGAGATACAACGGATTGGAGCTGGCCAAGGATCACCGTCGATTCTCTCACAGGTGTCCAACAGATTTCCAAGATATCATCGCTCGAGAGGCTTGAAAAGAACTTTTCTACATGTTCAATTTGCTGTTTCACTTTTAATCCGGTACCATCTCGCAGGCACCACATGCTTAGCGAACCCAAAATGTCAGGAACGTCTCACAGACTTCATCATCGGTTTCGATCGGAGAGTTAAGGCACTTAAACAGACATTGCCCGCCGATAAAATGGCAAGGAATTGAGTGAGAGAAACGGCCGGAACATCCCCCGCTGATCGACACTCCACGCGTTCGACTTTCGCATCTGGAATTTTTACGAGACGAGTCCTGTCGCATTGGGCTGCATCGTGCAGGGGCTCGACGCTACGAATTTCCGAGCTTCCAAATATCCCAGCCCTGCTACGTATTTCAAGCTTGGAATAAAATCCAATGAAATTCCAAAATAATAGATACACACCCGATGGGTTTCATAGCGAGTTAGCTCGACCACGTATTGTTTCCGAATAGCGCGTTACCGAGGTAGGTAAGTTCGTAGCGAGTTAAACGTGCTAAGTTAGTGTGCAGTATACTTAATTGGATGCAAAAGGAGTTGGCAACTTAAAGGTGCACGTAGAGCGGTGGGCGAAATAAGGGAAAGGGAGAACGAAACAGGGGAAAGAGAGAGAGAGAGAAGGTTAAGGTAAAGTCTCGACTCTTGAGGTGGTTAGGGTTCGAGCACGATCCTCTCTCGGGTTTGAGGTCGGTACTTTAACTGTACGACCACAGAATCGCGAGAAGGCATCCAACAAGCATACTCGAACCCGAACGAGCTGGTAACCGGTAACTCGCCTCTGTCCACTTATTAGACGCTTAATGGGCCGCGATGTACCTTGAGCCAACGATGTACGCTTGTCTTATACCGGAGACCATCAAAAGAGGCGGGCGCGGCCAGTTTATTTAGCAAACACGCCAAACCGCGAACCCTATTTCACCTGGCGAAAGGAGACTCCGGTTTGAGCAAAAAGGAAAAGGGGAAGAGCAAGAAAAAGAGTGAGGACGGCTAAAACACACACTTGCGCACACATACACACATGCATGTATACACCGTGTGTTTCGGTGTGTGCGTTGAAAACAGAAACCACCTTCGCCGCACTGATGGAAATCGATTACACACTCGGATAATTAACGGATTGTTATACACGCGGATTGTTTACACTTGACGCGACACTCGATGGAATTCTTACCGAATTTCCGTTATTAAATTCACGAGGGGCTCGAGAGACATCTTTTGGAGAATGTCGTCTTTTGTCAACATTGCCAAGGCGCGTGGAAGTGACGTTTTGACAGCAGTGTCAACCGAACTTTAAAGCGTCACACCTGATCAGACTCAATGATCTTGCACACGGTTTTGCCGGAGAGATGCATTTTATATCGATAAGTGATTCCTGTGTTTGCGGGATAAAATAAAAAAAAAAAGAAAGAAACAGTAAATGTATATTCGGAATGTCAACTCGCGCTATAAGTCTCCTTCCAGAACTGTTATAAATAATAAATCTATTGACAATAATAATAATAATAATAATAATAATAATAATAATAATAATAATAATAATAATAATAATAATAATAATAATAATAATAATAATAATAATAATAATAATAATAATAATAATAATAATAATAATAATAATAATAATAATAATAATAATAATAGATGTATCAATTTTAATTATAATTATAATTATACGAAAATTACTGTCTTAGGTAATTTCTATTAAAAAATTGCTTTAGTCAGTAATTTCCCTTAATTAAATTACCTTTCTCAGTAATTTCATCAACAGACGTCCTTATAAGAAACCGGGGTACAAATTAACCGTGTACACAAATTCCCTTATTTTATATTTAGGTTGTACATAAATTACGCGTAGAAAATGGGATTCAACAATTAATAAATTGTTTACCTGGGAGATTATCACCACACATGGAGGGTGGCCCACCGCCTACCTGCATATCTTCTAAGGATTAAAGGACACGAAAACACGTTTAAGGGAAAAGTTGCATGATTCAAGGGGGAAAATACGATTACGTGGCTATTTTTCGCTTCAAGGTCCTCTTTTTTTTCCCCCAGAAATCCAGGTCAGCGTATATTTTTGAATATGTTGTAGCAGCATCGTTACCGGTACGACATCGCAACCCTATCGGTATTCTAGAAAATCCTGGATAATACGTATTTACGAATTCCGGTATTCGACTGCATTCCCTTCGAAGCTTTCGAAATTTCAAGGGAAATTAAGCAAATTCGAAAATGAGTCGATCACAATTTCAAAACCTGCAAAATGGCGTGTCACTCGACCCTGTTTCGAACGAGCATTTCAAAGAGGATCGCTTCATACCGCAAGGGGATGAATGGGCAAGTTCCATTTTACGCAAAAATGCCCCCCCCCCCCCCCCCCCCAAGTATCGGAATCGATCTGCTTCGGCGATTTTCTATTAGACGAAATTTCTGGTGCTGAATCGAAGCGGTTCGTTCTGCCTTGGAGGGTGCAACGAAACTATTATGAACTATTTTGAAATCCAAAAACGGTAACATTTGTTATTACGACAAATATCAAATTCGTGCAAATGTCAAAATTGCCGAAGGGTAGTACAATCGAGTATATCCCGATTTCTGCTTTTTTATGATAATTTTGACGATAACCGCAGTATCGGCTTTCTTTTTCCCAACAGGAAGGCGATAAGGAATGGAAGATATAAATATAAATGTAAAAAAAAAATAAACGAAACGCGCGGGTTCATTTTCCACTGGTTGTTTTTTTTAACGAAATGTCGTTAAGTAGATTAAAGTACGTTTGAGAAACTTGTGTCTTATAATCCCGAGTCATAGGATCTCGTGTCACTCGAGCTGTTGTGGTCACACAATCCTCGGGGCTGTAGGATTATGTCACTTAGCACCTTGGATCGAACATAGACGGATTAATTTTGAATATGGCTTAGCCGACAGGTTTGATTTTCGAAAACGGAAAGGAACACGCCTGCTTAAATGAATTCGAAAAAGAAGAAAAATGTAAATTGAATATAAATTGAATTAGTATTTGAATGAAATAAGAAAGTTAAATATCAATCTGGAAATGAAATCTGTATTAAGTAACAGGCTATGTAGGTTTATTAAGATTCAGAGAAATTCGTAAGAAAGGAAAGGAAAGGCGAAGGAGAAGGAGACTTATGTTAAGAAGAGGTCGTGAAGGTAAACGTTGGAGGAAATGAGAGGGGAAAAAGGAAAAAAGTGCCGAAGATTCTGAAAGTCTGGAATAACTTTTTTTTTTTTTACAAATTCTCAAACCTATAAATTATGTATCATAAAACACCGGAAACTGGTAAAACAAACAGAGAGACTGGAATCCCATGATGCGTGAATGACGATGTATGCCACGGTTCATGAAGCGTGAACCTACTAATTCTAAATTTTGAGTCCTAATCGTCATCCTCCGTGAATAATTTTTCAAATATGTTATTAAGTAGTAGTTGTGCGTTACGGTTTTTATAAAGCGTTGATGTACGTCTCAAACTATTCGTCATCGCGTTAACCATATGCTTCTCAAGCATTTACATTTCTTTTAAGAGATCGTAATCGTTCATTCCAGAGCTCGTTAAGACCTACAATTTAACCCTTTAAAGGAATGAGGTTCGTCTAAGATTATGATTGAGGACCAGTATTTATACATTAGAAATCAAATACATAGTCAAGCGCCACAAGTCAATTTCAAGGAATTGGTGTAACACAATTTCTTTCCTTTAATGGTTATGGAACCGTGTAACAAAATTTTTAGAATTTATTTTTAAAATTTGCGATCTTAAAAAATTTGTGATTGAAATTTGCGATCTTAAAAAATTTGTGATTGAAATTTGCGATCTTAACAAATTTATGATTGAAATTTGTGATTTTAAAAAATTTATGATTGAAATTTGTGATTTTAAAAAATTTGCTTGATTGATTTTTTTAATATTAGTATTAATTGCGCACGAATTTTCAAAGCGGATGGCAGTGTCTTTAAGTTTCTTCGAATTTCGAGTTTACTAGTTTGGAAAAAAGTATTACTTTAAAAAAAACAGGAAAGAAAATTTAAAAAAAAAACAAATCTGTAAGTTGCATTCTTATATTTTCAATTTCAATTTCAATTTCAATCTTCAACTTTCAATCCTTCCATCAAATTCGAATTCGAGAGTTATTAAGTTCGTAATTTAACAATAATTACCCGTTCCTCCTAAAATGATTTTAACATTCTTCATTTGTAGTCTCCTATTTTGTGGTAAGTTGATAACATTCTACGCAACTTTTCAATGAAACATAATACTTTTATTGTAAAAAAAAGGTTCCACCAGTGATTCGTTAAAAACGATCGGTTGATAAAATACTAACAAAAATGATTGAAGAGTTTTCAATTACAACCCGCAATATCCGCGTCTGTGTAAACTCCTTAAATTTAAATAAATTAATGTACGGCGCGGTCATTCGATATTCAAATGCGTCAGTTACAAATGTAACGATAACATTATTATTAATGTACAAACGGCATAAAAGGTATTGGAAATTTTCGGGGTAAATTAAAATTGCAGGAGCTTCAAACGGGCCAAAGAATTCAATAAATAATCGATTACATTAAATCCTATCAGCTCGTTAAATCCTATCAATCTCTCTCTCTCTCTCTCTCTCTCTCTCTCTCTCCAAATATTTATATTGAAATTCAGCAAAAATATATGCGTGGCAGACAAACAGAAAATAATTAATGAGCGAAATTTCGTAAACAACCGTCTCATACAGCGAAATGATAAAACAATTTCAATTTATATTTACGTACGTATAAATCCGTAAAGGTATTGCAGATAAAGTAATCATATCCGAATGGTCGCGTCGTTTTTATTCGATTTAAAGCGACGCTGTTTTGATAAGGGAAGGTTCGACTTCTCGGGCGGAAATTAATATATGGCAATAGTCCAAGGGAGACATCAAAGAGCCGCTCGAAATTAATTCCAACACTCCAGAGCCTCTTCCAGATTTGTCACCTTTTTCTGCGTCACTTGGTAATACGTCTTTCCAGATAATTTTTATATGGCTGCAATTTACATCGAAATCAAACGAAATGGGAATGGAAATGTCTGCTTCTTTTTATAAATGACGTCGAGTGTGGAAATGGATCAAAAAATTCAAATTTTATGAAATTCCAGCCGCTCTCGAAAATAACTGGAAAATTTCCCACCGTGTCGAAAAATCCTGGAATTTTAATAAATACTTGAATTACCGAAGAAAATAATTTCAGTAATGGAAATTACCGAAGAAAGCCGAATTATTTTCTTTTCGTTAAACATTCATTGTACGTTTCGTTGTATAATAAATTCACGCTCCTCCATGAAAATCTAATAGCTTGGGAAGTTTGAACTCGACGATGTTTTATCAGCAACGCGTGGTATTTATCAAACTTTTGTTAGCACGATTCCGTCTTAATAAAAGCGAAAGACGGTAGGGGTGGAGGATAACGTAGGTCTGACAGTGAGTGTTATAAAAACAACAATGCGAGCGACGGGAACCATATTAATAACAATTATCGTGGAAGGAAAACCATTACTTGAGGGAACAATGACAAAAAGTAACAATTAAACGAACAATAATATCGCACCGAAAGTATCGCGGGGTATCCCAAGGGATTTGGACGGCTACAAAAAAAAAACAACGAGAATTTTTGTATGTATCTACAAAACCCTCGTCCTATATTAGGTATTTCACTTTCCGAGATACGAGAAATGGAAGAATTACCGGATAAACGTAAAAGAGAAGAAAAAAGAATTTTGTGGAATTTTCCAAGCGCAGCTGAACTCGACTGGAGCGTGCGAAACCCCAGTAGGCTACCTAAGGGTTAGAAAAACACCCGTTACCTATTTATTCGGCACCAATACTTCCTTCAATCCGATTGTCTGGGTCCATTCAAAATTCGAAAAAAAGAAAAAAAAATTCGTATCACAAGGCAATAAAATTTTCTGTATCAATGAAAAATCTAAGATCCTGGCAAATGTCAAAATTGCTGGAGGGGAGTAAAAAAAAATGATTGCTGATTTCCTCTTTTTTTTTATGATAATTTTCACAACATTAGGCTCCGTTTTTTCTAAGAGGGAGACGATAAGGGACGAAGGATATAAATTGAAAGCCCGCGGGTTGCTTATCCGCCGTTGGGCGTGAAAGAAAAACCTGGGAATGAATATTTTTCAATAATCCCATCACGCGTGAGTTTCCAAATTAATCATACGATTGAATCATTACGAAGATGTCTGCTGATAAAGCGATCGACAGAAAATGGCATTTCTTCGGACACACGCGTAATAAAATAGTTTGATTGGATCATAATAAGATCATGATAGCCATTTATAAATCGAGAGTACCACCTACAAAGAGACGATAATGATACGGAATAATCGTTCTAAGATATGATTAATCATTTTGCTAGAACATAATGGCGTTGAGAAACGAAAGGCCCGTACAATCAATCACGCGTTCGTATACAAAAGCAAGAGAGCAAGAGAACAAGGGTATAAAGGGGTAGAGACCGTGCCAGCGTTGGCATCAGCATCGGAATCAGCTACTGATGGAACTCCAAGCCGAGACCAGCGGAGAGAAACACGATGTTTGCTCGTCCCTCGGTCATTTTAAATAGACTCGATGACGTACAGGAGTGGAGCCAAATGAAAATCGAAACGCATACAAGGGCTTTATTTAATACCGCATCGTTATTAATGCAGATCCGAAACACACAAGCGCGAGCTGAGTCAACGCCAGTCGGTGCATTTGCGCCAATAAGTGAGCCGGAGGGAAGGAAAGGGCATGTGTCTTTGACTCGTGACTGATTTATTTCGAAGCATCAGCCAACATCGGGCGATTTCTTTTGCTCTCTTGGTGGCAATAAAATCGAGAAGGGCAGGGACTCGACGACAACGAGAACGAACCACGTGGTTGGCTTGTTAAAATGACCACGGAATTGACCTCACTTTAGAGAGTTATGCGTGTTAACGTTAACCCTGATACTCACATAACCATTCCGGCGAGTTATTTATCGAGTGAAATTCCTTCCCTCGGTTTTCTATTCGCCCCCTTTTTTTTTTCTTCCTCGCCGGCCGTTGTCTCTTTTTGTTTCCCTCAATTGCCATAAATATATGAATCGACAGGCACGGATTTCCCTTCATCCCATTTAATTCTCTTGTGATAGCAATTGCGAGAATTTTTTTTTTGGTGTCGGTGATATACCGCCTTTTTATACAATTACGGGGGCTACAAACAAATTACTCGCGCTTTGTGTTTGATAGCGCACGGCGAAATTAGGGCCGTTCGTCAAAACGTAATCGGTCGAAATTTCTAAATGAAATCGGTAATTCAATTAAAAATTAATTCCGGTTTTAAATTGCTTTCGCTCTATTGAAACTACGCGAATTCCACGGGATTTGTATTCGAAAGCTAAATGACATCAGCTTTCGCAAATAAATAGTTCCTACACCCTGCCACGCAATTAGAGGCGTACAAATACTTTGTGTGTGTGTGTGTGTGTGTGTGCGTGTGTGCGTGTGTGCGTGTGTGGAAAAATTCCGGCGAGAAATTACCAGAGACAGCCATCGCGCGATATATATATATTCGCAATTTGTGACCGGCAACGAACGGGCAATTCGATCGGGAACGAACTCCTGACCTGCGGCGGACTCGCGATCGCAGAGTCCAGCGGAAATCCGCGAGAAGTCGCGCCGATGACGCGTAATTGGTCGTGTAGCTGGTCGGGAACGTGATGTCACATTTGGGCGTAACACGAAACAATCTTACTGGGAATAAGCCGGGAGTTCTTTCGCGAGAAGAGATACCGTTCGCGAAAGTCTGCCGCAAACTTCGGGTATGGCAGCTGGTCGAATCCAATTTTCCGAAGTCCCCCGGAAAACTTTGCCCGTACTCTTGTTTCTGCACGAGGGAGCGCTAACGAGAAGTTTCGCGATGTGTGGCATTACCTCATTACACTTCACTGGAGGAATCTTGGGCGCAACCTTGGAAAAAGCTCGGCTCGATTTACCCGGGTCCCAATTAAATCCATTGAAAGTTCGCCCGAAAGCTCTCGGCAAACCCCTTTCGACCTTTTATTTGCTCCGGACAACGTGAAATACCGGTGTAAAAAATTAAAGAATGGGGTAAAGGTCTGGGACAAACTTCATAATGTGGCTACGAGTCCAATTAATCCCAAGAAACAATGTATAGCGATTCTAAAGTGTGTAGTATTCCATAGAAATTCTAGTAAATGCTGTTGTCAATGATTGGCTCAACTAATTAAGACACCAATGACCACTAAAAGTTCCACTGAAAATGCAAAGCTCGAAGTACAAGAGCAATTTGTAATTTCAATAATAAATTAAATTCAAACCAAAAATAAATTCGAAATAAAATTAAAAATTGAATCGACAGCTGGTAGTTATTAAATATATTGATAATCAAACTATAAATTTACAGTAATAGCCGAAAAATTCAAGAAATTACTGCATAAACAATTGAGGCCATTCAAAAATAGTAAAGTTCTAGTCGACTTTCTTCCGACACTGCGTCTTAAGGAAGATACCTGGATTGGTTGTGTAAGGCGAGACGTCCTGTATACATTTCTACGCACGCAAAGCGTGGCCCTCCAAAGGTTAAAAGCACATAACTTAAGGGAACCGTGTTTTATGGCAGAGTAATTATTTCCGAAGACACAGCGCGCAGAATAATTGCACAAATGCGTTTGAGAATATTTCTAATCAATGGATAATTCCATTTTTGTCGACTTTAATTAAATTTTCCCCTTAATTAAATCCCCGATAGTCAAGTTCAATGGATTGATTCAGCCGCGATGAGTCTTTAAAAAAGATCCCTTGTACGTTAGTTGGATTAAGTTCTTAAGACGTAATCGCTCGACAAGTAAATCGCAAAACGTTCAAATTGAGCAAGTATACCGTGAGTCCGCGAAAAAAGTGTTCAATTTCTTCTTCTTCATCATCCTGTTACTTTTTCTTATTATCTCACTTCTTTTTTTTTTTTTTTTTCTTTGAAATGGTGCCCTCTAAGGCAATACGTACAACCACGCCAAGTATGGTACGAAGATGAAACCGGTTTTTACATTAATCAATATCGTATCTGCCTCTAATAACGAATGCAACTCTCCGGCAAAGTCAGCAGGGGCTTTTGAAGTAAGTGGTAAATAAATTGGCCCTGACTGCATTAATTTTCACGTCAATTAAATCCTTCCTCGCTCGATAATTCACGCCTTCTTCCACCCCAATCTACTTTGAAAAAAAAAAAAATGAACGTACAATACGTCATACAGAAAATGAATACAAAAGGAAACACTCTAAACTAATAGCCAATGGTTTATTTAATTGCTAAATCTCCCGGTAACAAATATAATCTGCATGAAGAAAATATCTATTAACTTTCGACGGACTCGTGCTTCGGATACAGATGCGCAGCTCTTACCTAGTCGCATTATTATTTCAAGCCTCTTCTATGCAGATGCAGGGATGCCAAAATGCTATCATTCATCTCGGAGTAATTGGATCGGATTTTTTTTTTTTTTTTCACGACAACTCCGCTCCTTGCGCGCCATATTTCAGTCTCACTTCATTTTTCATGAAACTCGCTATCGATTGAAATTCAAAATCATTATTTTTCACCGTCGCTATTGAAACGACGCGACTCGAGAAAAAAAGGAATCTTTCGGAAAAGGCGAAAAAAGAAAACAATAATTTCTATCTTTGGAGACAATTTTGGAGAAATAAAAAAACAAGCGCCGGTCAATTTATCGTTCAAAAGTGTACACTCAAATTATCAATCGTTTCCCCGCTTCGTTCTTGAATAATTTATCGCTCAAAGTCGAAGAATTAAATTTTGTTAAAATCGCAACAAAGTGGGTACGTGTTGTGGTTTATAATTCAAATACACTAACACCACTTAAACAATTCCCTTGGGAATGAAGGCCTCGACGGAAGCAACGTTTCCAAATTTTATTTATTTCGAGATATCACTTTCAATCCCTTGCCCACTAGACAATTGTCAATCAACGAGTGTCGTGTTGGAAATTTGAAAAAAAAAAAAAAAAAAAAAAAATTCTCCAATGCCGCGGCTGACAAGTGATAAGAGTCCCGTCCGCAAGAGGAGCCGTTGTTAGTACAGAGACGCCCTCGCTATTTATAATTAGGTTAAGTAAGGTTCTGCAATTAATGCTTCGCCAGCAGAACATGCAACCGCCATTCACATGACCAGAACCGTACAAGTTCTTGACATAGTAACTGCGCTTTATCGTCTCCATTACGATAACAGCAGCCTCTAGGGTAGACATTTGTTACCAACCCAGATTCGCGTATTTCTCGAGACACCGTCGCGGCAAAAAAATGGAACATTTGGTATCGATGGCGTCCAACATTTTTTTTATTTTTGGGCAATTTTCGTGCCATTATCGGGACGGTAATCTTGACCTCGGAATTACAGCGCGGCGTCTTTTATGGCACTGTTGTCTTCATAAAATCGCTATAAAGATCGTATCCGAGACGTCGATGCTTCTGCGTCGAGCTCTTTGTCGGAGCTTCACTTCCACGCGGGTTCTTTCACGATTTCGGAATATGCGAAAACTGCCCTCTTTCTATGGATCCCCTCCGATACGAGGGTGCAGGAAAAATGGCTGCAGATTTCAAGCCGTCTTTGTTGAAACGTTAATTAACGCAACGCTCCTCCTGAAAGCCACTCCGAGGAACGGAGGCTATTGTATCCGGTATCTCCTGCCCGTTCTTCGCATGCATATATATACTGTAATGTCTATTTTATTTAGTCACTGGAAGCGTTAATTTCACGCTACTGCAAAACAAAGTCCCGATATGCAACAAAAGCCGTTGAAATCTAGCATAAATGCTCGCCTCGTTAGCGTCGCCTAAACGAACGAACACACGGGTTTTCCGAGTGCGCCAAAGGCTGACGCTTAACCGGACATTTCGGCTATATTTCAACACCGCTGTTTATTGGGTTTATTGTCAAACATAATAGCGCTAAATGTAAGCAGTTACCAAAAAGCTGTTTTATGTTGTCTTTTTATTTTTTTTTTTCTTCTCACGAGCGGGTGTTGGCGCTTTCGGTGCAAGCTGTGCCTTTGATCCGGTATAATTAATATCCGTGTAAGCGTCTTCGGGAAAATTCCTCGAGCGCACGAAGGGTTGCCCGAATAAAATCTGGATAGAAATAGCCCGAACGACATAGCCTACGCCCACGAGTTTCTCGTTACACCAATTATTGGCCAGTCTAATAACCTCAAATATGAATACGCTTCTATTTTTAAGCCGAAATGCTCTATTCGTGCAATCGTGCAATTTTCAAGTCGAAGCCGCTGGTACAGTTTTGACGAATGTCTGACGGCTTCGATATAAATAACATAGAAACCAATAGAATTTTTGGACGTCTCCTATGAATATTCTCTGAATCCTTCTGCCAAGTTTTCAGTCGAAAAAATTGTAATAGTCAATAGTAATTATTTCAAAAGAGAGAAAATAACGGTAGCAAATATTTCATAATAATCAATTACATTTGATGTTTCATAAAAGGGGAATTGTTAGGCAAAATAATACATATATTCTTGTGACGTAATAGTAGATGAGGCAAGGAGGGCGTGAAATAGGCGATTTTCCTACGAGTCGGGTTTGTCGCCCAAGCGAGGACGACAAATGAGACGAGTGCGATAGTCGCCTTGGGCTCGAGCTGCGCATTCTACTTTTCCCAACCGGTGCTACAATCTAGTATTTTACGCATAAAACTAGGACAACTAAGACAATTCCCCAGAAAACTAGTAAATTTTCCGAAAAGGCTATCAACTAACGTCAATTTTTTAGAAAGGCTTAGTTAGCCTTTGCCATTTTCTTTATTATTTCAGCAAAGAACTTTTTATATTTCGGAAATCTTTTTCTAATCATTAACATTTTGTAACACAATTTAATTATTCCTCGTCATAATTTCCCTAGAGTAATTTTATAAATTGGCTTCCCTGTAATCTGATAAATATAAAAAATTTTGAAAGAAGGAACGTTGGCAAGGAAATTGCCAACAGTTGCCAAGAGTTGGCAAAAAAGGACGTTGGCAAGGAAATGACAGGCCGCACGGAACAAAAAGTGCAACGAAATTTTGGATCAGATCCCAAAGGTCCTCAAAACACCGCTTTATTAGAATTTTTCCCCACCCAAATTAGTCTCCACAAAACGCGAAATTCGAAATCCGAAGATCTCCGAGAAGGCTCTATTTTTCACGAGAGGATGGAGGAACCTGGGACCTGTTTTCCGACTATTCGCGCTGTAACGACACATCCCCGCTGGAGGCGCTTGAAATAATTGAAATGAGGAAAAAGAGCGGAGTCGGATAAATAGAAACGACGCGACGCAACGTTTCTCCGCTGGAACAGCGCAAAAAAAAAACGGGTATCGTCTGATTCTTCTCTTCGGAATTATCTTGTATACGCCGATAATAAAAATATGGAAACAACGGAGGAAAGGTCGTTGAAGGGGGATGAAAGCGTACGTATTGGGGCTAAAGGATGCTTGTTTAAACACAAAATGCCAACTCGATTTCCAAGGGATTTCCGTAGCAATCCATTTTGCTCCGGGTCCATTGTTCGCGAGGACTATCGAAACTTTCGAAATGGAGACATAACGTCCGAGTTTGCCTTATTCATGAGTTTACCTCGTACCTTGTACGATATGTAGGTGTACGTGTATACCTACGTATGGAATATATGTATATATATATATATATATATATATATATATATGTCCCATACTTACGCCTTATAACCTTATATTCGAAACATACGTGTATCACATCCATATAGAGGATCCAGAAAGGATACACATGTGGGAGATACGTAGGATGACATTGTAAAGAGGCAAGCCAACCGGAGGAAAGATGATGAGGGTGATAGGTGTGTATAAAGCAGTGGCACGGCGTGTAGCATTGTACGATAGTTAAAACAAAATTGTTGACCGGGCATTGTATCGTGGGGTACCTGGGGACACCGAGGGTGCCTCCAACGGATCGTTTTCGAGTACGTAGGACGACACACGTGAGCTAAGGAGCGGTATTCGCTGCAGAACGGGGAAATAAAGAAGGAAAAATAGAACGAAGAAGAGAGACATAACTATACAGCCATCCTCGACGCGTAACGATGATAATACGCTACGTGCTCCGTGTCTGAAAACGACACTAGACCCGAGACGAATACACACAGGACCTTTCCTCGAGTAATCATATACGTGGCTAACGCTCCACGAGCTTTGTACTCGGACAACACCCACTTGCTCCGCGTTTCGTTCATCGCAGTCCGACCCTTTACGACCTTTTCACATTTTCCGTCTCTGTCCCTTCCGCACCCTTTTGTCGTCCTTCCTCGCTTCCCCCATGGATTCCTCTTTTCCATCATGTTTATTCCCTTCAATTTCTCTTTCTTTTACTCTAACCTGTCCGTTATGCTCCTTCGTTCCTTCTCAGACGTTGATTCCGTCTGACGCGTTTGTCCCCTATATATTTCTTCGTTCTCTTATCTCCTTTCCAGAAGCTTTCATCTAACATATGCCACCAATGCCGATACGATTAGACGCACGTTTCGGTCTTTATTAAAAAAATTTCCGAAAGTTGTAATACAACCCTTCCCGCTGGAGATCTTTCTTTTTTTTATAAGATCACGATCGCTGCCCCGACAGTACAACGTGATTCGTTTTTAATCATTCCGAGGTATAAGCAGGCTTAGGGCAAAGTTTCGCTTTGATACGAGACGTATCGGGAATACGAATTTTTTCGGATTAAAGAAATATCATTCCGGCTAAATCGCATTAACTTCGAAAATTCCCCAAGTTTTACTTATGCAATCGTTTTTGTTTTTAATAAATTGCGTATTACCGCCTGGGGGTTTGTTAGAAAAAATATTTGTATTTATGAAATATGTAAGAATTTTGAAAATGAATGGAAATTTCTAATTAAAAAATTGTTGCTTAAAAATTCTCGAATTCTCCTTTTGCGTCTGTTTTTGTTTAAATGAATTTCGTACCAATGTTCGTTGTTAAAATAATTCTTGAATTTAGAAATAAAGTATGAATTTTGAAAACGGATGAAAATTGCTAATTAAAAATTGTTCCTTAATTTCCAATCTCTAGAGGCTCTTCCCTTGAATTTATGCAATTTCTTTAACCACTTGACTGTTATGACGCACTTTGATGCGTCAAGCGAGCAGTGGCCCAAAGTGTTAAAAATGACAAAAGTGCGGTCAAAAAATATTTCGTAGTTTTACCATTTCCAGGGCCTTAATTGTTTATAAAATGTCGTTTACGAAATATTTATTGACCGCACTTTTGCCATCAAAGTGCGTCATAACAGTCAAGTGGTTAAATAAAATTTCCAATAATGACTCGCCCCATTACGTTCTAAAGTTTATGCAAATAAACCATGTGACACGTGCAAAAACGACGTTACCAATTCAAAGAAAGTTTGCCTTCGTCCAGGCGCAGGCTGAAGTAGAAATTTGTACCCATCAATCTTGGTTCCATCGAGTCCTTAATTAGGCCCCTGCTAGCTTAGCCCTAACTATAGTCTCGATGCGGTACGGATTTCTACTGGGGTTGCTTCTGATTCAAATACAAACTGTCTCTGAATCTAGTACTTATTCTTCGAGGGAATAGTCAACGTATTTATTTTAACCCTCTCGTTACGACGAATCCCTATGATCGCCCAGCGGGAATTTACCTCCCGAAGTAACCCTTATTATTTTTCATTTCGTGCGATTGAACAAAAATGTTTTTTTTCCATCCCCTCCTTTTTCAGCAATTTTTACGGTTTGCGAAAAAAATTTTACTAAAAAAATGGAGCTACACTTTTTCCAATTTTATGGTTGTAGGGATTTCACTGTTACCCCATGAGGGAATATATATTTATAAAACTCGTGCATCGCGAGTAACCAAACCACGACGGTGTGATTAATTCCATCAACAAATCCATACGTTTATATTTCCCAATTCGTTAATTACAGTAAGTGACGCTGTAAATATTTTCTATGTATGGCTGAAGCGTGGGAAAATATTTCGTTCGCGCGAATTTCGCTCCGAAAGGTTCGCAAACTAGAAACCGAAAAGCGTGCGGTATCACTTGCGGCGGAATTTTATTAAAAGGCCCATCATCGAATTCGATAGAGTGCGATAGCGAGGGGTGGTCGTAGATATGAAGTTAGTACCTGTCATTGTATTGCGAAAACAGATTTGGAGAATGCAATTACTCGGTATCGAAACAAAAAAAAAAAGAAATGATTGGATGCTGATGCTGCATTTCAGCCGTGCAACAATGGACACCGGATAAAGTTTGTGGGAAAGATACAGCGCGATAAAAAAAAAATATATGGTTTTTAACTATTGCCGTAATTAAATACGGCACCAACCCCTAATTTCTAGGTTTTCTGGTTTCTTTTAATTTCAAAAGAGGCTAGTTTCAAGATTAAGTCTAACCAATCATTAAATAATTTGTGGCTTCGTGTTTCTTTAGAGACAAAACACGTCAAGTGAGCGCCCCCAAAAAGGGATTTTTAGTCATTCGGCTAAAAATCCCCCAAAGAAGAAGTTACGCTCAGGCGTTCGAGCCTAGAGTAAACTTCAATCGAAGAAAATTGATGCTGAGTTACAGAATATATCAGGGAGTGAAATTTTTTTTGCGGTTTCTTAAAACTGAAGGTCGGAGGAATATTTCGCGGCCAAAATAAAAAAAAATCAAAGCATGAGAAACATTATTAAAAATTCAATTGTTTATTAACTTGTTAGAAATAAATAGGTAAATAAATAAATTTATAAATACTGTTTATTTTATTTAAAAATATGAACTTCAATGAACCTCTCATAAAATGTCCATAACGTTTCGTTACAAAATTGTCCGAGTAATTAACTTTTTTAATTAAAAGTGATTAAAATATTGAAACGTACGTATCGATAATAAAAATTGAAATTTTGCAAAATCCTTTGAGGGTATGTTTAGTAACGGTATAAGCATTCATTTGACTCATGTTTCGTAAAAATCGACGACCTAGTGGTTTTTGGGGGTGCTCACTCGACGTGTTTTGTCTCTCAGTGGTTAATTTTAATAGTTCTTTGATTACGTACGCTTTTTTCAATGTAAAAAAAATAAATAATTCGTGATTTCATTTATTTCGATGCTCCGAAGCGCCACAAGCGCAAAGCAAAGTTTACCAAACCCCGAAAATTAGGTGTTTTGATGAAAAAAATTGCAAATATAGTAAATCCATAAAAGCCTCGAGCGTTTAATCCATTAGTAACCTCAGAGAAGTGTAACCGAAGACGACATTAAACGATCCTCATTCGCGCGAGCTTCGATTGTTCATCGCGGGGTGACTTAATTTACCATTTCGCGTTATCTCATCGCCCACTGGCGAGAAATGTCGTTCTAAATGGTGTTGTCGTCGAAGAAAAATTGCTTCTTACAATTAGATCCATCATCCGGCCGGCGGTCAGTCCGAAGACTGGTTCGCTGTAATAATTCAGACCAGTGCATCATGCGCTCGAGATTGATAACACGGTGGCTTTCAACACCGCAGTTGTCGGTGTATCGGTACGAGACAATTCCTTTTTTCCCCGTCGAAGAGCAAAACCGGACTTGCGGCGATGCGGTTCGACCTAAATCTCGGAAGGTTCGTCCGAAAGTGGCCCAAAAGTGGCGACAAAAGCGCGCGGTTTTGGAAAAAAAATAAAACTCAATTGTCCATCGCTTTTCCACGAAAAATGGAAATCGGACCATGGGGGACCGTTGGGTCGGACGCTTCGCCATGAGAAACGAGCCGTGCGAATTTTTCGAAGGAGAAAATAAATTCTTCCCCGTTCGTTCGCCTCGAAAGCTCGTAAACGCGAATACATAAATTAAAATTGTCTACTTACATAAATTTCGTAGCAGTATTTGCCGTGTAATCTAATACATCATGCGCTTAATAGAACGCTGCTGCCGAAGAAAAGAAGTTAGTTTCCGTGTTAATTAGAAAGACGATCACCCTTTCTATTCATTCTGTTTGAACCTTAACGATCGTTGATGCAGCAACGTACGAGAGATAGACATGTCAGATGTACAACGTCCGCCAATCCATCAGCAGGGCTCTCTATTTCTCTTCCTTCACCCCCCCCCCCCCCCCCTGGTCTTCTTCTCACTCCGAGTGTATGTCGTATACACGTACGTAACCCCATACACCGATGGGGATTTCTATGGTATCGAACTATCTATATACCTATATATAGGGTACGATTAGTTACTACGGCATCTATCTATAGGTACAAACAGTTTATCAATAACGTTCCATCGTTTCCTTCGTAACTTTAATTGAGGAACGTGTTACACGACTCTCACGAGGATATATAACTAAGTCAATTAGTCGTACGGATAAAAATATCTGTACTGTAACAGAGTGTAACTAACAAATACATGGAAATCAATCACTCTTCTTCGTGACTGTTTTGTCAGCCAAACATGAAAAAGTATAACGGGCAAAAAAGCAAGAAACGCTCGACTAAACATCAGTCATTTCAAAAAAAAAAAAACACACACACACACACCCTACGGAATTTTTCTGCCGTGACGAAAATAAATCTAAATTCAAACCTGCGTTCGAACTATCGAAAAAATTACCGATACTTCGTTGAATTATCGCGGTTGATGTCGCACCTGCGTTCGGTCGTTTCCGATTTTTTTTCCAATTTTCGTCGGTGATCGCGTCACATCCTCGCGGAGGTATAACGAGGGGACAGTTTTGAGTCGCGAGAGTTTTTTTCAATAGCGAAATAGTCACCGGGATCTCATTTGACACCGAAGAAAAAATGTAAAATAGTTATAAAAATAATTCAGTTCAAATCGAGTCTTTCCAGTCCAATCGAAATCGGTAAAAAAAAAAAATTGAAAACCCTCACGAAAGTGCTCGACCCTCAACCCCTCGATGTGTGCAATGACGTCTGGGAAAAGTCACGCTGGTGTAGACTTTGACGTCTCAGAGATAGGCTAAGCTTGCACATTATATTTTTTAAAAGTAAATAGTATTTTTGGGACGCATAAAATTTCATTTTGTTTATATGTCATGGGGGTCATGGGGGGGGGGGGGGGGGGATAGGGTGCTTCCTGCTTTTCTATGGCAAATTGAAAATGGCACGACACGGCACAGTTCCTTGAGTGTTGCGTGTTATTACGATGTCATCGTCTTGTTAGCGGTGACTTCGAACATCGCGGTGCGTTATGCCATTACGGAAGATAAAAATGAGGAGAAGACTAGCAGCGGAACACGTTTTCAGTAGCTGAAACACGAAATACGCATACACATTGAAAATTTCCTTAGGAGAAAATCTTAACAGATTACGTAGCAGCAGCAGCAGCATTACAAGAAGAATATATAAAAGCAGTGATGATATCCTAGACCCTCGTATTCTCTCGTGTACTTACTACCGGTAGAGTATGTATTCCCACTGTTGCGGTCTTTTCTACGTGATAAAACCACCTTAGCATTACCGTTGGGTGTCACGTACTGATTCTCTTACGAATTCGTGACTAAGAACCAACCACAAAGTGTCCCAAAAATCCCTCGACGAGTCTCGAATACCAAACTCAAATCTTCTTTTTCGTTATACATACGTCTCCTTCCCTCCTTCATACGTATCCTACACTTTGATACTTTTCCACGCTTGATATGTACAACATACCCTCACGTGAGTTTCTTTCACTTAATTTTATATCTGCTTTATATATATATATATATATAGCTACAAATATTCTCTTTACGTTTGTATGAATGGCATTATCGTTCCTCTGACGGTCTGTCGAAAGCTCGGGGTTTTTATATCCCCGAAATGTGGAAATAAAAATATGACACGAATCCAGATCAACTAACGAGATGTCGGAGCAATCGGTTCGATCATAAACCTGAAAATAGCCGAAGATCAGGTTCGTGACATCAAAGGATTTCTCGAATCTGGACGGAAAAAGGGGATTTACAATATTTATAAAATGCGCTCGGGACGAATAAACAAAATTCTATCTTTAATACCGAAAATTAAAATTCTAATCATTGAAATATTATAGATAGGCTATTGTCAATAATAAATCAAATTTTGTTATAAATATTCTACCGATAAATGGAATAAAAATAATTAATGAAATAATAAACGTCTACCATTTTGTTATTTAATTTTAAGTTGTTTTTTTTTCTTTTTGAAGAAATTATTATGATTTTTACGATTTCCCTTTCCCCGGCGTACAAATCTCCCAGATTTATGACGTCATTTGATTGCTACATCTCACAGAGATCTGCCCAAAATCAATATGAAGGTACAGTCGTCAAAATTTGCTAGGGTCAAAATTGCTGATGTTTTTTGCTTTCTTTGCTTCGAAAATAAATCTGGTCTATATACAAACGGTAACATGGTCATGTTTCCCAAAAGCCAATGTTGGGACCTTAACGCCGACACCAGAGGTCTCGAGTTCGAATCCCAGTCAGAGAAACTGAACTGAAAATAATTTTCCAGAATTTGCAAGTCATAGCTCGCACATTCGCTATCGATGTTCGAGCAGCGATATTTTTTATCTTTGCCTCCAAGAGATTTCGTGTAACAACGAACGCGATTCTCGCAAGGAGTACGTTTCTCCAAACGCGCACACTTTTATCCGGGCAAAGAGTTAGCCGTGGAGCGAAGCTTAAGAAATTTCAATAAAAATCCAACAAATCAAATGTTAATATATTCCGAGTACTTCCATGTCTAGATAAAAGAGAAAGATAAGTATATCAATCATTTTCATTCACGAGATTGCGTTCGATAGCAGCTACTTCGTATAAGAATGAGATTTAGGGGAAGACGCCAAGTTGTTAGAAAGCAGAGGTTTTCGTTTTGCGGTATCGCAAGTGTGTTTCGCCGGTGGAGTACACGTACACATCTGCCGCTACCTATATACATATAAAGTTACTCTTGAACTTGGACGTCTTCATCGAAAAATTGCGAAGCATTTATCTTGTTGGCTCGGCGCGCACCGTAGGAACACAATTCCTTCCTGGACTCATCCTTTATTTGTACTTGTTTTCTTCCTTCTACCACCACCTTACATATATATATATCTCCTTCTTCCTTTTGGTCCCTTTTTTTTCAGCAATGCGCTTAACAATGTCTCGCACAGGACTTGCGGACGTAGCTGTTTAAGTTACCACCTCTTTGAAGTAACCCGGCGTACTTATCGCTTTGATTGACGTCCCCTTCATTCGTATTCTCTCTAACTTTCGCTCCATCTCCTTCACTCCCACGGTTTCAGCGGGGCCATATTTACATGAAAATAAATGCACCTTGTCAGATCGTACCGGGCAAACTGGCGCTCCGTATGTACTGAATAAAATCACCAGAGAGAGAGAGAGAGAGAGAGAAAGGAGTAAAGGAAGAAAGGAAACGAATTGCCCCGAAATCAAGCATCGCCCTGGACAAACAAGTGGAAAAGGCACGAGAGAGAGTGAGAGAGAGAGGGGGGAGAGAGTATCGACTCTTGCGCGCTTCTTCTTTTCCTTTCCTCCTCAAAACTTCCATTACTCCTCTTTTTTGAAATAACGCTGACATAATTATTTATCAGAAGTTGCAGTTTGTCGTTTGTAAGCTATATCGTAAAGCCAAGGGACCTTTAGAAGTTGACTCTTTGAGACACTGGAGCGGAAACATGAGACGTAGCATGGGTTCTACGATGCGAGTTAATCCCTTGAGACAACTGGGAGCCATGGTTGAAATGGCTGGCGGAAAACCCGAGGTATTCTCGACTACTCTGCTGCCACTATACCCTTACTCTGCTACTATTACTCTCAACAATGTTATTATTACGCGTCTACTACCATTCCTCTTTCTCTTCTTCTTCTTCTTCTTCTTCTTTATCCACTTCTCTGCTTTAACCTCAGCTTCAGCTTCATCCCTCCACCCTGTATGCCCTTTTCCTCTTTCTTCCTCCTCATACGTCCGTACGCGTTACGCGGGTAATTTATGTCGCACTTTGTACTCATACGTGCTGCTCCCGGATGAGTCTTTAACGTCCTTTACACGTATAAATCTTCCCAGTTGAACTAATAAACATTTGCCAGCCAACAATCATCATAAAAAAATTATGGCACTCACACGTGTCTTTGGAGTAACTTATGTTATCGGGGAAAACGATACACGCGTGTCTATTCGACATATTGCGAGATCTGCGGAAATTCGCTCATCCACGGGCATGCGTTAACCCATTTTTGAGTTGTGTCTTTGGCAAAATGGAGCGAAGAATTTTTACGTTAGGGAACGAAATTAATGAGCTTGGACCGAATTAAGGCCAATTACCCTGTAAAATGAAACGCTGTAAATAAAGTAATGCAGATATCAAGCTCGAAATCTTATCGAATGATCTCGGCGAAACTGTTACGAATATCGACAAAAAGCCGGCATTGGAGACCAATGCCACTGGAAGCACGGTAGCATCGACATTGGCACTTTGCAGTTGCATGCTTCGGTTGCATGTTTGAAACGTGTTTGAAACACGATATAATTGGAACATTAATGGGTTAACGAGCAACCGGACACAGACCCACTCCTATCGAAAGAGCATTATTGAATGTCAATAGCGTTAGTCCGACATTCTACCATCATTCACTTTAATCGTCACTGTTTTTCAGCAGTGGTGGGACAATTAATCATTTGTAGTTCAGCGACGAAAGTAAAATGTTACGGTTGAAATTTAGTAACTGTTCGCGTTAGAGGATCTTCTAACTATTTTCCAATTTTCTGTTCAACCAAATATCCGGATTGCTGTATCGGTACGTTAATCAGAATAAAATCAATTAATAAGTAGTCTCTTTCGTTGAAAATAAGAAAATTCGACACGAATAGTTGCAATAATTGCAATTCGGTTGATTTTGATTCAGGTTCAAATCTAAATTTGTATGGCTACAAAAAATCAAAAAACAGATCAAACAAATTGGCTTTCGAGCAATTTTAACACTATTTCTACCAAAGGTGTCTTCGATTTATTTTCGAGGTTAAATTTAATCTTTTTTTGAAATCCACAAACATTTCCTGCAAGTATGAGCAAAATCGCTCCACAGATACAAAAGGTACTAGACTTCAGCGCCACCTATCGGAGCGAAGCTGACCTAAAAACACTACTCTAGACCTTAATAACCAACGGTACGAAGATCACCTCCATAGGTCCAGTGGTTTCTTAGCGATGATGCGGTTTACTCACGCACAATGGATTTCATATGCAAAGATTTCCCTGTGACATGTTTTTTTCATATCCGAATATTTCAGAATCTATATGTTTCTACCTCAAAACCGTATTCTTCTTCGACGAGGGAGCAATTAGCCTAAAATTCTGCAGTTAAACGTTCCAGACTCGAGAGTGGCTACTGGAGAGTGGCTTACTGGAGTTTGTCAACAAGTGCTGGATCCAGTATGTACAATTGTAGTGGATTGCCTTTGGGATGCTTCTATTTTCACGCAGGATTTCACTCCTTCACATACGTACGTATGTATGTATGTATGTGTGTACCCCGGATTGAAATCGAACGTCGATTTCTCAGTGCAGTTGACAATTCCGAAGACGTTACTGCCGGCTAAAAAACAACCACCACCCACGCTTTTTCTTCGCGAAGAATCCTCGGAAGCTAATGCATTTTGCTGATAGTCGCCTATAGAATTTTAGCGTTTCTCGTGTCGGTCCCTAGGGTTTTTAATTTTTCACTTGGACCGCGATCCCAAATCGGTTGCTCGACGTGACGCGTTTTTGCGTTACACGCGCCAGATCGGGACTTTTTTTCTCATTATTCTTTTCTTCAAGCGGCCGCGAGTTACCTCCCGGCCCGATTCTCGCAGTGCTCGTATCGAGAAATGCGTTTTCTGGCTAGCCCATTTTTCTACGAGATGTTTCAATTTCTTCGAGAAAATTGACTAGCCGGCCGGTGATTTTTCGAATCGCGGCGAAAACCGTTCGTTCTTTTGCATGGAAGAAAACAATTGCGAAGCAATCACGCGGCTGTACGTAGCAAAGTTCCTTAAGACGGTATATAAGTAAAATAATGATAACAACAATAATAATCATAATAATAATAATAATGATTTTCAACGCTCGGGGAAAGAAATGGGAAAAAGAAACAACTACTTGCAGTTGGAAAATGAGAGAACGGTAAGCGTGTATAAGGAAACACAAAAGACGCTCCTAAAGTATGCGCAACGACGTGAAGAGTACACAGTGCACAAGGTATTATATACTATATATATATATATATATATAACATATCTGCAGCGTCTACCACCTACCCCAGCTATTACTAAAAGAAAGAGGGAATGATGGCAAGATAAAGCGGCAAAGGGGGATAGAGAACGGTCTCTCAAACGGATAAACTCGTTGCACAGATCGTTTAGCCATCGCCCCGAGCGCTTTCTGATTGCTTCCCTCTGTGCTCCCCGTCTCTGTCCCTCGGACGTCTTTTTTTCGCTCTCTCCTGCTCGCACGCGCAAGACGTGATATTATACCGAGCAATTGAATTTCTTGCACCCTGCTACTCCGGCCGCGGCCTTTTTCGAACTTATTCAACCGAATCGGAGTCTTCATCGCTGGTGGTCGGCTTTCTTCTCTTACCTCCGAAACGCCTCTGTGTACCGATACTTTGTAGATACTTGCTCCGCACTGGTACACCTGATCTTTTCGGTTTTTTCCCGGACCCATTAGCCGCTTGCTGGATAAACGTCGCTTCTGGAATTCGAATCGCCCAGCGGTCCCTAATTGCACTCGTTATCACGACAAATTTTAATTTGGTCTTTTGTGCTACTACCACCCACTACTACTACTAGTAACAACAACAATAACAACAACAACAACAACAGCAACAGCAACAACAACAGCAACAGCAGCAGCAGCAGCAGCAGCAGCAGCAACAGCAGCAACATCAACACCAACAGCAACAGCAACAGCAACAACAACAACAGCAGCAGCAGCAGCAGCAGCAGCAACAACAGCAGCAGCAGCAACAACAACAACAACAACAACAACAACAACAACAACAACAACAACAACAGCAACAACAATAACAATTATAATAACAATAATAATAATAATAATAATAATAATAATAATAATAATAATAATAATAATAATAATAATAATAATAATAATAATAATAATAATAATGCATAGTAAATATTTCAGTGACATTGAAATTCACAATTTACGTCACTAAAATCCACAAAATTTGCAGAAACCCGAAAATCGTTAAAAATTCTGCGCAATGAAAAAAATTGGAAATTGTCCAAAACTTTTGGGGTAGGTAGGTAATTAATTTGTTTTTTTAAACTTAGAAATATAAAATTTGATTCTTGCGCTATCGGTAGTAACGTCACTTTCCCCTCCATCCGTATATAATTGTTACACGTATGTACATGCGTATCTCCATTTTGTCACTAAAAGTACTTGCGTGGAAGTTCAACATTGACGTATGAATATTATAGTAATACTATATACAAGAAGAAATTGTGTGTAAATTAATGTGTACAAATACGCATACGTAATCAATATACGGACGTCACGTCCAGAGCGTTAATGTCACAAATTAAATTGACGTAAGCATCGAAATGTAATAATTAATTTTGTAATTACAAATAACATACGATTATATACATGTACTCTGAATTACGGATACAAACATCAGCACTGAATGTATTCATTACAATCATTCTCATGAATTTTGAGAGATAATTCGAGTTTTTTTTTAATTTCGATGTTTAACACTAACCTGGAAATTAATTAACCAATGCAATTTCTTTATAAAAGTCGCGCAAACCTTCAAGACTTTAAAAGTTCAAAACTGTAAAATAGATGATAAATATAAAAAAACAATGAATACACGTAAGTGCCCCTGCAAGGGTTGAACAGCATAATAATAAACTATACCAACCCTTGCTTATAACAAGAAAGTTCAAAATTTTTCTTCACGAGTACTTTTTATATTTTCACAAAATAACTTTTTTTTTTAAATTGAAAATCTCAATAGACCACTTTTTTCGCGCAAAAGAAATTTTTATAACTGGGATCTAAAAGTCCCTAGCGCGCCAATTATGTCACTTTAGCGAAATGGGCTCGCTAAGGGTTGAATATTAAAATCTCGAAGACTAATTATTTAACTAAACATTGATTCTACTTCTGAACCATCGATGCGACGTTAACCGACTCCTTTTCTTCGTATAAAACAAAATTCGTATTTTGATCGAAGGGAATCGATGGGAAGGGAAGCCAATATCGAGGTTGCTTCGAAAATTCTCACAACAACGGCCAATTTTAGAGATCTACGAGCAACGACTTCGAATGAAAATGGAAATAGGAGGAAAATTCTGCAAAATTAAATATAGATATCGTCCAATACAATCAAACAGATACCATCGAAATAACCCATCGGGGCGATCGAGGAAAACTATTACAGATTTCAAGAAAAGGGACGCGAATTGTTTATTCCGGCTTGGAAACGGATAAAACCGCGTACGATATGTGTAATAAAAAAAACGGGGCGATAAGCGGTAAATGACTGCACGAATGTACACGCCCAGCCAAGATAAAGGTTTTCGCGTTTCTGGAGAGATAACAAACCGGCGAGATCTTACTTAGCTCCTTTTTTTTTTTCATCAAATATTTCTTTGAATAATTGCAAAGCAGCTAAGAAAGTAGGTACCTTAGGATAATAGAGGAGAATACGTCAGTAAAATTAATGCCTCGAAGCTCTTTAGCAGCTTAACGCGCAAACACGCTTTGCGCCTACTTGGATGGATTTTAGTTGCGCGGGATAAGGAGAAATGGGGGAAGGAGGGAAGTTAAGGGAAAAATACGGAGAAATGTGACGTTAAGTAAATTAACATAAAAACACGAGCGGCGGAATAAATCTACGGGAGGATGTGTTTTCCAACTATTTTCGAGATAAACGTATATTTTTGGAGGATACGTCTGTCTCCTTGCCTATTGTTGCTACCGGTCGCTATTATTACAGTCGCGCATCTTCCCCCGTGACTCTTATCTCCGCTCTTTTTATATCCCCAATAACGTTTCCGTAAAAATAGGAAAAAACGAGGAACAAATGCCACATAATCCTTCGGACTAACGTATCGCCGGTCGTTAGACTTGGAGGAGAGCGTCATTAAAAAACCGTGAAGGAAGTGCCATGTCGAAGCACGTGTTCACAAGATTGACGAAAATCATAGCTTCTTTTTCCATGGAACGGGAAAGCTTGGCCTCGGTTTCCTCCCTCTCTTTTTCTGACTTTCCGCCTTCTCGTCTTCGCTCTTTCCTCGCCATTACTCCTCTTTCTTTTAACTTCGCCGGTGTCCTCGTTTTCCATCTCAATTTGCTGGGGCCCCGTCTCTCTCCCTCTTTCGCACTTTACGCCGATTTTCCTCCTCTTGCGCTTTTTTCGCGTTTTAATTTCCTATTTCGCTCTTTTTGCCGGAGTGCTTCCTTCCCTCTCGCTCCCGCTCCTCGCGGCAACGTCTCTCTCCTTTGCTCGCACGTTCATTTCGAGTCCCCTGAATGAGGGTGTCACCCTCATTCAAGAATAGATTCCTTAAGCGACTAATCACTCTTCGGTGGCAATTTTACGGAGAATGACGGTGGAATGTCGGCACTGAGACACCTTGACTTAATTACCCCACTCATTCTGTGTATAACCTCCCTTCTGTCCCACACTAAACTAATACCACTACTACTACTACCACTACTACAACTCTTCTCCTTTCTCTCTCTCTCTCTCTCTCTCTCTTCCTCGCCTTTATCTACTCTTTTCTTATCCTCTTCGCCGACACCCACCACGCGATATAATTGAGCTTTTAATCCACGTGCCTCTGCTTTTCCACTGTAAGCTAACCCACGTTATAGCGTTTGAGCCATTAGTCCTAGGTGATTTAATGTGGTCCCTTAATAATTCTTTTTTTTTTTTTCTTCAACTTCAATGTTACGACAGAACTTCGGAGATATATGTACAGGAAGCCTACATTTTTTTTGCCCGTTGCGTGAGTCTTAGATAAGAAGGGAATTACCTCCACTGATCGAGTGCAGGTAATTAGGGCAGCTTTTGAAAGTCAGAACTCAAGTCTCGCCATAGTCTTTTTTTCCACGTCCAAATTGCAATGGGGTCCCGTAACGAATGTGACGATTTGGTAAAAACTAGGGTCGCGAGCAGGACTGCAACGTTGAGACTATTTCTACCGCGCTAATTACACGTAATCCAAAAGCAAAAATACAGAATTATAATTTAAATAGATTTTCTTAATTGATACCAAATTTTTTACAGACGCGTAATTGCTATTCTTAGCACCTCCCGTTTGTGGATTTCAAAAAAGATTCAATTAAACCTCGAAAATAATTCTAAATGAAAATCCTAAAAGGCGTTTTTTGACACCTTTGGTAGAAATAGTGTTAAGACATAAGTGTTCGAATTTTGGTTCGAAATCCCAAAACGTATGAATTTTTTTACTGTTCCAGCTCCGATTTTGGGGTCTCAAGATTTCGGATTTTTCCTTCCAAGTCAATTTTCTGCCTCCGGAATAAATATCAATGCCGCCTTATTTGTCCAATACGAATCTACTAAAATTTACATTTCGAGAAGGAACTTTCAACCCTTCACCGTTTTAGTGCGAAGCGGCGCGATCGCGCTTCTTCCGTTTCATGTCCAAAAAGGCCGAAATTTTGGAAATAAGAAATGAAAAGAGCGCTCGGCAATTTTTTATTCGGAAACAAAAAATAAGACCTCTGGCACTAAAAAGGTTAATGCGAGCTAATTACCATCTCAATATAACTTATAAAAAGTGCGGGATTAAAATTATGTAAGCTAAAATATACCCATGGCGTCAGGAATTAAAAATAGCATGTATAGGATAGCAAACCACGCAGCTGGTCGTAGAGATAAGGTGGCCAGCCCATTTAATTTCTTCTGCTGCTTCTATATTCTATATAACTAATGATTTGAGTTGTTTGAATGCGAACACACTGCGCATTCTGATAAAGTAATTAGCCGATTAGTCGTGCGGTTTCTTTCACAGATCCGCCGTTTTATTTTTACCTGATGACTAAGACCTACCATTAATTTACACACATTTCTCCTTTTAATCTCTTAACGAGCGAATTGTCTCGGAGAATTAAAGTGAAACATTTCACTCGAGCTAAGTCTCTAACGAATGCTGCGAGAGAATTCCACGGTGAGTTTTGCCACAGTGTCACGAAGCGCTCGAGAAAGCGCCATAACCCTTTCACCGTCACCATGCACCCAACGCAAAAATGGAGAAAATGAGAGCAGGTGATGATATCCGGGTCTACGCCATACTTCCACTCCCAATTTCCTCAAATCACGAAGTTCTTGGGCATGAGCGAACCCGAGGAATCGCTATTTATCGAAGCCCGTGCTTCGAGTTGACACGCGGACTCCTGCAACAGCATCATCCTTGCGTGGGTCTTGAGGTAACATCATGTTAAATACCGAGTGGGATGGAATGCATGTAATAGCGACACTGGGAAAAATTGTGGCGGTAAATGCTACCACCAAGGAGGCTTCTACGTCTCACTTTCGAAGCGCGATGAAGAGAAACGTCAGTTCGTCGGCAGCCAATAGCTTCGAGCAATCTTTAGTCTACGCAGGCTAGGGTTCGAAATTCGAATTCGGTACTTGTCTCACGGGACAATCGCGGCGCTCCTGTTGAAGTTATTCCATATTTTTCGATTTCGTTGCACCGATCCGTCGGAGGATCCTTGGCGACCTTGCGACGCCTGTGCGAGGCCGATGTCACTTTGACGCAGGCACGATCGTGAGACGATAGAAGATAAGTCCGTGTGGCGGTTATCCTTTTGCGTCAATTTTTGCAGCCTCTATCTCAAGCTTCAAATCGTAGACTCGAAAGCTACGGTGGACACGTAAACGTTCTTTAAATACCTCCGCGCAGCGCGGTATGACATGCAGCCTATCAAAAGGTGTGATCTCATCTGCAACATTTCTTTCCCCGAGTAGCAATTTTTTTGTTTGGTTTTCGCGAGGGAATACGCTCGAAAGTTTAGACACAGGATATGAAACTTCGGAATGGCTTCTGGAGGTTCTTCAGCAGCACTTGTTTTTTGCTCCGCTGTTTCATTTTTAGCGAAAAAGGGAGCACACATGTAACATTATTTTCACTAGTCGTAAAATCCTCTTTTTTTCCCTCCTTCCAACAAAAATATTGCGGCAGTCGAGGCAACAACGAGCATCAGAAGCATCAGCAAATGTTGCAGCATGCGTAAGGGTTATGCGCCTTCTCGTGTGTTGGCGGTTAACTTCACAAGGTTTCCGTCGTCGAGCCGTGGAGAAAAGGACAAAGAGCAAAA
This sequence comes from Gasteruption jaculator, assembly GCA_949825005.1. Lineage (NCBI taxonomy): Eukaryota > Metazoa > Arthropoda > Insecta > Hymenoptera > Gasteruptiidae > Gasteruption > Gasteruption jaculator. The sequence goes on from OX463776.1 coordinate 5,830,945, forward strand.
AGGACAAAAGGGTAACGTCTTCTAGCCCTTTATAGTTATCTTATTTTTTTTTTTTTAGACTTTTATACCTATGTATTTCAGGATTTTTTTCTCGAACGAGGGAGACTCTCAGTGGAGGGAGAGTATACATACCCGCTCTTACTCCAGGGGCCAAATCACGGATTTCTTTTGACTTTCCGGCCAAGTGTCCGATACCGAAGCCGTGGAATGTCAGGGGGACATATTTCATATGCGTATGTGTAATAACACGCGGAGGCTGGATCGTGAACATTTTTAGATATGAGGGAAATTCCTGATGCGGCTAAATTAGGAAATGTTATTTACGACGAAACTTATTTGTTTCGAAAATATTTTAGGCAAAAGCCTCCTTTGTCCCGTCTCCCTTTTCTCGAGTATGTGCATGTTTAGGTAATAATACGTTTACTTTTACACAAAGGAACGAGGATGAAGATATTTTTCGTAAAGTAATTCTCCCTGGGTACCAACATAAACGAGCTTGAATCCCACGTGGCCTGGGAAGGATTATATCGAAAGCGAGCAAAAATTGTACCGCTTATTATGTATCAATTTATTTTTAAACAATTTTTTTTTAAATAATACCAAAAGTAAAACGAAAATTGTATCTTATCTTTAGCTCAAAAAGCACTAATGGCGTTGATACCCTTTTTCGTTTAGATCCGGGGGGATCGTTGCATCCCTTCCACGTGTTGCATCGTACCAGCTGTTAATGTGATTTACGCACGAAGCGTGTACACTTTTACTTTTTTTCCCTCTCAACTTCTCGATAACGTATCATTACCGGGAAGATTAAAGAACTCCCCCACAAAGTTAAGGAAACGCGTACAGAAAAAATAAGAAAAATTGGTAAAGTAGTTTTCGAGTTAAACGGTGACACTTGGATCTTAAGTTACGTTTTTAACCGTAGAACAGCACACCTCGAAACTTGAACGTAATCGATTTTCCAAAAAACGGTATTTATTTTGAAAAATGAAGGGGGCGATTTTTCGAGAATTACTAATTTTCGTAATATCGCACATAATTACAGATTTGGAGTTCCGACAATTTTCGATTTTGGACGATGGAGTTGGAAAATCGCGTGGGGTCATATTGACCCCATGCGCTGTTCCAGGGTTAAGTATCAGTAAAAATTAGTCGAGAATTATTAGCGACTGGAATTGTTAATATACGAATAAACTTGTTATTTTTTTGAACAATATTTGTTAACAAATATTCTCTGAAAAAGGGAGACAATTTTTTCATGAATGGGAGTATCAATAATTTCGATAAAACAAATAATGAATTATTTACTATTTATTTTTGCGAATATTGCGGATCTGCCATCTTCTGGACGAGTCCTGGAAACTAATACCCCCCTTCCAAGTATATTCGCCTTATTTCCGATTTTACACAAAACTACGGGATTTCCAGTAGTTTACAGTAATCTCTTGGATTACGAAATCCCCGCAGAGGTCTCCTGAGAAACTGATCTTGCGGCCAAAGTCTGGAGAGATTTCAAAGTACAGCTAAGGATAGTTCCTAATACTTTGAAAGCTCTGCCAAATTTCCATCATTGCTATCATTTCGCTACGAGATTTCTATTTCATCACACTCTCCTTGGGGTTATCCTTAAAAGGGGGTAACTGAATTTTGGTAAATATCACCGCTAACAAGTTTCTGGCTCTTGCTGTTCAACTTTTTCTTCCAGAAGTTTTAATCCAATTCACCTCGGCTCAACTTCGTCGAGAATGATCGATAATTAATGGACCAAGAATTGCCTTATTGGATCAATCGCAGCAAACTTGGACGAAAACTTGTACATACTATGTACACAAGCCGAAGCGTTCATCAGTTACTTACCTTAATGTCTCGTTAGGCATTAAACTAGCGCAGGATATGAGTCTGGTAACTCGCGTGTAAACCAGATAAATACTGGTGATATTGACGAAAGGTTGCCCAGAAATGGGTGCAATATTCGGATCCACAAAAAGTGTATTATTGCTTATTAGCTTGAATTCAAGATTCATTAATCACTTACTAATATTCTATTATTACGAGTATTACTATTAATCTATTATTGTTCTTATAAATTTTCTATGTAGCTTTTTATTTTAATTTAGCGTTATAAAAATTAATATCAAATCTATATGTTACTTTTTCGTATTTAAAGTGTTTACAGCATTTTATTTATTTTTTTTCTCGATTGCCCGATAATTTATTATGACACCTAATACGTGATAAATAAATTTCCCAGAAAGTTAAAAAATCATAGGAAAGAAATATTTATAAAAAAAAAATTCGGTACACTAATTCTTTTTAAGTTAAATGCCTTCAATGAGTAATTTGAGTTACATAATCAAATTAGCGTAAATCAACAAGAATACTAGAACATTACGAAAAAAATCAAATTAAATAAAAAAAAAACATGGAAATTCTTAAACAATTGAAATCCTGGTGAAAAAAAGATGAAGGGAAGAAACATTTGTAAATGCGAAAATAGAAGTTTTTCTATACATTATGCTCTATACGTGTTCTTTTTCCTCCAGCTTTTTATTCATCGTTGCAGGAAAGTAATACAAAGTTTCCACACTCATATCTCTTCTTTTCTCTGCAATTTGTTGTTGTAGAACTACCTTTGTAAATATTCATTGCGTAATTCACGCGAACCATTTACAAATACGGTTGCGTTAAACTTATGCGTTTTCTCTTCAAATATATTCCCGATACTTTTTCGCACAATCTTTTAGCATTTTTCCAAATGAATATTTATCTCCTTTTATTATTTTCATTCCTCGCCGGTTCCCAAATAAATTTACCTTCGCGTGGGAACAAAGTTCACCGGATAAGACCGTGATATTAAAATAGTTCAGTTGGACGAGAAGCCCAGGATCTTGGTTCGAATCCAGGTCCTGGGCTATTCTTCCACGTATCCCTCTCTCGCTTTAACAAAAAATTTCGGAAAAAAATACAAAATCGCTCTGGCTCGGTATCTCGAGACTCGCAAAAAAAAAAATAATTCAATTCGGATCTTGCAACACGAAATTGAATAATTCGAGATTGCATCCATACGGAATCAAGATCGTACGGTTGGAATCTGGGAGAGATTTCCCAGCGATCGACATGATCCTCGGTCATAGTTCGAAATTCAACGGGATTCGAACCCGTGTACCGGTACTATGACCTCCGGCTCACCACTTTCGTTTCGTATGCAGACGCGCGAGTTATTAATATGCTCCTTCCTGTGGTGCTCTTTCGGGCCGTACATCTTGGGATTTAGATTGCGACGTATTAAAAACGTATTTATGTGACTTTTTCTGCGGGGGTGAAAATGGCAATGGAGGAGAGAACTAAAAAAGGAAAAAGGCAGTCGAGGGGGGGTACCGGGCACGAGAGGAAGAGATGTGCGGAGAATCGTACGGACGGTGAACATGGCAACTATTTATGAAGGTATCCTTTTCCACAACGGCTGACAAGCTCTGGACAAATTGAGCGTGCGTTAACTCGATGGATGAATACATTCCACTTGATGCGACCGAAGAAAAGAGAAGGAATGGATGGAGGGACTTCTACACAGTGATTCTCAGCGTAGGTCTCGTATTAATAGACTTTACTCGAGAGATCGTAACTCTTTCGAGTGTCTCTTGACTCTTTCCATCCCATTCTTTCTCTCTTCGCTTCGTTGGAATCTTAAATGGCCTGCCATTTTAGTTATGAGCTTTATCGCAGCTACTTGAGAAATAAACGGCGCCGTATAAACGCTCATCCATGGATACGATAATAAGTACTCTGTGTGTGGGTACACACGCTCACTAATAATCTCGGAAACAATTTATACACATGTTTCGAGACGCGTCATCCATTTCGTCGGACGAGTTTCCACGATTTAAAAGTTCCCGAAGCTCGTATTTTCAATGATTCCTGCGCCGCATGCGTTCGCCTCGTTTCTGGAGAACAAGATTTGGGGAATGAGTTCACGGGGGGTAGCATGGGGTTGACACGAGTTCAATCACGACGACAATTTATTATTGTCAACCGAAGTGACGGACTCAATCGGAAAATGCAGGAAGCATCAATCGAACAAAATTTCCATATGAGCCTTAAATGGGGGTCTTTCTGGGGTCTGAAGGATCCCAGACTAGTTCAACCCCAATTTGAGCATCTTTGTATTTATGAAAAGTTATAAAGTTTTCGTTTTTCACATTTTTTTTCCAGCAAATTGAGCCGTTCATTTTGAAAGTGGCCTAAATCCAGTTTTTAAAAAATTTTTCAAAATGGTTTTTTATCAAAACTAATGTCAAGGGGCACATGTTAGTACAGTCAACAACAAAAAACTAAAAAATGGACTTAGACCACTTTCAATGACATTATTTATCAAAAACTACTTAAAAATCAATTTTGAGTTAGGAAATGTGAATAAATTTGAATTTTACGTTTATTTTCAGTCAGTTAATAAAAAATTTGAAAATTTTTAATAACGTGATGTAACATAACGTGACGTAATGCAATGTAATTTTGATCATGTAACACATTTAACGAATTTTACGTTTGCAATGCATTTCCCGTTGGCCGGATTTTTGCATCGTCTGCATCATAGCCTGTCACAATAAAATCTGAAAATTGTATTCGTTACGCGTAAACATCAATGAAGCGTTACAATAAAAGTAATACGATTGTGACATATGGTAATATGATAATAATGGAAATAATGCTTGCATTAACCAAGATAATCCCATTCCGTTCGATAGTTCCCTGTTCTCTCTGGTCCAACTGTGTGAATCAGCGAATTTTTTTTTTGTTGCACGATATCGAAAATATGAAAATAGACCTCGAGGGCGCGAATAAAAGCTGATTGAAACCCAACACCTACGATTCTGTTCCAACTTTTGTAAAATTCCGCAAAAAATCAATGGAAATCCGTGTGACAAATTTGCCAAACACTGTTTTGCACGAAATCGTTGAGCGCGCGTTCGCCAAGTGCAATAGACCGTCTTCGTTTGTTCCTAACCTACTCATAGGGAACAACGATACCATTTCAGATTAGGTAGCACCAACCATCCCGTTTCCCTCAACTTTTCTCTACTCCTTTTGACTTTCGCGTAACCGCAAGTGCATATGGGACCAAGTGCGCACGAAGCAGCAGACTTTCGTCGGTAATGACACTCCTGTCAATGCTACCGAGGCAGGAATTTCGAATTGCAACTGCACAGGAAACGCTTCCGCAGTGGCCCAAGGGTACCACAGGTGCCATAATTACGGCACCTCTGCCCCGAACGAGAAAAAATTGTGGCAAAGTTTGGGCATGCCATCGTTTCCAAATGTGTCTTCCCATTCCAGATGGAAAAAATGACCACTTCGAATTTGACCAAAAAAAAAAGGAAACGTTCCATTTGGATGGCATTTTTCGAAAGAAGAAGGGAAAGGAAACTGTCACGAATGATAAACCGTAGCGTGACTGAAAAAGTCAAGAAAATTGAAGTCAATACCGAGAAAGAATAAGCCGTGTCCGACTTTATGTGTCTCAGTGTCTCATTTCTCTCATACTTGGCATTACATTTATGTGTGTGTGTGTGTCTACATGCTGAGGAAAAATAAAATGGAGAGTAAAAAGAATCCGAGAAAATATGAAACATAAGAATCCATTTTTTTGTTGTAACTGATGGTATAAGATGTAGCGAAGGGAAAGGAAGAAAGAGGGAAGGAAACGGTAGAAAAATGGATACAAAGAGAGTTGATTCTCCGTGTTATTCAGCAGGAGATAAAAGGAAGGAAGGAGACAGGGAGAAAGAGCACCTCTCTACACATGTATAGGATCATCGGCTTTATTCCATGATTACATTGGACTCCATTGCTAGTTCAATCCATAGGAACAAGATAGACAATGTAACTGTGGTCCAAATAAGTTCGTCTCATAGCAGCAAAGTAAGTACGTAGTCCAAGTAGAAGCAGGATCTGATATTTCTCTCCGGTAGAACACACGAACGTGGTTATTGGAGAATGGCAAGGGAAAAGCAGTGACGAGGAGACAGAGGCTATTTTCTTGCATTCAATCTCGATACAGATATAGAAAATAAGCAGAGAGCTGTGGCAAAAGGTGCGAGAAGAGGAATGAAAATGGTACTCGGGATGCTGTGTCGCCAAGGTGTAGTACGTAGTAGTCGTTGGAAATGAAATTTTCATCCAGATCAGACGTTTTTCCTTCACACCTTTACGTTATATAGTGGTACTGCAGCCTCCCTCAAAGGATTCTCTGGGAAGCTGTCCTTGGAAACGCTAACGAGTACAAAGGGTTCTGCCGAAGACCTTCTTGCCCGGGTCCTCTCTCGGCACCCTATTTTCGTCGAGTTGCATATTTGTGACTTAAGTAGAGTATGCAAGTGAAAGGATTATGTACGAATTAGAATATTTGGCAACGCATGGTCGTGGATCCGAGGAAAAGGCGTTTAATACTATTTCTACCAAGCTAATTATACCTAATAAAAAATTGAAAACCAAAAATTTCTGAATTAAAATTAAAATAAATTTTCTTAATTAATACCCAATTTTTTACAGACGCAGAATTGCTCTGTTAAGCACCTCCCGTTTGTGGATTTCAAAAAAGTATTAAATTAAACCTCGAAAATAATTCTAAATAAATTAAAATTCTAAAAGGTGTCTTTTGTCACCTTTGGTAGGAATAGTGTTGAAGCTCGTTTTGAGGCGCTATAATTCCTTCAGTTTTATAAATACGTGAAGTTCCTTGCACATACACGTTTTCAATAACTAATAATTTAAAAAAATAAAATAGAAATTTCAATATTAGAACACCACCTTAAGGTGCGCGGGAATACGATGAAATTTAGAACGACATTTTTCCCAGTTTTTACAAAAACAAAAATTCACGAAAATCGAGAGTTTGTGGTTTTTCAATTGAAAGAAGACAATCAAATTTGGCGTTTCGTTTATAAAACAGTGTGAGCAAAGTATGGACACGACTTACCTTGGTAAAACCAAATAAGTTTGCTTTGTTTGGATGAAAAATGTCTCTGGTTGAGTCACGGTGCGCGCATACTTGATTTGCAATGACGCAAGCGACGGAAAATGGAAGGTTATTGTTTCCAAACGGCACAATTTCGACCGGAGTGGTATCATTTTTATCGTGTCATTGCTAATTATACCTCGCCGGTCTGCATCGGACACAAAAAGTGTTATTATTCGCTGCGCGGCACCGCTAATATATATATATTTCCATAATTTGAGAGCGATATGCAATCATTGCCAATACTTTTGCCTACAGTAATTATTGTTTGGTATCAGGGAATTCGCCGAATCATGCCGTAAAATGAATTCTCCGATGGTACTTATTAACGGTTGCTATGACAAAGAGAAAATCATCGTATAAAGGTTACTATATACGGCTCTCTCCCTCGCGGCTGAAACGTAGTCTTTTATTAAAACATAGCTGCATCGGACCAAAGTGCAGTTACCAGTTTTGGAACATCGAAGGTCCTGCACTTTTAACCTAAACCAGGATCAAGTGGTTTCGCAAGACTTCCGGATCGGGGAGTCTGAGATACTCTTGATACAGAATAGTTTCAGGAAATACTTGAAGTTTCGACACCGAAATTGAAATTGCGGAATCCCATCCTATAGAAAATTTTCCCAATTCCTCCTGACTTTTTTTTGCCCTATTTTAATGTTGTTGCTGGTATAAGTATTTATATATTCACGTTAAAATCGATAGGCGATTAACGATTCTTCTATTTACGCGCAAAAGTGCAAAATTTACGAGATTACGGTATCTTATGAATAATAATCGCTCTTGAATAATTTATTACATTGAAATTCGTTTTAGAAACATTCAAAGAATTTTTCTTTTATTTATCCTATTTTCTATAAAATCCCAGTACTCTATTCGAAAATATTTTTACAATATATGATATTAACTCATTTTTACAATTGACTAAATAATAATTTTTCTAAAAATTAGTGCGCACTAAAAAAATTCCAAAGAACAAGAAACCTAATATTTGTTGCTCGGCGTGTAACTCTATTTGTTAATTATAAATTTAGTATATAATTTTTGTTTCCAAATTTACAATTGCTCCAGAAACATGGAGGGTGGATAGGATTAATTAAAAAAAAATCATGGTTCAAAAATCAACTTGTTATACAATTTTCAATTTTTGTCTCCCCCAAATTTGAAAATCAAAATTTTGTCGTTCAAACCCTTTATTATTAAATTTCCGCTTATCGCCCCTCGGATCGTTATAGCGAATACGAAAGGTATGAAAAAAAAAAAAAAAAAAAAATTCATACGTGTAAACATTAATATCTCGCGAGTTTAACATCGGGTTAATCTTTCATTTTACACGAAGTTTACATGAAGTGCTTTCCGGCAGCGTATATTTTGATACCTACAATAACTTACAAGGCGGACGTAGTACAATTTTCGATGAGAATTTTGCCTCCTTTCCAGGCTGTAATTCCTTCCAGGGGCAACAAAGTGAAAATTACTTTTGCATACGGAAATAAATTGCTGCGAAATTTCTTGCACCCGTATAACCAAAATTTCCGCGATAGCATACTACAGGCGCACTGCGTGTACTTACAACATGTATATGAAATTATATTTACCTACTATACCGATACTATTTCAAAAAACAAATTGCGTCATGTCAATAATTCTTTTCGAAATTATTTAGCACGGTTAACTATGATTAATTTGCATTGTTAGCCAGTCAAATGAAATATACAATATTATAAATAATTTATAAAGTTATAAATTAAATTTGCAAAAATAGTTAAGTTACCATAATAAATACAATTTTATATCTATATATAGTAAACATAGTAAATATAGTTTCATACACACACACACACACACACACACATATATATCTTTGTCTGATTTTCTCACAATCAGTTGCTCACTATATGTTTTGTTATACACTCTGGTCTCACGCCTACACTTTTAGCGCCGTGTCTCTCTTCCTCCTCCTCCTCTTCTTCTCATCAGAGAGAAGAAACTTCTCAAGGAAATATGATATTCTCATATCTCATAAGTAGATATAAATTTTGAAACTAATAACGATTACCATCAAAGTCGTTTATTTCTCGCTTTAAGTCACGGTTAATGATGTTAATGATGTGTGTGTAATTAAGTATTATTGCTTTTATAAAGGATTCATAAAGTTGGGATGGTTAAATCTTATCTGTGAATTTTATCATCGTCATTAAGGTACATGGATGTGTAAATATTTGGAATCGACGTAAATTATTATTAAGAACACGGAACAGACGGTAAACCGAAAAAGGAGAAAACCTGGTACGCGCGCGTTACATTAGCGAGCGTTTCATATGAAATCAATGGTAATCTTTCCCAATCTTCCGCAACATTAATGCACACCACAAGTATAGCAACAGTCTGGATTTTATCGCTGAAGTTTCATGTACGAGCTTTTGATTTATCGATACAACATTTGCACCTATTCCAGGTTTAATGGGACTTTCTTCTCGCCAAATTCAAAATTCAAGGTTTTTTTTGTAATACAGGAATGATTTTTAAAGAACAGCTGCTGTCGTTTTTAATTAATCCTTTTGTGTCGAGTAACCTACTGACTATTAAAAAAAAATGAAAGTTCATAAATTTTATGTAACGTTAATGAAAAAGAATTGGTGTGTCTTATCATGAAATTTGAAAATTTGACAATTCTTGACCCACAGCAGTTACACGAATTTTTAAAAATTATGTCTGAAATGCAAAAGAACAGTTTTTATTTTGTATAAAAGAAATGTTGCATCTATTATTTGTTTCTAAAAGCGTAAAATGATTCCAGTTTTGCGAAAGAAAAGTCGAAACTTCGAAATATTTTTCATTGCATACTTCGAAGCTTCAAAAATAAAAATGTTCTCGCATTTATCATTTGATAAACAAATAATGATTTTTTATAGATACTTTGCCTTAATTTTGAATTAAAATGCAGACAACGATAAACAACTTTTCTGGAAAAAAGTCCTATGATATTCGTCATGTTAGTCACTGCCGCGCGTTTCAATGACGAAACTTCAGTTATACAACCTAAACTAATAAACTTCAGGGGGGGGGGGGAAGTCTCTGCAACGACAATAGCTCCTCTAATGGACAAAACTCTTATCGCTTATTAGCACTCTTGTTGCAGAAAACAACGGAGATCGGATTCCTTACCTCTATTATCCGCGCTTGAAACTTCATTAAAATATGGTATCCAAGAACAGCAGGTGTCTGTAGAATTTTTAATTCAATTTTCTCTCCCTCAGCAATGAGAGAATGGTTAAAGGTATCGAAACATAGCCAAGTCCGTTTTCTGCAAAATTTTCGGACTCTTCGCTCTCGCAAAATTTGCTATTTGTGGAAAATAACGAAAACTGCGTCTTTGAATCTTGTCAAAAAATCTATTCCTTGCCGCGAAGTAAGGGTGAATTCGTTCATTTTTGAAAAAGAAAAGAGAAAAGAAAGTTTCAGAAACCTCTGTTTTAGTTCATCTTGGTATAAAATACTGCTTGAAGTCTTTGAAATTTTATGCGAATAATGCAAGTGGTCTTTTCTGTGAAGCAGCATGTTTATTCTACATAAAAACCGCCTTTCAACTTTTTAATGAAATGCAGATTTAACAAGCTAGCCACCGAGAGAATTTAGTCTACATGTAAGAACTTGCACGAAATTTCTGGCAAAAATAACGATTTACGGAAACTTCTGGTAGAAAAGGTTACATAGGTTCTGTGGAAATTACATTATTATTATTATTATTATTATTATTAACGTTTATTTTTATTTAACGACGCAACGATTATTCAACCCTCCTGTTATGAGACAATTTTTAACTTACCAATGAAACCAAAAAATTTGGATTTAGAGGACGTAAAATAAACGGTTACCACACGAGTCGGGTTTGTCGCCCCTGCTTTGCTCAGGCGACAAACCCGACAACCTTTATTGCAATTAACTACAAATGGTTTTAGCTGCGGGACAGAACATTTTTAGCTAGTTCCAGATATCATTGGGTCCATTTGGAACCTCGGTGCCATTTAGAAATCCGAACAGATTTTCCAATTTTTAATTGTCCTTTTTTGGATTATCGATTTTTCTTTTCGTAAGATTGAAAATCAGTGAACGTATACCGTCACTTTGGGCACTGGGGGGACTAAATTGAAGCCAATAGGGAATAACGTTGACTCGATGGTAATAATATACCCGCTCCCGGGCACCTGCGGTAACGCTTAACGGATAACCCTGTCATTTTGTAAATGAACGAGTATCGCGTTTCACGTCGAAGAAATTAGAAAAGTCAGAGTCCAGCCTAATTTCTCAAAGCCAGTATAGCATATATCCCTCGCTATCTGTACCGAGGTAAAATAGTAACCGTCTCGCATTACTCCGATTACCTTGACCTGGATGTAAGACCGAAGTTAAAATCTCATCATGAAATTTAACCTTCCTCGTGATATACATCCACGAGCTTAATGAATCATTAAAACCATACGATCGCGGCGAAGTATGAGGTGATGAATCCCATTTGAAAATGGAAACGGAGAGGATGTAAAAAATGACTTTGTATGCGGAATCTGTAATCGAAGTGCTCATTTGCACAGCGGGAGGAAGATTTTCATTCGCCTTGTATCGGTGTATATGCATGCGCGCTTGTATATATATATAGAAATACGTGCATATGTATGCGCGTGTACCTAAGAACTCCCTTGTATCCGTGCCCATATGAAAGTTGTATAAGGGAAAGAGACGGGAGAGGAAGCAAAGGACAGAAAGTGATGACAAATGAGGGTGGGGTGACTTGACTTCGCGGCGTGAAGCTGCTAATTGCATGCGCATTATTAACAAGATAGGGGCAAAACATTTCTTCCATATATACATATGTGATATACCTACTACGAATCTTGTTCCACCGAAATTTCATTAGGCTTTCAACAACCGCCTTAACAGTCATCACGTTATGTACTCGTGATTGATAGCGTCTCGTTTATGTGTTATTTATTGTAATTTCACATTTATCTCGCGTTATGTTGTTGTTATTATTAATATTTACAAGTTCTGTTTAGAGCACGTAGCGTTTAACCGGAGACCTGCGCCCCATGGGAAAACCAATGGCGATGAAAGTACGGGTTTCTTCTCGAAAAATGTGTACCGATGCTCCCGGGGACGGAATTACGGACGCGGAGGATCCACTAAGTGTCGATATTTTATCTTTAGAAACGATGAAACATCGGAAATTAGTGGCTAACGCGTTAGAGGCATCGGATCCAGGGTGAGAAAAAGCCATGGGTTTATCAAGCTCCGAAATCTCCATTATTCATACTTAAAGGGACGTGAAACCACGTGAGTTGCAATTTTTCAGATTCTGCCAGATCACTCGAAAGTCCTACCTCGAAATGAGGATTTCGATCTCGAGGTATTTCCACGCACAGAATTGAACTTTGTCACCGAAAAAAATTTATCCATGAGATTTTTCTATCAACGGGAAAAATCAATTTTAGATTTTCAAAGTCTTGGTTTAACCCCTTGACGCACAAATAAAACGGAATAACCCCAACTCGTCGAGGTGTTAATTATTGGTCTCATGCTTGAGAAAGAGTTTCGTCATTTCTGGCCCAATTTTGACCCACTCGGGGGCGCCATGCGCACGCATAAAAATCTCTAACGCGACTCGTGAGCGTGAATTAGCAGTGAAAGTGTTAAATAGAGAAGAGTTGGACAAATAACGGGATGGTCAGGTAAAATGGGGTACCTATGGAACAGAATTATTAATTATATAATTTTCACTATTATTAATATTATTATTATTATTATTATTTATCGACAGAGTTTTGCAACAGGAGACTCGAGAGGACGCACGAGATCGTTGCAGCATGGAACCTACCAACGTCAGCCGGAAGGAAAAATGCAAAAGCTTCGATTACGTCTCCGCAAAGGTTGCGGTGACGACAAGGAATGCCGGGACAGGCTCCAGTTTTACAAAATTTACATACATTTTTCAATAAATTCATTCGGGTGATGTGAATTTATCGTATCGGTGACCATTGCCGGTGTCCCTCTCGCTCGCCCTTACGTCCTCGCTAATGAGAACGACAGTGATACAAGCAGCAGCAGCAGCAGCAGCAGTATGTCGAGCGCCCCTACTATACATTAAGTGATATCAGATCTACATAAGTTTCTTTCCCGTGCATCCTCAAATGCAGACGGCGTAATGCAGCATTCGAAGCTTATTACCAATTACCAGAAACTTCACGTAATAACATTATTATTTATAATAAGGATTTTGGGTGCCCGTTCAGTTAACGAAACAACGGTTGAAAGTATTGCAATACACACACACACTCACACACACACACAGAAAGAGAGAGACACACACACATTTGTATCGATTTCAGCCAATACTCCACCGCTTAAAAATGGTATTTCGTTCGCAGCGAAATCGCGTTAATATATTTTCTGCCAAATCGCTTTTAGCAATGAGAGGCCCCTCGTGATTACCATATTCATACTGCTTCGAATTATTCGAAAATTGTTGAAATGCATGGGCAAGTAATGCGAGTATAAATACCCAAGAGTAGCGAAAATTGCGGGCCACTCTCCAAAGTATGGGATTCGACGCGTGTGTGTGTGTGTGTAATAAGGTTGCGTTATCTGCATAAACCCTTGCCGTGCATTCGATTCTCAAAAAAATCGGGAAGAGCAAATACCTGGTTTGACACGAAAGAAAAAGAGAAGAAACGTGGAGGTAGCGTGATTTTACTACGCTGTAACTATTTTTATAGCGTAAGAGAAAATATTACCATGCTATGAAGTCTAAATTACTTTCATATTGTAAAATTGTCTTCCTAACACTTTGTAGCGGTTACTTCAGTGACATTGTAAAATAGGTCTTCTATGGTGCCGTAAAACCTCTTGTGACGATAAAAAAATTGCTTTGCAAATTTTGTAATTTTATTATTCCAATGGTGTAGTCAAATTTACCATTTTGCAATTTTGTCTTTCGCCGTGGTAATGATACACTTGAATTTGATTAACGAAAAACTTTGCTGTTATCGTTATAGTGGTTTCTGTGGCATTGGATGTAAAAAATGTTACTATACCGCGAAGCAGAAATTACTATGATCTTATAAAATGTATTTTTGTATTCCTAATGGACGCTATTGTGAAATAGAAAAATGTACAACTACTTGAAAATAAAAATTGACTATGCAACATTGTTATTTATATTTTTCCAACTGTGTAGTAGTATTTTTTTCTATATATGTATTCATTTATATATTTATTTACATATTAATTTACGTACTCATTATGAATTTAGTACATAATAGTATTTTTTTAATTTTCCCCTTTTTCCGGAATTGATAATACCGAAGAATTTGGTTAAGAAAAAAATGTACCATCACTACTATACATTTTTTTAAACACATAATGTAAAAATTATTGTAGACTTTTCAATTGGTCATTATTATATAATAAATATACTATATTGTTACTAATTTCAATCACCGTTTTCAAAAAATAACAAAATACATAACACATACTTATAATAAAAAACATTAATATTGTAAATCCAGCTTCTTACGTAGCGAAAATTACTACAACATTCTAAAACACATTTCCCATATTGAAAAACCTGGTCACGACATAGTAAAAATTACACCCAAAGGCAAAGTAAAATTTCTCGACTTCCATAATCACCCCTTGTCTCTTAATAAATTCGCTATCGATGTCGCAGAAAAAATTCCATTGGGTTCTAGTAACTTTTACTTCACGGTACAGTATTTAAAATACCCCAAGGCACCAGGAAAATTTCATTAACACGATGAAATTCACTGTCCTCGGATTTTATCGTTTCCTCGTGGTAATAATACGGAAAAATCCGATTAACAACGTAGTTTACCAGTATCGGGGTAGTTATCGCCATTAACCGGTTCGCATTGATGAAATGTGTACACTGTTACATTTTCCACATTGACTTTCATGTGGGTGGCAACGTTCGGTAAACATTGCAGCTGGCTACATCAACTATGTAGGCTTAGGAACAGGCTGACACAGGGATTTACCATCATTGGCAAAGCTCTCTTTGCTTAACAGCTAAGCTTAATGGTTTTTTGCCAATGGAAAACTGAATTTAATTGAACGTTTCCACTGGATTTTCTTCTATTTGCTACACGCGCGGAAATTCAATCATCGTTTCCTCGTTATTTTTTGTATCTACGTCGACTTCACGAAATGTTAATTAAGGACGATTATTTTGTATGAACGTAACGCCAATAATCGTCGTTAATTATGCACCGACTTATGAAGAAATCGGAGAAGAATAATAAAAAGAAATGCAACAAATGAGAAAATACACAAAAGATAGGTGTGTTTTCAAATTTCCTCCAGTAATGGGGGCTCGTGAGACTTTCAGGTGAAAGCATGTCTAGAATCTGAAACTTCGAAAAAATTCCGATTGGAATCCCGTATTTCAAAGTGTGCCCCGGACTCTTATCGGAAGATCATCTCTGTATGGGAATAAATTTGAATCTTCGATAGGTTTGCTTTGATTTTCGAAACTTCTGACTCACCTTCATCGAGTACATCCACGTGGGCAGATTTCAAAATAGTAGAGGAGTTTAGTACGATCCAACAATTCTTTCAGCCTAATTAAAAATAATTGGTCTGCCGCGTAATTAAACGTAGCGTAGCCTAGCCAAAATTGGTTTCGTCGCTGGAGAAGTATCGCTTCCTACATATATCACGGAAGTTGGCAAAATACAGTAAAATTTATGTTACAATTTATGACATCACCCTAGATAAAAATATAAATCACTAGGAAATGTCATACCTTGCGAAATTATTTTGAAGTCATTCTGTCGGAACAAAAATTTCGAAAATTACTATAATATGCAATAAAATTTCCTGTTGCGTTGCTACGAAGTACCAAAATTTGCTTTCTACACCATAAAAATAATTCTGCCACCATAAGGATTGCATTCTGTAATGGGGAAATAGATGCAACACTGGAAAACTTTTTTACAATTTTTATGCTCAAAAGCAAGAAAATCCTTCTTTACTTCATCCCTTCCTTTCTCAGAAACAGAGAAGTTGGAAAATTGCTTGTTTGCTTTAACGAATCATTTCTCTTAATGCGAGTACTATTAGGAAAACAAATGTTCCACAAGGAGCACCGAAACGTTGGAGGAAACGACGACTTGAGCCTATTTCAGTCACTCGACGGTACGTCACTCATTTTCGAAATCTTCAAATACCTTCGAATCTCAAACTACAACTCGCTTCTTGTAAAGATAATAGCAACAATAATTCCTACAGTTAACGCAGCTGTTTTAGAAACAAACATGGGTACATTTAGTAAGATTAACTATGTTTCTATTTCCTCCCCTTTCCGAGCAGACACGGTCTATACATAACATAGCTGAAAATCCTCTTCTCCTGGATCTTAACATCCTTTTTCCCTCCTTGCAATCCTTCCTTCCGTTATCCTTCGTCTTTTCCTCCCCTTCTCTCTCTCTCTCTCTCTCTCTCGGTCTCTTCTCTCAATCGACTCTCCTGGGCGTGGAGTGAAACACTTCGCTTTGACAAACATCCGAGGGAAAAATCAGGATCGAGAGAAAAATGACTAAACGGAATGAAAAAATAGGGAAAAAAAGAAGAAAACTCTGGATATCTCATTCGATGTCAGGAAAGTTCTCGAGAATGAAAGAGGGAAGATCTAAAAATTGAATGTCGCCATAAATCATCGAGCGATAAGAGAACAAGTTCTTAATGTGAGGACATCAGTGCTACCAGAGCCGAAAGGAGACCGAAGTTTATACTTTCGGATGCATTCCGTTCCCCTTGCAGCTTTTTTCATCCCTTTCTTCAAATTTCCTCCCTTCCTCTCGAAAATAGCTATCCATCTATCCGTCTCTCTCTCTCTCTCTCTGAACCCTGCTTCCATTCCTTTCTGCCTTTGATACCTCCTTTCGCTCCTTCTCTCTTTCTGAAACTACCAATGCCGCGGTCAATAATCTTGCCGAAACATCTTTCCACAGCACCTTGAGTGTTTCCCGTGTCCGCGAGTATCCGAAGATCAGATAAGAAAACGTGGCTAACGTTGGAACCACGGGTTTTAGTTTGTCACCATCGAAGGTGATCGAGGATTTATAGTACTTGTCTTTAAGAAGAATCAAGGACTTTGTGGTCCTACTCGAAACCCAATTAAATTGGACGACAGGAACCTCTTCTACCGTCGATTCCTCCAAAACGAGCAACGAAATGGCCAAAAAACAAAGAGATGAGGGAAAAAAGAATTCCCTGACCTTTTACACCCGTCGCATTTTTTTCCTACCATTTTTTCACTTCTCACGCTGATTTTATCGGTTCCTTCATAGACAGAGATTTTGAGATTGTCCCTCGGGATCTCTCCTCCGTTCGGGACTTATAATCTGCATCTTTCCGGGATATTCATATTTTTTTTCGTTGGCTCTTGGTGGACTAGGTCATTTATTTCGCAATAAAACAGGAGCAAAAGATTGCAATTCTATTTTCGAAGCGTGTAACGTTTCACTCCAAATTCGAAATAATGCATTAGACGCAACGGAATGATTGGATTAAAGGGAACCTGAAAGTAGCGCTTCGAATATAAATTGCCAGGAATTTATTTTCCTTTTATAGATTTTATGGAAACCTAAAGGTCCCTGGTTCGAATCCAGGTCGCGGTTTAATTTATGCATACGTTTTCGATCACTTTAAATTATTTTGAAATGCAATTATTATTAGCACTTTTACCGCTGCGCTATTTATGCGTAATCAAAAATGAAAAAAACAAAAATATAGTGTTATAATTAAAATATATTTCCTTAATTAATAGAAAATTTGTTTAAAGACGCATAATTGCTCTACCAAGCACCTCCCGTTTGTGGATTTAAAAAAAGAAGATTTATTTAACGTAATATACCCTTGAAACGTCATGGGGCAAATATAGATTGAATCAAACCTCGAAAATAATTCGAAATTCAAATTCTAAAAGGTGTTTTTTGACACTTTTGGTAGAAACAGTGTTAAGAATTATTATTGCATAAAAAAAAAGACTGGGTTCCAACCCGGGCCTTAGTATTTTCCAACTATTTCCGTTTGACAACCAGCTGCAAAATATTACACCGCTTTATTTTGGTAAACACAAAATATCCCATTTCGTTAATTAATTCCAATGGATTAACCAACCTTGCAGTCTGAATTTCGTAGACTGACGTAAAATAATAATACCATACCCTTTCCTGCTGTAAAAGTGGAGGCTGCAGGTTCGAATTCCAGTTTCAATTGTTTTTTCCGCATGTTTTCGATTGGCAATCGGCTACCGAGAAGATTTTCCTTTGTTTTAGTCAATAAACGTGGCAAAACTGAAAACGATATGAGGCGGATTGGGGCACAGCCCGAACCGTTCGGCTCCATACCGCCTTTGAGGCTTTGCCCAAATCCGCTGCACTATAAACGAGGCATTACACCGCCTCACGGTACTAGTACGAAAGCAGTTGTAAGGCTGTAAACATAATGAGGCGGATCTGAAGGTAACTTCAAAGGCAATATAAAGCGGAATCATTGAAGTTACGCTTGAATCCGTCCGAGCATTATATTCATAGCCCAAACATAAAGCAAGCCTTTGAAATTTTACCTACTCCAATGCCAAAGTGTCCTTCCCAGGCGGATAGGTCTGGCAGGGATAGTAAAAATTTATCTAGTTGGAAAACTGGTTCAGACTCTATTAGCGGAATAACTTTCTGCTTGGGCGTGGTTATAGCGGTGATTCAATTACACGAGCGCTCCTTTAATGAACATTTTGCCCGAACTCGTCATAATTCGTTGGACCGAGGCGACACCTTTTCGAATATTCATTTCGAATCACCGTGGAAAAAGCAAGCGCGTGCCTTTGGATAAAAAATGTTGTCAGAAAAATTCCGAAGACGAATGCAAATGCTACAAATCTCGTATTTGACAGCGAGAAAATTAATTACACTCGACTTCGAAACCTTTTGTCATTTTTATTTCGAGTCTTTTGACATCGGCGACGTCCACATCCTGCTGAGTTTACGTGGGAAATTTAAATGCGTCGGCGGCACAATTTTAAATTGGACTAAGAAACGAGGGCGATTCCCCGGGTTAAAAAAAAATGCTGTTTTAACGGTAGGAATAAGGAAAGATATAAAAGAACGTGTAAAGTAATACAGAATTCTTCTCCCTTCCTAATACCCAATTTGAAAGATCAACCCCCACCATTGCGCAAATGGCAAAGTTTATTTTCAGAAACGGCTATCTGGGATATCCAATTTCTCAGATAACCAGGACCTATGTATACGCGTCTCCAAATTTTCATACATATTAACAGCAAAGCCTCAACGAATGGCAGAAGGCGCTGTTCTTTTTCTTAAAGCTCGGCAATGTTGTCTATCGTTTGAAATAGAGCGAGGGGTTCTCTACCCCAACTTTTCCGAATGGAAAAATTTTCATGAACGACACGAAGCAGAGTCTGCATAGTAATTTCGACGATGTTGGGGTTTTATTTTTCTAGATATTATTAATAACTGTACATTATTAATAGGTTTCTATTATTAATAATCGAAACTCAAAATTCATAATCTCGTTTTTTAGAAACAAAAAGATATCGTTCAATTAAAATTTCCAACGTCCAATTTACTTTCCATTTCCTTCAATTCGAAATTTGTTTACCTAATTTTTTCGTAATTCATATTAATCGTCATGGATTATTAATAATTCCATTATTATTATTATTATTATTATTATTATTATTGACTCACTATTATTAATAACCGAATCCCCAAAAAAAATTACCCGAATTTCTATGGAAAATAATTTGCTGGAAACTATATCTTAGAAACCAAAAGAAATCGTTCAATTAGAATTTCCCACGTCCAATTTACTTTCCATTTCCTTCAATTCGAAATTTGTTTACCTAATTTTTTCGTAATTCATATTAATCGTCATGGATTATTAATAATTCCATTATTATTATTATTATTATTATTATTATTATTGACTCACTATTATTAATAACCGAATCCCCAAAAAAATTACCCGAATTTCTATGGAAAATAATTTGCTGGAAACTATATCTTAGAAACCAAAAGAAATCGTTCAATTAGAATTTCCCACGTCCAATTTACTTTCCATTTCCTTCACTCGAAATTTCTTTACGTAATTTTCGAGATTCGTGTTTCCCTAATTTTTATTCATTTCCCGATAGAATTGTTAAACGACGTAGACAAAATCTCCAGCTAAATTTCTCGTTTAGGAAGACTTAATCTAATCTCCAACACGAACAGAAGCAGTTTTCTAGTGGTAATAGTAGCGTACAACATCCAAGGGATGGAATTTCGAGGCACTTAATCTTCTTCTCTAAAACGATAACGCGACTTTAAAGGGTTGATAAGAACTTTTTTCGCTTTCCTCCATCCCGTTTTTCCCCTCTTCGCCGTAACCTTCGTCTAACTTTTCATTAACCTTTTGGGGTACCATCGTTCCACTCACGTATGTGTGGTAACTGCTTACGTATATGTATGCAGATGTACACTGGTAAGTTTGAGTTTGACTCGTTATAAGAGACGCGTATCGGTATTAACGTAACGTAAATAGATGGTACAAGATAAATATTTTATCATTAAATGAAGAGACTGAAAAAAAGGTTAGACGCAGGAGCAGGAGCAGAAGCAGAAGAAAGAGAAGAGGCAGAAGAAATCGTTACAGAATCAGGGAAATAGGCAGGATAGCTTATTACGGTAATTGGATCGGCCCAGAAATTCCCTGAGAAAAAAGAGAAAGAAGTTAACGGATGAAAAAGGAAAAGATGAAAGAGAGAGAGAGCGAGAGAGAAGGAGAGATGCGTCTTGTCAGGCATATCTACCATCGTGATTCGGTGCGCCTGGAGAAATTACTTTTCTGCCCAGTTCTTTCAGGCTGAAAGATTCTTTTAAGATATCGCGGTCTTGTGACAGAAAACTGGACCACTACCTTGTCGACTATTGGATACACTGCCAGCGAAAATAAAAAGAATTAACAAATTTCACTCTTCTTTTTTTCCGCTCCTTTATATCCTTTATCTTGTCTTCTTCTGTGTCTTTGATCTGCTTACAATGCTGACTTCATTTTTACTTTATTTAGCGCCTCGCAGTGAAATTAATACAACTTTGTTACGCGTCAACTTTGTCCCGAGTTCTTTGTCCGAGGCTCCTACGAGTTTCATTTGCAAGGGGAGCGAATACAAATTCAGAAAATTAGTACTTATCAATTTTTTTTTATACTTCACCGAAAACAATAAAGGCACGAATTATTTAATTTCGAGTGTATCGTGAAAATGGTTGGAGTAACAATAATTATAGTTGGAATTACTAGAAATATAATATTATTGGTGCCATTTTTGCTTATATCGATTATTAATAATAATAATAATACTTATTGCGATAATCAGAATTACTATATATTTTTTTAGTGCATCAATAGGTGGCACCCCTTGACCCGAATTGTTTAGAATTGAATCAATTGGTTTCACCGTGACGATGAGTGCACATACGGCAAAAGTGTAATTGAATATTTGATGAACTCTCTAAACCTCATAATGCACCTTGCGCAGCCATATTTACAAACTTTATTCAATTAATTGTAGACTAGAGTCCGCAAACTAATTCCGTTGCCAAACACTTTGAAGATTATCTCGAAGGAAGACCCCAATCTTTGAAGTAACTGATTTGTATGCAGAATATGATCTTCCAGGGACACGCATAGCCATATTTCGACATCCCGTATTGCTTTGCACCCCATTCTTTAGCTCGCAATATTGGAGCAGCAATGGTATTACCTGGAACCTATTTGCTACCCTCCCTCCTGATTCTCCCAATAAGAAGAAAATATTCCTACCGCCAATAACCGAGTTTTTTTCTCGAACATTTTGGAATTTGGTGGGTCACCGTCATTTTTTTTCTTCAAATCCACGATAATTATCGTTCAAGAAAAAAAAAATTGTAATTCGCTATTTAAATAATTAATCGACTGTAGCGACAGTTTTTCTTCGTTTGAAAGACTCTCAGCGCTTAAAGATTATCGTAAATACTTTCCAAGAGGGTGGACTTTGAAAAATCGTATCGGTAGATAAATCAAGTAGTTCAACAATCATAAATTTGCAAATTAATGAATTTTTATAAAAGTTTCACGAGTTTGTAATTTCAAGGCAATTTTTTTGTTCACTTCCAAGTCCTTTTGCCATCCCTCGAGAAATACGCTGAAAAAGAGGCTGAAAATAACAGATATTTATGTTCCATTCCCGAATTATAGGTTGGTAAATTCATTAAGCTTAATTATCTCATAAATTGGACCAACTTTTTGTACAAATTAAAATTTACCCCTGGAACAGCAAATGGGGTCAATATGTCCCCACGCGATTAAAATTTATTTTGATTTCCCAATGATGAAACATTATTTAAGGAATGTCAAAATATATCTCTAAACATTTTCAGCCTTAAATATTGAAAATTCGCGGAGAAATTGATATTTTTTCACCGTGGGGTCACTGAGTGCCCCCTAGTGTGCTCTTTACGTCCGAGTTTGGAGGTGTGCTGTTCTAGGGTTAAATACAAAATTTCAATTAAAATTTCAGAAACTGAAAAAACGATTGTCAATCGTCACTGTGATAAATAATATTATCCCAGTCAAACTCCAAACGCTGCAAAAGATTTTCGCGAATTCTAATTATAACTCTTAAACGGTATGGTAAAAATTACTACGCTTCTGGATCCAATTAAAATCGATTGTTAAAATGGGATATCACCATCAGTGACGTCATAAATTCCTGTTTCGTAATAACTGATACTTCCCAAGATACTTTTTCAGACAATGATAAATCACCGTAAGAAATTCGAGAAGCGGCGCAAAAATTCTGGTGGATGCTACTGGAATTCGTATTATAAAACAGCGGAATTTCTGGTCATTATACCATCCGCCTATACTTTTCTAGCTGTTGCTACGGTGGCCGTAATTGCCGTTGAATATCCGAAAAATTTTTCCCAGCGTGATCAGATTTAGCGATTAGATTATAAGGCAAAGAACAGCTTTCGGTGCTTCAGAAAACATCCAGAAAATTACCCGAAGGGTGTTTCTGCGCGGAAGATATATACGGGGTGTTAATGAATTCAACAGCACGAATCCCTATTCTTCTGGAGAAACTGAATCGAAAAGTCCTCCACGAAAATCCCGAGAGGTTGGTGCTTCGGACGATACTTTATGTCAAATCTTCCATGTGCTGCCATAAGTGCGATAGAAACCGGGTACCGTTTGTCCTTCTCGCACCCACTCCGATAAGGCAAGATAGAGGCTCGATCCGAGATACCAAAAGCTGCGATTTTGGAGAATTTTCCAAAAAAAAATTGTTCGATCCAGTTATTCCTGGGGCATACGGTTTCACGGTTCCGTGCCGTTCGATCCATTAACGGTCTGTACACGGAGAACGAAAAGTTAATTAACAAAATGTACAGGCTTTGAAAAAAACATCCATTATCGGTAACTTCTCGTAGCAACAATTATTGAAAGTTGATAAAAATAAAAATAGTGAAAAGCACGTTCACTGAAAGTCGGGTGGAAAATTTCTAGGATATATAGCAACGGTCCAGTACTGGACGGAAATGATTCGATGCTGTCTACGACTAAAAAATGGAATAGTTGCTTTCGCGCTCAGGAAACTTTTCTTTCGTTCGTAAAAAGATTTTTTTGTTTAATAATTCGAGTTTATTTGGAAAGTTGGGAAAAATGCGGTAAAATTCCAAAAACTCGACTAAAGAATGGTCCAGTATTGGATCGAAACGAGTGACCGGTAAAAGCATGGGAAAAAATAAATAGAAAAAGGAAATTTTCTCTCCGTTCGAGGAAAAAGATTTTTATCCTTCGAGACCCGGATGATTTGAGTTTATCCGAGAAATCTGGAGCAGTGCATTAAACTCCGAGGTACTAAAAAAACTTGAAAAGAATGTTCTAATGCGACCCCTGCTTTGCATAAAAAAAGAAGGAACAGTTATAGAAATGGGCAAGGAGCGGAGAAAAAAATATTGTTATATCGCTATAAAGATGCAGTTGAAAACGAGCCGTTTAAAGTGAAATGATGATAGGCGTATTACACTTGAAACAAGATATCTCTTTAGAGAGAAAAAATAACATAAGAGAAGTGGAAGTGGAGGCAAAAGCGGCTAAAACTACCGCTCGGCTGCTATACAGTAGGAGACATAACTCGTGTGCAAACGCGTATATGCTGGCGCGTGCATGTGCAGCTATAGCTCATAGATAGCGGCGACTGCAGTTGCCCACCCCTGGCCGTGTATAAAGTAGCCGCGCTGTATGCACATAACCGTAATCGACACCGGCATCTCGAAGATGGTGTGTCGATTTCTTGGTAGCGTTATCTATGCAAACTCACGTCGATATCGGAGGAGAGTGGTTTCGTGGCGTGACCCCACGGGATATACTATAGTTGAATGTTATGGGAAAGCAAGGGAGGGATGAAACGGGGGTGGAAAACAGGAAAGGGGAATACTCCTGTAACGCTACATGGGGTCTATGTGTGTACTATATTAACGTTAGACGAGGAACCGAGCGGTCGGAGAAAGGGTGGAGAGAGATGGGGGATGGGCAGGGTGAAGAGGAGCGAGCGAGAAATAGCATTACCTATCAACCCTTAACAGTTTGTATAGCCCCATACTTCCTGAGCACCGTATCGATATCCCCTTTCGCCTTTTTCCACCCTCCTCTGGGCTCGCAGTCACGACATCGCCAAGAGGCACAGCCTTACATTCGAGACTGACGGAGAAGAAGAAAAGAGACATCGCCCGAACAGGGGGTGCAAGCGAAAGGGAAGCGAAGCAGGGTTTGGCGGTGATGTTTAATTCAGTCCGAGCACAATGCTTACGTACTCGAGGAGCAACCTTTCTTTCATTCCGTCCTCCTTTCTCTGCCTTTCACTTTTCCCCTTTTTTCTGCATTTCTTTCCCTTACAGGGTTACTTCCACTCATTTTATCTCAATGTTTTGCTCTCTTATTTCACCCCCGCCTCGGCGTCTCTCCTTGGCGCGCTACTACCCCCTGTTCGCTTTGCGTCTCTCGCTTTACATATAAATTATTCCGCGGTTCATTCGCATTGAGCTATCACCTCCCTCTTTAGCATCGCGCTCGTCTTCCTTTTGCCGGTACAAAGAAATGCAACGAAACAAAACCCGGAGATAAAAAATACTCGCGCAGCTGGATTACAAATGGAGGTGCAAAGAGAGCAAAAGGGAAAACCGGGGAAACGTGTGAGGTAAACAAAAGAATGAAATGGAGCGAAAGGAAGGAAGACACGGGGTGAAAAGAGACTTGGGATATTATTGCCACTGCTCTGTACTCTTTTGGTACCTATTTTGTGTGTGTGTGTGTGTGTGTGTGTGTGTGTGTGTGTGTGTGTGTGTGTGTGTGTGTGGAGGCAGGTACGAGTTTTGGGGGATGTTGTTTTAATAAAGGTCGGGGATGTGTTAAAAATTTCAACAATAATCTTAGACGAGGGAAGAAGGCACAGCGCCGCTGAAATATGCAAAAGTTGTTCCTAATTGACTTGCGCTTTTCCATATTTTAATATTACGATGCTCAATGGCGTGGCAAATATTGAGAGAAATAGTAATCCCCCCCGGGGCGTTTTAATATCCGGGTCTGGACATTTCATGCAGTCTCAATCTTTTGACTTGTACATCCAGAAGTCGAGAAAGGGGCGGAGGAAGCACGAGAAAAATTCATTTTTTTAATAAAGAACAACGTTTTAGTTGTTACAAAGGGAGAATGCAAATGCGGAGGAGGTCTTCCGCTCGAATGAAAACTCGACCGATCTTCCTGCGAACTTGTGATTTATTGCACCGCAAGCAAAGCAACCGGATACGCGAGTCTCGTGACACGGAAAGGAAACGAAAGCCGCGGATTAGTTCGGAATGTCTGCTCTAGGATCGCTGCCGTCGCGATAGAGACGAATTATCCTCCGGTTTTGGTTACGCGAAGGTTCGAATCCCGATCTAGTTGATTATTTGTGCCCCCAAAGAGGTAGAATAAAAGGAGAAATGTATTGTTTTAACCGATTTTATTAACTCGCTTGGCTGCGTTTCTCGAAAAAAAAAAAAAATGTGTATATTGCCGCTGCTTCAAATCGAAAAGAAGTAGCTGCGAAGAACGGTGGGAAAAAAATCCGTTGAATTTGGAAAAAGGCCGGCAAGATTGAAACGAGTTGATCGCAAATAAATCTTTGATATAAAAAGTGCAATCCATTTTATTTTAATTGACTTTATCCCAACGGGAAAGGATTTCGGTGCTTTTATTTTGAAGGTTCCGATTAAACTACGTTCTCGTCAGGGAAAAAAAAAAGGACACGCGTCGAAACAGCTTAAAATTCTCGTGGAAACGTATAAAATATATTAAAAATCTTTGAAAGCTTTGAATTTCGGCCTTTTATTCCAAAAAATAATTGTTCCCGAGGAAAAACATTCATTTTAACCAACTCTCTCTCCCGTCCTATCCTGCCCAGTCTCATCAAAGAAATTCCAATTTGCATGCTTGTCTCCCGCTTCAAATCACCTTTTGCATGAGTGAAAAACCACCTTGCAAAGATAAATACTTAATGCTAATTTAAAATAATAAGTAATTTTAATTTCAAATAACGCGACGTCCCGGCTGGGAACGAATGTAATTCCGGAACAGTCCTTTCCCGTGGACCATTTCACACTGTGCCGATCATCAACTAAATAAACGAGCGAGTTATCTCGTCCATAGCGTTACAAGGGTTCGAGCATAAATATATTTCTTCGTTCGTAACTTTCTGTAGGAATTTATGGCAGTTCTAGGGAGAAGTAAAAATTCCGATAATACCGCGGATTTGAAAATTTCGTCCGCCAGGGGAGCCGGTGTCGTTACAGAGAGCTTTCGCTCTCTGTCGGATTAAGTTGCATAAAAAAAAAAAGCTCCGTCAATGAAACACGCAGTTGTCACTAGAACCGCGGGACTCCTTGTCACAGAAATTGATTGCCGTCGTCTCTAATCCGACACTACCACCCTCTGCAGTGGATTTCCATCGCTAATTTCTCGCTCGCGATTTCTAATCGGTCCCAAATCAATCGAATGAAAGCGTTTGTGCTGGAGACGAAAATTCCCCAGAAAGTTTGATCGCACGGATTATAGCGGAGAAATATAAAAATGACTCTTCAGTGGATTATTAAAATAACACCCCCTACGTCTTTCATTCTTTTTACTGCAGCAGGACTTTAATGAGTGACACTTTGAAGTGAACGCATACCATAAAGGTTCTTCAGATGTAACACTTTTGATGTCAACTGCATACACAATAAACATACATAGACATACATTTTCCTCCTTTTATTCGCGTTTTTTGTGCTAAATATACGCGGAGACTGAAAGAGAAAAAAGGGGTATAGATTGTACACGTTCATGTTACCCGGTCGGCGGTATAATAATGAACTGCCGGAAGGAATATACACTTTGGATTTAAATATGCCATTTATAAAAATTACAAAGTATGGCCGCGGAATAAAAAGAAATTAAAATAATAAAGTATACGCAGTGCGTGCGTCAAAGAATGAGAGATTGCATCGTATGACATAAAAACAGTCACAAAGTTTCCTTCCGCGAATGAAACATACGTGCGGCAAAAACAGGGCGGATTTTATTTCATTAATTAAATTAAAAGAATAACTTCTCGGGGCTGCGGAGCAATTTTCCATGCATCATCCGCAGGAGACTCGGACAAGAGGAATTACGCGTGCGATAAAAAGTCGAGCGATTGATTTTTTTCTAATTTCGCAAAGAATCTTCATTCGAAAAGTCGTTATTTTTAATTCGTTCCGTTGCGTAACTATTCGGAAAACAACAATAATCCTACCCTAAAATTCTACAACACCACCACATTCATCACCGGAACTGCCATGCACTGGTACGAGTGCGAGAGAAGTGGATTATTATTATCCCTCGTCTCGCACCTTGGTTTTATGACTCTCGTAATAACGGTACAACGAGATCATAGCACCCCGGCATAAGTTATTCCACAAATCTGGTAATTACGCGGAGTCGTATGCGAAAGGTCCAACATTTGTTAGCGAATGGAATATGTACAGTGCAACTTTTTTCCAGCGGCTGAATCGCAACAAAAGATGTCAGAGGCGGTAGAATGTCAAGCACTTGCGGGAAACTCATTGAAGAGTTCGCCACCTAGCGCCCATAGCGCGAAACGAGGCTTTTCCCTACAGCCGGTAATTCTAAAGAATACACAAAATGTCCGAAAGATGTGATCCGATCGGGTCCATTGTTGGCCCGCAATTTTTTAATCTTTGACAAAGATTAATAATCTTGTTTTTTCCGGGTTTAACATTTTTTCAGTGGTTTCGTTAACAAATACCTATTTTTTTTTACACAAAATGTATCCCATTTTTGGCCTGATATGGTCCAAAAAAAATAATAAATAAAAAATCAGCAGGTAGACCCAAGACCAACCATATCAGCCCACTTCTTTCCGGCACATTCGCCAGGAAAAAGTTGCGTACGACGAAAATAAACTCACCATTTCCTTTTTTAGTGGTCAATTCGCTCCGTACTGTTGTTATAACCGGCACAATGAAAAAGAAAGTATCATTTGAAAAAGCATATGCAAAGTCCCTATTACGAAACAGATTGTGGGTCATAAAGTACCGGAGGGATTTAAAATGTGAATCCAAGTGACATAGCGGCAGGCAGGCAGGCAGGTAGGTAGGTAGGTAGGTTGTAGGTTGGTTGGTATTTGGTCCTTTATGGCAGATGGTCCGAAGGTACGTACCGAGTGGGACTTGTAACACAATGGCCCGCGTAGCACCTGATAATAAATTCTATGCCACGTATTCTCGTAAGATAGTCACACAGGGCAGCGCGGCTACCAAATGACATGTGACCGCAATCAACAACGTATAAAACATCCGCGTACGTATGCTATATAATAGTTATTATATATATAGAACCCCCATGTATAAAAGATAGCGAAGGTAGGTGAAGGAAGAACCTGCTGTTGCACGATGTCAGTCGTCGTGTCTTTATTACCCTTACCAATGGGGGTTCCTACACCTTCTATAAATTATTATATAGGTCAAACATTATATGACATCCATGAGTACGTGATTTATAAACATGTGTATAGTAAGTAACAACTCGGGACCAAAGGCGAAAGAAAATGGATGCACCAACCTGATGTCTTTGAACACGAAGGAGTCAGAAAAAATAATGCACTGAGTATGGTTGGACGAAACTAGGGGGTTCGGGTTCGAGTCCCGGTTAGGATGTTAGTTTTTCTATACGAGATAAAAATAATAACTCTCCGCGAACCAAAATGATGAATGTCACGCCCTGAATCACGCGAGGTTAATTTTACACCGAGCATTGTCCCTCTAGAAATGTATTATTTGAATAAAAAGACAGTTCAAAGGGTGTCTCATCGTTTTTGTAAAAAGAGGAATCTGAATAAAACAAAGATTTATTTGTTTCTTTAAATATAAACGATTTTTTGCAAAATCACAAACGTGAACTATATTTAGAAAAGAATATAGTAGTTTGAAAAATGCTGTCACGATTAAAATTGACATTTTCTCAAACCCAAAAAAAAATTTCATCGATTTGAATTAGAATATATATTAATATACATGGGATTTGAATTTCGCAGATAACGTTGCTGCAGCATTCGTGTCTTTGCTTCGATAGGTAAATAGTATAATGTGTATGGTAGAAGAGCCAATAAACGGAACACGAACGAATAATTAAGTAAACTATTCGACCAAAGGATACGAGCTAAATAAACATGTGATTTATTATTATTATGAATATTTACTAATTTCGTGAATATCGTTATATGAAGAAATGTGTGTGTGCATACAGGGTATCAATTACAAGGGAGAGAAATTAGAGGGATTTAACTCGGCAAATAATCCATGCACAAAGAAAAGTACCTACTTTTCAGCCCCAATTTACGAATTTTTATGGTAAGAAAATTCGACAAATTTTATTTGTTCATACCGAAGCTTATATTTTTATACAATAACCTGCACTACCTGTTGAAACAATATTTATCACCTATCCTACAATTTTTGTTAAATGAAAAAAGTCAATAGCTTCTGTACCATAAAAATTGCTATCGATGGGGTGTGAAAAGCACCAATACGCCAACTACGTTATTCCGATGAATTGACTTAACTATGGGTTGAACAATTTTTTAAAGATTTCAAAAAATACACGTTGTTGGATTCTGATCTATAAAAAAAAAAATTACTTAGTTCGTTGACGACATAAACAACAGGTAAATTGAATTTTCGAACGGAGCTACATCGAATTCTAAATTGCAGTACTTTTAAAAAATTAATCGAGTAGAACCTGAAGGAAAAGGAACTTTAATTTCCTTTCATATTTACGATCAATTCCATTAGTCCCGAAAAAAAGGAAGGGACGTGTATTGGACCAATTAGTATAATATTTACGTCCTCGGAACTTTCCGACAGGGTCTAATTTCTTCCCCCATGAAAAATCATCCCGAGGGAGCAATTTTAGTTTCCTTGAAATTTAAATCCCCGGCTTCTGCTTGTTGCTTCGATAAGTGAAATCCCGAACTGTACGCACGACTCTATAAAGGAGAAAATAAATTTGAGACTTCCAATTCCTGAAATGAAACGGACATAAATATAAAAATGTAAAATTATGCAAGGGTTTTAACACAGTGACTTTGGTAACGGCTTTTATTAATGCACATTCAAAAGAGTTTCTGTGCAGAAAATGCCTGAGAAATATAATAAAAATACGCCCAGTCAGCGAGTGTCTCATAAACTTGCAAATCTTGAATTTTTTACAAGAACATAAAAGGGACACTGAAATAAACCTAGTGCCATAAATTGTTACAGAATTTTTGCTACAGTTTAAATAGCCGAAAACATCACGAGACACCGATGACCCCGTACCGAATATCACGAGTATCAAAAACCACGTTGACCACGAAGGGTTAATATCGACCCTGCACATGGGTCACCAATTCCTTAAATTTTGTAGAAGTCACTCTTGGGTGTTAACCTAAACACACCCTCGTGGACAATTGCAACGATGGTTGGTTATTCAATTTCACCATCGCACGATGACTATCGTTTAATGGTGATACGCTAAACCCTTTACTTCACCATTTATCGTTCATCTTTGCACAATAATAAGCTTCAACATCCGCGTAGCACGGAGAGGAAAAATTAGGAGCACGTCTGAAAGTAGGTTTTATCCGGCGCTATTGACCTTACAGGTATGTATACTTAAAAATTTCAAGAGACATCTAACAATGCGAGTCAAGTGCACGTCTTGACGTTGAATCACGTATTATTAGATGTCACTTGAAACATCAAGTACCATTCTTATAGTTAACAACAGTGTTAAGGATCAATAACTTGAAAAAGTATGTAATGTCTAGAAAAGGAGGAGGCGGCTAAAAATTGAAATATCCATGATAGCATTTTTTTTTTTTTATAACGATCTACTGTAGACGATATTTTGTTTAGGCAATATTTTTGCATGCAAGTACATTGCATGCATTTTCCGTCGGTTATGTGCTTTCGAAACCAAATGTATGGTTGTGTCAAAAGTACGTATTATTTGGGGATGCAGAGAAGAGGTCAATAACGAGACCGCATAATGATGTCGCGAATGTCCTCAAAGTATACTATATACACACACCATTATAACAAAATTCTAGGCGAACCTGTTCCCAAAATACACGTGAATGGAAAAAATAGGTTCAGATGAAAATTCTAGGACTACGACTGCTAGTTCAGTGGGGGTATTATTTATCAAACGTTATTGATTTAATTAGTAGCTATATATAATACAAACAAGTTTTAATTTCTAAAATGGCTCGCAATCCTCGTAATTAAATTTCAACGTGTCCGTACCCAGGGGAAAATTAATTACAATGACTCCAAAACTCGAGATCTGGAAAAATTAAGTTTTGTTTCATATTTTTAATCATTTATAACTTTACTGATTAGGCTGGTGCACAATTAACGACGATAATTTTGCTTCAAATAAAACGCCAAAAATCGTTGTTAATTATGCCACCGACCCGATAATCTCGCGCCAAAATCGGTATTAGGCAAAATCTGTCGCTCAAGCGTCACGCGTATCAGCTGCAACAAAGCTGCATCGCTCGTGGCAACTAATATGAATCGCATAGTTCCGCTTTAAAGGGAGAAAAAGCTTTGAATTCGGAAAATCGGTGCAATTTTCGCGAGAGTTTGAAGCTGCAGAGAGAGGATCCCACTAAACTGGAAACTATGCAAAGCTAATATTATGTTATGATCCAGAGAAATACATACATCTCCGGCGAGAATTCAATTAAAATGTAACATGCGTTATAATAGATATGCGGTGATACAGTTTCGAATGTTATTTTCCATTAAAATTCTTTGAATAATGTAATACTATCCATTTCCATTAACAACTTCATTATTTAAACAATTACGATAGGAGGGAAGAAAAGTATATCCGGTAGTACATGCATACATGTAATTTCAACTAGATTTGATTGGAAAACTGTTAGGAAGGTTTCAATAACGTGCAAAATCGATTTGTTAGAGATTTACCATATGATGAATTCACATATATCAACAACGATAACAACAGTAATAGTGATATTACTGACAACGTGTACCTGCGTGTGTCCATGTGTGTGTGTGTATGTAGGACATACGCGCATAACAGGTAAATTCTACCGTGACACCAGATATTAATGAGACATATAGAGTTCCCTAAAGCAATAGCAGCGAGAGCATCAGCACCAACATCAACATCCAGCGACAGCGGCGTAGTAGTGACAGCAATGTGCAGCAGCTGCATATGCTTTGGACTGACACAACAAGTTTAACAGGGTATGCACATTTGTAGTCATTTGTAAGTTGGCTCCCTGCGCCATCGCAAGGAAACGAATTCCTCAAATATTGTTTCAGCAGGAGTCCCCTTTTGTTCCGTTCCCGGGAAAACTTTGGCTTTCTTGCCCTTCTTTCGCTCGCGCCTTATACTTGCCCTATTTGCTTTTATTTTAGCTTCTTAGTTAGAAAAGTCAACTTTCGGTCCAGGTTTGTTTCCCAACCAATTGTAATGCATGTATGCCACTTTGCCATATCTCCATGCGAGAGTTTGTTTCACCAGCTTGGGTGTGTTACGGACGTGGGACAGACTTCGAAGTATGCTTTTACTCTACTTTCGTGATTCCCTTTTTCGCACCGGGAGAAAGGATTTAGGAAATTCGCAAAAAAAAAATAATCTTGTCGCTTTCGCTTTGCCAAATAGTCGAATCGTACGCGAGAATAGCAGAGAATTAAGAATATTTTGAAATTTCATTTTAAAAATCACGATCGAATCCGGATACTTGATCTGAAAATATGGAAAGACGTCAACAGCGCTAAATGCAGAAATCCGCATAAGGGTGCATCAAACCAACCCTTCTTCCGGATGGAAATGCCAATAAATCTTCTCCCGGGCACAGCGGGATTCGAACCCACAGCCTCCTGATTAGCAGACTGTCGGTACCCTAACCGCTCGACCAATCAGTCACTTCTTGCAATTACTGTATCCGGAAACCGTGACGATTTGTTGACAACAGTGTGATTCAGGAGCACCTTTGTTACAACCCCCGATACTGGTTCGCTTTCCAATATGTCTCGCGGCGTATTTGCACGAACGCAAATATTCCGTGCCTTCCCACGCAAAAATGAAAATGCATGGAAAATTAAGGAAGGGTGCAGGCAGGGTCTTCGAAGTAAAGAAAAAAAAAAACATCAACGACGAGTTGCTTATTAACTATTAAAATCTGCTTTGAAATCCGTTTGACGTTTTTCTCCACTTCGGAAACCAATAAAAATCTAGTTGATCGATTAATTTTCTTTTTTGTAAGTGCACGCTTGAACGGTGCGGTAAATCTTTCCCCAAATGTTCATAATTCAGAAGACGGATAAGAAGAATGATCGTAAAGCGAGTTAAGGGTTCGAGGAAGTCAATAACTTACCATCGGTAAACGATTTATTTATTACGGGCTCAATATTCGTGTGTTCACTGCTCCCCTGCCTCTTCTCTCTTACAAATTTGCATATCAACTTATCAGCCGAAAAATTAATTATTATTTTTTCAGCTAACGCCGCTATTATTCCATTTTATTGAATTTTCACGTAAAAGGAGCCAACGGAGGAAGTTAATTGAATATTCACGAAGCCATTATTCATGTTGGTATTTTGGAATTGACAACTTTAGTTTGAGTTTACGTTTCAGCCAGTAATTCTAACCATTGTTGTTATAATTACAATTACATGTGACTTTGTGCGCCGGAGAAAAGCTCCGGGTATAAAGTAAAGTGCAAGTGAAAGACGTGACTGTATATACAATGGATACGTTTGTGTACGTACATTCAAAGAAATATATACGTATATATATATATATATATATACGCGCGTGTAGAAATGGAAGTAAGTAAAAGCGTTGTTGATGCAGCTGCTTTGCGGAATTTCGGTGAGAAAACAAAGTGTGTTGTACGCGTTGTACCCCAAAGTCTTCCTACCTACATACAAAACTTTTGCTACCGCTGTAAGTACGCCACACCATGCACCGGGTACCTAGGAGACGAAGCCGAGAGACTTCGTCCGACTTCAACGTGGAGCGGCAACGTGACGCGCGGTTCGATCCCTCCGTACACATGCACACGAGTCTCGTCATCGTGCCTTCGGGTAAATCGAAACCGTCTGAAGATTGACGTTACCCAGACGGTTACTGGCGTCGTCTTACAACTCCCGAAGGACCCATAGTCTTCTACCATCATCATCATCAATTAAATTATGCATATAAATATAGAAAAGAGGACGCTCCCGCATGGAACCGGTAGCGTATGATACAAATCTCACGGCAGATTTTAGGATAACCGAGCACCCCGACCTGTCTCCCGGCCTTTTATCTCGCATTCTTGCGTGAAATCGATTGCTCGGCAATCGTCACGGTCAAACATCAAAGGACTCCTAGAAATTATGGCCATGCGAGCCAATCGGAAACGGTAGCGATCGTTTCTACGACACTTCGGGCTCGCGAAACCGAATACCTTCGAATCCGATCACGTAAAAGCGATAGCACGAATTCCGTCATAGACAATCGCCATACTTTATTCGTTTCTGCCCACTCGGGAGACAATTGTGCAACGCGTGGCTACCGAGGGCCCTAAATTGCTAGGGTATTACAGATTCTGCCGTAGACATTTCCCATACATGGAGGACGAAAGGAAGTTGACCCATTGTCGCAAATTAGGACCACAGCCGTTCATATTTCGGCAATACGTAGGCAAATTAGGGCCATAGCGTGCGGCAATGGGTTAAGGCCGAACGGATCGATACAGGACGATGGATGAAAAGAGCTGCTTAAACAAATTCGTTTACGGCAAAATCATTTAATGAATAATTTACTACGGAACTGTGTTCGCTATATGTGTAGGTGGTATACGTGTATATGTCTCACGAGTGGAGTATAAAGGTATTTTCGTTGCTTCCGTAGCGTGCAAGTGACTGTACATTTAAAACTTAGTTCTGCACTAACTCGTGCAGAAATGATAGTAAGACGGGAATCTGGGAGAGACATCGCAGCGCTGGTATTAATTCTTATAGCCATACTTTGGAGTTTACCTCACTTCTCCAGCCGTGAATTCAATTCTATACGAGATGAAGTAACGGTATGGCAAAAATCTGGGGCAGCCTTGATAATATTGCCGGCAGCGCGAATGGCCTCTCCGTTTTCCACCGAGAGACCATTTTAAAAGCTATTCCCAAGAAGTTACAGAGAAATTTCGAGACTATTGCCGAAACGCGGAGGATGGTCGCTACGGAGTTGGTCGTTGTTGTTGTTGGAATTTACCGCTCGTGTAATAATCAGTTTTGCAAAGTTCGAAAAATTCCTGGAAATTTTTGGAAACGGATAAACTGCACAAATGCGGAAGTAATCGCCAAGTGCGCGCATTGGTCCTTCTTTTCTGAAGCGTTCCCCTGAATCGTAGGGTTTTCTCGCCAAGTCTCGGATTTCTACCCAGAAAAAAAAAGAACCATAACTTATCCCAAGACACGTGGAGGAATGTTCAATCAATGCACTTGATTGCGTATCCAGCGAACTCTGTTAGCAGGTGCATACGCGTGTCTGTCAATTTCGCATCTTGATGGAATTGTTCCGTGTTCACCGCTCCTCGTATGGCCACACGTAACAAAATCTTGCACCTTTCCCGACGAGGATCGGTTTTCGCGGAGCAATTTAGGATCAGTATCAAACTCAATTAGCTACGACTCGATAAAAATGATCGACATCGAGGCAAGGTAGTGTTCGGAAGAATAGATAAGTCCGGGTGCTTTCGTCCCGGACTCGATCTCCCACGGGGTACCGGTACTCGGGGACAAACGTGGATCGAGTGACGTAGCATCGACTAATCTAACATACTTTCGAGCAGAACTTATCGTTAGACTACAATTTTACGGCAAGAAGTTCCTCTTCGAGGAATTTCCTGTTCGAATGGGGATGGATCTACGTATTGAGGAGAACCAGCCTGCCTCACCCCCGTGTTGAAACAAAAGTATGCCAAAAGCCCAAGGCAAATTTCGTTGTACAATCGAGAATCGAATAGTTTTGCAAATGTGACTTTTAGCAGAGTACCATTTTTCAAAACAGAATTTTCACGAATTACAAATTTCGATTTTGCAAGAAATCGTCAAATAGAATGTGAATATTGCATTTTAAAATGAAATCGATACGTTTAATTTTCTTTTTCGCTTTTGTATCGGTATGAAAAAAAAAAAAAAAATTAATCAATAATTTTATAGTGGACGTTGCCGATTTCTTCGTTTCACGGAGTGAGGATCGAAAAAAAAAATCGAAACAGTATTAAAACGACCACTGTGGACAAACGAGGACACTGAACGTTAGGAACAAAAAATAAGCGATTACAAATGAATTTTTGCTGGGTGAATGAAACTCGGAGATGGAGAATGAAAGAAAAAGTAGGCGTTAATGTACGATACGCAGACCGAAAATGAATAATTCATTAATTACTCAGCTCCGAGTCGTTCACGAACACGTCCACTGTTAAAAAAATAGAAGCTGAGGGATAGACGGAAAGGAAAAAAATAAGCTTACACCAAAGAGATTAGATTATTAGAGGTTTTGCTTCACTGTAAAGTCAAGAACTTTATTCAAAATTACAGAGCCGTTTTGTATGAGCCATTCCCATAGACTAACAATAGAGACAATAGACCCGCGTTCTCGAGTACAATGTATACAACTGGAACACACGTACGAAGTTATATATGTACATTTGCTCTTGAGTACCGGCTCTTTACATTTTAGTAAATCAAACAAACAATATATCAAAGGACCTCGGTGCCATCCCATTATACATTCTTTCGTTCACATTTCTTGTACACATTGTGCAACGAAAACAATATGATAAAGCAGGAAAAGAAGAAAGAGCGTACACATATTTACGAAAAAGTCAAGTATTTGTATCCTCGACAGCGCTTAACCCTACACTTTCCGTCTCTTTTGTGGACCAAAGAATTCTAATCGTTTTGTTCTTGGGCCACTTCACTGTTTCCAAAATTTGACTTTGGAACAATATTATACCAATTGCTGGATTTCACCGAACCAGTTATTGGTCACTTTAGATCTGCAGCTTCAATATTTGCTACGTATAAATATAATAAATAAAAAATATAATTTTTTTTGTCATTACAGTTATTGATCAATAACCAGTTCAGTGACCTTACGTCTTATATAATTTTATCTTCCAACGTAGTACACTAGACGAAAATATTAAACCTAATCCGTCGATTTAGCCCAGAAGGAGCCGTGAAATCCTAGGTTTCCCAATTTCCCAACTTTGCCATCGACGAGAGACTTACGGCGATCGTGAGAAGTGGACACCCCAGAAAGCAGACTGCTGATGAATCAGAAAGTAGAAATAACAAAGAACACAAAGGGAAAAGAAGTCCCTTCTTCGTGATCATCCGAAGCAGAAACCTCATCCGCTTCTGCAAGGGAGACTGTCACGTCTCGCGATTGACCTGCGGAATAAGAATCATCCAGACGCAGTTCATTGGCGAAATGCCGGACTATCATGGAAATCGTACATTTTAAAGTGCACCCTTAACTTCCGACACGCTGTTATTCCTTCGACAGAGAGGTAACATATTCCACGTGGAAATGGAAATGCATGCAGCAGGATGGCAATTGCAGCAAATCGAATACCAAGTTGCTAAAATTGTTTACGTATAAATTCGAAAATTGTTACGAACTTAGCGAAATTCCAAAACTTTGGTTTTCGTAAATTTACGTATTTGTTACAATAATAGAATAATAATTGGAATTAATTATTATATTTCCATGGATTTCCATTATCTTGAGATCCCTTATAATTATTTAAATCCACGAACGTATTTTGGATTTCTCTCTCCGCAATTTTTATTATTTCTCACCGAGCGTGAATAATTTTCTTACTCATCGTTCGATTCCCTGATAAGACCTCGTCTTCCTTACCCATAGGCTGGAATTGACAACGCACACGAAACGAGGACAGTCATCCGCGTTAATTTAACCGATGTCGAAATGTTGAGCCCACTTCATTCGAAGGCCTATTCAGACCTAACATAAACAAGTGTTTATTAACTGCATTCAATTGTTTGATTGACAGTCTTTATAACAGTAATTAAAATCTAGTTCAAACTGTTAAAAGGTGCGGGCGCAATAAAACGGCGCGATAGCTCGGTAAACAATCTCAATCGGGCTTAATTGTTTTAACTACTCATTTTACATACGGTTGCGACACAACACTTCTTGATATCTATCGATCCAAATTCCTTGCCACGAGGCCTCGTTGGAACGGCCACAAAGTCCGAAAATTGCTGCACTCCACATATGGCGGAAGCCTAACCGACATTTCCCATACTTTGACACCGTACGTCTCAAGGAACAATGTTATGGCAAAAATCGTGGGATCGGACTTCAGTCGGACCTCTGCCAGACTCGCGCGTTTCCGTGGCCACGGGGATACACTCCCAATGTTGTTCTTTTGACTAATCCCCAACAATGGAGCCTTCACGGCATTCCAATGATTATTCGAAAACTTTCAACGAAACGCTTTGAAGGGAAACGTCTCCTTTGAATCACTGCGAGGATGAAGGGAGAAGAAAAAATTGGTTCTTATATACATGAATCCGCCAGAATAGCGATCAGGATAGAAAGGATAGATAAATATTATTTCCAAGACCATACAGTGGCATAAGGAAGAAGCGCATTACTTTCTTGACGCAAAGATAAACAAGAGGGTTGGACTTCTTCCTTTCCTTTCATTCTCTGCACGATGAAAGGAGGAGTGTAGATTCCAACAATATCACCAGAGTAGTTCCAACAATGAAAGGAAATAAAAGAAAGAGATTCCTTTTAGAAATCAGTGCGGTTTGCTTGCTTTCGGGTTCGGTTCGCCACTAAAGTAAGTGTGTTTAAGCACCTGTCTGCCCCGAGGCCGAAGGTGAGACTCGGCGAAAGCTTTGCTGGTCCTACACTCCTCGGAGGGATAATCTAACGTATCGGTTAGCCGCAATTCTCCGCTCTATCTCTCTCTAATTCTCTTATTTCTCTCTATAGATACGTATGTATCCGATCGAAATCTGCTGTCCCGAATGAACGTACATGGGGACGGGGGACGGGAACGGCTTTAGGCCGCATTTGCTCCACTCTCCCTCTAAACCTTTACCTTCCCTCCAGGCAATATCGACAATCATGAAACATAGTGGGTTCGCTGGTATTATTCCTAGTTATATACTATGTATGAACCAGAACCTCGTTATTGTTAGTTATCGCGTTAACAGCCATGCGAATACGTTTATGAATACATATATATATATGTATATATATACGTCTGTGTTTGTAGTTCTAACTGCCATCAGTATTTGTTGGAACCAAACTCCCCGTAACCCCCATAACTGAAGCCGGAGAGCAACCTGCAGCTTTGGCTTTGCTT
Organism: Gasteruption jaculator; assembly: GCA_949825005.1. Lineage (NCBI taxonomy): Eukaryota > Metazoa > Arthropoda > Insecta > Hymenoptera > Gasteruptiidae > Gasteruption > Gasteruption jaculator. Next base: position 5,871,072 of record OX463776.1, read on the forward strand.
TTAGCTTTCAGCTTCCACTGCTGAGTTCAAGCGAGAAAATGCTCTGTATAGCCAACTTCGCTTTTGATAAAGTTCGCTAAAACATTCGCTAGGTATGTGGCGAAGCGAGAGCGGATTATAGTTCCAGATTTCATTTCGTCGTAAGCAGAGACACGTTTTTTTACATGTTCCCGTAAGTCGAAGCTTTGCCGAGCGGGGACGCGAAATAGCTGAGAGGGTTTCGTCAACTCGTTATGTCATTCCCCGGGAAATTGACTGATAACGCCCGGAGCTTCGCCGTACTATTAAAAAAAAAAGACGTGATAAATAATCCACGACTTTTTCACGAAATCCCTTGCAGCTGCAGATCCCGTGAATTGGAAATTTGACGGTTCAGGCGAGACGCCCTGTATATCAATTTTCTCCCCGAATCCCAGATCCGTCTTAGCCGGTCCTACGTCGTTAGCATCCGATACATGTACCAGCTCTTAAATGTCCTAAAGACGCGCTGATGTATCGCCAGGATGTCGTTTTGACAAGCGCACCTTGACGCCCACCCTCAAACACGAGTTTCTTGACGCACCTTCGATCATTATTACGATCGATAAATCCGCTAATTTTTTAAACAGACTGTATCCATCTGATATGGTTCTTAATTCAGTCCTGTTTGACTTCATACATATAGATTTTATATATGTATACACCTGCCAGTCCAAGCTTGGCCACGCTCCGCACGAAAAAATAATCCTCCCAATAAAAAGTAAAATCGGTGCATCATTGAAAACACGAAAGTCTGGCAGAGATCTGCGACTGATTTGAGCCAACGTTCGATCCCACGATTTTTGCCATACCGTTATACTCCTTAGGGCCTAGGACGTCAAAATGACAGTATGGGAAACGTCAGTGGCAGTCTTCTGCCATGCGTGGATCGCAGCTCAGGAGTTGGCTCGAGTTTGTAGGATAATAGCATTTTCTAGGGGAATTTTTAGAATTCGTGGTCCAACGATGACTATACAAGCGCCCTCTATTGCCGTAGAAAAAAACTGAATCTCGAATTTCGAAATTTCAGAAACGCATCCAGCCTCGAGACTCGAGAGACACCGTTCCAAACACGAAACTCGATTCTTGAGGGAAGCTACTGCTGACTTTTGCCATACTTCTGAACCCACACGAGCCCGATAAGGTTTGAAATCTTATCGAGTTCTTGGTTCGAGTAAAAGCTACCTACACGAGGAACTTCGACTCGCTTTTAGAACACGGTGGAAGCAGAGAAAATATTGACTCTAGTCTAAAAATTACCATGTTCTTTCGTATTATTTGAATTTGTACCATTTAGTTGGAAACCGAAGGTTGTTTTCGTTACATATCCACAAAAGATCGTTCGAATTTCGAAAGGCAAATTCCAGCCGCACGGTGGTTCTCGAAACCTTGTGTGTTTCCACCATTAGCGCTGCAATCCTTCGCAAACACAGCAGGTTCTCATTTTCTATCTATCTTTATATCCTTCAGGTGGTAGAAAACATATGTATTTTCGTCTATTCTTCTTCCGGGAATTTATCTTTCCCGCACTAACTACGGAAATGTGTGAAACTTGATCTTTTCTTCCATTAGGGAAAGCAAATTTTTTTTTTTTTTACTGAACCACCTTTTTACATGTATCTTCCGTATATATACATTTAGTGTATATTATAAAAACCTAAATACACAAGGGATGAAAGGAGGGCCGAGGCTGGAAACCCGCGACGGAAGGAGTATAATATTTTTTATGGTGTTTATTATCGAAGGAAAAATATTTTATTACATGGAAGAAAATTTACGGAAAAACAAATTAATATAATAACAAACGCTGGAACGGAAACGAACAAGAAAGAGTTCATAAGCTTTTGGAGTACCTCTCCTCTAACAAACTGCCACCGAGATTACGGCACATTCAACCAGAATTACGCGTGAACAAGTTATACCGTATAAATCAGCCCCGCGGTTGTATTTCATTCAAGTTCAGACAGAATTAATTGTGCAGTCCTCTAAACGCGGTACTCCGCAGAGGAAATAAACAAATTTTTGTCCACGATAGTTTACTAGGGCAACAACGTGTTCTCAGTTGTTGGACTACGTTTAACCCATATCCTTCGTTGACTTTTGTGATTTGAAATTCCGGCTGGACGAGCATCGGATGCATTCGCTTTCGTTCTTAAGGCCGGTGTTCCAGTATTTTCCTCTGGGCAAGGTTTTAACAATGATTTATGCAAGTATTTGTTCAGAGGTGTATTTATATGTCCTAGATAGTCGCTTTATTGTTTCTTCCGCTCCGTGTCACCAGGTGTGGTTGGAACATAGTAAATACTACCAAACTTTTGGGTTGTCTCGAATATAAAAATTACCGCTTGGATAACTATACTTTTTGAGCAAACCCTAATTGCAATTTTTCCCAAGTAGGCATCCACCTAAAATTATTGAAATACAGACTGATTATCGATATCTGACCCAAGGAGCAAAACAAAAGTATGAGAAAGGTCTAGGCCATACTTCAAAGTCTGGGATTTAGCGTCAAGCATACCATAATCCGGAATTTCGACATGCTTGCGCTACTGCCACGGTAAAATGACGATAGAAGACCCTTCTCCTTCCTCTGCTGCAGCGCAGCGCAACGCAGAATAGGATTTTCGGTATAATACTCATGGCAACGAATGGCAATGACTATCAGAATTCGTAGGAGGATGAGTTCTCGAGAAAAGCTGCCGTCTTCCGTTTCAGTACACGCAATTTTTTTCCATCAGAAAAGGTAATAAGGGTCGGTGCAATTCCCTAACAAACCTAATCTCCTTAAATAATGATTGCATGGCTCGGATGCTTGCGTATAGCCGAAGAAATTGCGGTATGATATTTTTCATAAAACCTTATCTACTGCCGCTAAGGCAATGAATTACTAATTATAAAAGCCACTAAAGTCATCGCGAACAAAGTAAGCTTGCACGTAAACCAGCGGATAAACGTGGACGGACGTAAGAACTATAAAAGTTTGATGAAAAGCGATTGATAGATAGGTAATAAGGCAATTAAGTTCCGGGTGGTCCACAACTCCTCCTTCTCTATAGACTTCTTATCGCAAAAGATTAGTCGCTGGATTTCTCTTCCTTTTCTCTCACTCCTCCTTCACTTTCGTCTCTTTTCTTCGCTTCATTTCTTATTTCTTCTCCCTCCTTTTTGCAGTTTACGAGCCACTTTATTACTCTTTTCTGTCTAGATTCTCAGTCTGATAAGGATCGTTAAGTAAGATGAGGGAAATAGGCTTCTACTAACTCCCCTTGGGACAAAAGCACCAACAGCCGAGCTGCTATAGGTTACCTCGGTTGTTCGCTACCTAGCAGTTTTAACGCTCTTGCATATTTTATGAATGATACAGCAAAAAACAGCAAAAACCACCACTATAGGACCTATAAGGTTATTTTCTTCAAAGAAAAATGCATTTTTATACATTCTCGCTCCTTTTCCTGATCCTTTGGCTTCCCGTGTTCCGTCTCTCTCTTTCTCTCCCCTTTATATTTATTTTACTACTGCGATGTCTTTCCGACCCCCTCTCTCTCTCACTCTTGCTCGTTATCGTTCGGTTTCAGTTATCCTCTTTTGCTCTTCCAGCTCCATGGCTTTTGATTTTTTTTCCCGTAGGTGTGAAGTGTTCTTGAGAGAAAGTGTAGAAGAGGAATAAGAAAACTCGAGGGGGCTCTAGAGAAATATTATTTTTAGGATGACGCGACGATGATGATGATGATGACGATGATAACTATAACCGCACAGTGCTTGAGATGAAACATACGAGGAGGTGTCCTTTCGCTTCTTTGCGCTCTCTCTCTCTCTCTCTCTCTCTCTTCTTTCCAAGTGTTTTGGAAGGTTAAGGGGACAAAGCAAGTACGAGAGTGTGAAGAACTGGAGGAAGAGAGAAAAAAACGACGAGGGACGACGTCGGAGCGATCGCGGAGCAGCTGTCTTTGACATTACGCACAAACGAGGACCCGACGTTGACTCGATGTTCGTTGCGTCTACTACTAACACGTTTCCGGTCGGTCCAGTCACGTGTCGTGTATAAGAGGTGTGAGAAACAGCTGCCTGTGTCCTAACTCACATCCTTATGTTTTGATCCTTACATTGCGATGACACTATCGTAGGATTCCTTTTTCCTCCGTGTCCTCTTTCTACAAGTTCTCGCTTCCAAGGAAGGGAAGCACATAATGGGGATGTTTCCTTGACACTGGACAGCTTGTAACATCTACCGTGATTTCCTTCCTCACGAACTTTATCAGCGGATGCAATATATCTCCGGACTTTTCGACGGCAGGTTTACCGATGTGTGTTGGAATGCATCCTTCCCAAGACATTTCTGTCGAAATTATATCATTTGTCCATTTTGTTTCCCGCAGGAAGGTGGACGCAGGTTCCACGACGTGACATCTATCGTTGGATGTTTGGTGTACGCGTATGGTACCGATTGTCCAGCCGATTGGACACGAGACGACGCGGTAATTCAACTATTGGACACTTTCGAGACGATGTCCCATTAATTGTCAAACAATTTCTTATTTTTTAACGAATGTTGACTTGACTGGCGACTTCTTTTGCTTTCAATTTTGTCAGTAGGTCATTAATGGATGTTAATAAATATTATTTTCAAGCCACCAATAATCACTTTCGCCGAATTCCCAATATTTGTCCATTTTTCGTCGAGCGAGAAGATAAATGCAGAACCCAGGACATGACATCAACCAATGTCCGCTTAGAACACTAATTGTACAGGCGACGAGGCAGCAACGAAACTGTTGGACCCTTTCAGTGCGATATCAGTTCCTTTTCTTCGAAAGCCTCTGCTTCCACGGTTACAATGGAAGAAAATACACGAAGAGAATCTTTTCTTAAACGTTAACTGCTACTGTGATTTCCTTCCTGGTGAACTTTACAACCGGATACGACTCAACACCAGAGCTTTTAACAGTAGTGTCGCTGATCTATTTGAAAAACTACTGTTCGGGAAGCATCGACTGCCGTCTTTACCAAATCTCGACCCTTTCTCCGCGAGTTTCTATTAAACGGAAACGTCTATGTAAAATCTAGGACGCGACATCCATTCACCTTTTAGCACATTAGGCACCCGATGAAAAATGGAACGGAACTTTGTGGATTGAAGTTTCGCAAAGCTATCGATAAAACCCTCCGGAACAATTATGTTCGGGGCGTCTCTTAAATGCTCAAGGTGCTTAGGAACATCAGAAAACAAGTTTCGTTTGATTAAAACCATTTAGAGGTCGAATAATTAAACTAAGTAACTAAAATGGGTATTTTAACTTGGACGAAGTCTATTAGAAAGCCAAACTATTTACGGATAACCCAAGAACAGAGGAATATTCAGTCTGCAATGGAAAGGGATTAACTTAGGGGGGTGATAGGAGCAGGTCGATTGTGTCAAGTCTTGCGTAAACTTCTTGCAAGACTCGGTCCGTTCATGTGGAAAACAGCGGTAGTTGCTACGACTACCACTACCACGCCAGGGTTCTACTTCCACGATGTACCGCTACAAGCGCTATCGCTACGGCTATACGTATCCCGCTAGTGGTGGTGGTGAGTCTAGCTAGTTTAATCAGAAAACTGCAGCCCATAAGTATGGAATGTAGCAGGCATTTAACTAGATGGAAGAGTAGTCATCGTCGTATTCCTCCACTTCTCTTCCTTCTTCTTGCTTATTCCATGGCAGTCTCTTTTCTTAACCCCATCCCATGCTCTTGTCTACTCCATTTGCTTTCAACCCGAGGGACCTCACCCGATATATATCCCAATATTCCTCGTAACAATGATGAATCACTGCGGAAGTAAGCAAGTAAAGCGAGCGGGAGTGTAGAAACATAACACATAGCCTCGCCTCGCCTCGCCTCGCTCGTCTCGCCGATGCTATTCCGTTATACGCGAAAAACTGGCATAAGTTGAACGCACGTATTGTAGATTGAAATTACTGCACCTACGTCCCTCTGGTATTCACTTTTTGTATTTACGTCGAAACGCATAGCACGCGAACATAAATGCTGAATAAAGCTCAATGAAATGGATACTACCCTCCACAAGTCTGCATATATACCTTTCTTTCCTCTTTTCCTTCTATATCCCTCTCCCTCTCTCTCTCTCTCTCCACCCTTTTCACTCTCTCGGCTGTTACGTGATGCAACCAGCCATCGATTTAATTTGCTAAGCGCTCTTTCCCGTTATGCAAATTTATTTGGCTATTTCATGAAGTTTATTATGATTGCTTTTGTTGTGTACAGACTTATACGAGTAACGCATATTATTTAACACAGAATGTTAGTGCAGGTTACATAAACAGAGAAGTTCGTACGTTCGTTCGTTCGCTCATTCGCTCACTCGTTTGGTCTTGGATCATAATACCGATTTTATAAAACCGGAGGGTTACCGATGTGGAGCCTCACAAATATCCCTTATTACAGCCGGAGAAATTTATTCTAATTTTCTCGACGGTTTTATGATTGCTCTCCCGCTCGATATGCAGCAATGGGAGTTGCTACACGCAAAAGCAATAGTGCGGTTGGTTGTCCGCCTGGAAATTACAGTATGAGCCAGCTTCCGAAGCATTAGGTGTCATCCCCGGGCGTGCTATGACATTTTCGACTATTATCACGCCCTACTGCAGCGGCAACCTCGACCGCGATCAAAAATGCCCGCTCCAATAACCGCGACAGCTGAAAAGGTTACGGATTTCTACGAATCCTACGATGAACCTTCAGTTTTCCGCAATTTGCCCGATCCGTTCGGTAATTTCCTTCATTTTTTGCCGTTTCGATTACATATACAGAGCAATTCGCCGTACGCGGACAGCCACGTTGGGCGAGGCTGCTTGCACGCGAAAGTACGGCGAGGGACCCATATTGCACATCCAGGCTGATATTCGGCTTTTTAGAATTCGCCAAAGCTCTATGTCCAGAATTGATCAAAAGAACCACGGCAGGGTAAACGGAAACGTATGAGAGCGAGAGAGACGCAATGATAAATGTTATGGGCATTCTCTTAAATGCATCATTTGAATTTTATTGTTGTCAACACAAAAGTTCTGGGATGAAAAGGATTCGTCTACTCCGTGTGTGGCAAATTTCCTTCCAGTAATTACCATTGAAAGTGGGCAGCTGGTACTGGGACGAATAATGTGTTTGTTTGTGTGATGTCATAAATTATCGGTGGGTAACAATAGAAGTAGGAATGTTTGCCTCCGTCCTTGTCTGGCGCACGCCTTGGCCCATTTTCGACACCCCAAATATTTACACTAACCCAGTGGCGGAGCAAAATGCCGAAGTAATAGATTCGAGATGACTTTTCATTTAAAAGCTCATCCTGCAAAACCACAATGGCCGAGTGTACATTATGTACCTTCCTATTTTTCGACATAGGAAGGTACCTTCACTTATTTCAACATGAGCCTCACGCCCTCCCGCTGTTTCGCAAAGAGTAAAGGCGAGATATATCTGCTAGACCATCCGAACAATACCCATCACCAGACAGACCTCCTTTTTTCTATAGACCCATCCTTTTATCTAACACCCAAACATCTACCGACCACACAATGTCACTATTGGGCTGTACCTACGTGCATGTATATTTATTGTGTAGCCCTACTAATTTCGCAGATGTCACGGACAAGCCTGTCGAAATCTTAGCTTTCCATCAACAGCAGCAGCATTACGCACGAGGCTACGTTCAATATTTTCGCCTTGGTGGTGACATTCGTTAACCTCCTAAATGAAAAAGTAGAGGAGGAGCAGAAGGAACAACTTCTTCCTTGCATCTGCCTTCCTCTCTTTCAGAAATTGCTGCCGCCGAAGGGAGGCCGCCATTCTGATTTGCACAGGAAGGGCAAAATGCGCGTTTTTGCCGCGGCTCCTTCTTCCACAACAAATTTTCAACTGCTCTAGGCTCGACTTCGAGCTTCCCTTTTTTTCGGGGCATATCGATTATCTCCCGAAACAGCTGTACCTCCTCTCCCTCCAGCAAGGATCAGCGCGATTAGCTTTAATTAAAACGAATGGGACTGAATTCGTTTTTACGAATTTTTAGAGCTCGTCCCGGGGCTATATATCGCCATTTGAAAGTACGAATGCCTGGTATGCTTGAAAAATTTGGGGAAGAAAGTAGTGTAGGTATGGAAGGAGAGAACAAAGCCGTAGGGTTACTGGATACATTTAGCGGATGGATTTCGAAAGTTACCTTGGAAATATTGAAGGGCAACCAGACGCGAAGATTTTTTATCTCGCCTTCACACCAAGAAAAATGCCACCTTAACCCAGAAAATTATACAATCTACATGATAAAGGGATCCGTTTTAGTACCTCGGTCTGCTGAAAAGGACGGCGGAGCTCGTAATTTCGCACTGACAAAAAGGACCGAGGTGTATTGTACTTATGCGGGGAGAAAAAGCTGATGATAAAAATTACGACGCTCGCGCGGCTCTGGTGAGACACGGTTAAGATTTCGAACAGTATCGAATGGCAAGAAATAAGGCCACAAATTTTCATGGGGGGTTTCCATCGTAATGGTTGTTGTGCAAAATAAGTTTCCGATATACCCCAAACGGTACCGTTCAAGTTACTTCGGTACGTGTCGAGGGGGAGCCACATACGAAATTATAGATATTTCCTCGTCTACCATCGCGTTGCTCGTTGTTCTATCGTCATTCTTTCCGCGGCTACTATTTCATCGTTCTTCGTTTCATCGTCGCCATTTGAGCAGCCCCTGTTCCATCGTTTTTCACTGCGCCATTCCCCATTACATCCCCCCTATTATTCCATCATTCTCCATTTCATTCTCTCCTATTTTATTTACTGTCGCTTCATCGCCGGGAATTACATTCTTTGGACATTTCATTATCTGTTGTATCACATCGCCTGGACATGTTGCAGTAATTCTTTGAACCGTGTCTTCTGGCGTTGTAGGTTTGTTAAGGTAAACAATGTCCATCCGATTCTCCCAAAGATAGGAATCCGAGGAAAGAAGATCCGGGGAACGAGCTGGCTATCCCACTCTTCCTCTTCTTCCGAATCAATGACCAGGAAATTTTGTGTCAAGTACTGTTCTTGCACTTCTGGAAAAAGGAGCTGGATAACCGTTACGTTGAATCCACGCGTTTTGCCCGATGTTGAATACCGCGTTCCTTGAAAAACTCGGCAACACTTGGCGAAGATACGGACCATACTTTCACCCCATTTGGAAACGGTATCTTTGATGCAAACAACATTTAACGCCTTTTCCGCAAGAAAGGTGGACTTTTGCGTTTGTAATTGTGATATATGAAGGAGGCCTTAAAATATTTTCCATATTTTTCCCCTACCTGTTGACGTTTCGAAAGATCCGAGCAATAAATTTCCCAGGTTGGAATTCTTCAATTAACTCGTGTTTAAAAAAGCATTAAACGAACGACGTTATATGAGTCACTTGGTATACGTTATCATGTCTGAGAAAGCGACGGCAGTAGCATGCCACACACTAGCGATTTTATCGCTCAATTACTCATAGTTATACTCACACAATGTCGCTCTTAGAATTTTAATTGAAAAGGGCATTTGGAATTATAAATCTACATACCCTCATTTGATTACGATGTTAAGTCGAGGCGGGAGTTGGCAAATTAGCTGTTTCTTATCTTACCGCGGGAACAAAATAAAGAACGCTCTCGGTAGAAATAACGAAACGGGGCTCGCGACTTAAATAATAAAATGAAATACCATTTTAATAAAATAAACTTGAAGAGCAATAAACGATAAATGAAGAAAAACTGTATAAACCAAAGAATTAACGGCGATTGCTTACGGTTGCTATTTTTTAGGTTAATCTTTCAGCAACTTTTTCCATTTTTAGCCATTTTTATATTACTTTTATTTCCGTAATTAATCTCGGTACCCTCACTTCTTGACCTTGGCTTCAAAAATGGCTCTTACCATTACTATCACTATTACTACACTACTATTATTATTGTACATACAAAGAATCACTAATTTTCATGATATCTCCTACGATGCCATTTTAAAAGCACCCAATTTTTTTAATACATCCCACATCAAACCCTTGAATTACCCCAACTCTCGTCATCAATCGCTCGAAATTATAAAAACCTAACGCCTCGACTGTCTATTTACGCCACGTGGGTCACCGACGGTAAGCGCTACTGCGTTTGTCACGACCGGTGCGGCTGAAACGGAAAGTTTATCGCCGGTCACCGATGACCCCCGTGGCGTTGAAGGCCTTGGCTCCAAACGCCGATCTCGCTGGCGACGAGCGATCGGTCGCGCGACGATTTCCACGCTACGTAAATTTGAGGTTACGTCGCTCGCGTGAATTCACGCTCATCCGTTAGACCCAGCGGCCGGCGGAGTTCTTGAATTTCAGCTGCAGCGAAAGGACGCCGGGCGATAATCTCCGTCGGACACCTGCGCGTAGAAAGGAAGCGAGCGGTGGTTGTACCGATGGAGGGCAAATAAAGCAACGGGGCGATGCTATCGCGAGTTACTCATAACACTCGACAATGTCCCTTTTGGAATGTAAATTGAAAACGGTATTTGGAATTGTAAATCCACGCAGTCGGATTTGATTATGACGTTGAGGATTTAAACGGAACGTCTAATTGCAACGTATACCCGCAGAGGGCACTGGTGTGCGCTACGTGGCGCGTACAGTCATACGTAGGTTGCGATATTTATGAATATAAGGGGTGAGAATGCACGATGCATGTATCAACAGACGAATTACAGTAACGACGAGCAATTAGCGCTGGTAGATAAATACACAGGCGGGTCCTATCTCATATAATAATGTCGATGGGACGTTCTACGAGCTATGGTTGACTGCGTCCTATTAATAAATTCGCTTCCCATGTAGAGTCCTGTGAATCATCCGATTGGACGTTATGATATGAAGTATAGCTATTGCAGCCATAGCGGGGAGAGAAACGACGCCACAGTTGGCTTCTCCCGAGCATTATGGTACGATATTATGGTACGAAACCGACGAGATTCTATTGAACCGATTCGAGTTGTATGTACGCTTTTTCAATCCCGCGCGGTGAAAACTTTTTGGACGTCACCGTGTCTCTCTTTACTTTTGCGCTCGCCCTCCCTCGCCCAACTCGGGGATAAAGAGGTTAGCTCTCCCCGAGAAAAGCCCGACCACAGAATTTTCCAAGGAAATAAATACAGAAGTAAACCCTAAAAGGCCATATTGTACATTAAACAGGGTACGTTTCTCTCTAACGGCACGCGAATCTGTATTTTATTCACGCTAGCTTTCCCACGTAGCCACCACGCCACCGCTAATAAGCATTAAACTTGCAGAAACCGTCTATCTAATTTAAATCTAAGTCTAGCGTTAATCCCCGAAATGTTATATTCTAGAGAGACCGGTGCAGAGAGAGAGAGAGAGAAGGAAGAGATATAGGCAAGCCACAGGTTACTGTAATAAGGGTTTGTTTAAGCGCGAAACATCAGCTAGAAACTCTCGGGGCAGAACATACAGGGTGATTCGGTTTCATCTGCTGATCGGGTCGTTGAAAAATCCAGGGGGAAAAAGCTCGAAATTTGATATGTTGAAATTAGTATACTTGAATTTCGATATTGTAACCGAATTAGAATTATTTACGAATTAGTATCAACCTACGGTAAAAGTTAGAAACCGCGAAGGGAATAAATTAGTAAGAATACACCGGGGAAGTTCATGAATTTGTACCAAAGCAGTTACGTTTTAATTCACTAATTTGTCATACTGATTTTAATATATTTAACGTATTAATTTTAGATATTTAATATATTAGTGTTGATCAAGTGTTAACCAAGAAATGCTGTCCTTTTTTATGAATTAATAATTGCCCTAACATTTAAATACTAATTTTTTAATTTTCAAATAAATATCGAAAATGATTAGTGTTTTTATGAAAGCAAAATTAGTATCTTGGAATTTAGTGGCTGGATACTAATAAGTAATATCTTGGATACTAATTTTCAGTTTTCGATACATATATAATTTTTATTAATATGCATTTACACTCGCTGTGCTCCTATTATTGAATGACAAATTTATAAATAATAATAAATATACGAAATATATAAACAACAAATGGAAAAATATTATATCAGTAAATCGAGCTTTTTACTATTTCGATGTAAAAGTCGCTAGAACGTATATAGTAGCCGTTGTAACATAGTAAAATTTACATTCCGGCTTGTAGAATTTATTACGACGCAGTTAAAATTGCATTCCGTGTTTTGATAGCGCGGGAGTCGCTTGTGACATAAGAAATTTTGCATTTTATTCTACACAAATTGCCGTAACGTGGGTAAAGTCAACTTTCTACACTGCAAAAGTCGTTACAAAGTAGTAAAATTAACTCTGTCCGCTATAAAAGTTTCTGTGCCGCAATAAATTTCGCTTTCTGTATCCGTATTCCGTGATATGTAAACAAAATTTGCGTCGAGAGAAACAAAAACGTATTTCGTCCATAAATTCAAATTTACAGAGAGTTTTCAGAAATTCCCCTTTTTCTCCCGGCATTTTTTTTTTTACAATAAAATCGTTATCTGATGGGGGAATTATTGCAGCTAAACTTTGAACGACGCGTAGCCATAAAAAACGGACCATCCACTTGTTCTTATATTGTCGCAATGAAATCGTTTGTTAAATCATTAGGGAACGAACGAAACGAGCATTCTCTTATATTGAAACTACGGCTTTTTATTAGACCAAACGGAAGACCCGCGATTTTCCTCGTGTCGGGTATATGGAGGGACCCTTCGAAATGGACCGTGTGTGTGTAAAATCAAGAGAGAAGACGGGGGGGGGGGATACCGAGAAAGAGCCACGTTAAAGCCCAGAAATAGAGTCAATAAATTAGGGGAAGCTAATCCCATCCAAACCACGTATGATTTAACCTAAGGTGACACGGCTTAAACTTTACTGCATAGTTGTAAATGTGCATCGACGCACGTATACGGGTTGTTGTTACTGATTTAAAAAGGGAAACCTACTTTTCTCGAAAAACCGCGGCTTACGAAAGAATCATCTTGTATCTCAACCCGCCGCTCGTAAAATCCCATGTTGACAAGTTACACGCATGCAGAGAGACGCGGTCTAACTGCATGTGGTAGTAATTACTATATTACTTGCAGTTATTATATCATAAAACGGCCCTTCATTCCACTTGCTTCTTGTCCGCGTATAATAAAAGTAGACGCGAGTTGTAGGATAATTATTATCGTTCCGATCTCAGCCGCGTAGACACGAATACGAGGCGAAAAAGATGGGACAAAGTTCGAAGTTTGGCCCGTTACGTTGTAGAATTGACCAAAAACCGGTAAAAATTGTTTTTTACGCGGTTATAATATTGTAATATTTACTTTTTCAGCAAAAGATTTTGTTTATTTTCAGAATTTGTTGCACCAAAAAGAAGAAAAAGTAAGAAATCATCGAAACGAGGAATAGTCGCGCGTGTCCGGTTTGTCGCCCGGGCGACAAATGAAACAATCTGATTTTACGCACGCTAAATATATTTAACGCACGGTAACTACACGAATGCAGCCAATTGGTATTTTACGCGAGCAAGCAAGTGCTCAAAACTGAATTTCATGCGCGCTATTGGAAAAAATAATGAAATGTAGCGAAATTTTGTTATTTTTTCCGCCTCCCTCATTTCCGGCAGCCTAACCACGGTTTGTTTGAGGCGCAAATAAAAATAATATCTGCTGTAATATCGGCCGTTGAATCCTCTACGAATTCGTCAACACCCGTTGTGAAATGGAAATTGATTTCCCATCAACGCCTATGAAATACAAACAAAAAAATGCTTGAATTCTTCATATTCTTGTATACGCATCTTGTTTCTGGCAAATCTCATATCCTTGTTTTCCTTCTTATTCTTCCCCCCAGCGATAAAAATGAAATTTTCATGCTTTCACGAAAGGGAGTGAAAGTTTTCTAAACAAATTCCCGCCTTATTTTCTCGTTTCGTGCGAAAGTTGGTGTTACTTCCCTGAGAAATTCGATATCGTAAGTTTCCGTAACTCGATAACGAACTTTCGTTACATAATAAACGAACGGGAAGAGTCCGAGTCCATCCGCGAGTTCATCCGTGCGCAAGACACGATACACCGAATATCAACAAATTTACGCCCCAAAAGGGGATAAATAAAAAGGTAAATTAAATCCTTTCCTATCGATGAATACAAAATCAACTCTCTGTATTTACCAACTTTCACTACCTGTGCCGGAAGTAGTCAAACGAGCGATCATTACAGATCTCATTTGCGGGAAAATCACCAAAGTGTTGCAAGAGTTTGCCCTGCATTTTACCCTTTTACTAATACCTTGACAATTAACTCAACAAAATTCACTTACTCAAAAAAAAAAAAAATTCGACTGAGTCAATTGGAGTCATTACTACACTCAAAAACGAAAAAAAAAAAAATTGAAACAATTTTAATATAAAAATTTTGCCGATGATAGCCAATGTAATAGTAATAATAATAATAATAACAACTTAGTTGTAGTACTGGTGGTAGTAGTAGTAATAAACATTATTATTGTTATAATTATTATTTCGGGTCGAGACTTTTTTTCCGCTTAAAAAATCCAGTTAATCCCACTAGATTTATTCCTGAGCGCTCCGTCTTGTTTCGAGGGTGGCCCAGACTCTTGCCATACATTTCACTCCTACGTGGGTTGTTGGATTGGATCCCCGGTAATACTTGACCCATAATTTTAGATTCCGACGTGGAAATACCATCAGTCTCCGAAAAAAGGGAACGGAAACTTTTTAAATTTGATATAACATTGATTTCTCTATGTGTTTTATATTCGTCCTCTATTCGTCTGAACTTCCCATCTGTGTTAATCGAAGGGGATTCTCTACAATTCGTTTATTCCATCAGTATGAATTTAGAGAGAAAAATGAATTTTTCATAGGCAAAAATGAATTGACAATCAAAGTCAAATCTGAATGCAATCAAATTGCTTTCCTTATCGAAAAAAAAGGGACGCGGAAGAATGTCAAAAATATTTTTACAAGCTTGTAAATATGCTAACAAAGTGTACGCAAGACAGGTATCCCATGCAATGCAAGTTTTCTTATGCATCTTATGTCGTATCAGCGTTTATCGCATAAAAGACAAGTTTTCATAGTTTTTTAAATGAAAATTCCATGGTGCTGGATAAAATCTACCGTGGCATAATAAAATTGGACTCGCTATTTTGACTGTTTTTTGAAGCAGGGAAATTTTTCAGATTCCACTGATTAATTTCAATAATTTACAAAACTGCCAATTTCTTAACCAATTTTCTTCAATAAAATTTACTGTGAATCCAGTTAGGCAAATAACTAATATTTAACAAAAATTATATTTAACACACATAATATTTTCAATTTATAATTTTATTTTAAATTAATATTTTCAATTCCAATCAATTATTAGTTATTTAAGATAAGGTAACGTAATAATTGCTTTTCTTATAGAAACAAGGGTTTTGCAGCTTAGCTTTTCCCATGCATTGAGTCAGGTGTTACGCGTTACCTGTTCTTGTATGGGGGGGTGGCATTCTTATCAACCTTCTAGTTCAACGCGTTTGTACTCTTTTATTGCCTCGAAACTCGCACAGACATAAGAGTATGGCAAAAGCGAGGGTAGCTGTTACAGTATCGTTAGGGATCCAATTCCATATTATAAACCACCCTTCGAACTCGTGGCGTTAAAGTCTCGCGTAGAAAGTATGGCAACAGTCTGAGACATACTCGGGAATACTTTAATCCCATACTTGTGTCTCCGAGGGAGATATTTGCCACGCTATCGCTTTCACGCGTGGTACCAGACCCAATGGAATGGCACCTTTGTGCAGCTATTTCCAGTACGGTAATGATGTTAACGTGACAACAGTAAATACCATCAGACATTTCTCCAATGCCCTGTAAAAGCATGGGAAGCTCTTAAAAAAAAGGGCCTTTACTATCAGTGAAACCAATAATACAGCGGCAGCTTTTTTATTCGCGACCATAACACTTTGTCCCGCAATAAAGCCAGCCGCACAACTGCATCCTAACAGTATTTGCTGCTCGAATTATAATCCTAATATCGCTATCAATTTAAATACATAAAAGCCGGGGTAGTAGTTAGAATGCATCCCATTTGTTAGCCACAAAATGGCATTAAACGCTTTTATTCCCTCGACTAAATGTAACATTTGGCAAAGCAATAATTCCAACCTACTGATGTGCTCAGGTAGGTATGTGTGGGTGTGTGTATGCGCGTGGATTAAACGAACAGTCAAATATGTATTAACAATTCCTTGCAAGGTGATTTCGAAGTTTCATTAACAACGATAAGCTTGCGACTTCCCCCACATATTCCCCATAACGCGGTTATTATCGCGTAGTAAAATCTCTAGATACGGCGCAGACGATTACCATACTATCATTTGCACGTACGGTGCAATATTCGTTTGACAAACTCTGCAGGGAGAGAAGAAACAATAAAAATAAGGATGAATCACATTTGTTAAAGCGTTCAAGGACGAATCGCCAAAAGCGCGAGTTTGTACATTACGCAATGAGGGCGTGAGTTGGTCGATTATCTCACGAATCGGATTTTTCGCCCCGGCGACAAACAAGACGTGTGCGATAATCGCCCCTCGCTCGAGTTTTCATGTTCTACTTCTCCCAATGAGTGCAAAAATTTGATTTTTTGGGCATACTAAATGTATTTTACACACCCTCAGTGTATTTAACGCACGCTAACTTATTTAATTATACAAAGTGGTCCCTTTAAATAAGGCCACCAAAATAGAGTCATAATATATTCGAGAAGAACTTAGATAGCCTTATTTAAACAGACCACCCTGTATAATCTAGTATCTTATGCACGCAGATGAGTGCGTAAAAACAAATTTTGGCTTATTCAATGCTATTAGTAATTAAATATAAAACCTTCTTCCTATTGAGATTTCGGCCCCGAGCACCCGCTAAATCGATTCTACGCGCAAAATTACCCCTAGGAATGACCCTATCCCGATCGAATTTGAATATTTAATTTTGACCCATTTTTGGGGTGGCCCAAAGTAGGTCCAAAAATTGACCTTTTTGCACGATTTTGGGCCACCTAAGGTCGACTCTCCTGCAACGGCTAATTGAGCTAGGGATTCCCGCAGGTGCTTATTCGATGTATTTTCGCGCGTAGAATGCAATGGCACCGTCGGAATGCCCGATTTCCCAAAGGAAGTTGCCCTTTTGCCCCGAAAACCCCATTTTTGGTCGAAAAAACCGTGATATCTTTGTTCCTATTGAGATTTCGGCCCCGAGCACCCGCTAAATCGATTCTACGCGCAAAATTACCCCTAGGAATGACCCCATCCCGGTCGAATTTGAATATTTAATTTTGACCCATTTTTGAGGTGGCCCAAAGTAGGTCCAAAAATTGACCTTTTTGCACGATTTTGGGCCACATAAGGTCGACTCTCCTGCAACGGCTAATTGAGCTACGGATTCCCGCGGGTGCTTATTCGATGTATTTTCGCGCGTAGAATGCAATGGCACCGTTGGAATGCCCGATTTCCCAAAGGAAGTTGCCCTTTTGCCCCGAAAACCCCATTTTTGACCGAAAAAACCGTGATATTTTTGTTCCTATTGAGATTTCGGCCCCGAGCACCCGCTAAATCGATTCTACGCGCAAAATTACCCCTAGGAATGACCCTATCCCGGTCGAATTTGAATATTTAATTTTGACCCATTTTTGGGGTGGCCCAAAGTAGGTCCAATAATTGACCTTTTTGCACGATTTTGGGCCACCTAAGGTCGACTCTCCTGCAACGGCTAATTGAGCTACGGATTCCCGCGGGTGCTTATTCGATGTATTTTCGCGCGTAGAATGCATTGGCACCGTCGAAATCCCCGATTTCCCAAAGGAAGATGCCTTTTTGCCCCGAAAACCCCATTTTTTATCGAAAAAACCGTGATATCTTTGTTCCTATTGAGATTTCGGCCGCGAGCACCCGCTAAATCGATTCTACGCGCAAAATTACCCCTAGGAATGACCCTATCCCGGTCGAATTTGAATATTTAATTTTGACCCATTTTTGGGGTGGCCCAAAGTAGGTCCAAAAATTGACCTTTTTGCACGATTTTGGGCCACATAAAGTCGACTCTCCTGCGACGGCTAATCGAGATAGGGAATCCCCGATTTCCTAAAGGATATACTTAGAAAAAACTTGAAAAAATAACTCAACCAAAAAATGGGTACTTTTTTTTTGAAAAATTTCTTTTTCTAGTTTTTTTCCTAATTTACAATTAAAAGTAAAACCTCACTGAAAATACGGTCATACGAGGTAGTTACCTACCCGGTACCCTGTGATTCGAAGTCTACCGCTCACGGGAATTTCAAAAACGTATTTAAAAGGGCGAGGCTGGCGTATTATAACTACAATAATAACTATTCATTTGCATTAGTATTAATTTTCATTTTCCAACGGTTTTGACGGAAACTATGGAGAATAACCCAAGCTTGCTAGCTTTACAATGTCAACAATGTTTAACAATGCAACGCCCTCGGCTATTTCTAAAGTTGGTAGGTAAGTAAGTATAAGTGAGCAAATATATACGCCTCTATTCACGTATTCATGGTTAAGTATATGAAGATCTGTGTATATACGCTGCGAATAAAGGTACTGCGGGTACGCTTTGCCTCTCATTTTACCCTTAAATAATTCATCCGTCTCACGAGACTCGCGAAATAAAAGCCAAGCAGCTCGCTTCATATCGGGAGAATTAAACGATATACTTGAAAGCAATCTCAATTTATTGTTTTATTCCGTTTATGAAAACTCGAGAACGAGTAAATCTCTCCCTCTTCAACGGAAACTGCAAAAACACTTATTTTTTAGGAACGACGCAATTTTTATGCTAAAAAGAATTTTTTAGTTCAAAGGGTTTTTGTGCATTAGATGGTCACTTTCGTAGTCATTATTGGAAAATTGTATTTCTTGTGTGACATTTTTCCGAAACTGCAAAATTTTGGAGTGGACCTACTGTGAAATTTTAAAGTTTAACCTTTGCTTCTAATTTTTATTTATTAAAGTGTAAAATTTCAATATCGAAAAAATTTTCAAATCAAGTAGGAACTATAAGAGAAAAATAATTTTGCCAAAAAGACAAATACTCGTTTTTTTCCTACGGAAACAATTTTTAATTGTATTTCTAATTTCTGATTTCCAATTTCTAGTTGAACAATTGTTAAAATTTACGAAGTAAATAATGAAAATACGCTTATAAGGAGAAATTATTAAAATTGCGCACAATAATAGTAAAAAATCTAAGAAAATTTCTAAAACGAAGTTTCACCATCATGAAGGGATAAAGAAAAAAATCAGAAACCTTCACGATGTTGAGGCTTTCGATCCACTTTTCGTCCAGTCGTGAGTAGCAGTCTCCTGGAATTCTGTCTAGGATATAACAGATGAAGAGCTACTACTCACGCTTTATCTAAAAATGGACTGAAATTCTCAAAAATAAAAGAAAAATCAGACGCGCAGACTTTAGTACCATTTTTAGATAACTTGTAAGTGCATGTCTCGTCTTTTACTACGTGGGAGTAACATCCAGTCCTAAAACTCGAATAAAAATTCTTGGAACCGGTGAACGTATGGCAGAAGTCAGGACCAGATACGTCAAGGACCCAATTCTCTTTTACATACAGCCCAGACTTCTGGCATACTTCCACTTTTGCGCGATTGGAAGTCCAAGCAATTTAATTTCGTCAGGACTGACACCCTGCGAATTCTAGAAACACCCACGGGGATGGTATGGTAAGAGTCTGAAGCAACTTATGGGTTTCCCCCTGGCAGCTTTTTACCATATTTTCGCTCCTCGAGATAGAGAGGAGCGCCGATATCCAAAGTATCAAGATACCGAATACTTTTGATGGAATCAACTGTTCCATATGACACGTAATCTTGGCACGTATCAGCAAAACACGATAGGAAAGCGTAAAGGAAAAGCTGAAATTTTGGCTTCCTGTTTCAATAGATTCGAAAAAAGTTTATTTATATATATAAGTATATACGGGGAAAGCGAAAGAAATGTGGCAAAAAGCTTCACTACATTTTAAAATAGATGGAACAGAAAGACGACGACGGCGACGACGACGACGACGACTTCCACTTCCTTATGGGGAGTGTACATTTATTTTTCAACGTAGATTCCATAGCGGATTCTCAAATATCGGTGAAACTTTGCTTTAGACGCCTATCTTAAAAGCTTTTGATAAAAACTTACCCGCATCCCGTGCTTTGATGCCATCGTAGACTGGGGGTCCATCGAAAAACTTTCTTTTACTTCTTCTTCTTCTTCTTCTTCCTCCTCCACCTCTTCTTCCACTTTTACACTACTTGGACTCTTTTCCCTTCAATATTACAGACAGAACCATCTCTCGAGTGATTCTACCTTGTCAATGTTTTCAATTTTCAATGAAAAACTAAGGGCAAGATATAAAATGGGAGACAACGGTACTCTTCTGATTAGTAAAGTTTCAAATCCATCGAGTAGTTTTACATTTAACGAAAGTGCTCTCCTCCAAGTACCGACCAGCTTGTGGAGTACAAGAAGATATAAGTATAAAGAGACAAGAACTTTCTACAATGCAATTGTTGGATCGACCGAGTTCTACTTAAAGGGTGTTTGTCGTAATCTCGGACGGATTCGAGGATACGACCGCCTTTTAGCACTCGTTAGCGCGCGTTTACTTCAACCGAAGCACCTACTTCGGCTTTTCTCGATTTTTCGTAAACATCCGAATAGATGATAACGAATTTAGTTTAAATTTTCTTAAGGATTCAAATTTTCAAATTCGTTATTCTTTTCCTGAAAACTAACGGATTTTGGTAAAACTTCGTATCTCATAGGTTTTGTGCCCGCTCTTTTCAAATCCGTCGTTGGTTTTTGAATGAATCAACTAGTTTTATTTTAACTAGTTAACTAGTTTTATTTTAGCAACTACTAAATTTTACTATAAAATTGTATTTATTAAAGTATAAAATAATTATATGAATAAAAAAGTTTTTAAATATGAAATAACCAAATAGAAACGAGGAAAATAATATTGCCAAAAAGTGAAATACTAATTTTCTACTGTAAAAAAAAGTATCCAACCGATCGATGTGTAATTTCGTTTATGAAAATTTGAAAACGAGTAAATTTCTTTCTTTTCAACGGAAACTGTAAACAGTTATTTTTTTAGAAACGACCCCATTTTTATGCTACATGCAATTTATGATTTCAAAAAGTTTTGTGCATCCGAAAGTCACTTTTATAAATATCTTTGAAAATTTTGATTATTTTTTTTTGTTACATTTTTCGGAAATTGCAAGATTTTGCAAGAAATCTACGGTGAAATTTTCCAGTTTAATCGTTGTTGCTAATTTTTTTTTTATTAACCTCTTCAGGGACGATTTTTTGATGGCAAGAAAAAAATGACTTAACGTTTTTTTTTCAAAAAAATTTTTACTTCTCTGATTGAGGAATTCTGTAGCGAATAAATTGTTACCAAATTTTTGTTCTATTTATTATTGACAGTAACTATAATTATAAAAAAATAAACGTCCACATATATGGCCAAGGGCGCGAAAAGGTTAAATTGTAAAATTTCAGTGATAAAAAAAGTTGAAAAGTGTTAAAAAAAAAACCAGACAGAAGCTGAAAAAATAGCCTTTTCGCCACAAAGGAGTTAAGAGTTTCCCAAGATTTTGCTACGTTTGTACTGGAATCTCTTAATACGTTTTTGCCAGAATTTGACTGGAGTTCTGAAAGAGTTTTTGCTAAAGTTTCGTTGGAAGCTAATCCTATTAAAAAGGCTACTCTGTACTTCGACGTAGGAGTCTGGGAAAGATCTCTCACAATCAGTACGATCTCGTAAAGACTTTTGTTAGAGCTTAGAGCAAACAAAGCCCGGCCAGACTTGTGCCGTACTTGCGTTTCTAGTTGAGCTATCGTACACAGAAAAATGTAAAATTCAGCAGCAATTAGGCTTTTTTTAGTAACACAGAGGACAATTAGTAGCATGTTTTTATTACCCTCCCGTAAAAGGCAACTGTGTGGCAAAAGTTTGGAGGAGCCTTCAAAGTAAGGCTAACGATTTCCGACAGGGCCTAATTTGTCCTCCATGAAAAATCATCCCTAGGGAGTAATTTCACTTTCCTTGAAATTCAAATCCCCGGCTGCTCCTTCAATAGGTGTAACAGGCGACTGTTATATGTATACAGAAAATAAAATTCAACCCCCAGTTCTAGAAATTCAAGTAACATCCCTCGTGAAAAGGACGGGATGTGCGAAGGTCCAGGGTCAAAACTTTAAAGTCCGGGATAGGATCCTCGGAAGTACCGTGAAATTTGACCCGGACCTTTACTATATGTTTCTGGTTTGGATATAAATCGCTTGGATAAAAACCATTTACTGGTCTACTGGGGTTTGAAACGCCCCTAACCTAGTTCAGTTCTAATTCGAGCATCTCTCTAACAAAAAAATTCTAGAATTTTTGTTTCCTACTAAATATTACATTTTTTCCCCAAAAAAAACCTGTACTCAAAATAAAATACATACTATAAATTGATACAATAATTAACGACTACCATACTATTGTCATTACAATTTGTTTAAATTAAAAAAAAATCGATAGCCTCTGATTTTTACCGGTGGGGTCTAAAAAACCCCAATGTCATACTGACGACATGGGCCATCTCTGGCCAAATTGAACCGAACTGAAAGAAAAATGTAGAAAATGTAACAAAAATGTAACAAAAATGTAGAAAAAAATAAAAAACTCCCCCTGTATGTCTCTGTGACAAGTAGGCAGGAATAAAATGGAGAAAGAATAGGAAACGACTAGCACTATTCGCGAACACACTGTACACGATTTTGGCATGGACTCCAGCTTTCCGGGCAAAAGTTTTCATTGCCCGAAATTACGACGGAAGTCCCTTTTCGGATGAAGTAAAAAGATATACGAGATTTTTGTTTTCTGTCTCGACAAATGCACATGCCCTATCTACACGGCTTCTCTACATTGTTTTTAGTGCGTTTTTGCTGTTCGGCTCCCTGACAGGGGATGTTCAATTTTCAATATCGCCGTCTCGCGTGTAACCGGTGTTTTCGAGTCATCTACTTGTAAAAAATAACATGGTTTTAAAAGCTGCGTGAGTGTGTATTTCATTCGCTAGCTTTTATTGCTATTTTTCGAGCAAACAGTCTTGTAACTATAAACGCGCGAGTGCGCGTATCCGCGGGCACTTTTGCGAATACCTCGTTGAAACCTAATATAGCCGCCCGCCTTTGGCTGAAAATTGTTTGGATCGCGTGTACTCCATTTGAAAATCGAACGTCCACCGGGGCGACCGCTCAAAGAAACGAAATTCGATTTTTAAGTGGAGCAAAAACACCAAGTATCGCACGCACTTATGCATCCGACGAAGTTTGAAGGTTTGCGCTCAAAGCAGCATTTTTTGATAATCTTTCGATGGTCAGTTTTTCACCGGTACTGTAGCAAAACCCTTTTTTGTCTAAATAAACGAGAGATCCGGTAAAAAAAAAGAGGTTGCTGTCGGAATGTTACACGTATTATTTTCTGTAATAAAGTTTTAAACAAAAGTATTTTTTTTTTCTTTGAGAAGAAAGTATTACAGAAACAGAATATTATTAAAAAATATTATTTTTCAAAAAAATGATGAACCAAATAAAAACTATAATACAAGAATATTTTTGGAGAAAGAAAAGTAAACATTTTTCTTATAGAAAGAATTTTAAATTGCATTTCTAATTCCTAATTTCTAATTAAATGACTAAAATTTCCCAAGTAAAAAGTCAAGTAAATAATAAATTTTTCATCAGCTACAATACAAATTGTGCAAAAAAAAAGAAATATTATTATTATTAAGTTAATTATTATTTTTTATTACTTAATATTATTATTTGCGTTCGAAAAGCAAAAACATTACTACAGAAAAAAATATTATTAAGCATTATTATTCTTCAAAAGATTCAATATTATTATAGTAAATCATAATTTCTTATTATTAATATTGTCACTTACCTTCAAAGAACAAAAATATTATTACAGAAAAAATGTATAATTGCAGAAGGTAAAATTCGTAAATCGGAAAAAAATGGATATTATCGAAAATAAATAGATATTACAAAAAATAAAATAATTGAAAAAAGCCTCGAAATAAAAAAATATTGATCCTGAAAAAAATTAAATAGTTTTTATTCTTGGGGAAAAAAAAAATTCGATTCCCAAAAACCAAAACGGGCAGATTTCGATAGTTCCTATTTCTATGTAAAGTTACAACCGTACTGGGTATTACAAGTAAGTGAATGTATTTTATACCTGAATTCTGCAAGCTAAACCCCAATAATCGTACGGTGTAATCTGGAATGATGGAAGGAGACTATCGATATCCTACCGAGAGGAAGTTGTTATTGGATTCTGTTATGGTTCTCCGCGGTTTTACGAACATTTTGGATTTAACAGATATACAGTCGATTTATGGAAAATTAAGCACTACCCCGAAGATGTTCAGACATCGGAATTACCGTGAAATTGCACACGACAGAGTTTTTATGAAAATTTATTTTGGGATTTAGAATAATGCTACTCTCCAAATCCGGATTGGGACGAAACTGAATTCGCGAAACGCATAATCCTTGCATATTTCAGTATTTCGTATGATTCATGTAAGTTCTTTGATTTCTCTTCCGTATCAAATTTCCGACATCCACCAAAGGCTGGTAGGTTCGGTAGGTGCGTTACTTAACAGAAGATGGCAGCAGCAATCAATAGGTGCAAGATGCAGAATGAGCGTGAGTCCTATGTCTTTTTTTTTAAGTTTTCAACTTTTTAAGTTCAATTTGAACGAAGGGTGATTTCAGAAAAAAAAACGAATGATTGAATATTTGAAACTTGATGAGAAAAAAAATAGAAATAATATTTTTTTTAAAACATTTTTCGTAATTTGATTGCCATTAAATTGCGAAATTTTCGAAATGGACTTGAAGCAATGATATTTCGCAAAAAACGAAAATTAAAATTTTGAAGATGATAATAATATTTTTGAAGGGAAATCTCGGTTGAAATTTTAAAAATTTACGAGATTTCAATTTCTCAAGAATTTCTACGATTTTTTTCCGATTTACGAATTTTTAAGTTCCGACATTTTACGTAAAATAAAATAGAAATATTGATTTTTTATCTAAAAAATTCTAATTTAGAGAAAAAAATTAATTCAAACACTGGAATTTGTAAAAATTAAAATAGCGATTCTCAGCTTACAAATCAAATTTTGGAAAAGTTGTTTGAGAAAATAAGCTCGGGAGAGAAAAAATAAATTGTTGAATATTTGAAGCCCAAAAAGAAAAAATAGAAATCCAAAGATTCATAAAAAATTGTTTCAAAAACTTGCATAATTACATTTGCATTGAATTGTGAATTATAATTATAATTAGGACCAAAAAAAAAATTACTTTTGACGAAATTTCAAAATTTGTAGCAACTTTACATTGGAGTCTAGAGAAATCTACCCCATTAACTCTCATAAAACCAGTAAAAAATATCCATCCTTAGTCAAATGATTTTTACCATAAAAATTCTTATGGAAATCGGTTGTCACGAAATGCTGCTACACTCTTTATCAACATTATACAGAAACTAAAAAAAAGCGACTTGTTCAATCTACATTTTAAAATGTTGCAATTCAAGTTCTGCTCTTACCCCACAGCAGCCTGATAGGCCCTAATAACTTTCAATTGTAGGGATAGCAGCTACCACATTTTTATAAAATAAACTAAAAGGAGGTATAAAAAATTCAATTCTCGGTGTACAACTTTTGGTTCCCTTCTTCCTCGCGGCAGTAGCTTAACTGCATCGTTAATTTCAACAAGAGTACATTCCAAGAAATGACCTTGACTGCTTAAGATAAATGGACCACTCTCTGTATAAATCATCAAAATACACGTTCAGTAATAATTTTGCATCGATTTTTATTTACAATCGTGTTTCCTTCAGAAACAGGCTGCTTCCTTCGAAATGCTAACTTCGAAAACGTTACTATATACAGGGCGAGTCATCTAAAACGACCACCTCGACCCTTTCGATAAGACTATCGCGAAAAGATTTCTACCAATGGACTAGTGATAACGCGGATGTAAGTGCATTTTTTTTTGCAAAGTACTTGTAAAATATGAATTTTTCGAATTGGACTTGAAGCAATGAAAGTTTACAGAAAAACGGAAATTATAGTTTTAAAGATAATGATACTTCCGCAGGAAAGTCTTTACAGGAAATTTATGGAATTTCAAATAGATTTTTAATTGACATTGATAATAAATTAATGTTGATTTTCTATTTGAAATATTATAATTTAGAAAAAAAATGAAATCAGACTCGGGAATTTGTTAAAAATGAAAATAGTGACTCTTAGCTTTTAAATAAAATTTTAGAAACGTAATTTTAATCAAATAATCCCCTTTCCCTATGAATTTTTCCTTCAATTTGTGAATTTTTGCAAGTTTCAAGACATTGTTAAGGTACAACATTTATTTATTCGATTTCGGAGGGGTGACCGCTCGAACGTGAAAGTCCCTAGTTAAATGCTTCTGCCGAAGAGGAAGAGGGATTAACAACTCAGGGAACGATTGTACCCCGAGCAACAAAAACACTAGTTTGCAGCACCAAACTATTTTTTCGCAATAGACAAAGTATAAACAAAGATAATCTCGTATAAAAATTTGTTACTCACTCCTTTGGAGATGCAACCGCTTCTACTTTAGTGACTCCTCCTTTCAACCATATAAAAACAGATCTCAGCTTCAATTGGCTCCAGCGCGGCTCCAGCACGGCTCCAGCAAAGCTGAAAATTAAATTATTAAAATAAAAAAAAAATTGAATTTTATGAGTGATTGTAATTATTGTAAAATGTAATTATTAATAAAATACAGTAACTAAAGTAGAAGAATGTTATATTATAATTAAATTTAATTTAATAATAATAATTCAATTAAATTCTAAACTAAAAAAGTTGCAGCCGTAGATGCAGCTACAACTGAAGAAAATTACAAAAAAATTGGAATCTGGGCTCATTTATGCTATAATAAAAAAAGGTTATTGAAAACTAAATGTTAATAATTCCAAGAGAAAAATTTATACCAACATTGAATAATAAATATACATTGTTTCTTCAGTCTATCGGTTTTTTATCAATTTATACATAATCAATATGGTGTACAAACCAAATTGAATTAAAAACATTTCGAACGTTGTAAAAAGAAATTAACAATTCTAAAAGAACAATTAACCTTTTTAATTAAATGCAGAAATAATAATATGAAAAAAAAATTATGACCAATAGACTGAAGAAAGTATATATATTTTATTTAAAACCTACGGTCAAAGAAGGGATAATTCAAAAAAATCAACATTAAATAATGATAAACCAATAAGAATTATAATTATTACATCAGCAATAATAATTATGGGTAAGATTTTATTATTCAATATATACATAGACATTTGTTTGTTTCTTTCATATCATCATCTCCCCCTTCATCATACAAAAGGTGTATTTTTCTTAATTCCGTATTTTAATCCTTATACTTATTGGTTTAGTCGCTGAATTTATTGTAATCATATATTTTCATCGTTTATAGCTATTCTTAGTATTTAAATGTGGATAGGAAGCGAGCACGTTCTTTGTTGTAACCTCGTGCAAGATACTTCTCTCAGAGAGCAATACCATGTGTTTTTACATTCAAGAAAAAATAGAGAATAGTACTTGTTTCATTCTTTCAGTCAAACTGTTTCGTACTGAGAAGTAATTTCTTCTTTATTTCTGGTAAGAAATGTATTTGGGTCTGAAATATCTCTTATCTAAAATGTCTATTGATTTGGACGCATTTCCATTTTTTTCTAACAATTTATTTTCAGAGATATCAAGTTGGCCAAAATCAGATTCACAAAAATTATCAATCCATACATAATAATTATTGTAATATAATGTATTATAATATAATAATTATTATATTATTTTTAAATAGTTGTAATATAAATTATTTTATATGAAATTCTAAAAAAATATATAAATATATAATAATATGTATGTATTATTTTCGTTAGTTGTTCTGTAATATTTTAATTATTATAAATTTTTACTATTAAAATTGTAATATTTCTAAAGAAAACATTATTTGAATAATATAACTTTATAACAATTTGATAAATTCAGTAAGAAAAAAATAAAATATTTTCTATAAGTAAAAAAATGAAGAAATCTAACCTTAAATCTCAATCCAATTCTTATAATAATACAACCCCTGCTTTTAATTGAAGAATAAACCATAATTAAACGCATAAAAACTTCCTCTAAACTTTAAAATTTGTATAAAGACCATGTAATTTGAGTTGTCCTTGAATTTCAAAAATAGAAGAAAGGAAATTAGAAATTATACGTTCTTCGAACTGCAAAACTCAAATTACACTTTTTTTAAACCAAAAGACTCGATAATTCTAAAACTAGCGCAACTGTACAAAAAACTATAATGGCGTCCTAAAAAACTGTAATGGCGTCCTAAAAAACTGTAATGGCGTCCTAAAAAAACTATAATGGCGTCCTAAAAAACTCAAGGTCACCTTGAGGTCTCCGAAAATACAGGTTACAAAGAAATGAAAATGTTGCAATTAAATGGGAACCCTCGAAAAAAATGTATTTCCTTTGGAGCATTAATTGATGCTATAAATAGACAGAGAGATATTTCAGGTACGAGTGTTTATCAACTCACCCTGTATATTTCTCCTCGGGGAGAGAAATGTACAATTTCGTAGAAGAACGAAGTCGCAATACCTTGCGTTGGCTTAAGAAAACGTTAATTATTGGTTCCGGAAATGCAATTTTTTTTTTCTTAGGGCATTGGTATCGGAAGCTCGTACTCGAGGCTATTTATAGAAACGGAACCTCTACAAAACTGAAACGCGAGTTTATCGGCGCAGAAACGGATTTTCTACAGTGATCAACTTTTTGCGTGGGCATTATGTGAAGAAATTATTCTCCGAACGATATTTATCCCATTTTCTTGATTCTGCACGTTTTTATTTGTTATACTGTATATATATATATGGATATTTTATTCTCACCCTCTCTCTCGTTCCTTTATAAACTCAATTTCCATTCCTTTCCTTTTCAAAATCGCAGTAGACATGAATTTACCTCGAGAATAGACACACACAGGACGTCTCAGCTTGGCGAACATTCGAAATTGTCCGTTATTTTGAATTCTACGAAAAAATTTCCGTTCAGGGTGGCTTTTTTTCCGACAACTTTCGCAGTTTCCGGTCCCCAGTGTTATCCGGTGTACCATGTTAGCACCAATGGCGGTCGCGTTTCCGTTCACTTCCCCCCAAAACCCAAAACTTGGCAGCTTACGTCACTATCTTTTGGTTTTTCTTTTTATTTAGCCCTTCCGCCACAGGACGCCATCTATACAACAATGGCGCCACAAAAATGGCGGCGAAAGTTAAGATAAGTGCCATATTTGTTTCGCTTACCTCTATTCGCGACCAATTGCAAGTGCAATTGCAATTTTCCGTTTCTCTCGACATTGCTTTTTTTATTAACCCCTTGGCCTCAAATGTAATTATGATAATCGGTCAATCGTGAATCATATGAATCAGAGGATAAAGACAAAACGTCACGGTGCTCCGTTCTACCGCAGGCCCGCCATGGCGGAAAATCAAGTAACTAACAATAATAAATCATTTTTTTTTGTATATGTTTATGTAATTAAACCTGTGTTTTTACGTCATCTTGCCCACTCTCAAAAATGGCTTCCGTACTTGTATATACTTCGTATCGTTCAAAGTACCGGAAATAATTCGGGTGTTCGTGTTAAGCGAGGCATCCTGTATAAATTTATACAGTTACAATAGATATCAAGGATTTTTGATTCATTTGAAAAATATATTGTGCAGTGTATACATATATATAGGCATTACAGTACCTAGCACACATACGAGGCAGGTAAATACACACACATACTCGCACACATACGCACATGTGTAGAAAATATATATTAACTTCCCCGTTGCGAGGAGGCACCATAAATTCCTCATTGCAATTGAAGAGTACATCTTCAAAACGTCCCTTTGCGGAGTATCTCGTTTTCAATGCACAGGAAAGTAAGACATTTTTCGAAAAAGAAAAAAAAAAAGTTCACACACAAGTTTCCTGGTGTTCAACGAGGGTGTCCATTGATGACCTTGAGTGGACCATGAATCAAGATCAAACGGGTGTCTTCAAGGTCAGTTTTAAATTTCTTAAATATGGATTTTTTAAAAAGGGGAAATCAGTGATTAATTAGATAAAAGATAAAATTAAGTTTCTCGATCTTTGATCTCTAAACATTTGAATGGTACTCTTCAATTTCGAGAAGTTACAATAAAGTCTTTCATTAAACGCTAGAGGATAATATAAATCTATATATGCACCATTAAAGGTATTGTTATTATTATTATTATTATTTATATATTATTATTATTATTATTGTTATTGTTTATTAGATATTACTATTATCCTATTTTTATTTTTATTAAATATTATTGTTACCATCAGTGAATGTATTTTAAGAAACTCTCTGAATATTTGTGTGATTCTTCCCGATAACGTAATTTTGAATTTCAAAGAAAATCTGGCCGGACGGAATTTGTGATGGCCCAGTTCTGGCCCGAACTACGTCAACTGGGCCGTCACAAGACGCTATTTGGGAAGATAATGATAAAAAATCAGCAGAAAATCGACAATGTACACACAGAAATTGATTAACCCCTTACACTTTAGTAAAACTCTCATTTCTGCACGTACAATCCCATTTTCCAATTTTCGAAGAAACGGTTTTGCCCTTACGGTTTAATATTACTTTTTTGCAAACTTTCTCAAAAAAACTGAAGCATTTCGATTGATTTAGCAGCAATTTTATGAACATTCAAGATTTAGCCAACAATCCGTGATAAAAATTTCGAAATTTCAGAAAACGGACGATTCTCACTTTAAGAAGCTTCGTACTCGAAATCAATCCACTTTTGTATGTCGATTGCAATTACATTGCATTAGTTAAAAACAGCCTCAGTAAGAATCGATAGTGTTCCAATACTGACCAGGACTATTGATTGGGTCTGTACCGAATCGTTCCAAATTTCTAGTTGCAATGAGAAACAACACAGTCTCTCATTATTTGTAATTGGAAAATAGTGGTAGTTAGTGGGTTATTGTAATAGGTAGTGCAGAAGGCTCAATTAATGATCGATTAGTGTTAATTAATTTTAATCCGATCGTAGTTTCTTAAATTAAATTGATATCGATTCCCCGTTATTGGATTAATCCTTTATTGTTAAACTGAATTCAAGTAAGCTCAGTTGTGTTCTTCAAATTTTCAAGCACCATTTTCCATGGGAACAACATTACCGATTCAAATTTGACTCACAGTTAGCCACTTCGAATCGAATCGATCGATTCGGAAGTAATCAACTAATTACATTATCGGTACTTGATTTATTGGATCGCCAGTATTTAATAGATCTGGATTTGAAATAATTACTTCAGACCAAATTGATAATAGTAACTAATTAAGTCGAATACTGGTATTTAATAATAATTCGATTCGACAGCAAATATTTCATTTGTTCGTTAGTCCTCGATCGACAAATTCAACATCATTTGAGATTTTGGTTTTGTTTTGTGTAAATCGATTTAAACTAAATTCGACAGCGGATAATTAATTGGCTCAGTAGTATTTAATTAAGCAGGCAATACTGTTTTGCCTATTAGAAATTAATTTAGTACTGCTCTTTTTCATGAAACTTTAGTTTTTTTTTCCATTCCTGCAGAAAACTATGGAAGATATTGTTTGAAATATTAGAAATTAAGCCTTCCACGTTTCATAAGAAAAATTATCGAAATGCAGCAAATATAATTATTGTTATAAATACCAAGAGATTTCTAGCAGCATCGCGATACTTCAAAAAATCTCTTATCAGGCAAGATATGTTATCTAACATAGAATCTAAAATTTTGTATGACTTATTTTGCATTTTTTTCAACCGAATTTTCAACCTACTGTACTTAATGTCTTTGAATTTTAAGTTATTGTGGCACATTTAATACAATGACATTTACATCGAATGAATACGTTAAATATTATCTTCGTAATTTGCTAAATTTTACACACCCTCATTTCTCAATTAGAAAATGAACTTTTTTACGCTCAACTCAAAAGACTCGTCATTTCATTCCTAGACAAAACATTATAAAATCGTAGTACAAATTTCACGACACAATTGATAAGGAGAATACAACCAAAGTGAAACAAGATTATATATACATATTGTCCTAAACTTGTTGGAAACTCTTAATTTTCCAATGCTATCAATTGTTCTAAGGGATTCATCGTTTATTCTAGTATTTTCGAATTTTTTTTAATCAATTAGTTGTATATTGACGAAATTATACAATTTTTAAACTTAAGTGAGACAACAGAAGACGAGTTTCAGTTAAATTGCGTAGAGCGATAGTACGTAATTTGTTAATCCCTTATTTGACTATAATTGGTATAATTTTGAAGTCTAAAATTTCCCTAATTACAAATTCATTAATACTTTGACTCCAAATATTCGTGATATCTTTTCCATTTTCTAAGACTCCTCGACTGGAAATATGCATTTAAAGGGAGTCGACAGGAAATGCATCAAAGGAATTGGTAGAAATACATTGAAATCTGATTTGGCTAATTTCTGAATTAATAATTTCAAAATGAAGAATAATATTTTATGTAACAATAAAGATTATACGGTCTGAAAATTTGAATGTGTCGAAGCACATTTTATTTTCTCGAATTCAGATTTTTAAACAATAAAATAGCAAGTAATCAATTTTTACAAATTTCATAAACTTTAAAATAATAATTCTCTCCTTTAAAAGTTTTGAAATTTGAGGGCAAATTCAATAAAAATTTGAAATAAAGGGAAAAACAAAGCAACGTGTAATTTTCAATTTGAGATTGCGGATTTTTTCAACAGATAAATTTACAAAATTGAACTGTATTTAAAATGAAGATTTTCGCTTGGAATATGTGTATATGTAAATTAAAAATCTTTATACGTATATAGTTTAGCCCTCTGCATTTTACAGAGTGTATCACTCGCACTACTGCTTCTCTATGGCATGCATAATAAAGATCCTTCGTTTTTGTACGTATATTTCAGCCAATTCATCAATACTTGCATGAATGAAATCTCTGACGCAAGCTTTTGTTCATTTTCCCTCAATTTTTTCCGCTCGAGGAGCCTGAAAAACATCGAATCTCAACCCCTTCTCCACCGAAATACTTATACAACATTCACAAAACTTTACATACAAACAACTATTGTCTTTTACAGAATGATACACGCGGAGGTACCGTTTAAACAATTTTACAACCGGTTTTACATTTCATTCAAGGTGTCGAGTTGTAAGATCGTTCACTTTACAGTCGTAATGACTTTTTATACATTCTTCATTCAAACTTTCGTGTATCTAATATAGGAACGCTATTGAACTTCCATAAACGAGTTTTGTGTATCCATACTTCACACAAATTATATATTTGCAAGTACCTACGACTTTGTCTTTTTTTTCGTTTACAAGGATGTAGTATATCTATGTATATTAAAAAATTTCTGGACATTTGCAATTATTTTATTAACGGATATATATCTCTGAAGTTATGTGAAAAAAATTTTTGAGGAACGTATACTCTTGTATTTTGGAACAATCAGTAATTCAATTTCAAATCAGTTCAATTTTTGATGTCCTAATATTAAAAAGAAATAATTTTTCAAAAAGTGTTTCTCAAGATTGTTGCTTTAATTAAAAAGATTAGAAATTCTGTATAATGGGAGGCCCAAATTATATAACAAAATATATCATTATTCAAAATATAAATATTCCACTTCTCTGGTATTTTTAATACAAAGAAAAATTATTTTTTATACTTTAGAAGTACGAAGAAGGTAAATAAAAATATAAAATTTCACGTTATACATAGAGACCATAAGTCAGAAATTAGAAACCTGAAACCTAAATGTTATATGTAACGTAAAAATATTTCCTTGAAATTACGAAACCCCGAAAATGGCCATAAACTTTCGCCTCACTCGATATACCATTTTTTTCAGTAACCACTGATTTACACAATTAATTATACACAAATGAGAATTCTTTTCCTTAAAATAAAAACAAATTAAACATACATAATCATAACAACAAAAAATGTCTCTAAATATAAATTTTTTTGTCAATAACTTATGTTCCAACATCTTAACGTGATTTATAAAAAAAAAAACAACGATAACAACATAAAAGAAATTAATTAACGGTGAATCATCAGAAAGAGAATAATAAAAAGGACAATCAAATAAGACAAAAAATATTTGCTGGACATCTTCTGAACTCCACAAGTTTGACAAAAACAAAAAATAACGGCGTTAAGATTAATATACATTCCACAATTTCATAAAAATTTGAAATTTGTGACGTAAGTTCAAGCTCTGAGATAAGTAAAAACGCACTGAAAATTCTAACTCTGTTTTTAAAGTCATTTCTAGCCATTTTCTTCCTAAAATTCACCGCCTTTCAATAAGTAAATTAATTTGCTATAGTACATTAATTTGCTATTTATAAAAAGACCTTAGAGATAATTTTACTAATCTTTTCACTCGCAAATTGTTGCTTTCATTCCAATTTAGTTATATTTAACTATTAGTTATATGTCAAATTAGATCACTAATGGATGGAACGAGAGTATTACCGATAAGAAAGGACTATTGGAAGCTTCGAAAATTCATTTTTAAATAATTCTTTCCCTTTGAAAATACTTAAAATAAGCGTTCTTCATGTCTCGTGAAATTTACTGGTATCTAATTGGTTCTCTGAGACTTCAGACTGCAGCTCTACGAATTTTTGAAATGCAGTAATGGAATTCATAATTTGCAAAGAAATAATTTTCAAGTTTACAATCTAGTAAAACTAAAAACTTTTCTATTATTTCCGGAAAATTATGAATTTTTTAACTCCATTCTGGAAATTCGGAGTTACAGAATTGACAATTTTCTAATAAGTGCACATCCCAAAATATTCATCCTCTTTTTCTCCTATTTGCTTTTTTTGGCAAGAAACCGAGCGTTACATTGTTAAAAAAACTGAACGTTCCCGACGTACGTAGCTAGACGCTTATTTTACAATATCATTGGAAGAAAATGTTTGTCTACTTCTTCGTAAAATCTTCTTTTTTTTCCTTCCTCTTTCTACTGTTCCCATTTTTCTATCTTTAAAATCTCTTGTTTGAAATAAATCAAGCTACGGATATATCCTTCGCATCAAGGATCTTTTGTTTACGTTTTGAGTATTAAAATATAGAAGATAAACCTTTGTCTTTTCATGAACTCCTTCTCTTCGCTACTTTTTCACGGTAAAAAAATAATTGTTGCCCAATTCCTATCTTTTCGCTTCTTTAGTTCTTTCTCTTTCGCTAAATCAATAAATTACGTTGTACAAATATTCGTTTTATCATCTCTGAGATTATGTCGTTCCCATTTAAGGCCTCTCTTTGTGCCAAAATAATGCCCCTCTTTTCCTTCTCCTCTTATCTAATAGTTTATCAAATTCATTCAAATAAACAAATTAACTTTCTTCTTAGTTCGATGTCTTTTCAGTAAAAAATCAATAGTATTCAAGTCTTTACAGCAGTTTTTTGTTTTAGGTAAAATAGAAACGTTTAAAAAACGTCTTTAATACTCCTCGTTTCGAATTTCTCAAAGATACTCCTTACAAGGTTCGGATATTGAAACGTCTTTTCAAGACTTTTCCTTTTTACAACACTTAAAGCTAATCTTGGAATCCAACCGTTCATGATTAAAGTTTAATGAAATACTTCGAAAAGAAAGATCAACATGGAAGTCTCAAGCGAAATTATATAACTTATGTTGAACCTTTACATTTTTAATATGTTAAAGGTTGGATCGATTTCACAGTGTTTTCAAAATATTAAATTTCGAATTTTATGAAAATTGCAAATACACTTAAGACAAGATAAAATGTTTCCGTATTTTCTCACAATTGATTAAAATTCTTGAAAATATTATTAAAAGATTATCGTGAAAGTTACTATTTTTCTCAATTTTCCAAATCTCTTTTCTTTTCAATGTTTTCATAGTTATGTCTTACACTTTTTCCTATCAGGAACCTTATTTTCTTACAGACTCTTTCCTCATTCAATAAATACCCACTCACTGAGCTATAAAATCTTTTCCTAAATATAAGGTAATCGAAGAAAAACTCTTCGATTTTTGCCAAGGAAGACATCGACGAAATTCATACGAAAATAGCACATATACTTTTAAGATAAAAATGACGCTGCTGAAATATGCATGCGTCTATATGCGGTTCAATTGAATCTTCATTGAAATTTTCCAACTGCTTTCGATATAAATAAGAGATTTTACTAAAGCAGTAAACCAGAGAAGCGAAACGACAACAGTCGACTGTGTATTATAATTAGTAAATAGGTGTATAAAAATAGTCAAAGTATCAACTTTGGCCATTAATTAACTGTAAACTAATTAACTATAAAATATCGACATTAAGAGAGTATCAAACTCGTCCGAGGAGTTTGATATTCACTGAAATTACACTTTTCACATGATTAAAAATGGCATACACTATCCGACCGATCTGTTGTATCTGTTGTAAATAATTCTTATTATCTGCAATTTCATTCGACAAAAATCAAACCACGATAGTATAATTATCTTCGCAAGAGAGCTTATTCGAATCGATATTGTGGTCTTCGAATTGTCATCGAGTAACCACACTTGGCAAATTTTCTTTCAGAAAATTGCATCTTATCAAAAATTGCAATATTTTAATGAACAAATAAAAAATAATGATCTTCGACAACAAAATTCGTCAATACAAGAATTATTGCATCTTGTTGAAGTTGACTGAAATTTCATCGATATCTTCCTTTGCATTTCATTCCTCGATTCTTTGCTACTTGAAAAATAAAAGTACCCGGAAGACAGGTTAAAAGAATTTCCTACGAACATCTCTTCAACATTTCTTGAAAATTAATACTTCCGACAGAAGTCGACATAGTGTGAATACTATTAAATAAAGCATCCGATTGCAAGTTTTCCGGTAGTCTAGTGAGAAATTGTGCACCGCGAACAAAATCCATTTTGAGCAATTCATCTTGATAAAGATGTAAAACGCCTAAAGCAGTGCGAAACAAAAATTCGTCACCATCGCGTAAAAACATATCCCAAATTCTGCAAGCGACGTCTAATGGCATAGCTTTTGCGTAAACTGTATACAGCCAGTCTAGAAGATACAAATCCGGGCTCAAACCCGATACTGTAAAGTGAGAGTGAATTTTCGGCAACCTATACGCTAAAGCATTTAAATAAACTTTGTAATAAATATCCATTTTCTTTTGGTCTAAGGTAAAAGCCGCTCGATGACACGGCCGATTCAACAAATTCGAAAAACATATGAAAGCATCGATTGCCTCCATGTTTAATGATAAAATTGCACCTATGAAACTCATTCCTTGAACGTAACCGACGTCCGGTCTGTAGGCAGCGTAAGCTGCTAAAATATTTTGTAAAGTTGTGGCTAATGGTCCATTTTCTTGAAACACACAGAGTGTGGGGAAAGTTCGTGAAACATCGAGCTTAATGGTCGATAGTATTTCTGGCTGAATTTTATCTAAACAGAGATTATAAAGATTTGGCGTGACATTTAAATCGTTGGAAATAGCTTCCCTCCAAACTCTGCCACGAACACTTGGAGGTAAACCTCGCCACCAAAGTTCTTTGACTCTTTTTGTCTCACGTAGCACTGCGAAATATGGAAGAATCTGAGAATTCCAAATCTGTGAATCCTCGGATAAACGTTCTTCCTCACGTAATTGTTGCTCACGTAGGATTCGCCGTTCCTTTTCCTCCTTCAGCTCCTTTTTTCTTGCTGCCTCCAACATAGCAAAGTACTGTTTACGATGTCTTTCTTCCTCCTCGGCGTCTTTTGCTGGCAGATTTGCTGGTCTTGGCTGTTGAATCAAAGCCAAGCTTCCAATGTTTCTTGAAAAAACGAAAAAATACATTTTCGAATTAATTTTTATTCTGTTGCGACATTAGAAGTTATCAGGAGTTAAAATCCGTTTCAAATTGTATCCGACCAGATTCGTAATTCATTTATGTGCATTAATAATTTAAATATGCACTCGAATTATTCATTGATTCGAAATCGCAGGGTAAGATTTAAATGTATTGATGATAACAAATTTGATTTGATTGAATTTTTTTAAATTTAATTGAAAGTCGTCGAAATTTAAACCTTTTAGTTCAGATTTCAGTGAAAATGTCAAGATTTCCAATTTTCATCCAGAAAATTCTTTATATTGCAGTTGAGTTCTCTTGAAAACGTCATAAAGTCAATAAGAATGTCACTTTCATATAATGTATTGATTCCTGAAATGTGGACTAGAAGAAAGATGAACTCAAACATTTAATTCTACATTAAAAAAATATGTGAAAGTGGTACAGTTGAAAAACACAAAATTATTTTCAAATTCAAGTGGAGCATATTAATTAATGTATACGACTCTTGAAAATGGAAGTGTATTTTAATTCTATTGCTTAAAAGTTTAAAAATAATTAATTTATTTATCAGTTTATTTTCTAAGTTTAAAAATAACCAACACCTATTTATTAAATAGGTATTTTTCTCGAGAAATAAGTAAATATAAAGGCGTGCAGCTGCTAACACTATCATTGATTTTTAATTACTCAATTAAGTTAAACACAAACCCTTATAAAAGTTTCTAATCTATAATGCAATAAATAAAGTTGACTTTCACATATATTATAGAACAGTATTTTTTATAGAAGAATAAGTTTAAAGTGAACTTTGGTAATAAAATAATCGTTTTATCCTTCATTACTCTATTTAAAAAATTACATTAACATCTTCGATATTAAATATAATCTTTATTTAAGCCGTTAGAACCTTCACATTTTATATTACAATATTTAATACAATTAAAACACAATAATAGTATTATCGATGGTACGCCTTTATACTCTATTACTTAAAAATCATTCTAATTTTGTACAGTCAATAATTTATTAACACCCGTTAATGAAATTCTTGGCTTCCCATGAAAATCACCCAAGAAATTTAGTTGAAAATTTCAAGAAAAATTTAATCATAGAATTTTTTTGAAATACCATTTTTTATACATATTCTCCCCATCGAGCATAAAAACAAGAATTATATTATAGACATTTTTGAAAAACATAGTGGAAAAGAAAACTAACAACATAGTTTTTACCACATTTACACAAAGATACCAAATTTTGGAAACTATATTTCCATAAAAAAATTGTAATAATGGGAATATTATTTTCTGAAGAAGCCATTGTACACTAAAATGCCCTTAAACTTCTATCTCTATAACATAACTTACATATTTCTAGATGGACTGGTGGACGGGGTACTGCTCCTCGAATTCTTCCAAAAGAATGAACTTTTTCCAAAGAAAGCCCATCTCTTGGGTTTCTCCGGCGAAGTTTGCTGTTCCTCCGTTCCTAAAAAGCTTCCCGACGGAGAGGCTTCGCTGAGGGACGAAACCGTGCTGCTGCAAGATCGAGGTAAGCTGTTCCTTGGACTATTATTCGCACTGGTGTCTTCGATTTTGCTTTTGTTAGTTTCTTCTCCATTGGAGAGCTTCGTCGCCTCTTCTCCGTTCACCACGACCTTGGTAGCTGGTTCTTCCAAAGAAAAGATCTGTTTGGTGGCAGGATTGTAGGCGAGAGACATACTTTCCAAAGCTCGGTTTAAGCTGCTTCCAGCCACACCAGTGGAAATGCTGTTCCCGGCGTCGTACCATTTGTTCTCCCGAATGTGAACACACAGAGCTTTGGTTTTCACGCTCTTCAAGGACCCGACGTCACGTGCGAGGGCTTCCTCCACTTCGACGCTGTCGTGTCTCACGGAATCTCCGTTTAGCGAGACCATCTGATGCTTCTTGACGTTTAGATTAGCATCGTTTTTGTTTTTATTCAAGGGATTGAAGGTCGTGGTGACGGACCTCTTCTCCGGGGGGCTTTTCATTTTAAACGGGGTTGAAGTTGAAGTCGAACTGATAATCTTGAGTTTCATGTTGTTGATCTGCTGACATTTACGCTCGAGTGGAATTCGTTGGCATGCTTTGTTGACAACACCCACATTTCTCTCCCCAACTGCGTGCTTCTCTTTCTCTCTCTCTTTACTTCTATTTTTTCTTTCTTAACTTTTACGAAAAACGTAACAGTTTAAGGTTATCTGTTACACCGAAAAATCAATCGAATATTTTTCATGGATTTTTCTTTCACTTATTTACCATTTGTACTGCAGAGATATCGAGTTTCCTTTTTTTCTTCTTACTCTTTTTTACATATGTGTGTATGAAAATTGATAAAATTCTAACCTAACCTGGTTAGAAGATTGGATGCTGGGTGTACGGATACGTCATTTTCTCACATCTGTCACTTTTCAAGTTAGCAGCAACTGCATTTATCCACAAAACGACAAATGCCCTATGTTTCAGTGGTTAACGGAGTTCAATGGTGGTTAAAGGTGTTAATGAAACGATTGGTATCACTGCCGCGCCGCCATTTTCTCGTGACCAGAGAAACTACGCGAGTGGGAGATTTCAAAATTCAGGTAAGTAATTCAGCGGCAAATTTGTTATATGAATTATTTATGAAATATTACTTGGCTTTATTGAATAATTATTCATGCAACAATTACATTAAGTTTTTCTTACACAAATACTGCGATATTTCTTAATAAGGTTAAAAAAATATGAGGAAATATATTAGGGGGACCGAAAAGTAAGGTCGATCGGTAATCTGTGAAAGGAAAGAACTTCGTTCCATATTTTAGTGTAATATTTCTAAATGACAGATCAAATACTTTTCATGAATACGCAGAAGGCTATTTGATTCTCGAATTTAGCGTCAAACGTCAAAATTATTCAGGCTAGCGATAGAATGATCTAACTTCGGATGGATTAAATAACGTCATAACATTTTATATAATCAAAACCATTTTTATTAAAACATTGTCTTTGATACAAATATTATAAAGTTTATAAAGTTAATAGTTCGGTACATTTGTTGAATTCTTCGTGTATCCTCCTTTCGATACTTGGCAGTGACAAATTATCCACTTGTAGATTAAAACTGACGAAAACAGGTTTACCAGTCTTCTTACTTAAACGTTTTGCAATGTTTCCTGATGTCGTGTCGGCAACCGAGCCCATGACTTTGGTAGCAATCGGTACATCCTTATTTTCGTACCCAGATATCAGCGAAACGGATAAATCATTCATCGCATTTTCTTTGAAGTCTCCAATCCACAAATACAAACTGTCCTGCATCTTGATGATATGACAGGCAAGTTTGACTTCCCCAACTTGTGCAACAAATTCATGAAATTTAAAACTGCATGGAAGCAATTGTTCTTTGGAGCGATCCTCTGTTTTGTTGTTGACGCTCATATTTCACCTTGTCAGTAATATTGCTCAATGTTTTATCCACGTTCAATAATATTAATTATTAATGTTTCGTTATATTAAATGATATTTTACTGCAGAATCACCTTCTATCTACAGGTATTTCCAAATATTGTTGCAAATTTGACAATAGCAATGTAAATCGTGCAATTGTTTACAATGAATTGCAATGAATTGTATATATAGACAATTAATACCGATAGATGTCGCATCTGTCGCTTTTAAGGAAGATTTTCATGAGAAGTCAGCTACAATCGCAAACGATTGTACTTACTCCCTAGAATGGTTGGTTCACGTTTAGACCCCAAAGTAACTTATTTCTAATTTAAAATTAGTTTCAACTGAAATATTCAATGCGTAATTCATCATTATACCATTATTGATTTCCTTTTTAATTTAATTTATTCCTAAGAAGGCAGAACAAATCTGATTCCCCACTTTTGAATATAAGCGGTCCACCGTAATAGTACAATATGGCACCGCTGCATCGACGCAGCAACTTAACATCCATGGAAACTCGCCTTAAGAAAGTCGCACTCGAGAGCGAGTCGAGTTTCGACTTTCGAGTGACTTCAAGAACGCTTGGAATGTGATGGAACTTCAAGAGCACGAGCACGTGTGATTGCGGCTGATTCATAACCTGTTAGAACACGCAGAAAAGACGGTTGATGCGAATATCGCTGAAAATTATTGTCAAATATTATGAAAGTAATTAAGTAATTCATTCCGAAATTATAATCATCGCAGTGTGTGTTAATGCTAATAATAACAACATGTTGCTGGACAACCTGCTGTTCTTTTGCGAAAGGAACGGAAAGTATAAACAGGAGTTTCGAGACTTGGGCAACTTGGAGGTAAGTAAACATCATGAAATATATCTCATGGAATTCAGTATATTTCGTTTTAACATAATGCGTAATTCTGTCCATAAGGGGGTTAGGTGTTATGGTATTTTCCTATATCTGCTTGGTGCCTCCCTGATCTTGTAAATTGCGCTGTTATGGAAAAAATGGATTTGGTTATACAAGATGACAATGTAAAATGATCCATTATATTTGTTTATTTATGAGCCCGTGAAAGGTTTTTCAGGTATTACGAATAACATTTTGTGAAGATTGGGTGCCATTCTTAAACTAATTCAACCCCTGAAGTTATGTTACTTTGAATTTGCAGGAAAAATATACGATAAAAACATTGCCCTGTAATGAAAGTTACAGATGTTCAATTTAAATGGTTTTTGTTTTTGCTCCGGAAGCTAGATTATTGTTTAGTTAAAATCCAATAGGAATCTATAGGAAATAGCTTATGATCATAAGTGGGAATAGAATTTGGGTTAAATATGATTTTTTTGCAGGAACTTACTGAGAATAAACATGAAGCGATATTCAAAATCTTGTGCGACTTTTTAATGAATCCAGAATCGACCGAAGATGTAGCTTCTTGTTTTCCACAGTATTTACCGATTTTGATGCCATTAGC
Source organism: Gasteruption jaculator (assembly GCA_949825005.1). Taxonomy (NCBI): domain Eukaryota; kingdom Metazoa; phylum Arthropoda; class Insecta; order Hymenoptera; family Gasteruptiidae; genus Gasteruption; species Gasteruption jaculator. The sequence continues at coordinate 5,914,270 of OX463776.1, forward strand.
TATCTCCAAAGTCAATGAAAAAGGTTTATCTGTGATTAACAGTGATCGTTTGCATAAATTAAATTGTGTCGTCTTGGGAAAGCTTGTTCGAATCAATGAAGTCGCAGTTGGGTAAGTTCGATTTATAAGATACATCTATATTCGATTAAAAATAGATTGATATTATGACATTTATGGTATTTATAACGTTAGTTTTATCATTTTATAAATATGATATTCGAAAATGGCTTAGAATTCAAGTCAAAACGTTACAACATTATTAATAATTTACGGACCGCTAGCGATTCGACAGCACGTGTGTCGAAATGCAGATTAATAGGCCGGCGGTCGGTAATGTGTTAATATTTCAGTAATTTTTTATAACTAATATATTCTACAAATATATTGGTTTTATAGTTTCCAATATCTTGAATATTGAATATTGTTATTGTATCGTTATTTACAATAGAGACAGTGTTCTTGTAGGGATATTTTTAGGATATTATTTTTAGTTATATTTAAAAACTATAATATAAGAATAATTTCTAGGTTTATTCTTGATTATTTTGAGTCACACCCAGCACCTTTTGAAACACTGGATAGTGAAGTAACAATACCATTGAAAAAGATAAAAAAATCACAGAATGGTCTACAGGAAGTCTCCGATTATCAGCTGGTAGTCGCATCTTATAATATTTTACAAGCTGCAGTTGATCACTTTACATACAAATGGAATTGGTCAAATTTTTATAAGTATTTGACCAGTGCTGATGAGAGAGTGAAGTGGTAGGTTTTATAACTTTTAAACAATTAAACCAATATACTCTAATATAAATAATTAACCCTTAGTTAGAAAATTGGAATTTCTGATCAATAATGAGAAATAAAAACCAAAAATCGAATTTTTATAAGCTTTTTTTTTACCAATCTAATTTATATCGATCTAAACTAATAACGTCCATGATCTTACCTTAGAAATTAATTTTAAAATATTTACTACTTGAAATTGTTATATTACTAGAAATATCTTTTCTTCAGGGTGGCTTTAAAATGTGTTGGAATAATTTTGAACATGTCGGAATCACTTCGTCTATCTTCGGCACAAAACTTGATTCCGCATTACGAAAAATACCTTCTTGAAAGCGACAGCAAATCAAATGGACACAAAGTTTCCGCACCTGCAGGGACAAAGGATCTCGAACAACTATCGCAAATGTGTCCTTCGATTACTTTTATCGCTGGAGTTTTACTTCCCATTAAGAATACCGGAAACGTACCAAAAACAACTTTAATACCAGTCCCGTCGATGGAAGAGAATCTACGAAACTTAGCATTAGCGGTAGCCACGAGAAGATGCATTTGCCTTCAAGGATCGGTCGGATCGGGAAAAACAGCACTGATCGAATACTTAGCCTCGATTACGGGTCATGGATCCGATGATTTTGTTAAAGTCCAATTAGGAGACCAAACAGATTCCAAAATGCTTTTAGGAACTTATCAATGTACAGATATTCCAGGAGAATTTTTATGGCAACCTGGTGTTTTAACTCAAGCTGTTATCGAAGGCAAGTGGCTTCTTTTGGAAGACATCGATAGCGCAGCCTTGGACGTTGCGAGTGTTTTAAGCAACTTATTAGAATCCGGAACCTTATCGGTTCCTGGTTATCGAGACATAGTTCATGTTAAAAGTAGTTTTCAGTTATTCGTAACTCAGAGATTGATTCCTACTGCGTCTGGCATTTACCACAGACGTAATACCGGTGCTATTAATTTACTGGAAAAACATTGGCTTTGCGTGAACGTCGAGTCTTTGAAAAAGCAAGAGCTGATTACAATTATTCAAACATTATACCCGAAATTAAGCACAGTCGCATCCAGAATGGTGGAAGTTTTCTTACTCTTTTCAATGGGAAACCATGAAACAAGTTCCGGTGAAAATTTAACGTTACAAAATGGAAGATTAACGTCTACGAGGGAATTGATGAAATGGTGTTCAAGAGCTGTGGTGGATTTCGTTGTTTCCTCACCAGAATCTGCCATGAAAATATTTCAAGATGCTATCGATATCTTTTGCTGCTCTGTTGCTGATCAAAGTACGTATATTTTTTCAAAATTTTCTAAGTTCCAGATTTTCTTTTAATTTAATTAATTTCCACAATTTTTACATCAAATTTCTAAATTTTTTGTCGCAGAGCAACGGTTGAATTTAGCCACATCGATTGGACACACGCTAGGAATAGTGAAGACAAAAGCAGAATATCTGTGCAAAGTACACAAACCACCAGTAAAAATATTTACGGATCATTTGATAGCTGGTCGTACAAAACTGCCGCGTAAAAAATCTCAGTACGCATTTTTCAACGAAAGCAAAGTGAACTTTTCCTTCACGAGACCGTCTTCCTGTCTCTTGGAACGAATTTCGACTTCCGTAGCTCAGAAGGAACCCGTACTTCTCGTCGGTGAGACCGGTACAGGGAAGACGAGTTGTGTCCAATATTTAGCAAAAATTACAGGACACAAATTAATTGTTATAAATATGAATCAACAAAGTGAAAGCGCTGATCTTCTGGGAGGCTTCAAACCGGTCGACTTCAAATATCTTGTAACACCGATCCGAGAAGAATTTGAGATTCTGTTCCGTTCCTACTTCGCTATCGAACCGAATAAGAAGTTCCTGGAACAAATCGCTGTTTGTTACAAGAAAAGTAAATGGAGGCAGCTTGTTCATTTAATGCACCAAAGCAGTGCCGCAGCTGTAACGAAGCTACGGAACAAACGAAAATCCCACAACGATGGAAAATTATTGGCTCGATGGGAGCATTTATTGGTGAAAGTCGAGAAACTCATGAATCAAGTGAAGACGCAATTTTCTTTAGCCTTTTCCTTCATCGAAGGAAGCTTGATCAAAGCTTTGAAGGAAGGTTTTTGGGTACTTTTGGACGAAATTAATTTAGCGAATGCCGAAACCCTGGAATGCTTATCCGGATTGCTCGAAGGCTCTTCGGGATCTCTGTCTTTAGTCGAAAGGGGCGACCGGCAGTGTATCAAAAGACACGAAAACTTCACAATATTTGCTTGTATGAATCCAGCGACTGATATTGGCAAGAAGGAATTACCAGTTGGGTTGAGGAACAGGTTTACGGAATTTTTCGTGGACGAACTTTTGGAACAGTCGGATCTACAACTACTGGTGGCTTGTTATTTGGAAGAATTAAATTTGCCGACATCGAAACAAGAAGCTATCGTTAAATTTTATCTGAGTGTAAGAAAAGAAGCGGAAACAAGTTTGTATGACGGTACTTCCCACAAACCGCATTTCAGTCTTAGGACTCTGTGCCGCGCCTTAAGTATCGCAGCTTCTAATCCGTGCGGTTCGGTCTTCAGATCCCTTTATGAAGCATTTTGCTTGAGTTTTCTCACACAATTAGACACAAATTCATACGACGCGGTGCATAAGATGATTCTGAAAGTTATCTTGGACCAAAAGAGCATGAAAGCTATTCTTGGAGCGCCCATCGCTAAACCTAAGTGTGCACCGAACGAAGATTTTATTAATTTTGAAGGATACTGGATTAATAAAGGAAGTATCGCACCAGAAACGCCGAGTAACGTAAGTATAATTATCCAAATGCAAAAGTTACTCGAATTTGTCCGAAATACATGAGAAATATTATTTTTGGATTGCAGTACATTTTGACAGAGTCTGTGAGGCGGAACCTGAAGGATTTAGTGAGAATAGTATCTATTGGAAAAATTCCAATATTGTTGCAAGGGGACACTTCAGTGGGAAAAACCAGTTTAATTACCTACCTCGCGAAAGCATCTGGACACGTCTGTGTGCGGATAAATAATCACGAACATACGGATTTGCAAGAATATGTGGGAAGTTACGTAGCTGATGTGACGGGGAAGCTGGTTTTCCAGGAAGGTGTACTCGTCGAAGCCATGCGAAAAGGTGAGCTTTTCCAGAAATGTTTAACTTGTCAATGATTTTTTATTCCATGCCACTGGTGAAAAACTTAAACAATTTTTCTTACCTTTCCAGGACATTGGATTATTCTGGACGAATTGAATTTAGCACCGAGTGACGTTTTGGAAGCTCTTAACCGCGTTCTTGACGATAACAGAGAATTGTTTATACCAGAAACTCAAGAAACGATTAAAGCTCATCCAAATTTCATGCTATTTGCCACGCAAAATCCGCCTGGTGTTTACGGTGGACGCAAAGTTTTATCGAGAGCTTTTCGTAATAGATTCGTCGAGCTCCATTTTGATGAAATTCCCTCGAATGAGTTGCAAATTATTTTACACAAAAGGTGCAACATGCCTGATTCTTACTGCAAACAAATTATCAATGTAATGACCGATCTTCAAATACGAAGGAAAAGTACCGCAGCCTTCGCTGGAAAACAGGGTACGTGGAATTACTAGATTTCTAAGAATTCTTTTCTCACTAAATTATAAAAAGAAAATACGCGAATGTTATTAACTTTTTTGCCCAATTTTCATCAAATTATTCAAATGTAGGGTATATTAATTAAAATAAAAAATATCATAAATTTGATGCTACATTGTTATTTGAAATTTCAAATTTTTCAAAACAGGGTTCATAACACTTCGAGATTTATTTCGATGGGGCGAAAGGTACAGATTAGCCCCCGAGCCACCAGGAAAATTTTACGACTGGAGTCAGCACTTGGCCGACGAAGGATTCCTTGTTCTCGCAGCTAAAGTTCGCAAGGAAGAGGAGGCCGATGAAATTCGCGCGGTTATCAAGAAACATTTGAAGCGCGATGTCAACCCTGATCAACTTTTCACGCTCAGTGAGAAAACTTCGCCCGTTACGAAACACATTTTAGAAGAAATCCTGCAAAAATCATTTTCACCCGCTTTCGAGCATATCGTCTGGACTTACCACGTTCGAAAAATGGCAGTTTTGGTAATGAAGTCCTGCCAATTTCAAGAACCCGTATTGTTAGTTGGCGAAACCGGTGGTGGTAAAACAACGATATGCCAATTAATAGCAACCATTACAAATCGTGAAATGCATGCCGTGAATTGTCACATGTACACAGAATCATCCGACTTTTTGGGTAATTTAAGACCTGTAAGAGATCACAGCGATGCCGAGAAACAACAGAAATTATTTGAATGGGTCGACGGTCCTTTGATAAAAAGCATGCAAAGTGGAGGCTTGTTTTTAGCAGATGAAATTTCTCTAGCGGATGATAGTGTTCTCGAAAGATTGAATTCTCTACTGGGTATGTATATTTTTACTTTGACCGAGTCTTTAATAAATACAATCCTTTTGAGGCTTCATAATATCGTGTACCCTTCATTAATTATTTATATGTTCTCTCAATTTCAAATAATTTAGCGAAGCAATGCAAAAGCTCGGTTGCAATGAAACGTAGCTTTAATTTATATGTATTTAATCTACGTTTTCAAATTTTCAGAACCGGAACGTCGACTCCTTTTAGCAGAAAAGGGGATTGACTGCACCCTCAATGAAAATGAAGCTGGAGGAACAATTGTGGCGCATGAAAAATTTATCTTCATAGGTACGTTATGTGAGATAGAGAGTCGTAAGATGAGAGTTTTATGAAGCTGGAGATCAAAGGAGGATAAAAAATTAATATTGAGTAAACGGTTTCTTTTTCCTTCGCTGGAATAAGGTTACACTTAATTAAAGACATTTTTATCATGCATTATTTTGACTTTAACAAAAATATTCAATACTAACGTCTTTACCATTAACATTTGCTTTTGGATCGTACATAAATATAATCGATTCGCGACAATATTTTCAAAAAAAAATTATGTTTCAAATATTTGAAAAAATTAATAGTTTCCAAAAGGAAGCGTTCTAAATTTTTATGAGTCAATAATAAAAAAAAAATCCTGAATTTCTTGTATTACAGGTACTATGAATCCCGGTGGAGATTATGGTAAAAAGGAACTGTCACCAGCCTTGAGAAATCGATTCACCGAAATATGGTGCGAAGGTTGCAACAAGAGAAGTGATTTACAAGAAATCGCGCAACATAATCTGCAGCTAACGCCGGAAAGTATGAAAGAAACTGTTGCTGGATGCATGCTCGATTTTCTCGAGTGGTTCAAACAGTCGGAAATTGGCAAGAAAATTACAGTCAGCGTGCGCGACGTGCTTACATGGGTCAAATTTATAAATACTTGCACAGCTGATGGTAGTTACTCGAAGTTGAAAGTGGCTGACGCTTACTTCCATGGGGTTTGCCTTACTTACACCGACAGTTTGGGATCTGGAGTCACCGGTTCGGAAAGGTAATCCTAATTGTTTTTATTTATTCGTTTGAGTATTAAGTGAAAAAAAAAGGAAAATCTCAACCTATTTTTCTTGATTCCAGTGCGGTGAGATTGAAAGAATTCAAAACAGATGCACTGAATTTCATTCAGCGGCAAATCAACGAACGCCTTTTGAACGGCATAAATGATGAAAGTGTTATGGATACTGAAGAAAATATTATCGACAAAAATAATTGTTTCGGAATTCCGCCATTCTTTATTCCAAAAGGTGCAAACGGGTGTAACGAAGACACATCCTTCACTTTCTTAGCTTCCACGACGAAATCAAACACCTTGAAGCTTCTACGTGGGTTGCAGCTAGATAAACCCATTCTTTTAGAAGGAACCCCAGGTGTTGGGAAAACGAGTCTCGTATCGGCACTCGCTAAAGCTTCCGGACACACAGTACTGAGGATCAATTTGAGTGATCAAACTGTAAGTGACATTATAAATAATCACAAATTTACTGGAATATTTTCTCAAAAGCTATTTCGAAAATTTAGATATAATTAATATGTATGTGAAATATTTTTCTGTAACTTTTTAAAATTTTCCAGGACGTTTCAGATTTATTTGGATCGGATTTACCAGTAGAAGGTGGAAAAGGGGGTGAATTTGCATGGAGAGATGGTCCATTTTTAAGAGCTTTGAAAGCTGGCCACTGGATTCTGTTGGATGAATTGAATTTAGCTTCCCAGTCAGTTCTGGAAGGTTTAAACGCTTGCCTCGATCATCGTGGAGAGATTTTCATTCCCGAATTAAGCAAAACCTTTACGGTGAAACATCAAACAAAATTATTTGGCTGTCAGAATCCCTTGAAACAAGGAGGAGCGCGAAGGGGTCTTCCGAAATCGTTCCTCAATCGATTTACACAGGTATTGCTTTTAAGAAAATTACCGTTTTCTTTTTATTTCAAGAATAAGGCGAATGAGAACCAGCGTCAAGATTTTTTTTTCTGTGCCATCAAATTACGGTTATTGAACAGTGAATTTAAAAAATACTTTTCATTGCAAATTAAAAAATAAAAAAAATGATTTGGTATTTTAAATCCGTAAAAGTTCAAAGAAAACCTTGAAGAAGGGGATGAAAAATAATCATCTAAAAAAATTCTCATTTGAAATTCAATTAGTTTTACTAGAAGTTCAAGATTTTTTAATTGTTCGTAAGTCTCTCACCTGTAACATATTTATTATTGAATCATCTGACAATTTTGTACCTCTGGAAACCAGGTTTTCGTGGACGCTCTCGTCGATGATGATTTAAAATTCATAGCGAGATCCCTTTTTCCGGAAATATCTGAGACTTTGATACACCGAATGGTTGATTTTAATACCAAAGTAGCTTCGGAAGCGGGAATCCTTTGGGGATTTCTCGGCTCGCCATGGGAAATGAACTTGCGGGATATCACAAGATGGTGCGAAGTTATGGTTCATAATGCCACAAATAATCCCGGAAATTTCGTTGAACTTATTTACGGTGATAGAATGAGAAGCGAGAGTGACAGGGAAAAGGCAAGTATTTTCGAATCAGTCTTGATAAAAGAGAAACGCGCAGAAAGAAACAATTGTATTCATAAAAATTATTATCTTTTTAAAGGTACGGAATATTTACAAAGAGATATTTTCCATTGAAGAGTATCCTTTACCTTCGCGACAACCAATTCCATGTATCACGATGGAAAATGTTCGCTTCGGGGATGTGACTCTGCCACGAACTAATGCCACCATGTTCAACGAAGACAACTTGTTGTTACTTCGAGAACAAGTTCCAGCTCTGCGAAATATCGCCCAGTGTGTTCAAATGAATTGGATGACAATACTCGTGAGTATGGAAATTAGTGAGAACTAATTTTTCTTGTAAATTTTTATATAGTCTCTATTTTTAGAAATTAATTTTTTTTTATGCAAGCCTGGAAATTCCAAACTTTTTGGAAAATCTTTCTATCTTTTGATGAGAAGGAAAATATCGCAATTATAATTAAATTATGAAAATTCTGTAGATTGCGGATAATTAAATTTCAAATCACTTCTAAGCAGAGATTTATTATTTTTTTTCCGTTAAATTAATTCGAATGGATGAAATGTGGCTTATCAATACTTATTTATATGTTTTTTTTTAAAGGTTGGAGAATCCGGAAGTGGCAAAAGCAGCATTGTACGACTACTGGCGAGTTTGACGGGGCAACGATTAAGGACAATCGTCGTCAACTCAGCGATGGACACGAGCGAAATCCTCGGCAGTTTCGAACAGGTAAGTGAAGGTTTTTCGTTCACGGTAATTCGTTAACTTTTTTTATGAATTGAATCTCTATATTTATACACAGGACGGATCATCGTTGACCTATTTTCTGAGTCATTAAATTTATTCGGGTGGGATGGAATTTGTTGCTTTTAACATGAATTTTAATACCCGAATCGGACGAAGCCATTTCAAGTGGTAGATTTTATCTTTTCTGTTTATTTATTTTCGTTTTATACAGTTTCTATCCAAAGGGACCTCCGTAACAGTATTCCCGCGTATAAACAATTTCGGAATCCCACTTTTTTCTCAATAAAAGGAAACGAAAGTTTATTCACTTTCTGGTGTGGTTTCAATTCACTCTGAAAATGAAAACGAGTACTTGAAATCCGCCGAGCGAGACTTCAAAGAACTGTATATTTTCACAGTCTCCAGTTAAGACTTGGTTCGATAGCGATATAAAAAAAAACCTTCAAAGAAGTTATAATTAAAATGTGTGGGAAAACTGTTACATGTAGGATAGTTTTTTTTTTAAAAGTCGATACTCTACGTCGCTACTAATTTGGAATTGTTGACCCTGTTTAGCTCAAAAGTATCGCGGAAAGATTAAATAAAAATTATTACATTACCCTAGAAATTTTTGCAAAAGAAGCAATGCTCGTATTTTGTTCCGGAGTAACTTGGGAATTTCGGAAAAATACCTATGGATGTAGGGAAGCTTATTTTACAATTTTTTTAGGATTTTGGAATTCTTTTGAAGACTCTTAGCTTTTCATTCGCGAAAAAATTGGTAACAAAAGTATGAAAACGGAATTAATCGTAGTCGTGAAATGACGGTGCCTAATTTTCGTGATATTTAAATGTTGTTCTTGGACCCATTGTTGCAAGTTCCGAGAACTCAACTTTAAGTATCTCTTTGTTCCTACTCGGGACAATTACTTCTAACGTTCCCTTTGTAACGCCATTGTTAGCATCTCGAAACAAGAAATAGGGACGCTTTGCTTTCTTTCCTTCTCACACAAAGGAAGAGTTTTGTGGAACAATTAACAAAAAACAATTTCTTTTTATTATGAAGCACAACATTGACTTTCTTTTCAAGCACAGGAAGCTGGGTAAAATATACACATTATTAATTAGAGGATCTATCATAGAAAAATAACATTCCATAATTTTTTCCTTGATTAAAAAAAAAGGATTGAAAATCATTAGAAATATTTTGAGAATAATCTTACCTATAAAATATTTTCCATTTAAAGATGAAAAACAGGGAAACTGATTGTTAGGGTTTTGCTATATTTTATTTGCTATTTATTAGGCAACGTTTGCGAGATTTATTAAAAGGGGGATTGAGTGAAAAATTAACTTAGACTTCCTAACAAAGGAAGAGAATGATAGACTCCTGTCCGATACACTCCATGTTGGTTATCTCTGAAAACTTGCATTTTTATAAAACATTAAAACGCAACGTTTCCTCACTTCAAGTTTTCTCGATGCAGAGGAATGACTATAGTTCGTTTAGCAATTTTTGTTTGTTCAGATTTTCATACGAAAACATGACGAGTTAATTAAACTAATCTAAGCATGGATTTCATCAAAGCCAAATTCAACTGAATTTCAAATTTCACATCTTCAAATAATAAACATAGAAGTCAGAGTTGGTTCGAAATGGAAACCTTAAGTTGGAATAAGCTCTTGTGTCCTAAGTTTTGCGAACGTTTCCACTGCCTAAACAAATACAGAAGCTCAAAAGTTAAGCAAGTGCTTGAAAGTCATGTAAATAGAAAAGATTAGTCGGAGGGTGAACAATTTGAGAATTAAGAGCTCTCTACGAGTGCTTAAAAATGTCTACCCTATAGAAAATGTTCATTATTATTAGCCTTTCTTCACCCTTTTTACTTTCGTAAAAAGGAAGGTACTTATTGCAGGATAATGAGGTTTCTTTTAGTAGATGGTTTCGTGATGCACAAACGGAACTTTTTTAACATGCCTAAAGCTCTTTAGCATCATTTCTTACGACGCCATAAGATTTTTTCATTATTATTGCCGAATTTACTGGTTTTTAATATCATTTTGCACTTTCTAAGTAGTTGGGTTACACCCTTTAACCAAATATTTTGTTGTTAATTGGCCCAACAAAGAGAAAAACGAATGTTTAAGAACAAAAAGTGGCGAGTAACAATAATAAAAAAAGACCATGAGTTAGAATAATAAAATGGGCAAACAAGAAAATAGGAAAAAGATAAAATTAAATATAAATTAAATATGAATATAAAATAAAAAAGATATAATTAAAAATTAAATGTCTTTCCATAATTCACAAATTCTACAATCACTACTACTATTACACTTAACGTAGAAAAATCAACTAATTCTCATGCAACTGCAGTTTTCTCTGATAGAGAGACTTAAAACTTTTCAGGATAATGGGCCTTTTTTAAAAAAAAAAAGAAATTAATTCTAACTTTCTAAAATAATAAAATTCTCATTTTTTTTCCGTAAGTTTCCAAGTTTTAGAGAATTTACACAATTCCGGAATATTGAAAAATCATTTATACACTTAGTACTTCTTTTTCAAAGAATAATCATACATTTTGTGCTTGTGGTGGTAATAACATGTTAATAAAATCGTAGAGCGCGACATGAGGAGATTTCTTGACGGAGTTAAAAGTATCGATAATTCAAACGATCTTCTTTATAAAAAGTATCCACTCTTTCATTCGTTTACATGCCACTTTCAATTATTTACTCGGATATAAAGGAAAGTTTGTATAAATTTATTGTTCATTTGCGTGTAGACAACGTAAAATTCCACTTTCATTTGAATTCAGCGTCGTAACTTATGGATGCTCTTAATTAGTAACGTACGAATATAATACAGTAAAAAATTGACGATAGTAAATCATTTTCTTTCCGTACGGTGGTGCCATGCCAACACCGAGTTCAGTCCTTTTGAGTTCAAGTGTTACCCTTTTTCCACCTTTTGCTCGGGATTGAACTTTAGTGGACACCATGGTATTAAAATGGGCATCGCGCGAACTTTCATTGCGGATAACGCGACTACAGATATCGTAAATTGCATTTGATCGCGCGTAGAGTTGCACCGATGCCCAGAAAGATCTGCAATTTTAAGATATGTAAAACTGGTGTTACAAAATACTGAGTTGCGTCGAAACCACTCGAATCAGAGGAAAGTTTCTTAGGGTGAAATCATTTTGTGTTCCTTTTTTTTTACTTTATTTTTTTTTTCTTAATCGGAAATCACGCGAAAATGGCCATTTCTCTGAAATGTGTGACATTTAGATTGCGTTTTTTTTCCTCGCAATGAAACATTGATTCGTTTTGAAGGAAATTTCAATCGATTGAACATAAAATACTAATTTGACATTTACTAATTTTCGTACCAATTACAAATTTTTTCGAAACGAATATGGAAATATATTGCAAATAGATTTTTAGGGTTTTTTTTTACAGTGCAGTACAGGATACGCGAAAAGCAGAAGTGCATGCAGAGTCCGTTTTAGCAGTCAGTTTTTAGAGATTCGAAATCTGGTCGTAATATATCAGAGAACTTGAGGAGCAAAAAAAAAATAGACCCTGTTGTAAAAATGAAGGTGCTAAAAAGTAAAAAAAATAATGCAGATCTCAACGTGCAGAGCTGGAAGCAAAATGTATATTAAAGTGTACCCAGGATACCGCTGCCTACACTGGGAATGAGTAGTTTAGAAGTAAAAATAGGGTGTACTGAAAAGGGGTAGGTGTTTTTATCTTAATACGACGTTTTGTTCTGTGAGAGTTACTCTTTCGGTTGAACGTTTTACAAAGTTGGATGAAAGGTACATATCTCGTCGTTTGTACAAAATAAATGTGTCTTCTGTATCGTAGACTCGCTATTTGGAAGCCTAATTTATGCCACAGCTTGAAATAATTGCGGTTACAAAAGTTTCGGCAAAGAAAAAACAAATTTTTCCCAATTATGATCAATCTTCAATTAAATAACATTTTTTTTTTATTTCACCCAAAAGGATTTGGGTCAAATAAAAAAAAAATTGGTAAATAAATTGTGGTTATAAACATTTTGACAAAGAATAATGAATTTTCCCAACTATGATCAATTTTCAATTAGACAATTTTGTTCAGAGTAACGACACCGAATCAGATTTGGATCGAATAAAAGAAGGTGATGCTGAACGGCAGATAGCACTTTGCGAATTAATTTTCATAGTTTTGAGAACCATGTTTCTTTGTATTAATATAAACAGGGAGGATTTACCTGGAACGGTCGTGCGAAAATATTCTAAAGGCCGTGTTTTATCTTTCACCATTTCCCAAATAGATGGAAAAGCAATCCAAGAGTAAAAGTAAGCTAACCAAGTAGGGCTGGGAAAAATGGTAGAGAAGTTTATTTCAGTGGAGGGAAGTTTATAGGAAACATTTCCATATTTATAAAATACCATTGGGATATGAGGGCAAATGGTGTTTAGGGATGCGTAATGTATGGGATATATACGACCCTTGTAGGAACCTCTGCCAAGTTTCTGGACCTTTTTTTTTTTCTTTTACGAGGTATTTAAACCCCATATTGATAATTGAGTCTCACTGGAACTATGCCAGTACAGTAATTTCTGCTACACAAAATTTCGTCGTACGTTTAGAAAAGAAAATGGAGTGAAAATGTGAAAAGCTACTATATCAGGAATAATAAGAGTTGTGCAGAAAATAAAAAATTTGTGGAATGCAACAGATAAATTTTACTGCAGTGCTCCAACTTTTACGGGGTAGGAAGTAAATGTTACTATGTATAGTTATTTCTGTAGCATAGAACGTACATTTTTCCTGAGACAGTAACTTTTATTTTACGGTATTGCAAATTCTTCCTTTGCTTTGGAAAATTAGGGTGCAGTAAAACTTACCGATTTTTTTTAATAAATTTTCTCAGCTCATGTCAAAAATAATAAAAGTTACTAAAAAGCTTTTCGTGAACATCTACTTTTCTAATTAATTTCATTATTTCAAATCACGAGCGCAAATCAATTATTTTTTATAGCAATTTTCATTGTTTCGATAACTTTTTTTTTCTCATTTCACCTAATTATGTTTCATACACACGAAAAATCTTAGAAACGATGGGCTCATTGCGCGTCATAAATAATTAGATGGTTAATTACCTACATGCTGCACGACCGTTCCGGAATTAGTAATAGTTTTCTGTGACAAATTAACTAAAACAAATTTTCGCGTCATCTAAATGGAAATCTGTCGGGGAACTTTCTGGTTTTTTTTTCTTTAATCCGTTATGTCGTTTTAGCCTTTCTGTCTTTTCAAAATTCCTCCTAAAGTTTGGTACATATAGATACATATTTTTTTTTTCGTCCATTTGCCTTGGTGGCTTCGATTAAGAAATAAGTTCAGTCACTAGTAGCTTCACTACTTTCCGGACTGATTGTTGATTGTATATCGTTCATCATTTCTGGAGGTGGTGGTAAAAGTAGACTTGGTCTTCTCGATAATTCCTCTTCGTAGAGACTTGGCGTACTTTTTGGTCTCGACAATAAACTCCATGGATCCGGGGGTATAGTGTCATCCTGAAATAGAATATTTTGTCACGTATTTGATTCTACCGAATTTCTATTTTTTTTTTAACAGCTAATATCAAAATTAAATTATTTTTCGACAGGTTCTTTTAATATTGAGGCTTTCTGGTCTCATTCGCCAAGTTTCTTGGGTTAAACGATTCGCCTTGAATTTCGCAGGCTTATTTCGATTTTTATTATTATTCTGATTTTTATGGGGAAAAAAAACGAAGGTGAAGATCAACGTTGAATTTCAATGAAAATTTTGGCGTCCCTGAAGTTGAATCGGAACCCGAATTCAAGCTCAAAATTTGAAAATTTTGAATTTTGGAATAAGAAATCCAATTTGACGAATTACTACTTTTGCGCAATTTTGAAATATTGAAATTAGAGATAACTGTTTATTTTTAATTCAAAATATTTAATTTGTCCTAATGGAAATTTTCCAATATTTAAATTTGTTTCCAGTCAGAAGGACAAAATGTAAAATGCAACAATTTATTTTTTAGAACCGAAGACTGTAGAAATAAGCAAAGCAAAAGGGTCAAAAAAAAATTTCAATTATCGTCGAGAATCGCGATATACTAGAATTTTGTATGTATTTGTGTTAAAACAAGAGAAATTTCTTGTTAGTGCAAAAATGTTTGATTCAACAGAACCAGCTTCTGTGAATTATTGAAATTTTTTGTTCAGTGCAGAAATTACTACCTACTACTACTACTACTATTGCCACTGCCACTACAACTACTTACTACTGCTACTGTTACTACTTCCATTACTATTACTATTACTACTGTCCCCAGTGGAAAGCTCAAACTGTGCCAGGCTTCATTAGTTCGGGTCGGTAGAAATTCCTACTTGGGGTATAAAAACTTCACGAGTCATAAGCAAACCTTGCAATATGGAAATTGTCTGAACGTCAATGATTCTTTATTTTTTTATTGAAATTATTTAAGTTCGAGAATTATAAAAGAATTATAAAAAATTGTAAAATTATTATATAATTTTGTATTGAAATTATTAATTATTATAAAATTATTAACAAGAAAATTTCTTTAAAAAAAAACAATTCAAATAATTGCAAAGGCTCAATATAAAATAAAAGTAAATTGACAAGTTAACTTATTTTCAGTAAATATTAGCCTTCTATGATTATACTCGATTTTTCTATTAAATTTGATTTCATTATTTCGACTATTCCCTTTTTCTCAATATTTCTTACGTCTCGGTCAATTCATTAGCTTTCTCAAATTAATGCCACAACTACAAGTGACGCTAAATTTCCTACAGGCTTTAACTGGTTGAGGTGTTGATTCTACTTCAAATAAACGTCGTTCTGAGTAAACCAAAAATTCGTACACTCAATTTAAAGGAAGAACGAAACGTTGACGTTACTTATGAAAATTCTCTTTTAAATAGTTTCCAAGTTACTCGGGCATTGTTTTCCAAAGTTTTGGTTTACTTTGCAAAGTCGGGCAAGAGGAGAAGCGCGATTGGGAATTCTGGGTATTCGAAGCATGTTTAAGCGAGTGAAAACGTCTGTACATAGCTGATAAAAAGGGGTTTTCTTATTCAAATTAGTGTTGCGCTTGCTTATCAAATAACGAGGAGAAGAAAAAGGCAATAGAGTAACTGAAATTCTCTGTATTTAGAATAATCTCCTCGCGTTAGCCCGTAACATATTGTATGTACAAAATTTATATTCTGAGCTCTCTTCATTTATTGCCACGAAATCTGGTGTTCTTCCGCATTGATTTTTCAACTACAGGTGTGCAAATAATTTTGCAGTTGAAATAAACCATTCCTATCTAGTCTCATTTACTATTTTGGTGTTCTACAAAATTCGGTGTTAAAAAGTTTGAATTTCATGCGACGTCACTCTCATTTCCCTGATTTCGAATTTGGGATTTTTTTTAATCGGTTTTCTAAAATTCGTAACTTTGAGAATAAATTTCTGAGATTCGTGGGGTTTATTTAAAAAATCGTTACATTTTTTTCTATTCCTCCGACTCGACTTTTTCGGAGTCGCTCCAAGTGATTAAATGCAGTTCCGAATTTGCCATAATTGCACCACTCGGAATTTAGCTTCTCTGTCGGTGCATTTGATGTCCAGAGAAGTCTATCATCTTTTATGGCATTAAAGCAGCATGGGAAAAACATCAGTTGGGAGTGAAACGCGGTGGACCCGCTATTGACGCATCGTTAACACTGCATGGGATTCGAATTATTATATGCAATCCAAATTTATCAGGGAATTTACTCCGAGTGATATCGATTCAGCTTTGCTATATCGTGTTAGGCGTTTCGGGAAAATCCTATCTTCCCTTTCATTGACCTGGAAAGTGTCAAATCAACCCAGTCCAAATTGTCTTTCACGAGTGACTCGAGACATAGCATTTTCTCGATAAACAATTTTAGTGTCAAATTAATTCTCGCTTCGACAAATGAAAAATTGACACTGGTGGTGAAATAACACAAAACCTGCCGGTCGATAGGGCTTTTTTTTTTTGGCTCCGCTTGTGTGAGGGGTTAAATATATTCCGTGAGGGCAAGGCCACGAATCTAATTACTAATAAATTATTTGGGATGTCACTTAACTTTTTCCTGCCGAAGTCGAACGTAGACGTACTGGAACCGTCTGGGAACGAATAACCGATCGTATTGTCGACGAGTCCCATTACGCATTCGGTCGGACGTTGGTGAAAAACAACCGGTCTTCAGCAGGAAAAGGTTGAGCAAACGATCGACTTGAAGAATAGCATAACATGAGCGGTTCTTACTCTAAAGGTATATATCGTATTACAAAAGCGTCCAAAGGATGGGAGTATCTTTCAAAAACCTTAAACTTATGTGGTAGAAAAGTACTGCGTGTTATCAGTTAATATAAAATACTTTTTTCCCCTATCAATGTTACGTGGTACCTAAAATATCACCTACTCGTGATACCCCAATATTGCTTGAAATGGAACTCTGCGTTTCAGAAAGATACTAGGTTACTCAATTCCTTCATTTCTATCTTTAATTGAATAATTTTGCACAACCTTGGTGACAAAGGTGGTAGTCAAAAAAACTGATGTTTCAGTTTTACGGAGTGGAAAACGACAAAGTGGACATCTCTCGTCATTCGTTTTATTGCTTTTCCAAATTTGTAACTTTAAGAATAAATTCTGAGGTTTCAAAGTGGTGTTATAATCTTCAAAAAAAAAATGTAACCCCAAGTCGCTACGATTTTTTTTATTCCTCTTTCAAATCGGATTCGAAAAAGGGATTTTCTTTCAGGATAAAAAACGAATTCGATACTTTCAGAAATAATCCGGCAAATGCTTGAAATTTCCCAGCATATAACTTGCTATGAAATAAAAAATTCGACAAAAATGTTCCCAGTAAAAATGTCCACTTTGTAATTACCATCCAATATATTCATACAAATTTTATATACTTTCGTAATTAGAAGATCCTTTAGATACTCTAGTAGGTATATTTATAACTACTTTGATAGTTAGAAGGACGTTTCGCATAAATATTTCAATGCAAATCTATCAATACAGACGTTCCTGATAATTTCGTAATTCCGCTTCTTTTACATTTTTTAAATAGGATATTACAATTCATCGATCGAAAGTTCATTCGATTAATAGTTTCGTAAAAGGTCCTTCCGACTACCTATAAAAGTCTTATATACACGTCTTTGCTCAATTGTCTCATCTTTTTATAACACAAATCATTTTGTACCTGCGTTTGTGTGTAGAACCGTTGCTCGAATAATGCATTCGAGCAAAAAAGAAAGGCTGCACAAGTTGAGGAAATCATTGCTTATTCATCCGTTTGTACAATTGGACCACTTGACGTTACGCAAAGGTAATTAGTATATCGAATACTTGTCACTGATAGCTCATATGTCGATATGTGTAATGTACATAATGCAAATCCAGATGCTCAGGTAATTTTATACAATCGATAAGATAAATATAGTTGGATCCTGCGGAGTAGCGAATTTAAATGAGAAACGTTACACTTAATAATTATGCAAGTAATTATTAAGCTAAAAAAGCTCATCTCCGATAAGGTAATTGGATGCTAAAAGATGATAAATAAAGTTACGGGGAATGAGCTTTAAATAAGAAGTACGTAAAAATGTATGACAATCGGCTAAATTTACTATTTCTACCTTATTCTTCGATAATTCTTCTTCATTTTTTTTACAAATTGTATCACTCGCGTTATTTTTACAATTAATTTTCCTACTATTTCTCCCAAAATGCAAATCACTATTATTCCAGGAAAATTTTACAACTCCATCCTTTACATGTGGCGTCAAATATTTTTATCACAATATTTTCTCCAGTCTCTTGCACTCAAATTCTCAACAAAGTCAGTCAAATTTAGGTACCGATTCTTTTTAACGAAATGCCATTCCGGGACAAATTTTCGTCCAATACATTTTTTCTTTAGGACTCACAATCAGTTTCAGCCTTCAATCGTCTCTTGGGACACTAATTTCCCGCCCCAGCTAAAGAATAATTGTCCCAAAGACATTGGGAAAAAAATTAGGGACAACGTCACGTATTGTTGCACTTTCGGTGACAAAAGACAAAGTTTAACACTTGATTCGACCAAGGGTTTTCCAGAAAGGGTTTCGTGTGGTATTAATCGAGTGTGAATAACATTTTTTTTTTTCGATTTCCAAACAGAGGGCGAATCTCTTACACTGAGTCTGACAAATTTTAAGGATTAATTGCGTTTTCCGAATATTAAAATTAATTGGAATTAAAGTTATAAGAATTAATTGCATGAAAATGTAGAAATTATTTCGAAGTAATCAAATTTAATATAAATTACATTAAAATAGTAAATAACCGAGTTTGTATTTATTCTATATACGTAAATACAAATATAGGTTTGCTAATTAGCAGTCGTATTGCTTTTCCAGTTGTCGGGGTTTTTAGAATCAAAAAAATGCACCGAATGTAAAAGGAAACATGTTGAACAGTGTAGCATGTTCTCTTGTAACACACACATTTTCCCCACAATTGTTTCTGCGTGAGCATAAATTCATGAAGAAAACGGAACATTAAATTTTACTGTTGATATCTGTAAAAAGGGTCCACATGAGAATTGGAGAAATACTGGAGAGAGCTTATCCCTACAGTTGCTATTCCTTTGTCTACATGTACGCGATGTTTCTATGCACGTCAAATGGCCCGTTTTACATATACATTTATTACAGTATACAAGGGTACCGCTTACACGGTTCTTGAAATGCTGTATAGATTTCCTCAAGGTTTCAGCCGCTGTTTGGGTATCGTATATTATCATTGCGCATGTAAAGTCTTCGTAATCTCTATTGTAAATTCTCCAGAGATGTATTCGGCTTTTTTTTTTTCGGTTTCGCCTGACTGAAGATCGTAATGTTTCGACGGTAAAGGAGCTTTCAAAGAAACTGCAGGATCAAAGAAAGCGAAATAGCAGTCACGCGAAAAGATCAGACTTCGAATTATTTAGTTTACACGGAATTCGTTCTGCATCAGAAAAAGAAAAAAATATTAGGTCCGAGCGAGAGGTTGCGATTAGGCCCAAAATATTATTGGAAATTTTATCGAAATGGGTTTCCTGAGTAAAGAAATTATTTATAATTGTATATATATATTTCTACGTGAACCATGTATGGAAATATGCTTTTCTTTTATGTACAAGTTATGGGTAATTGATGCTCACGGTCAAAAGCTAAGAAACATTATATTATTGAAGGAACTGTTAATTAAATGTTCAATATTAACGAATACGTGTTCAGTCAAATGAAAAGTGTATTGCAAAAAAATGCATTTTATTTGTTACAACCTTTTGCTTGAGTTAATATTTTTTTATTAATTCAGAATCAATAATTAGCATCCAGATAATTCGTTTCTTAGCTTTTTTCCAAACGTGTATTTAAAAAAACAAATTTTGTGTATCTATGAGGGATGAACGTACACGGAACTTTGTGTCTAAAATCTAAATTTTGCTTCAGCGATAATTAAAAAATCAAAAGAACAGTATAATACAAATTCTTTTTTACATTTCACCTACAAAATCTTACTTCCTTCAAGGAAATTAGGGTAACCACCTTCGTTTATATTCTAAAATACGAAAGAGAAGGTACCCCACTTGCACGTAAAAAAAAAAATAGGGTGGAATATAAACTCGTAGAAATATCCTCCAAATCGTGTTCCTATTGCTCTTGTAGTATCCCCAATTTGAGTTACAGCAACTCTCGTAAAAATAAAGATAACGATGGTCAAGGCTTCAAGACAAGAGCTTTGTCTTGGAACTTCGATCTACGTGGGAACTCACTTTGTGGGTACTGCAGCTCAAAATGTGGGAAACCTATCCGTAGTTTTCCCTGTTTGCACTACCAACCCAATTCGAGGGGACGAAAATTATTTTTCGAGGGATCGATGTTTAAATGTCACCCAAATTATTGCGTATCTTCTGAAAAATCATTTTTGCATAATATAAATTTGTTTCATACCAAAAACGTAACTTGATACTCTGGTTATTAAAAATTAGATCCCACAATTAGCATCCCTTAAGATCGTGGCGCGGACAGTGGCGAGTTTTCCACAACAGAGGGCAAGTTTGTCCACTTGAGGCAATTCGTTAGTGTGTTACCAATATATTGCCAATCGACAGCTTGCTGTGATTGGATACCCCTATTTCGATATCCCTAGTACATTTCCCCATGACTTGGGTGGGAGAGGGTTGAAATAGGGAAAATACAGAACAATTTGCCTTCGCTGGTATCTGGACACCCCGGAAATCTGCTAATTTCGTGCCCCACTTGGGTTTCTCGAGCGGTTAGGAGAAACCAACCGCATGCCTACACTTTCGGACCGTTGCGTATGAGCAGCCATGCAACTACCCGTGTACCAATTTCGTTAGATCCCAATTTATACAGGTTCCTCTGTACCAATTGAGGCTGGAATAATAAACCCATACCTATCTTCCCTTCGCTCGACCGTTAAAAACTCTAATACCCAAGTACCTCGTTCTCTCGTACCTGCCAATTACCGTTTAAATAAAATATAGTTTAGAAAAAAAGAGATTTCTCAAATTGGACGAATTCGTTCAATGCGTCATCCCGGAGCAATACGATCCATAAAAATGCGATTGCACGATTCGTCGAGTCGTGAATCTTGTAAAACTCCCTCGGTTTTCTTTAGGACTATCGCGTTCCGTTGAAACCCGGTAATCCCCTCGCCTGAACCTAAGAAGGTCTTAAAAGACGTAATACCTCCATAGAGGCTTTTCGAAATTTCGGTTCCGATCATGCAATTCCATATAAAAGTGTGATATATTCTCCAAGGTTGCACTCCGCATCAGCGAAATTCACTTGGAATATTCCATAAGAGAATATTCCACGTTTCGATTTTACAGACCAGCATTTCCCTCGTCTGCCTTTCTCGCGGTTCTTTCGAAAGAGAGGAACTAACGTAAGAAAGCAAGAGTAAAATGAATAGAGTGGAAAATTGAATAGACGTGATCTTAGAAGTAGGATATGTCTATGAGCATATCTAAGACATGTTCGCCTCCTCTTTGGGAAGAATCTTGCGACTCAATAGAATCCGTCTGGGAACCTACTAAAAGTGGATGTTTAGTAGACGGTGGTAAGGGTGGTTTCAAAAGAGCCACGTCGTTGAGGTCGCACGTCGACGAATTCGGCGCTACCGATGGTGGCGATGGAGGCGATGGCAGGCTACTCATCGACGGTGGCTCGTATCTTGGAGGTTGGATACTCTGAATCGAACTGTTACTCGTGGATCCCAGTAACCATCGCGCTATGCTCTCGCAACAGCCACAACAGAAATCCGACATCCCTTGCCTCAGTCCCCGGTGCAACGCTAGGAACAGTGTTGGATTCACAAATGCATGCACGTGTGCTATATGCAGCGTCACCTGTAACAAGGAATGCATATGATTGATACCGTTGCGGTTTTCATTTACCGTTAGGGTCCCCGTTGGCTCAAATTGGTAGGCTTTTAAGGGGTTAAGGCAGGGACCTAGGGTCTAAGCACCTACCCCTTGCCGTTATTGAACTTAAAATTGAAATTGACAACGCGTGATTACCCTCCAATTTTAAATTTCAATTAAATATGAGAATTTCGTTAATTTTGAAGGAGAATATGGAATTTTGTTTTCCCATAGAATTTTCTTAGTTTCGGCTCCGGACTCTCTCGATGGGGATTTTTGGTCATTTCAACTGATTGCGAACCGATACAAGTATCGGTGTTCGGTACAGCGTTTATCCCGGTAATGGAGCTTCGAAGCGAGTTCTACCGGCACTTTCCACCCACATAAACAGAACACGTAAATTATTAAAACCACGAAACCAATCCTTTTAAGCTATTACCCTTTCATGCATACTTTACCGAGACTTTTCTGGAGAAAAAGGCAATTTTTCAAAGTTTTCAATCCGCTGTGAAAGTTCGGTTGGACTTATCAATTTAAAAAATTCACGTCGTTCTTATTCGAGATCATAAAGACTTCCAAGAGGGTTCTTTCGAACTTTGAGCCGCACCCTTTGAAATACCGTTTGTGTTAAACTTTCATTACGCCAAAGCTCTGTACAAACTCTTTTCAAACGTTTCCCTTCGATTATGTAGCTCTGATTTATGTAAATCAATGTCTTCATTTATTTTGTCGTTCGAAAGTACAGGGCGGTTTTTCTATATACTTAATTTTATATGTAAAGTTGTGTTAAATTTACGTAAACTTTGATCCATTCGATCAATTTTCTTTCACTGATTGGGTGATATTTTTCTTTCCACCCACGATTTCTTAGTAAAAATTTATTAACCTCTTGTGGTTCAATGAGTCAAAATATGAATATACTCGACATCAATTTATTATAAATTTAAATAATTTACTATAAATTATTATATTGTATATTATTAATTTTGGCTCGGTTATAAACTTCTTTATTGAACTCTACTTTTTTTATACACAAATTTTCAAGTCATCTCAATGAAGAAGTAAATGTAAAGACTTTTTTGTGCAAAATGCAATCCACATTCGTCTAGTACAAAGACTACAAACTGAATTACTGTATTTTACTAATACTTAATTATTACTCAAATAATTATTTGATAACAAAAAAAAGATTATTTTGTTTTAAAATTGTTCAATATTGCACTGAAATGCCGTTTCACATATTTAAATAATTATTATTCGCCCAAAAATTATCCGGACCATAAGAAACTTCTTTTTTTCTTATTATTCCAATGAATTTTCCTATTATACTAATAATATTAGTATTTTATGTTAAAATATTGAGCTTTTTGAGAAAATTCAGCAGTTCCTTTGAAATAGGGTTAAAATAAATAATTTCTCAAAATAGAAAAAAAAAATGAAAAATTGTAACGGTACTAATTCCAACCCGAATTGCCTTGATCAATTCATAAATTTAAAATTTTCTCTAGTAATTTTGCTCGAGATAAAAAAAAATACTCCTTCCAATGAAATCCTTTGCAAAGTTTCCCGGAAAGATTTTAGGAGTTTCCAAAGAAGATTACCCTTGAACGATAAATTCAGATGGAAATTTGGAAAATTCATTAGTTAAATGTAGGGAACGATTACTCGAGCGTTAGTAATGAGAGTGGTGCCCAATTGCATCATGAATTTGCTAATTCTATTAGCAATAAATGCTAAAACGGTTTTCGAGTGTAAAAGTTACGAGTAGCTCGCAAGCGTGAAATATCGAATTACCTGAAGTTCCCTGCGTAAAAGCTTCAGTTACGAGGACGTTGCATGGTTATTATCAGACAGGGAGAATTTGCTTGAAATCGTGACTTACTTCGTAACCAGTAGTGTTGCCGATAACGGGATGAGGTACGAGTGTTACGAAGAATAAAGGTCCCCAGAAAATAACATAAGCAGCCGTAATTACCAGGAACATCTTCACCCTCTGTACCCCTTCTCTCTCCATTCGCTTCAAGTAATTCCTCATTTTACGATGCTCCTCTATAGCTCCGCTTCTCTGCAACAAATTCACAATTCACTTACAACCCGAACCTTTGTTCCTCTCCCCTTTCTACTTGTTCGCTGCTGGAGATGTTATTCATTCCATAAGTTTCGATGAAGAAAGTTATTTTGCGTTAAACCTTTGGAGTTGTATTTCTTGTTCCGTTCGAACCATCGTCTTCTCCGGCATTGGTCCCTCCACGACCTCCCGTAACATTTACAAGAGTTGTTACAAGACCAGCTACCCGGACCTCAAAAGAAAAGAGAAACTTTCTTTCTGTTTCGTGTTTTTTTCTTATTTCTCGCCTCTTTGCAGTTTATGTTCAAGATGCTTTGGAACTCAAGTGTACTTGTAACGTAACGGTAATGTGATTTGTGTTATGAAACTTCCCAAAGTTTTCACACCAGAGTCGAAGGAAAGAAATAGTTTTAATGCTCTTTTTCCAAGCGTTGCCTCTAGGCTGTTCCAAGATTTCTCGATAATTATAACTCTCAATAATTATATATAATAGTTGAGTTCCATTGCATGGAAAAAGTTTGTTCGAATTTTACATTTGATTTTAGGAAATTCTTCTTTCTCGAGTATTGTTATTTCAATGAATGTGATATTTCTTAAGTCTTTTCATTATAACGCATTATTGATACGAGTTATTTATTTTTCAAAGTCTACCAATAAACGAGTCTAATATTTTATAATAAAAAGATTATTGCAATTCCGAAGACTAAAGAAATTTTTAATTCATTGAATTACATTTGCGACCAAGTTTTCATTATAAAACTTGACGTTTTTAGAATTTCTCGTTCTTTTTCAATTTTTAACATTTTTTGAGGAATGTCGAAACGCGATTACAAGAAAAATAGTAATATGACAAAATTTGTGTTTTTCTTATATTTTCGTTTTTACCAAATCGTTCCATGTCTTTGTCGTAATTATTCTTCAACACAATGGATTAGCAAATATCGTACGTATAAGCACAATTGTTTCCATCCACAACAAAAGTAAAAAATAAATGCCTGATGACAAAACCCATAAACTGCAAAAATTACGTTATAAAAAAAACAAAGTACCTATCTGTTATTTCTATTGGAAACAAAAAAATTATTTCCTTTTTTTTTCTTCAAAAAGAAAATCAAATTGTGTCACATAATTTTGGAAATTAACACTATTTCTACCAAAGGTGTCCAAAAAAAAACACCTTTTAGAATTTTAATTTGCGAGTATTTTCGAAGTTTAATTTAATCTTTTTTTTTGAAATCCACAAACGGGAGATGCTTAGTAGAGCAATTTTGCGTCTGCACAAAATTTGGTATCAATTAAGACAATCTATTTTAATTATAATTCTATATTTTTGGTTTGGGTTTTTGATTACGTAAAATTAGCGCCCTAGAAATAGTGTTAACGTCTAATCGTTGTCTTGTACACAAGATTCCGTATTAAATTGGCAATTATCAGTACCAAAGTGGTGATAAGTTAAGTGCTGAACTAAATATCCAGATAGAAATTAAAAAAAAAAAAGTAATGGACCCACCCTAAAAATGGAACGGGTGGGCCCTTTACTTTCTAAAATTCCTGTCTAAGGTCAAGGACTTCGAAGGGTCCAAAATTGACCAAAAATATCCGCATGATTGGTACTTCAGTGAAACCTACAGCTTCGACATTCGCCTTCGTGAGATCTCGGTGCAACTTCCTCAAGTGGAAAAGCGTGAGAGCCACACAAATGACGTTTATGACGATCCATAGGACGTTCAGGATGTAATGACGTAACGGTCCATGGATCAGAGGGCAGCTGGGTGCATTGTGCGTCGTTTCCGTGTTCGCTGCAAGCGCACCGCTGAGAAAGGTCGGTCCAAGGTTTATGGTGACACTGGCGAACCAGATCATAAAGGTACCGAATACGACGCACTGCAACAAAGAAAAAGTAACCAACCAACTAACGAGTAAGCAAGAATTGCACGGTGTAGAAAATGTGTCACGAGCAGACGGGACGGGTGGAAAACAAGGGTCCGGAACCACAGAGATGGGACACAGCGTTCGAATTACATCGCTTCACCATCTGAGGAAACAAAAAATTCGCGTTGACTGTTGACGAATGACAGATACGCGTTTTTATCCTGTATTTTAAACCTTCCGCTCCAAGGCTTCGTGTCATAAAACGCGCCACTGTAAATTTTCTCGCGTTGCATCGAATGTAACAATATACCGTCTATACCCATTTCCAATTGGAAAACGCTGTTATTCTGGCTTTATATGCACTCTCACTTGTTTTGGGTTATCTCTAATAATGTTTTTATTGCGTTTTGTCATTGGGTTTTTCTATTTCCGTGCGCCGAAAAAATTGATATGAAACGCGAACGTTATTTTTCACAGAGAAAATAAATCCTCCGGTTTACGGTTATTAAATTGTGGAATATACAGATATGGACTGTCGTCTCGCGTTTCCTCTTTCAATAATTTCCGTTTGTTGGGCAACGAATGGATTACTCTTGCGGAGAATGTATTTTCTTAATAACAATTTTGTTCTTTCTTTTTTTTTCCCCCATTCCTTTTTTGTTTTTTAACAAAAAAAAAGGTTATTTTCCAGGCAAGGAAATTTATTTTTCCACTAAAATGGCGAAGGTCCGGAACAAGTTTTATAGAATTGTTTAAGAATCATTCCATGGCGTAATTTACAAGCTAAAGCTTTTGCCATGTTCTCATTTCTATGTAGATTAGATTTTTTAAAATATCAGTTTTTCTAGATGGAGTGGAAATTATTATTATTTTTTCCCACATTTAATTGCGAACATTTTTATTTTCGATGATAGTAGCCTTGCCCTAAGATGATATTTATCTTAGCCGTAGAAATCAATATTTTTTCATTTTAATTTAGAAGATACAACTTTTAAACAATTTTTTAAATTTAAAAAAATTTTTTTTAATTTTATTTTTTTTAATTTTATTTTTTTTTTAATTTTATTTTTTTTAATTTTATTTTTTTTAATTTTATTTTTTTTAATCTAAGGCTTCTCATACATTTCTATAATAATATTTGCGTAATTCAATAACTTTCTGTGAAAACAGTGAAACCTCTTTGATTGAAAAAAAATATTAAAGACGATACAATTTCAAACAATTTCGACAATTTCATTTGGAATCATAATTCTCCGTGTCATTATACTTTTCCACATTCGCGAAAATTTAGTATCACTTTTACCGTCGCCGCTATTGATTTTCTCGTTTTTCGCTTGAAATGTCTCTTGATTGTTTCTTATAACAAATTTTACAGTTTTATTATCCTCGTCATGACGCTATGAACTTTTTACATTTAACGAACGAGCGAATATCAGCAACGTGATACTAAATAACCTAATATCACGAGACTCTCATAAACTCCAAACTCATGGGTACCTACCTATTAAGTTTTCGTATAAAATGGAATAATTTCTGCCATATGCCGCGTGTACTCGGAGAATACCACGGAAACATAAAAATTCTGTCAAAAAATCATCCTTGTCTGACTATGAAGTGGTCGTAAATTTGACGAAGCAAATTGCAACGTTTTGGAAATTTTGCATAATTTGCCAATTGGAGATTAAAATTTGTCACCGGCAGAAAATTGCCGACGAAAATGAAAAATGATTATATTTTATTTTTGACAACCCTTTCAGCGAACGTGGACCGTATACGCCCCACTGACCTACTCGTTTCCGCTTTTTTTCTCACAATTCTGATCTACCTTGGCACTTTTAGACATTTTTTTTTTTTTCGATTCTTGGAGATCTAATTTATGCAACTTTTATAAAAAAAAATTACAATAATTCATTGGCAACCCTTTCAGGTGAACGAAGCTCAGCTTTTGATGTTCGACGATCGTATAGCAATTAGCATACTTCCTTGTGCAATTAAACGTTATTAAATCGCGAAGACTGCGATGCTACCACGAATGCTCGTCATGTTCCCCCAAAGCTTGTTCTTCTTTCCCCCTGACATTCGTTTGAAATTTATCGGAAAATTAAATTTACGTAAAACAAGTATACCGTCGCGGCGAATACCGATGGCGAAGTGAAACGTGCAATAGCCACACTCGCTGCGATCCCCCCTTTTTGCCTCTTTAATTGTTAATCTCATACGCAGTTTCAACCGCCAATATTCATATTCTATTTCAAACTTTAGACATGACGTACGGTTTAAATGAAATATGAATTTTGTTTTTTTTTCCCCACTAAAAGCCACTTTACCCATTCGTACGCTTCGTCGCTCTAATACTCTCGCGCCGATGACATTATAGTCCAATGCTAGAGTTGACAAGGATTCTCCGAATAGTTTTGCTTACCTCATCCTTACCTGTGGAATGAATTTTTGATTCGCACATTTTTTTAACTCATTTTTGCGGAGTATGAAAATCATTTACCTTTTTTTTTCCTCTCCAGAATATCGTTAATACGGGTTTTAATCAGTTATCGATAACGATAGAATTAGAAAACAGGATCCATCGAGTAATTCGGCGTTCGATGATTATCAATTTTTGGGCCGTTTATTTTGAAATTGCCCAAAATCCATTTCTTCAATTTCGCAAAATGTTTTTTTTTAAGTGGCACACGTAAAATTGAAAACAAAAAACTCACAAATGGACTTGGGCCACTTTCGAAATAAACCGCCCATTTATCGAGCAAAAATTCGCGTTGAATTTAAAAAATTAGAAATTGCACGAATCGATCTAAAACTCAGCATTGCCAGCCGTAGGGTAATTGCTGCAACGTAGCACTGGCCAATTTTCTACAATTTTGTGCTCAGCGACGCAACTGCATTACAGAATTTCCCCTACGCCTGGTAACGCCGCTAAAACCAATGGCAAGACTGTAAGAACCCTTTAAGGGCGAAACTGATCGTCGAGATCATGGGAATTTCCATAATAATGAAAATCGTTTCTAATCATCTAGAACAATTGGCTGGAAATTTTTGCGTAAAACGAATCATCGTTCCGACTAATGAGTTTAAATCGCTGCACGTCAGTTAGCGCGGCGGTAGATTTTGTAGATGAAGCCATAGACTCGACAAGTTGGCAACCGCAATCAGTCACCGCATTGGTGATTGCGGTATGGCGAAAATTTGTCGACGAAGTCTGCCTCGCCTCGCCGTGATCCTTCTCTTCTCGCGCATACGAGAAATGATTTATACTAACATGACGGGTGCCTCTAATGGCATCGCAAACACTTCTCAAAGCCTTACTTTCATCGTATTAACTCAGTCGCGGTTTAGGAGTTGCAGTTAACTTCGAATCCTCGAGTTTCCCAGGTACCGAATTTCCGGCAAACGCCTTCGATCCCCGCCTCGCGATATTCAACCCCTCGATGGAGGAACGAAAGGACCAAAGCGATATTCAAATTTACCTGAGGCGAATCCATGAGCAAAGGAGCCGTTAAATCCGCTTCCTCGTCGCTTTCAGGAAATACAGGACTGTCGTTTAATACCGTTGTTAGCATATTGACAGTCGAAACTGTAACTAATAATAGAAATGCTGTTTCCACCAAAGAGCACTTGCTCACAGGCTGGCAATTCAATATGCTCGAACCCAAGGGTAGAAGAATAGCTGCTCTCGCGCAATCCACCATCGCTTGGTGAAACAGCAAACCCTGAGACCATCTGTAATTCAAAGTCATATTATTCCTACTTGACGCCATTAACATAATCGTCTTGCCGCTATTTACATGGGAAATTTCCCGATCCCCTTAAAGAGCTTCCCTGCAGCCCGCCTTCCATGGCTTCATTTATTTACTCGCAGCGAAAGCGTTCGAGGAAAACTTTTAATGAAACGAAGCGTTTGTTTTTACTCGCGGGTGGGTACCTGCCTTAACTTGATTTGGACTGGGGAGGATTAGAATGTTATTTATTCGCGGAATTCGTTAATTTATTTATAATTCTCAAGGAGGATTTCAAGGGACTTTTCCTCGCAAAGTTAACGGGAAGTTGATTACAAACTCCGTTTCATTTTCACGCGATCGCTTTTCATTGTCGTGATGCGGAATTTTTGGAAAATCTCATTCGTTTGCACTGAAAGGACTTTTTAATAATAATTAGTTGATACCGATAACAGAGAAAAAATGGAAATTAATAATTATGAATTTATAGGAATTATGCAAGGGTAAAATTTCTTTATCAATTTATGTAACTTTCAAGGAATAATTTTGATCCGGTTTCAAAATTGAAATTCAAAAATACTAACTTCGAGTCAAATGCGCGTATAAATTTTTCATTCAATTCAATTTTAAATTTCCTTTTTGCTTAACCTTTTTTTTTGCCAACTTCATTAAAATTGCCCGTGTAATAATGAATTACCTTCGTAATTGTCGTTTAGCGAGTATTAGGATCATTAAAATAATGTTAGCACCCATGCCAAGTGCACCGAGGATAAAAATCCCCGTGGCTTCCGTTACTCCCCCTGGATGGCATTGGAAGACTTTTGTAGTGTTCGATGTAATGTTGCCAGAGGCTCCGATGCCGAACCTGAGATTAGCACCTATCATAGCTACGGCCGAGCCTGAAAAAGAAAGTCCAACATTAAACCGATTTTTCCTATTAATTTTTCTTTCAAAGTAACAACGCGTTAAGGGGATTATTTATTTTTTTTCTTTAATAGAATTTTCTGGATTTCTCTCTAAAAAACGTCAAAATAATAGTCCTGTTCCATTTCTCGCATTTTTATTCCAAAATTCGTGTAAAATAAAAAATGTAAAGAAAAAAAAAATTCTATCGGTAATATTTCTCGGAATAGTTGATGTTTCATTGCACTGCAGTAGAATTATGAGAAACATCGTCCCTGTATATATATACACTTCGATTCATGTTCGGTGCAATAAAGTCCAAGACGTGAAACTTATACATCGATAGATTTTATTACACATCTTCATTCTCCTTTTGTAATTTAATACTTTTGCGTTACCCTATGCTGTGCGAAACATAAATTACATCTGCAAGAAGTACCTTCGTGCTTCATTTTCAAGAAAATACATATATCCAAGGCGAAAGCTATAACTCAAGTGAGGAAAATCGTTTTTCCAGCTGACACTTTCCCGTACCTTCTTTTGTCGTTAAAAGTACATCCACGAAAAAGGATAAACAAACGTCAAGGATTTCAAGCGCCAATGGATACTCCTTTTTCATCCCCGTTTGTTCTCGAACTACATATGATTACCCCGTTATCGCGGACTATTTCTCCAACCGCGACAGTCGTTAGAAAATATTTCTTCCCGCTCAGAAATAAAAATTATAACAAAAGCCCGAATTACATTTTTTTGTAGTAAGTCCAATTCCAAATTATAAGGTGCAGCTCAAATTTTTTACTTATTTTTACTAAGAATATTCTAAGTTTTAATATACCTCTGGTCGTTAAATTGATACTTCAATATTTTTTTTTTTCTGTCAAATTTTAATCCGAAAAGTTATATATATATACTTTTCCAAGGTATTATTTTTTTTGTTTGCGACCATAAAGGGTTTCGTTGTTGCAATTGAGACTTTACAAAATTTGTCGAACCCTTTCAAGCTCAAAACGCTGAGCTTTAAATCTCCTGAAAATTGTCCCGGCTCCGCAAATACATATATGCGGCAACAATTTGATATCTCTTGAAAGTTATTCCAGCCGGGAAGTTTGATACACATCGTGACAGGATCAGTTTCAAAATACAGTTACCGTCGAATTACAGTTATGTCAAATACAAAATTACCAGCGGCAACTAAGTTCTCGTAGCCATGAGCAAACTATAATTAGCTTAGTTGTTGCAAGTGTGGTTACTTGTAACAATTAATTATCCTCTAGATATACCTATATATATATGTGTGTGTTATACGAGGGAGCATCGTGATAAGAAACTAGCGACCTTATGAGGGAGGATACGAACTCACCTGCCCTTGGAAATATTTTTTTTTTTTTGGAAAATTTTCAAAAATTCGAATTCAAATTTATTTATTGATTCTTTATTATTTTTTTTTTGGACCCTTCAGAGGAAAAAGGTCGAAATTACGTCACAGTCGCTCCCGGTATTTTTAACCACTCGTACTCGGGTACAGTAAACATTAATATTCTTGTAAATAAATTTAACCCCATGAAATGTTGAGGTAACAATTTTTTTAAGAATAATCGATGCTTTTGCGTGACAATTTTTTGGCACTTGGCCATACTTGAAGCTTCCACAAATTGTCGAGGAAAGTTTTTTAGTGCTAGGGAAAAACACCAGGTGACGTCGAGCTCCCGAAAGCTAAAGACACACCCGTCGACTCGGGGCGTGAACTCGACGGCTTTTAACGCCAAATTAGTGGTTCTGAATATTCTTCGCGATCCCCAAGATATGCCGCGCATAATTAATGAAGATGGGATTCTGTTTTGCGGCGGTAATGTATTTATACGCCAATGGCCCGGTAGTAGATGTTTACTACAAGTGCGCAAATTCGGTTAAAATTACGATGTAAGACTCGCGGTCGTCTCTCATATCGTTGTTTACCTCAAGTGTTTGTAGATTCCGCTAAAACAATGATGTAAGACTTTACGGGTCTTATCATCTTGTTATCGTTAACATACATGCAAAATGTACAGCAAGCGAGTGTAACACGAGTAACTTCCAGGGAATATACCCCATCAGTCTTCATTACTCCGTCAGTAACCATTTATCTTTGCGTATGGAATGTACGTACGTTCACTGGGGAAATCAATATCGTATTGTCGAGGAGATAGTCGGGCGATTTAGAAGAAAGAGTTTATTCAAATTTTGAGAGATCTCCGGCGTTTTGCACAAGACGTTGCGCATTTGTAGCGCGAAAATAAGGAGAAGAAGCCTTTACACGTCGATTTGTCTCGAGCGAATTTAAAGTGGTATTTCAACTTTAGCAGTTTTGACACCAGCTCGTGAACTCCGGTTACGGTTATAACTCAAAACTGACTTACGGTGAAAGTCCGAGAGAAAGAAACGAGGGAGATTTGTCTGGTGCCAAAACGAAAGTTTTCCTAGCAGTCGTATATTTCATCGTCCCCATACGCAAATCGGCGGCAAGGGGAAAGGAGAGAACGAGGGAAGGAAGAAAGGATTCGATGCATTCTGGGATACGCGACTGAAAAGTCGAGTTCTCGAATTTTTCAAAGCTAGAGAAACGTTGGGACGCGCAACATGATATTTAATAATTCAGATTCGAGGAGAGTAACGCGAGTAAAATGCCAGGGGGGAATGAATTTATCGTGCCTTTGAATATCGACGAATTTCTCATTTTGATGTGAAAGATTGAGCAAAAGGAGTCCATTCGGAGAAAACGTATTTTTCGAGCGAGAAATTTTCGGTATTTGTGATGGGAATTTTGGATTTTCAGAGAAATTCGAAATTCACACGTTATAGATCTAAAAAAAAACAAATTATTCTCCATCAGAAATCATAAAATTGTTACTTTTTATAAGATTTATTTTTTACTTTTTTTTACACCAGGTCTTTTTTTTATTACAATAATTTGTTATTAAAATTTATATAGTCCAAAATCACTTTTTGAATTTTTCAAGTCTCACTTCAATGGAAAAATGGCTGTAAAAGGGTTAATTTTTGTCCAGAACTGATTTTTAACAATTTCCTTAAATTGAAGGTTTACTGTTCGTTACAATGATTTGTTATTAAAAATTATAAAATTCAAATTCACCTTTTGAATTTTTTCAATCCGATTTCGAAAGAAAAGTGGTCGTGAAGGGGTTAATTTTTGCTCGGAACCGTATATTTGATTTTTTAGAATCGAAATACCCCGAGAAAATACTACATTTTCTGAAAAGCTTTCGACTGATTCCTTCACATCTCGCAATTCGCTTCCATTTAAAAAAAAAGCACACGTGAAAATCTTTATTGGGAAGACATATCGATCGCGATTAATCACTTCTCAAGAGTCCTCCGCGAAGAACTGATGCAAAAACGGACGTTAAAATAAAAAATTAGCATCTTCGACAAAGTTCGTCTAGACGAGCTCCTACTGAATAAACATTTTGCAGGTTTTACCGGGGATTTTAACGGCTACGTAGCTCTTCTCATGCTCCGTTGCTTATACCAACACGTGATCACCGCCTCTTTGAATGTTATCACTTTCTCTGATTTATGGAGAAAGCATACTTCATGCTTGCATCGAAAACTGCAGTTTCATAAACACTCTGTGTTCGTAAATATTTGTATTTTACGTGCACCTTCGTAAACATTCCTAATTTTATTGAAAGCGATAATAAAAAACGTTGGGAAATGATGGAATGCACATTTTCAAGATTTTTTTAAATATACAGCGAACGCTAATTCCGGGGTGACAATGAATGGGCCCATCACGGACTGAGGAACCATTAGCAAATTTCATAAAATTGCTGGATATTTACCGAAGCAATATTTTTACCATACTTTCAATTCTATTTTCGAATTTTTTTCGATAAAATATACTCGGGAAAAAAAAACGAATTCACCCTATTTTTTTTATAGTTGTTAAAAAAACCATGAAACGAATTCAATGGTGACCTGCAAAAATAAAAAAACATAATACTCTAATATTATGTAATTTTTAGAACAGTAAAAAATAAAATTCGCGGTACAATGAATTTTTCAAGCGAAAATTCCTGTAGTAACTATTAACTATAATCATTGAGTACCATAATTTTCCCCATAGCTTGCGTAAAATCCAATTTACGCCCTCTTTGGAAAAAATAGAATTTTCCTCGTAGCTTGCGTAAAATCCAATTTACGCCCTCTTTGGAAAAAATAGAATACGCAAGTCGAGCGTAAGGCGATTATCGCGAGGGTCTTGTTTGTCGCCCGGGGGACGACAAACCCGACACATGCGATACCCGCCTAATTTACACCCTCGTTACGTAATGATGCACTCTTCCAGTTAGAGGAAACTGGAAACGATCACGGTACTATCGGTTGTACTGATTTCCTTTAGTTTCTACGGCCGTAATTTGGGGTTGTAACTCGACTACCCTTTTTCGAATTCGGTTGTTTTACGAGATAAAACGCAATTTCGCAGTTGGTTACGTGTCCCGTTCATTAACACCCTGTACGCGGGATCAGCCATTAAAAGATCTATACGAAACGTATGTTGAACCTTTACTGCCAACAATTTAACATCCATTATACATACCACAAAATGGACGAACAAAGCGCGGAACCCATAGCTCATTCTGGACTCAAACATTGCAATTAAAAATGCGATACCTCGTCGCTTTAACGCTGCGAGGGTGTGCAGTAAAAGGATATTAATATTTTTTTTCTCTCTCTCGCTCCCTTCAGGGATGTCTGTTATAATGCACATAAATTACAGGACACAATTTTCGCTCAAATAAACACCGGGGGCTTAATAACCCGGTACAATCAAGTAGGTACTTTATTTATTCGCTTTTTATTCCCTTTTTATGTACACGTTTCATTAAACCTGGATTTTTCTGCCTAGTTATTTATCTAATCCGAAATCTATAAAATGTAATTAATCCATGAATCAACAAAAAATAAATCTCGGTGTAAGAAAAATACAATTAATTTAACTATATTTTTTTCTTCCTGATATGGGACTCAAGATATTGGCCATGTTTTGCAATATTTCTGAAAGGTTAATACGACACCCCTTCACCTGGTATCGTTTCCACGTGGAAAGAGGATGCACAGTACCTGCTAAAAAAAAAACTTTAATTAAATATCTACCACGGAAAAAAAGCTAATGGGTAGGGTAATATCCGACAAAAAAAAACTTAAAAAGTCGCATCTCGGTAAAAAGAAAAAAAAAATCAGATGTACCAGCATTTACTGAGACCCTGCGGCAAAGCGGTGTTTTTTTAGAAGGAAAGTTTGATGTAATGGTGTCTAACGAAGAAAAGTCGGCTAAAGTAATATCTGAGGGGATCAAAGTAGGAGGATGTAATGTCTGGCGAATAAAAGTCGGGCAAACTAAGTAGCTTCAAAGTAAATAGAATGAGCAAGTGAGCTAGGAAAAAAAAAATGTACGGCAAAGTAGGGTGGAACATGTTGATCACTGCGTGACCCATATTTGGACCGCGCTTTTATTCATGCAATTAGCCGGATTTGTGAAGTAATTTACAAGAATATATTTTAGCAAAGCCGTTTTGATAGTAACGGTACACTGAAGTGTGTTCAAGGGCTTATGACTAAATTTCTAGATGAAAAATAATGCAGTCTTCGGGAACCATGTAAGCAAATCTGGGCAATTTTCGGGCAAATGGGACATTACGTTCACTTTTTGTCTACATTTTTCAATTTTTTTTTTCTTCGGTTCGTTTTATCACAGTTTTTTTATGTAGCATCAAATGGGAACAGATAAATCTGGACAAAAGTACGCTTTATATAGATCCGTATCTGCAGTGACTAACAACGACTGGTTCCCCAATAGGGAACGCACGAGGAAATAAAGGAGTTCGTTCTTCTATATTTTTTGTAATTGAGCATTTATATTGAAGTTGCTACGACTGTCATGTTCGGGCGAGAAAATTGCCCCTGGAAAAACGGTCGAGTGAAATCCTGACCGGGGCCAATCGATTTCGATAAATCGGTATTTCGAGAAATTTTCAAATGCTCTAAATTCGGTGATTTCCGATTTTCGAATTCATGTAATTAGTTTTATTTTTTTGCTCTGTTACTATTTTTGCTAATTGCATTTTTATGTTGCTGTTTTTTTTTACTGTTTACTTTGTTACGTTTTTTTTACTACTGTCTAGAGTTTGTTTGAAGTGACGTAGCAAATGTTACGCTATAATTAAATATACAATTAGAGAAAAATTAAAATTAGAGTGTGCGTGATGAAAAATTTTTTTTGCTAAAGTCTTAAAAAAGAATTATGTTTTCTTTATATTTTTTAAATTTGTTTTTGAATTACATAAAATAAATTCATATCCAAGAGTTAAAAAAACCGGGAACAGGTTTTTTTTTTAAAGTTTGAACCGAAACTCTGTTTTTTAACCACCCTGGTCCCGGCCAAGGGAAAAGTAATTGAACTCCGACTCATAAACGTCAAGTGAAAAAGGGCAAAAATGGCAAGACGAGCACCAAGGCAGTTAGGGAGAAGATAAGACGAAGTAGTATTTCAGTTGAAAACAGTTAAACTAAGTGACGCTTACCGAGAAATAGTCAGTTAGCCGAAACTCCGACGGACAGAAAAGTAATTGGACGATGTAAAGTCTGACTCGTAAAAGTTAGACAAAGATGCATCCGAGTGGGAAAAAAAGCCTAGGCGGCAGGGGCAGTAGTAGTGCTGGTAGAAAAAGGTCAGACAAAGTAGCGTTTGAGTGGAGAATAACTGGAGGAAGTAATACGCAACGAAGAAGTCAACCAAAGTAGTGTATGACGAGGTGGAGTCGGACGAAGTGATGCGAAAGGGGCAAAAGCCGAACATGTAAGTAGTAATGGTCGGCTGACAAAGTAGAGTATGTCGAAGAGAAATCATCCGAAGTAGTGCCTGACGACGAATAGTCAGACAAAGTAGTGTCGAGGAAGGAAAAGGGGATCGAGCAAAGAGGAGCTGAATAGTTTCGAAAATCTGGAATCTATTTTAATGAAATTCTAATAAAAAATTAAAAATAAACAAATGGTAATTTCTTTTTGGTAATTAGGCAAAAAAAATATTTAATATGCACCCTCTAATTTTTATTATTTTCTAATTGTACAATTTATCGAAACAGAGTCTAGTAAATTTATATTTAGTGAAAAAAATAATTCTGCTAAGAAAAATTGGAAAATAAATTAGACGAGTTCAGAATCGAAAGCTAATTATTCGTGGGTTGTGATAAATAGGTACTTTGAAGGATTATTTCGAAGTGGACAACTCGATTTGTTCGAGTTCCCTTACAATTCGAATGCTTTTACTCTGCAAAAATTGGAAACTCGTTCGTCACAATTACGTCTTCAATCAGTTTCTACTTCGAAAGCTCGAACCTTGGAGTTATGAAACTTCTAAACTGCATTGAGAAAGTGGCCATTGAAAATTGACCCTCGGAGCACACACC
Source organism: Gasteruption jaculator (assembly GCA_949825005.1). Lineage (NCBI taxonomy): Eukaryota > Metazoa > Arthropoda > Insecta > Hymenoptera > Gasteruptiidae > Gasteruption > Gasteruption jaculator. The sequence continues at coordinate 5,952,365 of OX463776.1, forward strand.
TATTGTTTCGATCACGGAGCACACTGTGGGTCCTTGATAACCTCTGCATTTTTTTTTTAGAAAAACTACCATTTCGAAACTACTCTCCCAAACAACTTGAAAAAATTGTCAAGGGTGCTTCAAATTTTGTAATATATTTTTTTTCTTTCTAAAAAAGAAAATTTCGATAAATGTAAGCTGTAATAATTTAATAAAGCAATTTCACTGTTTTTAATAAATTAATAATAATGAATAATTTTTTATTAGAGTGGTGCAGAATTAACGACGATTATTTTCAAAGCAACCGTACAAAATTATCGTCATTAATTATGCGACGACCTATTAATAACCTTTTTTAATTGAAAAAAAAATTTTTAATACAAAATTTGAACAACCCTCTATGTGCCCCAAGGGTGAAAATACCACTGCGATGGTATTTCCAAGCGGACTATATACAAACATGCACACACGACTGCTAAAAAATATTGTTTGCCGATGTCGATATCCATCAAACTTCGGCAAGAAGTTCGAACAAATTTATTTTGAAAACGAATACACACTTTGTTTCCATGCTTTTCGCGTATCCAGAGCTTTTCATCGGTGAGATTTTAACTAACGTGTATGTGTACCGAATAGGACATGTTGTAGCATACGCAAATTAACACCCACACGAGTGACTCTCCCCTCGTGCTCGCCCATTGCTTCTCCCTTCTCTTTGGGAGTGTGTGTGTGTATTAGGGGATGTATGTGTGTGCAAGCACCGAAGCGCACGCGGAATAATTGAAGTCGTTACCGATGTCCCGCCCTAAAATTAAATTATACTGGCTGTATGAATATGCATGCTCTTTCTCCGCTATCCTATCCTGTCCTGTACTATATATTCCAAAGACCTCTCGTTAAAAACCCCTCAACGACTTCAACACCTCTAGAATCGTGATTTCTAGGGCAAGAAGTCCGGTCTTTTAATAAGGAAAAATTGCATTCACGTGGATTCCTCGACTCACCTTTCTTCTGACGATAAAATATTCTTACGGAGAAGGATACATACACTGGTACAATGCTTTTCAAGACGATTGCTGGGAATTCTGAAATATTTATGAATGTCGGTTAAAGTTCAGGAAATTCTGGTCCGCGGATAGCGAGTGTGTATAGTTGTTACAGTTGTGTACGAGCCGTTTATTTTGAAAGTGACGTAATTCTATTTTTTTTTTTGTTGACTGTAGGAATATGTGCCACTTGAAGTTAGCCGTCATAAAAAACATTTTGCGAAAAAACGTGGAATCAATAAAATCGGCAACGATTTTTTTTCAAATTACCGAGCGAATGTCGAACCGTACTTATTTTTAATTGACCTCAACAACGCTTGCATCGCATTGAGAAATTTTATTAAGAGCAACCGCGACGCAAAGAAAATTAATCCTTGCCCCTACGGTAATTTCTCCACCAATAAAAGCGATTTTCTCCCCCGCGAAGGCTGTTGTAACGTCGTAAAATTGATATCTCATGCCGTATAGCAACCACCACCAACGTGTAATAGTGAAATGTAGCTTCCTTTGATTGCGCCTCTTTTCCCCGCACTCCGAAGCCCCTTCGGCTGTTGGAGATTTTACTAATGATAAAATTGTTACAATGTACCGGAGAAACCGAAATTACTTTTCTCAAATAACCAACTCATACCAACTCAAAAGCGGATACGTTTACCGACTCATTTCAGCAGAAATTACGAAGGTAATTCTCTTTTAATGCTCGGATAGTTAAATTTACCTTGTAAATAACTAACGCAAGCACGCCATCCCAGGAGCGGTTTACTTCTCCTCGAATGGCTCTTCATCCGAGACACAAAGGGGTTATTCTAGAAAATCGCGTCGTGCTGCTGTGTGTGTTACAGGGTAACTTACTTAAGGAGTTGTAAATGAATCGAGCTTCGATATCCAGGACGATCAATCGTCTTGAAAAATTAACTTCGACCCTCTGTGACGTCATGTAACTTTCTTAACATTTTTTTTTTTTTCTGAATTACTCTTAGTTTTTTGTGATTTATCATTGTATGGACCATTCTCACCATGAAGATAACCGTATAAAGTAACTATAAAATCTCGCCACGAAAAAATTCCGTGTAATCGGTTATTTCTAAAAAAAAAAAGCTCGCGAATGATAATAAAATTGAAATTATTCCATCATTTCTATTTATTATTTTTCTGCTGAAAAATTTTCAGTTCGGATGCAAACGAAAATTCTGTCTATAAATATAATTAAAATTCTTCTCCGCCTCTTTTTGTTTTCTTTATGGGACTTTTATTAATTTTTTTTAGTTTTAATAAACATTCCAAATTTTAATTTCAAAGTTATAATTTTTGAATTTTGAAAACTAAAATTTGAGGTTTGGAAATTAAAATTTTAATAATATTCTTGTACCTAAAATAACGATTTTTAATTAAAAATAAGAATTTTTAATTAAATCTATCGAATAATACACGAGCTCTTCATAAACCCGCCAATGCCGAAAAAGTGTAGAAAAACAAGAACGTTAATTATACTTCCGACGCTATTTTATAACGACGATTGAAGGTCCAGAATTTACTTTCCTCTTTCTACTGGAAAATATGTCATTTGCAGGACATTTATAACGTACTTACGACATACTTCTCTCACTCGATGTCCGCGTAAAAACGAGAGTCTGGGACATACGTGAAAAAATGATGAATGATCGAATTCCTTCTGGACTATTTTTTTTTTTACATATTTTTTTACACAAATACGATAACGCAGGATGGATCCTGCAGTGACTCGAAAGTATTAAAAACCATTACTCGGCATAATTTTAAGTTTGGTCCAGATTTCTCCCATCCATTCATTTTCATGTGATTTTTTTTTATGGGGTTAGTTTTATTATTTCGTTATTTATTACTTTCTTATAGTTTTGTTGGAATTTGTGGTAGACTTCTGCAATATTTTTATTTTTATACCAGACTATCGGGCTTTTTTTGCGCCATGCAACGTTTACGTGAAACCCAGGAGGACTTAAATGGAAATGGAAATTATACTGAATTTTTTGTTGAAGCATCGATGGTACTTACAGGTGTCTAATTATCTCGTGAGAGCAATTGGCTCGGTTTATTAACGTTAATCCCCCTCCCTTTAATTATGCGATCAATACCGGTAATTACAATTCGCATGAAATGCAACATATCAGTAAGTGCGGTGATTCTAAGTAATTAAAAGATCAATAATCTCGTGTTATTTGCCCACTCGTGTTGGAACTCAAATGAAAAGTGCTCGAGATGTGAAAACGCGAATGGCTGGAGTGTCGATGTAAGAGCTTTTTGCGGTAGCGCTATAGGGAAACTTTATTATAATTGGCTGAATTCGCGGTTTATAAAAATATTGCAAGGGAAGTTTGTGGTCGAGTATATTCGCCACTTTATGAAATATTCATTCGCAGTTTCCTCGTTGGACTTCAACTTTACGAAATGCACCCGGACCAATCTAAAATAGATTCATGCACGAAGAAATAAATATGTAGCTTTCGAAATAATTTATGAACTCCGAAAGAATTTCCAACGGGATCTCATAGTGAGTGCATTTTTATTCTAACGTCTCACGTACGAATGATAATGTGGCAGACGCCTGGGTCATGCTGCGCATGTTTGCGGAATGCCGTAAGATCTACGCCAGACTTTTGCCATACCTTCATGCAAATTGTATGGACTTGAAATCTTGCGATACTGCACAGATATGTATCGAGAGAAGTGGAAACTATCTAAAAAAAAATGTTTTTTTTTAATACAAAAGTAGTCAATTAAATGGGAAAACAATTGCTCATAATTGCTCTTGTCATACTTTTGTAAAAAAAAAAAAAGTACTATATGCTTTTTAACTCTTTGTTTTCCTTGATTTTCTAATTTGGCCAGATTTTATTCTGAACCTCACCAGTAATATTTGATATGATTTGTGTGACGATATAATTTTCCAGATGTTAATTACTAAATAATGCGATTAACATTCGTCATTTTTCATCCATAACGATCCATATTTTCATGTAGTATGGAGACTGCGATTCTTGCAATAAGTGCAAAATAATTTACTTTTATTTTTTAACCAAATTTAAAAATCTGCCATAGATTTTCCTTAAAATTTCGTATTTTCTTTTTAAACGCGTTGTCGCTCAGTTCTAATCGTAAATATTAAATTGCGTCCTAATAATTTTCAAATTTTAGAAATTTCATAAAAACCTTCTTCCGTATCAAAACTTATGACTCAACCTAATAATAACTACAGTATTTTTTTATATTATTTTTTTATGAAGGTTATTCTGCATAAAATCGAAAACTAGCCCAGCCTGGGACAGAATCATATCAAATAAGGGTATTTTTCATTTTAAAAAAAAAGGGAATAAAATTCCCAATACTATACATTGCTGCTCTTAAACTTTCGAATCGCCGCACATATGAAACAGTGAAACTGCACTAGACTCCTTTAATCTCGAAATTCTTGACCTCGTCGCGTGTTTTTTCAAAGAGGATCTGGATCCACTTTCCTGAGTGAACCACCTCCAGCGAATTCCCTACAGGATCATCAATCCTTCCAAGCTAGTAATGTTACGTCTGTGTGTCAATATGTGATACGAGAAGCTAAAAATGTTGTATGCACTTAAGTTTAGTTAATGGAACATTCCATCAACTGTAAAGGTGCAATGGTACAGATTACTTTGCGTCCTTTGCCCTTTCGCCTTTTTTATCTCGAATTCAATTAACTCGTAAAAGAATGAAATTAGTTTTCTAGTAGATATGCCTTAATTCCATTTCGGTAGACTATCTGCAACAATCAATACCTATCTAGCTTCGCTGCAATTTCCTTTCTCTCGCTGGAAGGGCACTAAAAGGAACGGATGAACGAAAAAAAAGAGAGTGTTTGGATTGTTACCGCGTTTTCACGGTTCAAAAGAAATGCGGATAAGTTCGGTAATTGTTTAAATTCCTGAATCCGTACGTGTGACAATTATTGTTGCAACTGGTATTAATTGTACATTGTTTAAAATGAATCCAAGTGTCCACGAGTACCATTTTTTTTTTCAATTATGGATAAAACGTCCCGGCAATAAATTATCATGAATTTATTCATTGTAACGTTGTCGTTGGGTATATTATCGTGGGAAAAATGTGATTGTTAATTAAGCCAGGGAACGCGGGCTATGATTCCTGCATATTCTGTAAAATCAACCCCCAACGTGCTTCCGTTTTTGCCGGGAAAGTGGAAAGGGTGGGTCTGAAAATAGTCGACAATGGATCGGAATTAAAAATCGAACGTCCCGAGTTGTACACAAAGCAATTGCGTTTCCGAAAAAAAAAATATATATATATATATTAAAAATGTTACGGTTCAACAGTCTTCTGTATGAAATTTGCTTTGAGAGGCAAAGTAAAGTGATCGAAGATATTGTTAAAGTGTGAAACCCATCATCACGGAAACGTGAATTAATCCATTTATCGAAACGAATTTAATTCTATCTCTTTCTTCTCTCTCTATATATGTACATCCATTGAAAGTTGAAATTGTCAGTTTGAGAATTCAATTTACCGTCGAATAATTCCACGAGTCAACGAAATGCCGTGCATTTCTTGACTCTCATCCCTCCTCGAATTTTTCCCATCCCCCTCTCACCCCTATTTCTCTTTCACATTCCTTCTCAATATCTTTGTGGCATTCATTAATCTTCCTTTTCATTATTCCACTGCTGAAACTTTCCCCCTTTTGTCTTTCAACAGTAGCATTTTTTCTCCCTACATAGATAATTATACGAAATGTATGCATGTATGGATTTCGCTGAAGAATTAATGAGATTGTTTTTATTTCTCTCGTTGGGTCTATTTGTTTTCAGAATTATCGTCAAAAATGAGATTTATTTTTTTTGCCTCTTTTGAATTCATTCTTTCACGACTAAATTTTGCGGGGGTGTAGTTTGAAGGAGAAAAAAATAATTACAATCAACATATTTTTTTGGCACGAAATGCTATTTTTCGGGGTTAATGAGGCTCTCAAAAATGTAACCCCGTTTCTTGGGGAAGAATAATTCTTTTTCTTCGGTGTTAAAAAAAGACCAAAGATGTGGTTGAATATTTTACAAAATGACACCAAATTCTGATATTTTCGTAAGGAAATGTGTCATTTTTCGATTTAGAACCGCAATTTTTCACTTTTATCAAATTATTATAGTAATTTAATAGTTGTAAAGTTTCAGTTAGATCGAATACCAACTTTGTAGAAAAAAAATATTAGATTTAAACCAACAATTTTTGTAATTGTATCGTTTTTTGGATTAAGAGAATTTTTACCAAAAAATAAAAAAATGGTTCGATTAATCCAAAAACCATCGACGGATTCGAAAAGACCAGCCACAAACCTATGAGTTACCAAAAGGGTAGCTTACTAAATAAATTAAAGGGTAGTTGAGTTTCCAAATTTCGTCGAAATCCGTCAAAGTTTTCGATAAAAAAAAATAACGAAGGTGAAAATTCGAAACCCTTGAAATTATAGATTTTCGGGAATTGACTTGTACAAAATGGAAAGTAAACTCGAAAACGTGAGCGGAAAAGCCCCGTTTGAACTGCCCCCAACGCGGTTGAATAATGATCCACGTGACGTTTTATCGGACAGTTTCATGCGCGCCTCGAATGCATGTAAACCGTGATAATAAGGTGAATTAGAATCAAATTTACATCCGGCGGGTTAAAAAGATAGCGCTAAAGAGTATGAACAAACAACCGGTATTCGCTCACTCCGAACGGTGTTCGGTTTAACATAAACTTTGTTACCGTGTACTCCGACAACCCGATTTATCACTCGTCCCTCCTTGTCGCTCGTTTACATAATATTATAATATTTGCATAATAATTGCCGCGAAACACACGAGCTTTCGGGATAGGAGCAGCGTATGTGCCCATAAATGAATTCGCTATTCTGCGATGAACTATTTTTTTTTTTTTTTTTCAAACAGGCTACGAAAAAAAAAAGAGTTGACGAAAGTGACACTGAAAGCTTTTAAGCCAAAGTTAATTAAGGTATTCGTTGCCTCGGAAAATCAAGCGTCGACCTTTCGTGGCACGAACGGGCCAACAAACTCCGCTGCTCTACTCGACTTTAAATGGAATTTTTATTTCGCACTCATCTCGAGTTTTTGGATGAATCTCCGGTCACGTTGGTTACCGGTAGACGGAGCTTCGTGCTTTTTTAATAGAAGCACGAGTATCAAGCTGTTACGAAAAATAGCGGGGGGAACGATCTTGCTAATTTTTTTTTTTTTTTTTTTTTTTTTTTTTTTTTTTTTTTTCGAGACATTCTAATTCTAATTGGCCTTTTTCGCAATTAGCACTATGTAGCAATTTGCTATAGAAATTTCAAAAGCTTTGAAGCTTGTAGGTTGCAAGTTCAGAAAGGGGTAGAATGTTTTATCTGTTGGCAAAGGAAGGAGCTGAGATTAAATTAACTCTGCAAAGGACGTGCAATTAGTATCTTTGAAGAAGACGCCTCCCAAAATGACTTTACCACTTGCAGGTCGACTTCCGTAGCTTGCAGTAAGATTTTAGGTAGAAAAAAATGTTAGACATTTTGGAAAATTTTACTTTTATCACTTATTTGCCAGAAGTAGTCTTACATATATATACCTTTTCACCTTTAAAACATTATTCTGCGTTAATTAAAACTTTCCTGGAGTACCTTTTTTTTTTGTACCGTGGAAATTGTAATAATGCGGATTCCGAGCGAAGACTTTTTTACTTTCGTGCTTTGAAATGTAGAAGTTCTGAGATAACAAGCTCGGAATTTCGAAATTTCGAAGTTCATCACCGAAAAATGTGACGTTCTAATTTTTTATCAATTCAATGCGATTTTATTTTACCATTTTCTCCATTCGGCATTTTTTTTTTGTAATCGTCAACGGGTTAAATTTCAATGGTATCTCGTTCATTTGGTTTTTGCTGCGTTATAAGCGCATATGCGTTTCGAAAAATGTTATTTACATTTTTGATGATCGGATTCGGGGAATCCCCTTTTACGACAGCTTGTCGCTGACCTATTAAATCTACGCTTCGACCCCATACGTGGGAGAGGAATAGTGGAGAAAAAAAAATTGCAAAATAAATTTCGACGCACCGTTGGAAAAAATATTTATAAATATCGAAGGCGTAATGGACTTTGTTCTTATTCCCCGAGCCTTAATAATTAATGGTAAGAAAAAAAAAAAGAATACTTTGTTGATCCCTGTTTGCCAAATACTTCTTAACCCTTAGAGATTTTGCCTCGTCCCAAAAGAGATTGCTCGTAGGGATGAAATCCCAGGTAATCCCCGAACCTGGAAATTCGTCACTGGGCTTCATCCCAAATAAAAACAGATTACCTCCTACTACGAGATCGACGATTTATATTTTAAGTGAACAGAAGGGTAAGTCGTTGGGCGTGAAGTGCAGGGAAGGAAAATAATCTATATTTTCCCTACGGGTCAAGCGTGCCCCGGTAGCTTTGCAAACAAGAAGTTTACACATTCCACCCAAGAAATCCCTATGGAGTCAAGGGAAAAGAAGATGAAGACGAAAGAGAGGGGGGAAATCGTTGTTGTCTCTGGAAAATTTCATTCCTTTCCTTTTTTTTTCCTTTTTTTTTTACGTCTCTCTTAACCAGTGGGTTAAGTATAAAAAGAGTTCATCTTTTTCCTCTGTACCTACTTTAGGCGAATATATATACATCTAATGTATAATTAAATGCGAAATAGGATTTGTGGAATTGAAATTGTAAAACAACGTTGCTACCAGTCGCAATTGCGTTTCCTACAGAATGCAGTTTTTCAAGAACTTGAAAGAATGAGATTTTTCGAATTTTTTAGCTTTTCGTAACTCGAATTTCGAATTTTGGAATTCGCAGAAAATCAGTCGCTTCAATTTCAAAATTGTACCGTAACCCTCATTTTCTTGAAATTTCGGAGTCGGAAAATTCGACTAATTTTTTAATCGAGAAGTCTAATTTCAATTTTTCCAGAAGAAAGCTACTTCGTTTTTGTAGCGAACCCAGAATTTAGCTGCATCCCTTTTGCGACAACCCCTTTAATTGGGAATTTTCAATTTTCTAATTTCCAATCCAATTGTGAATTATAATCCAATTGAAAGTGGAGGCAGAAAATACTTTTTTACACCATAGTTGGATAATATAGCTCTTCCATTTCCTCTCGATATCGCTGAGCCTCGATGTCGTCCACTACCGTGGCAATGGGTGCTAGGCTCTTTCTGCGGAAGCCCATCTCGCGAGAAATGGCCAAGACATCAATAAAAACGAAACGAGAGCATAGAAGGATCATTGCATTCAACAATGGGGCTTTTAGACGCCGCGTAGAAATTCTTGATGAGATTGTATGATATTGACATGCCACTGGTCCAGAGGATCCTCTCGTGGGTCCACTCGTATCTCAATCAAGAACAATGAATCTTCTCATAAGCGCAGTACGTATCGACGTACAGTCACAGACACACTCGACGCGGACTAATGCGTATATCCATTCATAGGGTTGGCAAGTACTCGATGGCCGGCATTATTAGAAATACGTGGCTTTGGGGAAAAATCATCCCTTGCCGTTTAGCTCGAGTTATTGACGTCACATTAACACAGGAATTCAAATTATAATGACAGCGCTAATTTTGCAAGCAACGTTTACAATTCATCGGTGCATTCCTAATTTGCAATTGGAGGAATCGTAAAACGCACTATTGTTATATTTTATACACTACTCGCTGCCCAAATCGAAGTTCATTAAATTATGGGGTGTTTATTGATACGTGGGATTTAACACTAAACCTACCGTGACGTCACCAAGCCATTTAAAATACATGTGAAAAAGGTCATTTGACCGCTCCATGGTAGGTTTAGTGTTAATAATTTATCGGTACATATGGGTCTTAACACCATGCCGTCCGGTGGCACCACGTTGGTGTCGTGCATAAAGATTTATACCGGCGCCAAACGCAAGAATCCCGATCAGTCGCGCGGACGGCAAAGCGTTGATAATTTATTAAGCGGGCCAGGGTCAGTTTGAAAAAAAAAAAAGAAAAATTGGATTAGGTGGAAAAAACACCCTCGTGTGCGTTCGGTAGAACTCGTCACGAGTCGTTCTTCCGAATTTCTCAGATACGGAATGAATCAATCGCAAATAGGGGATGCAGTTTGGGTGCAGCTTTTTTTTTCCCCAGTCAGTGAAAAATGCAACATGCCTCTCCGTGAATTCATTACGTTCTCGGGTAAAACGACGAATGTATGGTGGGAATCTCGAACAGACTTCAAAGCAACCCCGAAGGTCCTTCCCGATATTACGAAATCTCTCCCGGAATTTTGCCGCAGTATCATTTCTACGCGGTTAAATCTCCTGAAATTCTTGCTTAGGTATCTACCATTAGGTGGGTACTATTCGTATGTTCTGTGTGCATACGAATGGAAATATCGATGGATGCATATATACGTGCGAAGTAATCTCTTGAAAATCCTCACATCGCATCGCCCCCGGGGAAGCACTTACTTGAACAATGCGAGGATACCGTGAAAATGCAAGCGGGTCCACTTACACTTTATCAGTTACTGCAAGACTGTAATCCTTAGTAACGGGCTTTTTCATATTCCCATTTGCCTTAGTTTCGGGTGTATCTGGTGTACAAGTAAAGCTCTTGCTAATGCAAGTACATTTCTTTTCGCTGAAATAAATTCGTTGATAACGCAACTTTTAACGCTAAAAAGGTACAGCGGGGTGGCAATATCCCCAATTTTTTATTTCCCTTTGCTATTGTTTCGTTTCAATGTATCTGCCGGTTTTCTATTTGTTGCTTTTGATACCTGCAAATATTTACACATGGCGAAAAAAATATTTGCTCGCGCAAAGCCCACACACACACACACACACAAAATAGCGCCGCGTAACTCCTACAGTACTTTTTCATTTTATGTTCATTTCCCCCATGAATACGGCCTAAATTGAACCGAATATTTAGCCTCGTGGAAAAATATGACGGAAGGCCTTTGATGGATCGATTGCAGAAAAATTCAGATATTTTTTACGGTAAAATCCCATCCGTTTGGAATAGCCGCTTGATTGCAACGAATTTTGCATTATAATATGTTACACATTATTATTATTACAAAATACCGTTTTTTTGGGGGGAAAATTTATAACAAATTTGGTACTGTTACAAAAAAAATTTTATCATAAGGTCCTAATTCGTACGGATCCTTGCAAAAATAACAAAAGTTTAGTTATTTCCCTCAATATTTATTTACCGGAACCTAATCGATTATTCGTAAGACGACTTATTGTTAGTTTCCTTCCGATCCACGAAGTATCTATCAGCAAATATTGCAGGAAACATTTCTTTGGTCCAATACAATTGTTTCATCTCGGAATACGGCAAAAGCCCGAGGCAGACTCTGTTAAAGGTTCTCTCTCGTATTGTAATATTATTTCTACGCGAGAGAGACAAATTTGATAATTTGAAACCCGATGTCTGGCGTCATAAATTGATAATTAACATTCGTGGGTTCCTTTTATTTTATATTAACCCTAAATTGACGCTAAAAATTGGGATCTTATTTATTTTAGAGGCAGCAAAATTTTTTCCCCCATCTGGTTTGGTCATTTTCAATATTTTTGCAGCAGAGTATTCTCTTTTTATCCAGTAGCTCGGACCTTAGAAGGTTGAATGGTATCGATACAATGGTAATTTTATGATAATTTTTGGCCATAAAAAATTTGGTAAAAAAATAATTAAATTCAAAAACGACAAAAACAACAGAAATTTCATGATTATCACGTCGTAGACAATTTCTTTTTCGTTCCCGAGAAAATTAACGAGGTTGTAAAATTTAAAAAAAGAAAATCGAGGAACCACTAGAAAGAATATTTTTGGGCGAAGGAATCGTAGTAAAAAAAAAAAGGTACCCCTGTAACGAGAAAATTATGCAACCGCGTAAGTTTCGTGACAACTTCGTCCTCGTGCCGTTATGAAAAGTAAATAGGAGAAAAAATACTCCCTCCGCGAAATAAATCCAAACAAGTTCGTAAGCGCGCCAAAACCACTCCACGAGTTCTTTTCGAGTGCATCTTCAGACACGATACAGTACGTAGGACATGTCAAGTGTACCACGTACAGGGATGAAATAACACACACAGTAAAACAAACGTAGTCTGCGCAGAAAAATACGCAGAAAAGGAAGATAAAAAAACATACATTCTTTTTCGACTTTTTACCGATGCTATCCCTCTTCTCCTTCTTTTTTTTCGTCTCTACGGTCATTATCTTTAATACAATCTCTTGCTTCATGCAGCAGCAGGGGAGATTATTCACGATCCGATATGTTTTTCATGGGTAAACAGCTTGGAATCACAAAAAGAAGGTGGATGGAGCGAAAATCTTGAGTAAATATTCCTACTTTATGGAATACAAGTTTGTGTTTCCGAAAAATGGCAAAGCTTGCGATAAAAGAAAATTGTATCGCGATGAAAATATTATTCTATAGAAAGCCCGGAAAATTTTCTGGCTTCTCATGGAACACCAACTTCTCGATGAAAAGGCTGATTTTTATCAGACACTCGATAGCATGGAGGAAAAAAAAAAGAGAGAGAGTCTAACCTTTGCTGCATTTTGCTGCATCCACTGTGTGAAAAGCTGCTCGGGAGAAGAGAAAGAAAAAGGTACCCAACGATCGATGTCGAATATCTCGATTGTACATCGCACATTTATGTTGCCATCCGACGTATCGTACTGCAGCAAAAAAGCTGCTGTGCATTTTTTTGGAAACCGTAATAGCGATTTTCAGATTGTGCGTCAATCTTGCCAGCTACTTGCCAGCTTCTCAGTTTGTAGATAGAGTTAACTTGGTCTCTGAACATGCAGCAGAGTATCGTAGAGTCAAGAATCTCGGGTAGGTATAGGGATGCTAACTTGTATCGAAAAACTTTTTCTGGCAATAATAATTTCTCGTGGAATAAAGGAAGGAAGTTATAAAAAATGTGTTTTCGAAGTATCTCTCGCAAATTGCCAGTGTTTCTCGAGAATATTACCACGGGGCAGCCTGCTACCGCGGTTTTTCAAAATCCTGGAATTTAATGAACCCGAGAGTTCGCGTAAATTCAAAACTTTTGCGTGCCTCGTGAGTTTTTGCAGAGTTTGGGACCCCAGTAGGCCAGCTAAGGGGTAAATTTCCAAAAATAATCGTGCTCCCGTAGAAATAAAATTCTCGCGAAAGCATGTAACTAATTTTATTGGTGCACTATCGCTGAGCAACCAATCAATTATATTTCTGCTTTTTTAGGAAATTAATAATAATCGGGAAATAAATAATTTCGAAATAGATAATGGATAATCAATTTTATAAATAAATAATTAAAGTATAAAGGCTAATGGTTGATGAACTAATAAATTAATAAAAAATTACTTCTAACAATTTTTGGTGGAACTTAGCATGACGCATTTTTTTTTCACCCCAATCGATAGTTTCCGGCTTAGGGGTTGCATTGGAATATGTTCAGGGTTTCTTCCTTCGCGTCTTGCCTGATCTGTCTTCCGATTTGAATTAAAAGCCAGTATACTGTGGATTGGTATTCTGCGGAAAATGGAAGTGGATAGGAGTAAAGGGGTAGGAAACGTGACGCTGCAGGAGATACGTACTGCTTTTTTCTTTTTTTATTTTATAGAGAAACCGCACTCGATACGAATGAAACTTTATGGAGATACAAGAGAGAGAGAAAGAGAGATCCGGTGCACAGGGATTTGTGCTTCACGGAGGCGGATGCTCGACTTTGAGAGCAAATGGAAAAATATTTTACAGGGCGAGAAGTAAACGGCTTTCTTTAAAGATTCTCCACGCTACTTGTGGCGTCGTTCCACCCTCTTCATCGGTACAATGCACCCGTGTCGATGAAAACTGTGTATATAAATATAATATTCGTAGGATGTAACTGATACCGAAGCCACTCTCAAGGATTCTCTCGAAGTCGAGAACCCGATTCTTTGGGTTTCCGTTACAATTCAAACGCTTTTACTCCCCCAAAATGGGAAACTCGTTCATCGCGATTTCGTTTTCATTCAATTTTCTACTTCCAAGCTTCGAAAGTTCCGAACTATTAAGTATCATCGTACTTTCAAAGTAGCTCAATATGTGGTACCTTTCTCCTCAGAACTTTCTCTAAATATTTGTCTTCGTTTGGGGAGACTAATTCTCGATGAATTATCGTACAACAATTTATCATATTCTTAAATTAGTCTTTTTAAAATATTCTTCTGAAATTGAAGGTAAAAAATCCCAAATTAAAAATGTGTAAAATGAAAAAAAATCCTTATTTAGGGATTTTTATGAATTTTTCGGAAAAACACACGGTAACTATTTTCAAAATATTGCGCAAAACAATGAAATGTTCAAAAAACAGTTTTTGTAAATCTTGCCTTTTTCTGTAAATTGCCAGTTTCTGAAAATCTTTTTTACATAATTCGGTGTAAAATTTTTAAAAGGCAGACAATTTTGGAACCAATCAAAAAACTTAAATATCTTTTCCTTTGTCGACACTATTGTTTAATGCAAAAAAAAAATTACCAGACCCTCTAGTCCATAATTCATATTCTTTTCGGAATATTTACCGCGCACTATAAATTTACAAAAGCAGAAAATTTCCTCGGGGTTAGAAAACGTATCGGATCTATTTGCAATAAATAAACTCGGAGAAACAGTCTGCGCTTCTCCATTGATGTGGATTCTCGATCCAAATTTTGCCTTCCAAATCGGTTACGTATAAAACCAGAGAATTAGGAAAAGTAACAGTTGTATGAAACAAACATGAAACAAAGGTAAACATCAAGAGTGGCGACAAATGCAGTAAAAAGTATCTCCCTTTTCACTCCTTTTCTCACGTTTCCTGAAGAATAAGATTGAACCATCAAGAGGAAGGTAGTGAGCTTTCAAGCACAAATTTATTCTGATTTATTCGCATAATCCCAAAAGTCACCGCGGAAAAATACGAAGGGAAAGGAAGAATGGAAGGAAAATGGGGAAGAAAAAAATCTTTCTGATTTGAAATATTAAAATAGCAAAAGCTATTTCACATATGACATCATTTTTTGCCATTACGTATGTACGTTTGAGTTGCGCTAAATTTTTCTCTCGCTTTTCAGTGTAACGCGAATTTAACTGTTTTATGGATACTTAAATTTCAGCCACTGCAAAGTTTTCCCTTTGTAAAACTTCTTTTTTGTTGCTCCTCTGTGGTTTGTTACTGACATTTAACTTGTAAATTTTAATGGACGAATGCAAATTTTCTCGGAACTGTTTTTCTGCACGTAGGCGGAAGGATGGCGAAATTTTATTTGCGGTCTATGAATATAACATTTTTTCGGAGCAATTTATCCGTTTTCGACTGCATCGAGATAGGACCAGATCCTTTTGGCAATGATTTATAACAAACGTAGAAAATTTGTCACGGGAGGAAGGAAGCTGCAGCCACAAAAGGGTCGATTTTTCACTCGCATTTAAAAATTACGTAATTCCAATTTTTCAACAAAATTAATTAAAACTAATTTTTCCTTTGTTGTATAATTGTTACGTAACAAACAAATTTGGATGAACGCCACTTTCGAATATAATTGTTGCTCATTTATTAGAGGAAACTTGGCAAGATTCGACAAATGATTTCCTGCTTTTTAACTTCCGCCATGAATTACGACGACTCCGTGCAGTAATTGTCGTCAGCAGAGGTTGCAACAATGGCATGATATTTTACTCAAATATGCCCTGCGGGCCACAGTCGTGTTGTTGGGTAAAGTTACTGAGCAGAGGCAACATGCATTAACTACTTGACCCTTCGCTTAGCCTTAGCCCGATGGGACTCAAGATTCACTTTGTGTACATTGCCGCGACGAAATCTGGGACAAGATAGGCATCCTATATTCCATGGAAAAGATAAGGATAGAGCATCAGCATTAATGCATAACCCACGACGTGGTTGCGGAAAAAATTGCTTGGGTAAAGAATTAAAGATTAATGAAACCGGAGGAACAATTCACCAACTGAATTAATTATGTACTTTATATTCACGTCAGTTTAAACAAACCAGAGGGGGTGGTTCATTTGAACCGAAACCGTCAAATTTTAGACATTTGTGTCCATTTATTTATTTATTTTTTCGAAATAAAACATTTTTAAATTCAAGGGAACAATATATTACTATTGAATTTCAAATTAACTCAAAGTTTTTAAATTTATTCGACTTAGACTTTCTGAAATATTCATGAAAATTCCTGAATGAGGATCTTTTTTAATTTTACATATTTTCAACTTGAGATTTTTTATTTGTAATTTTAGAAAAATATTTCCACAACATTAATACTATTATAATATATAAATAATTTAAATAATTATATTTATTACATATTATACTGTAAGAAGAATTAAGTTTTCCAAATGAAAGTAAATATTTTTCACTTTATTTTTTTTTAACAGAGAAAGATACACGTTTAAGTCATTCCGAAATGATTCTCTATTTCCCACCCGACACAAAAAAAAACAATTTATAAAATCTAAATAAAAAAAATAATTAAACTCATTTCTGATCTTGTAAATAAGAAATAATTCCTAAGAAATTGGGATATTAATTTTTTAATCAAACTCTCGAAAACTTTTTTTTTTTGATACTTCATTATTATTTCGAAAGAAATCTTAAAATTAGTAACTTCGTATTTTGTCTCATACCATTTGATCTAATTTGAAAACATTGCTGAGCATTTTCGAGAAGCTCGCCACAAAGGTATGCAGGTACACGTTTGGTAATTGAAATATATCCACAAATGGTCACACGCCCAATTAACCTCAGAATCTACTCATACTCTCGCGCTCCAGTAGCTGGTCCATTCGAGTGGAAAAAACCCAGGTAGATTATGTGTGAATAATTCGCTCGCTTAGAAATGAAAATATAGCGGTGGCACGGGCAAAATTACATTCGCGATACAACCCTTGGCCACGCGTTAAAGTTTAGTCCACCCTACGACCAAAACGCTATTTCCTCGCGGGTGGAATTGGTTATGTACGGGGAGTAATACTTGGACGAAATGGGACAGCGTGTAAATACGTAATAACAAGTTGTAGGATGTAACTTCTAAAATGTTAAGAAATTATTGCCCCCGTACGTGGCATGGCGCCATTAATAATGCAATTGGCAAACTAAGCGGTCCATTTGTTTACACGTGAATAACTGCACCCAAAATACCGCATATTCTGAAATAGGAAAATAATTTGTCATACGTATGTAGAGTACCCTTATTCTAACGAAACGATATTCGACAATTCCGTTCCTGGAAAATGGTGATTTTTATTGTCCAAATATTTGTCTCGAAAAAAAAAAATGGGAATTTTGATTTAAAAATTCAACATTTCCCCGAAACAATTTTTTTTCTTTAAATTTTGTTCTTTAAAATAAAATTACGCGCGAACGTATAATGTATATTTATGAGTAAGCTTGAATTTTATTTCTTTCTGGATTCTCTAATTTTTATAAAAAAATTAATAAGACAGAAAACGTGACTCGAAGAATGGTAAATAAATTTCTCTTGGCGAATGATAAAAAAAGTTTTGAAATTGGAACATTCTTAGCTGAGAAAATAGGGTTCCTTTTTAAATAAAGGATAAAAAATGTTAGTCCGCCAATACGAAGCTTTTGCATTCCAAGATTAGCCAATTTGTAGTCTATGAATGAGAAGAAGAATTTCAAATGCGAAAATGCGCCAAGGAGGTGGCATTATTAAAGAAGAAATCGTCTTCGCCAGAATGCGAACCTTAATTTCTAGGTTACCCAGATGAAAAGAAAGGGAAGAAAAACTTCGAAGGAATTACAGAGCGAGAAATAATTTTTTCATCCAAATAAGCTAATTTTCATATCGCGAGATGTAAAGTTTTCCTCTTAAAAAGTAAAAATCACAAAAATTGTGAAATTTACTATTCTCTGACTTCATTTTCCCTTCCTCTATTTTGCCGCAGATGCACAAAATAAACACCGAGACTCTAAAATGGTACTCGGAGACTCAAAGAATAAAATGAGACTCCAGAGGTCCTTTATGCTACAATTTTTATGATTTTCTTTCTTGCCTAAGACATTAATTGCGATAAACAAAATTCTTACATAATTCGCTTTCGAATGATTTTCACTTTATCCAAAATATTTTGAACTCATTTATCAACAATTCCCAGACTTCCCCCAGACTTCCTTTTTCTACAAATCCCAGCTCGTTTGTTTTCATCCACATGAGGGTAGGATTGTCTCCAAAATTATTGCTTGTAATGCATTGACGTATGGAAGGTTCGAAACAAAATAGATTTCCAACATGGACCGATACAACTTTTATATCCGAATAATTTGTCTTTGTAAACCCGACCTGGTTTGGAACACGAATTTTCGAAATCCATTTCCTGGAGTCTTTATCTTTCATGTGTACCAGAAACTATTGATTTCACTGTAAAATTGATGAGATTCCTTTGACTTAAGAAATAAAAACTCTCGCTAGGAATGGTTTGTTTCGGAGTAAACTTCGTCATGTTCAGTATATGAGTAGTTTCCAATGTTTTAAGAACCCGAAGAGGGTAAAGTTTCACACTCGCTTAGCTTTTATTCTCGCAATTTTCTCTTCAGATTCTCCCCTTGAAACTACGATTTCTTTGATCATCGTCATTTTGTTCTTATCTTTTTTCGGAGTCCCTCATTTTCTCGACTTCCATACCAGCATCTCACGAACCAGGTCCTTGAGATCCGCATCTCATTTTCCCTCCATTTCTTTAGGAAGGTTCCCTTTCGTTGAAGAAAAAAAAAAAAAAAATCGGTATTTAGAAAACCCGAAGTTTTGCTCGTAAAAATCCTATTTCTGACAATAATTTCTAAACTTTAAACTGCATCTAATTTTTTTTGTTGACAAAAAATACAATAATTTTTGTTGTTGACGATAATTTCTAAATTTTAGTTTGCATCTAATTTTTTGATTGACAACAAATTCTTGAACAGAAATAAAATCAGTCCACTTTAATTTTTCCTTTTTCTCGATTATTCTCTATTTTACGAATTTTCTACATTTCAACTCGTGGTTCGGAATCAAAAGAAAATTCGAGCTGAGCCGCATTAAAAGAACAGCGACTGGTTTGGCAAGGAAACCTCATTCGTGAACTTTAGATTGCAAACTCAAACGGACTTAAGTTCTACCTTATGAAGATAATTATTTCGACAACGAGATATCCATGTCCGATTCAAACGCAAGTTCACCTTCTCTCTTTGTCCCCATCCTTCCTTCGCGCTCTTAATTTCAGTCGATTACACGAGCCAGTCGGAGTCAAACACAGGTACGGTTGTGAGAATGTGGCAAACTTCGAGTGTGATAGCACAGCGCAATCATAGCGTAATTATCCGAGCCATTAATTTTCCGATGCATTGATATCACACTCCGTTCGTTTGGAAGAGAATTTCGACCGGATTAAAAAAAAATAAAAATCGAGCCCTAGGTCTAGGTATATCTATACATTAATTTATTCATATCCCATAAAACGCGTTATCGCGAGGGAAAATATTATTATTAATATCGCTACGAAAATGATTGACGCGAGCTGTGCCTGGCCACAACGTGGTTTGCAGCGAAAGAAAAAAAAAAGAAGAATTTAGTAAAAATATTGCTCCGTTTTTTCGTGGAACGAAAATTGAGACCAACCAATACCCAAAAATTCGTGGGTATTTTTCGCTAATTTTGGAGCTGTTGCACCCTGATGTCACTTGACACCACGTTTCCATCACTGGCGAAGCTTCGGAATCAGTGTAAATCGAAGTTTTCATGGACAAACTCAATTTCCGACAACAAGATTCAATCAATTTGTGCAACAAAAGTAGTGCAACGGTGCAACACTGCGCGAGTTACGTTTATTTGCCACGCTCTTGAATTTTTCCAATATTGTTGCAACGTTGCTTCCCACGTGAAGGCAATTCGAAACCCGGATCCGGACCCGGACCTTACAGTTCCTTCCGGTACTTTTCCAGGAACAATCGCCGGAGACAATGAGAGTCCCTCTTTGATCCCAAACCACAGCTTCTGGTCGGTTTGCGACGAAATTCCGTGAAAGTCACCAGATTCGCAACACCCACGGATGAAACTGAGGCATCGAACCGGAATGTGTTCCTGAGCGCGAGCGATACTTTGAAGTCTTGCCAAAAGCATGCCCAAGTAGGAATACACGGCGGTCCGGTACTGACCAAAAGCGTATTATGTCGGCCCGGTATTCGACAAGCTACTAATTACATTGCCATTAATTGCCGCTAATTAGGTTACAACGAATCGCTACTAATTGGGTTGCTGCCCCATCGTTTTCACGCTGATACCTTGCTTCCATGGTTGTTTCGGTCGCATATCGTCGTTGTTCTTAACCCGCCCGGCGGTTAACGCGTCAAACGTTGAATTACACGTCCTTTGCATGTCATGAATACGGGAACTTCTTACGGCAGCCATTCTTTGCCTTTGCCATCGACTAAATTTGCAATTGCAAACCTCGAATTTCCTCAACTTCGAATTTCTATTCCTTTTTCAACCGTTGCGAGGGAAAGGGACGAGTACGGAACTCAAAGAGAAGGAGGCAAACAAAAAAGACAATTGATCGTTCCTCATCTTTTATAGTCGATACTTTCAACCGCCCACTTTTTCCCCATTTTTCTCTCTCTCTCTCTCTGTCTCGCTCTCTCTCTCTCTTTCACGTTTGATATGTACACGCTTGTATTTTCTTCTTTGATGCCTGTATTCCTCTTTCCCCATGGAGAGACTTCCCTTTGATCTCCCGAAACGCTTAAGGGCTTGTAAAGTAATTCTTTCGGCGACACGGTGTATAGGTACGAATCAAATAATCGCTCGTTCCATTCTCTTCTTTCACTTCCATTTCGTGTTTTACCGGGACAGTGTATGCACGTATTATGCAAATGCAACATCCATCAGATGCAAGCCTGCAATGTTGCGGTCTTGCCGCAGTTGCTTCTATTCATTAAAATATCACAAATAAATTGGACCGAAGGTGTCACGAGACACTTTTTATCGATGTAATTTAGAATTATTTTGTGAGATTAATTTAATTATTTTTCGTGGTCTAACTTTTTGACATCAATTAAGGGGGAATTCTTAGCATTTGTCAAAAATTTGGTTTTTGGTTTTCAAATTTGAAATAAAAAGAATCTAGTTCCGATAGATTTTAGGTTGTTTGCCTTCAAAATATTTTCGGGGAAAAGAATCTAAATTTCGAACTTTCGCTATAGAACCCTTAGTAGGATTATTTAATTAAATTGCAATTAACTCGAACTATTTTTATTGAAATTTCTATTTTTATGCGCGTAAAAAAATAACGTAAAGGAATTCTATTAATTTTTAAATACAATAGATTTTTGTCAATCTAATGTTTAATTTTTTATTCGACTTTCCTGTAAATTTTTAATGGCACCAACGTGGTGCCACCGGACGGCATAGTGTTGAGATTGCAAACTTGATCTCAATTTAACCAAATTTTCAATTAAAAATTTTCGCGATTCAAAGACTAAGAAATTTTTTGGACTCTGTTTTCTTAAAAACGCCATATTTATGGTTCCTGATTATTAATTACAATTACGTAGGGGTAAAAATAGCGTTAACACGAGTTTCACCGCATCGATAAACGGTAATCGATACACCCACATTTTTCTATCGGTATCGAAAATCGACGGCGTTTAGCTTGAAGTCGAAGAGACGGAAAATTAATGACTCCGCGAAAGTATAATAGAAGCACGTGAAGGGATGTTTTCCAGTGTCATACATCTTTTGGGACGCGACAAAAGTAGTTCTCGAAAAGTTTGATGACATCATTCTCAAGATAGTCGAAGACGCTCGAACGAAAATAACCAGCGGATGTGAATTTGTATCCTTAAAGAAATGGAGTAAATCGATAAAGGTGCGTCTAAAGGGGATGAAAAATTCAAGACATCTCAAACAGCGAGCACTTCGATCTATTGCAATTGACCGGGGAAGCGTAAAGAGCAAGTGGGTGAGAGCAACTGCTCCGCTCATGTTAAGTTGTGAACGTTATCTCCGCGCATAAAATCAAATGAAGGCACGTGAAAAAGGAAGAAACGAAAGGCTTGAGGGAAATACGAGTAAAAGCGCAAACGAACTAAAAGGTGCTAAAAACTTTGCCCGATTACATTCCGTTCTTGGAATGAAAATTAAGATTGCATTCCATGAATACTAAACTACACTTAACTGAGACATGAAAAACGCCGCATTTTTTACCGCTACAAGGAATAAGTCCTTTCTTCTGCGAAGTAGGTGGTAGTTAAGGTTCATGGTGTGCATCAATGGACGTGACTGAGGTTCCGAAACAAAGTTTCTTTCCGTAATAACTCCTGTTTCAAAGGTTATACGAAATTGGGTGACTTTCAGGGGAGTTTCGATTGAAAGTCGCTCGGATTTCAGAATCGAGCCTTTAATAAACCCATCGCCGGGAGGGCTCTGGGATCTAAATTTCTAAATAGCCTCAGTGCCGCAAGCTACTTTGGGAACGAGTCCTGTGAGAATTCTGTGATTTCATATTCTTTTATAGTTGGTTCAGGAAGTTATTTATAACGAGAATTTATTTTTAACATGATTTTTTTAACAGAATTTTTTTTAACACGATTTTTTTAACAGAATTTTTTTTAACATGATTTTTGGAAAATTCAAAGAACTGAAGTGTATTATTGATATTTCATATAATTGTGAATTATGGCAATAATTGTGTGAATTATTGCTATTTCATGAAAAATATAAATTTTGTTGGATTTTTTTAAAATTATAATCCCTTCACATTAAATTTTTATATGCGCGTAAAAATATAAATTCCAATAATTATTGCTATTGCATTGAAAATAAAAATTCCGTTGCATTTTTCTACCAATACAATTCTTTTAAATTAATTTTAAAAATGCATAAAAATACAAATTTAGCGAAAATAATTTAATTAAATTTTGATTTTAATAAATAACCCAAATAAGGGTTCCATAGCAAATCCATCGAGTCTGAAATTTCGGTACCTTCTTCGCCAAAATTATTTGGGACCAGATCCTACGAAAGTCACGTGATTTCAATTTTTCCTAAAGTAACAATAAACGCAAGTCTTCAATTAAAAATTTCACATACGAGACACTTGCTCGTTCCACTATTTCTTCCAAAACAAAATCTGAAACTAATCAATTTGAATTCCCATTTTTTTGTGAATCTCTCAAAAATCACTAAAAACGTCACCCGAGTTCTTGTAATTCTGAGTAGATGGATAATGATCAATTGAATTTTATGAACGAAAATTGCCGATTTTTCGAACAAATGATTGAATGGCAAACAATTAGAGAACGGGTACTTACCAGCGGCCATTTCTAAGGTAGCCACTCTTATTTTTAGCTTTCCTCCGGCTTCGTGTCCTTAACTTTCGCTCTTCGTTAATTGTTGGAATGGAGTCTCTCTACGCTCTTAACGAATGAATGCTTTACTTTGATCGATCCTCCTCGGGTACAAGGGACATTTTCTCGTTCAAAAAGCTTCTTAGACGGAACAATGCCCACTCTTTCCATCGTCCATATTGAAATGGGAAATTTAGTAGTCAACTTTTATTTTACGCATCACCGATCGAATTACTTTGAAAATTTTTCTTTTGGGAATCGCTCGTTTCGTGTTCGGAATTAACGGAAACTTAAGCTTGTTTTTCTCGATACTATCGATCTTAGGGATGCGCGTATCAAATTTTCTGTAGCCAAGAAACAAGACGATCTTTCATCGTGGACCGACATGCTGTGTGGAACCTTTGGGCGAGAGAAAAAATTATTAACTTCGTAATGGGAAGCCCGAAATTTTTTAACCCACTCGGGACGACTTTTTTTTTTTCTCCCGAACATGGTCCCCAAGAGCGAAATTCTTCTTCTTTTTTTTCTTGGCGAGGCACACCAGGTGTGTCACCGGTCTTATAGCCTCGGAAATCAATTGCACACACGGTGTGCAATCGGTCTCGAATGGATTAAATGATGTTCAAAGTAATAATCTCGCGAGGAAATTTTTTTTTTCTTCGTTATCTTTGTGTTTATTTCGAGGAAATTAAATAAAACATATTATCTATCCGGTAACTTTTTTTTATTGCATCGCTGCATAATAAAGTCCACCCGAATTGCGAAAAAGTTCGTTCATATTGTCCATCGCGCGAGACTAGAATATTTTTTTTATTAGACGCTTTCTTCTTATAGACTTTTCGTAATAAACGGTAGGAGAAGAAGAGAAAAACATTTTAAAAAAAACTAGGCGGTTCTTTATCGTGCCCATAAAAATGAGACCCGTAAAAGGAAGAATCAGAAACTCGCTGCACTTTCAGCGTAGGAATAAAAGTATCGGGACAAACTTTGTGGCATGAATGGCTAAGGATCTACTTCCATACCTTGAAATACTGCCAAAACTTTTGCCCTACTATTTCCGTCTGGAAATATTCGGGAAAGGATCCACGTAATGTTTTTACTCACAATTTTTGTTATTTTTACTAGCCCAGAATCGAACATAAACGAGATTTTTAATAATTTTTCCACCGTTAACAGAAAATTTCCAACGCATTGAAAATTTTGCAACGATCCGCCGATAATTATATAATAATTATATATTAATTGATAATATTGCAAGGATTTTTCGGTCATTGATTGGATTGGACGAGATTTTATTTATTTTTTTATTTTCAAAATTTTGAAAATCCTACAACCGATTTTCTAATTAACAACTCGAGTATAATTGAAACTAATGCCGTTAAATAATACACTTTGATAATAATAAATTACCAAATAATTCATTAATTTTATTGATAATGATTTATTCCTAAAAAAAATGGAACTTTTTAAAATTATTTTCACCATAATCCAAACAATTACAAAAATATAACCAGAACATTCGTTTTCACTCTTTAAAATCTCCCCCAGATTTTCCGCAAATATCGGGATATTTACCACCTATCAAAATAAATAATACCGTTATCTTTGATTTTTGCGATTGGGACAGAAGCCATTATCGACTTCCGTCAGTTGAATTCCAGCGATATTTCATCCCAATGTTCGCTCGTGGCAAATTGTACGTTCGCCTTCGAAAGCAGCGACACGGTAACGAAAAGTGTTTACCATTGAAATGATGTTTACCATTATTCTTAAATGTTATTTTTCCATTACACAAGAAATCCAATGCACTAAACTTGACTCCTGAAAACCGCAAACAAACGTGCACCTCGGAACAAGCGACGCCAGGACGACTGGGATAAATCCTTCTCGAGTTAATTGACTAAAAAGAAAAAACACCGACATTTTTTGGAAATAACTTAGCCCACCCGGCGTTCCTCTGTAACTAGAATTTATTTCAGCGAAAA
Source organism: Gasteruption jaculator (assembly GCA_949825005.1). NCBI lineage: Eukaryota > Metazoa > Arthropoda > Insecta > Hymenoptera > Gasteruptiidae > Gasteruption > Gasteruption jaculator. Next base: position 5,977,805 of record OX463776.1, read on the forward strand.
TATGAGACAAAGGTGACAGAACATAAAACACAAGATAAAATTATTTTTTTTTTATTTTTTAAGTTTCAAGGGTATTTTCCCCTTAAATATTCCATTTCGTATTTTATTTCATTGCGTTTTCGAAATTCGGAATATAAAAATGAAAATGGCACTAAAATCCGAGCGGATGAGATTAGTTGGTAGTTAAGGAAGCCCCGCTAAGTCGAGGTAAAAGGTAACACGTATTTTTTACAGTAGGATCTTTCGTGACGCCGTTTCCGGCGATTTCGGTTGTTTTGTCAGACTGGACTGCATTTTTCTCGGTGCTTTCGGATCCCCCGTATTGCAGAAACAAATGGTTCAATTTGGAGCAACCGTTAAACATCCCCATGTTGATCCGAGTGAGCTTATTTCCACTGAAAATCAACTTCTTCAATTCTGGCGTGTGTTCAAAAGCACCGGCCTCGATTGTCGAAATTTCATTATTTTTCAAAAACAATCCCTCCAATTTGGTTAATCCTCGCAGAGAATCCTTCTCCAAAGATCGAAGTTTATTCTTGCACAAAAAGAGACTCTCCAGTTTGCCCAATCCCTCGAAAACACCGGGTTCGATGCTGGTTAATAAATTGTCGTTCAATCGAAGCCTATTCAATTCCGGCAAATGTGAGAAAGCTCCTTTTGCAATTTCCACGATTTGGTTGTCGTTTAACCAGAGATAAAGCATACTGGGATTGATGCCCTTGAAGGAATCTTTCTCCACTTTTGAAATTTCATTGTGGCCCAGATAAAGCCATTCGAGCTTTCCGAGGTTGTTGAAGGACTCGCTGGGTATCGACTTTATTCGATTGTATATTAGCGATAGCGAATGTAATTCCTTGAGTTCGGCAAACAAGTTCGGCGAAAGTGCCACGGCATTGCTATCTAAGTGCAACCTGGAATAATGTATTCGTCATTAATCGACGCGGAACAAATATGCACGATAATCTCCGCTAACCCATTTCGAATCACTCATCCTCGGGTTAAATCTATTCCCTGGCAGTGTTAGCGGATTACGAGCTTCTGAGGGATTTCCGTCTTTTAACCAAGATTCTTGTGCAAAAGATCGAAAAGGACCAGCAACTAGATATCGGGAGAATTGAGCAATCTTTGGTGAAAATAGATTTTTCATAATCCACAATTTTTCTATTGGTTCCTGTTGGTTTCAAGATTTTTTTTTTTTGTAGATGGTAATGGAAAATAATGTGACAAATCTCGGTGGTACGAATCGCTCAAAAATCGGTAGTCGAATTTTAGTTTTGATCCCGAGGAATAATAAGGTTGCTTGAATTCTGATTTGGATTTTTCTAAATTTTTTAATTTTATTCAGAAACTCGACTTAAATTATAACCAAGAAACTTTTTTTTTTTTTAAATATATATATAAAATTTCTTAACGAAGTGACACTATTCTTCAGGTAAATTAATTAGAAAGCTACAGCAAAATCCGGTATAGAAAATTCTGAAAGAAAAATAAGGTCCCCTATATTGCTATGGTTATATTAATATAGGGGATTTTTTGGGGGAAAAAAATTAAAATTACAAAAATCATTAGGAATCTTTTTTTTTATATAAATTAATTTAAATTGTTAGAAGAACTATCGTAGAAACTAGAGCAAAATTAGATTATAAAAAATCCTCAAAAAAAAAATTCAAATTAATTTTTTGAAAAAGACACGTAGAATTCAAGAACTTACCAGAAACACGTTTTTTTAAAAAATACAATTTTTAATTTCTAATTAATTACCAGGAATCTCTTTTTTAAATAAAAATAATTTGGCTTTTTAGAAAAACTAGCGTAAAAGGTACAATGAAATCCAATTATAAATATTTCGAAAAAACGAAGATATATTTTTTTTTTCTTAAGAAGGTAGAATTTAACAAACCATTGCAATTTGTCCAAACCGGTGAAGGATTCTCTCTGAACGACAGAAATGGTATTTCCATGTTGAAAGTACAAATGCGTTACGGTGAGGTTTCGAAAAGCACCGGGCTTGATAGCCAATAAGTTTAGGTCCATAACGTCCAATCGATTTTCATCGAAACGTTGAGTGACCTTTGTTAATGAGCCTTTCCTGTGGCAAATCTCAAAAGCTCCATCCTTCACGAAACAAGTATCTTCCGCAGCAAAAGCCACGGAAACGTAGAATAAAAATGACAGTACCGTTAGCTTTGACATCTTGTAACTCTGCAATTGACTGACTGACTGATTAACTGACCGATGGGAATTCTTGTTGTGATGGATTTTACGTAGACGTACGCAAGTAATCTCACATTTTTAGATAAAACGCGTAACCTTTGCCATGTACACTCCTACGCGATAAATGTTTATACAATAATTTCTTAGAATATATCGAACAGACGCTAATGCTCGTGAAAAACAGCTACGAGGATTGGAATTCGAGTATTTCCGAAGCTGTTATCTCGAAAAATTCGCGGAGAAGCGATTGTACGCTTGAATTAATTATATTATTGTAAGAAAATTCCACATTTTTATTTTCATCGTACGTAAATATTAAAATTTCATAAAACAACTTATAGTATCCGTTAAAACCACGATTTAACAATTATCATCCATTTTTTAAAAGATAAAAAAGGTAACAGCTTCGAGACAATAGTAATTTCTATTGCTAGGGTCTGAAAAGCCCCACTGTACCAGCTGTGTTATTCTGGTGAAGTGGACTTAAATCGCCTCTATAATTTTATAAGAAGACGGTACACGCGAATAAACTCTTTATTTACAACCTACAGTCGACGAAGGATTTTTAGAAATTTGTTAAAAATATTAAAATTCTGTGAAAAATCGGGAATTTCAAATATCTATTTTTTAATCAACGTTTCAAATATAATTTTCAAATGTTTAACTATTATATTTAAAATGTACATTCAATTTTAATATAAAAACATTTTTTTCGGAGTCACATAATTTGAAATCAAATATAATGCAACTTTATATTTAATTTTGTTCGTTATATTTATTTTCTAAAAGCTTTTTCTAATATTTGGCTTATTCTCTATCAGTACCCGGACAAAATTTTCCATTTCATGGCAATTGTTCCTCATAAATAAAATATGATGAAACGGCAATCTGACGTTCAGGATTTCCGTTTAATTTTCATTAGACCATTTGAACCTAATAAATCTATAAAGTAATATCACTTAATAATAATCCATCATTTACTGCCCGTAGATATATCAATATACATATATATATGTGTGTGTGTGTATATATATATATATATGACTGCTTTGATCGTTTATATTGGAAGTATTGGAACCGTTCAGAGATAGTATAGACACAGGCAATCTGCTCGCTTTATTAAAAAGCTTCTCGGAAAAGTTCTTTAACTGAGAGACGATAGAAAAAAAAAAGGGAGTAAAAGAAGGAAGTAAAACTCCCCGATGGAGAGAAAAAAAAAAGAGCGCAAGAGCTACTGAAACTTTCCTTTTGATTTCTCTATAGTCCTCGAGTATAAAAGAATTTTACGGGTCTCCCTGCTACAAATGAAAAATAATCCCATTTAAAAAAAGAACAGTTCCAGGCTTTCATGAATATCCCCCCCATCAATCGCGTTGAAAAGTAAACCGCGGTGCGATTTTATGCTTTGAAAAACACGCGGCTTTTACCGGCGTTAACGCCGCCACGCGGTGTCATTTTAACACGCCACTTGAAATTCTTTACCTATCCAGTTGGAGCTTTTTGAACACCGCACCCCGCGCAGAAGCGATAGTACGGCGAAAATCTGGGCCATACGTTAAACGTACAGGGACAGACCGTGAATTTGGCCGAGATCTTCTTCGCCATACGTGTGCCGGTAATTTGTAACACAAGGCGAAGTGGATTTTCCTCGGCACCTACGTGGTGTTATTTCACGTACGCCAGGGAGAAAAGAGGATCGTAATCCTTTACGTACGCTAAAGCATGGGAGCGACATTCCCTAGCGATGCTATAAAATCCGTTCGTCATTTTTCTCATACTGCGATTTTTACCTACGTTGCAAATTCGATGTCGGATGATTTTTAAAATCGCTTGCAATATTGCAAAAAAGAAAAATGGTTTGCGAAATTCGTGGAGAGAGAAAATGAATGTATGCTGGGAAGGAATTTTGTTAAATTGCATTATACGAGTAATAAAGTAAGGGAGTATCGTTGTGAAAGTTAACCCTTTCAGGGGCAGGGGGACATTTATGCCCCACCTATTTTTTACTCGTTTTTTTATTTATGAAATTTTGACGTAAAATTGCAATAATTGATTTATTTAAATACTTGTTATAAAAGATTAACATGAAAAAATGCTGTTTTTTCACTGAAAAATCACTTTCTCGGTAACGCACATGGCTACAACTCTGAAATTTTTTTTACGTATTCTCCTTATATAGGTTTATAACATATTTTTTTTTCAAAATTTTTCATTGCTTAGTTTTAAAAAAAAATCTTACAATTGGAAAAATCTCAAAAACTTCGAATTTTTGTAATTTTTTTTTTTCGGATTCGTAATCAGCGACCCCAAAAACGCTAGTAGTCACTCCTATTTTTATAATAAGTGTTAAGGAAGAATGTGCCCCTGAAAGGGTTAAAGGTACCAAGTGAGAAACTTTAGGTACTGTTGGGAGCTAAAAAGATGGCACTCGGAAAGGGAAGTAGTTTTTGTGACTATTTCCCCAATGAGAAAAAGTCTTACTCGTCGTCTTTGCGTACAGCCAATCGGAGTCGACTGCCAACATCTCAGTTCCTCGCAGTACATAGTTACTCTAAAATTGGAATTTATTATCAGTTTTGAATTAATATTCTATTAAAAGATATTTAAAAATATAAAATTATAATAGAACATTATCCTTAATATTAATATTATCGTAATTACATTATTTATTTATTATTAAATTATTTCCCATAGTTTGAAGTCAGTGAATGCCCCATAATTAGACCGTTACCATCACCGCGCAGGGTGAATGTAGAAATTGTTTCGGTTCCGGACAAAAATGTCGAACTTTTGGGTAACGACCACCATTCACATCCTCGATTGGAACCTTCTCTCCCAGATTTTTATCCGGGACCAACGGGAGAAAAAAGAAAGCTTTTCCCTTCCTTGTAAACAGCGTCGTCGGTTGTAAAATTTTACAATTTCCTTGGAAATTGAAAGAGAAGCGTAAATCTCCGGAAAGAAGAATCTTTGATGGCAAAATAAAATGTTCATCTTCCTTCGAGATTCAGGATGGAATGGAGACACCGAGTAAAGGGCTATGAAAATTCTCTTGTTCGATGTACAATAATAAAAAAAAAAAGAAGGAAAAGGTGTCGTTGCTGCGAACATACACAGATATTCCCGGCACCGACGCTGTTCGGAAAAGGATGGAGAAAAAATTTTGCAACTTTCAGCGAAGGAGTTAAACCGTAGAGAAAAACAACTGTCGCCCGATATCGCGACGACTCCGACCGCGAGAAAGTGCTACCCCGACTAAACTTTCTCCCGGAGCGAAAGCGATACACGCCAGGGTGCAGCGAAGAGGCACTCGTGGAATAAATCTGCGAAAAGTTTCTGTGGCTAACCCAGGCAGGCTCCCTTCGGGCACTTTTGCATTTGTTTTCTTATTATTTTACCTCGCGTAAATTTTGTCATCCATTGTCCCGCAAGTTTTGGGTTAACTAACGATATCGAAAATGGAGTTTCCAAGAAAACCGTAAAGTTTTATTACCCCGTTCCCCGCTGAGCTTGCCTTGCGTATTCTGGCAGTGCGGGGTCTCGATGGTACCGACGATGAACAAACGGTAACACCTTGAATCCAATATACGTCGAATGCAGCTCGTGAATGCATCGGGCCTTTGGTTGCATTTCAATACGTTATGCCACGGCACGTTTTCGGCCCGGGAATGGAGAAAAAGGAGGATCAATTTGTGGATAAAGGGATTGAACCTTTCCAGAAAGGATCCTTGTAAAAATGAGAAAATGGCTGATTTTCATGAAAAGATTTTAACAACGAATCCGCAGTTTCTTAACGAATTACAAAACGAATCCAATAGATGCCGCGGTTGTACATCCGGCCGAGACCCGTGGTCCATGAACGTACGTTTCCCCCGCGTGTTTCTAAATTTCGCGTTCGGTGGAGAGCAACGCGACACCTCTGAGAGGCATCGCATCCACTTTGACGTCACGAAAAAAAAGTGTCATAGAAATAACGTCCTTACATTAATTTCGTATTTTTATCATTAACCTACTTTTAGAGGCGGATGTACTTATCAGTTCTGTACTTTTTTTTGTCGTACGCTTACTCCGCGTGGAAACCCAAATTACGGCCACTTTGCTGTGCCAGTTACGTTTGCGGCGCGGATAAAAGTAGAGAACTTGCGAGTAAAAATATACTTTCCCGTAAACAAACCAATCGAATCAATTGCTTCGATACGTTTCACTGCAAATGCGAGAGGCGGAAGCATAATTCGTTTATTTCAGTTGCTGTCATCTTTCATCTTGTTTGATCTTATTTGTACTTTTATCGAACCCTGAAAAATTCTTCTAATTTTTACGAGAGGTTAGAAACGCTTACATTTTTAGACCCTGAGACCAGACTGTGCTTTTCCAATGATTTTTGAAAAATCTGACCTTAAAAATATCTCACTTTTCAAAATGCATTTTGAAAATTTGTCAGTAATTTTATTTTTTATGGGAAATATCGTCCATGGAAATTTATTAATTTTGCGTTTTCGTTACAGGTTATCTAGAACCAAAACTCAACATCCCAAAATCCCAAAACCCTAAAATTCTCAAAATCCCTAGAATCTGAAGCCAAAAAACCGGTAATTCCCAAAACTTCAAAACCCATAAACCCCAAAATCTCAAAATCCCTAGAATCGCGAGCCCCCCAAAACCGGTAAATCCTAAAACCCTAAACTCCCTAGACGCATAATCCCTAAAACCCATAAATAGGTATTATATTTTTGATTTTTCTGGGAAAAATGCTGCAGCAATTCTGGTGAAAATGAAGCCTGGTAGCACTCGTGACAGATTTCGCAGCCGATTTCGCGCTCTTCTGCGCTCAAAGGATTAAATATCATCCCCCTTGGGGGTAAACACTGGCAAAAATATTAATACCGGTATTTCAAATCAATCCTCTTCCACGCAATGGATACAATCGGCGTTCGCGTGTGACTCATTGATTTCAAAGACCGGGAAAACATTACTCTAAACAATCAATGAAGGGAAAATGCTTTTCTTTTTGTATGCAAAGTTATGTAAATAAGTGTTGCGTCGCCATGCACCTCATTATTATCGACTCATCCGCGCGGAAACGATAATATCGTCGGAATATGGGAGAGAAATAACGAAGAGAGGGTTCTGGCTCTTAGATTTTCGCTAAACTGTAATTTCCACCCAAGGGTTTTTTTCTTGGTATGGTAACACCTGTGCCCGAAATAGTTGCGAATTTTCATATAAGGGCAAAAATGAAATTGTAACAAAAGTTGGACGCGATAGGTTTCAAAATCCCGCAGGGTCAAAGGCTAATGAATATAACTTGAAAATGGAAATGTTTGCAACGGGATATTTTTAAGCTGGTAACGGCTAACACTTGTAGATCGATGCGGGTGCACTTTTGGTATTTTCCCTATCGCGCCAGGAATAGAAAGTTACCGAAACTCAGACACGGAGAGCAGCCGGCATCTGCTTTCATATCAATTTTGTATACGAAACTTTTATAACTGGATTTGTAGCTACTTTCTAGTTCACTCGATGGAAATTTTATACAAAACAGTGCGAAAATTTTCACAACTTTTGACCCGCGTCCAACAAATATTTTCGGGCAATGTTACGGGAAATTATTTGAATCTGTGTTATATTAAATTGTTATTTATTGTATTGTCACATTTGGACAATGTTAAATTGCCCCATTTGTCCTAATATAATATTTTTAAAATATTATTTCAGGGCAATATTATAGAAAATATTTTAAAGTGTATTAGCGAATATCATTTTTAAAAACTGTAAGGGTTTACAAATAAAAAAAAAAGAAATTACTTAACAGGAAAAAAATACTAAAATTTTGGCTGCGTCGTGACGTCAAAGGGAGCCCTCTGCAACGTCATAAATTAGAGCCACAACCATACAAAAATAAAAAATTCCATTTTTATAGGACAAATCATAGAATCGCGATACCTGATGATAACTTTCCTAAAGAAAATACCATTTTTACTAATTTTTGGAAGGATTTCTAATTTTGTCTATTTTTTCGAGTCAGTGTTCAACCGTACCGAGAAAAATTCCAGATTTTTGACACACCATATTCGGAAACGCTATAACACGCGTATGCTGTTTATCGGTGTCAATTCCTCCCCCGCAAATAACGTGTAATTAACCAATTGGGGAACAACCCTTAAATTTTCATTCAGCAAATGGAAAAAACATAGCCTTAATCGAACCAAAAAAATCCCCCCAAAGCTCTCGCGAAGGAATAAAATTGTCGAAACGGTGTTAGCAGAGCTTCGACGTATCGGAACTGATCCTTAGTACGGCGGCAGATAGAAAGTTTATCCTGTGCAAATTCGATGCAATTGATGAGCTTTAGCTGTGTGCGATTCCACCCTTGCATCGCACTCCCCGTATTGGCACATAACAAAACAATTATCGGGTTGTAGTACCGTGCTTAACGCCGCTGTAACCTCCGAGACATTATCATACAGCCTGCTTTAATGGACTTTCATATGCCACTCTGTACGTAGATTACAATTATAGCGATACAAATTACACCGTCGCACTTCACTTTACTCTAATTATCATAGTATTAGGAATACCACTGACAGGGTGTGCATACAAACGCAGTTACCGTCATGTTCAGCGGATGGTTCTTGCACCTAATTTTCCTAAATAGGGTTATTTCGTGATTTATTTCTCCATGGACGAGGAGCCGTTTCAGGAACATATGTTGGCACATAAATACGGTGACAAATGCTAACTGTGCACTGAAAAAAGTATATAGTAATTTTCACTATCGCTATAGTTAAGTATGGCATCGACAATATATTTCTAGTAATTCTAGTGACATTTATTGTGACTCCAATTATTTTCAGGGTTGAGTCCACTGGAAATTACATAATTGAATGGGTCACCCCAAAGACGTTGAAAGGTACAAATTGCAATTGTTCGAAAACCCTCGAAAATGAAAAAAAAAAAATTACCTGGTGGACTTTTAAAAAAAAATCCATCCACTTTTTTAAAAAATTGTTTAAACCAATCCATCCGGTTATTTTTCTAATTCTCGGGGGTTTTTGAACAATTCAATGTTTTTGAACAAAAAATCCATCCATTTAAAAAAAAATTGTTTAAAAAATCCCTCAGGTTATTTTTTTTTCACTTTCGAGGGTTTTTGAACAAAAAAATCCATGCGTTTAAAAAAGAATTGTTAAAAAATCCATCAGGTTATTTTTTTTTATTTTCGGGGATTTTTGAACATTTTGCAATTTTTACCTTGCAACGTTTTTTCGCTGTAACAGCTTCAAAAAACTTCGATGTTTTTTTGGATCTTGATAACATCCTATCAAAAGCGTCTCTCGAGTGATAACCGTATATAAAATGATGAGAAATCAAGTACGAACTTCTCCCTGGTACATATTTACTCGGGATCGTATGTTATCGTAGGACTTGACAAATACCTAAAGGCTATTCCAGTTGACTTCGTAGGCGAGCATTTTCTTTATCGTTTACCCTAAAGGCTGTGAAGTCGATTGGATTGTACAGGGTGAGTTGCTTAACACGAGCACTTTAAATTATTCATAATGTATTAGATGTTTTCAACAAACTATATTTTTTTTTAAAACCAATTATCAAACAAATATAGAAAATCATACTAAAATAAATATAAAAAGTAATTACAGAAAAATATAATATTTATGAACAAAAAATTTTTTTTCGATACTCAATGAAACTAGATGTGGACCAAATTGCTACCGTGTGCTCGTGTTAGACGAATCACACTGTAGATCCTTATAGTGCGTTATTTCGAAGGAAGAAAATAAGGAACGAGAGAGAGAGAGAGAGTTTGAGAATTTTCTATACAAGAGATATCTCTAATCCAAAGGAATTCCCGTAGATACGTATATGACGAGAAAATCAATCTTAACTCGACTGATTCCAGCATACAAGGGTACTTAGGTTCCCCTTAATCTCCGTCTAATCTCGCGTGTAAGCATCCCATCGCACCGCATTAGGCGTTTAACTCCCTGTATTAATTTCTCGAATTACACGTCTCATGATCCAAATTATGTCTACTGCATTGGGCGTCTTCTGTCAGTTGCAAAAAACACGTCTCGTGTTTATGAGAGAAACGGGAATGGAGGTAAAATATGCGTCAAGGGGATTTTCTCGCGTGAGCGTTTGAAAAAAACTGTAATTTTTTGTTTTCTTGCTGGTTATTTAATTAGCTAGAAATTTCATTGGCACATTATATGATTTATTCTCTCCCTTGATAATTTTTAAAAAGTATAGATCACTATCAAAATTTACCGGAAAATTTCGGTGGAAAGATTAAATGATCAAAATTAATGATCAATAAAAAATTAAAAACTAATAATTAATGAATAAGTAAATAAACAGAAAGGGGTGAACCTGTTGAAAGAAATAAAAATTTCTTTAGGGAAAATCGTTGATGGAAGAAAATCGACTTTTTGAAAAATGTTTATATAAAAAGACACGCCTAAAATATTAGTTTCGTCCTTATTATTGTTCCGAACAGTATTTACAACGTGCCAAATTGAAACGGGGATATGTAATCATTTATGAGCTTTAGAGGAAAGTGCTGCTAAAGCCGACACGTACTTGGTTAATACTATTTCATGCCTGTATCGTATGAATTTGGAACAGCGTCGAGTTATTGAAAACAATCCATTTTCAGAGTTTTAAATTTGTTTCAGTGTTATTTTTGTCTGCCACTTATTATTATTATTATTATTATTATTATTATTATTATTATTATTATTATTATTATTATTATCATCATCATCATCATTATCATCATTATCATCATTATCATTATCATTATCATTATCATGATTATTATTATTGTTATTATTATTATTATTATTATTATTATTATTATTATTATTATTATTATTATTATTATTATTATTATTTTGGAAGAAAAATAGTTTCAGGTTTTTAAAGTATAACCGATTGGTTTTCACAAAACAGCGAATTGTAAAGGTGAGAACAAAAGAAGAAAATTAAAGGAAAGTAACGATTCATTTAACTTGGCCCTATCTTGAGGTAACGCGCCGCCATTCTCTTTTATCTTTATTTTCATTAAAAGAGGAGTATTATTTCAATTGTTTGTCCCGACTCACTCATTTCTTTTTCCAAGAGAGAGAAGCTAGTGTAGTGGAAATTTTTTCGGTGATAACGAGAATGCACCGACTCCAGCGTGCACCTACTCCTTCCTCATTATAATGCTAAAGAACAAGATAGATGTTACTCATTACAGTAACGACGCGATGTTCCTTTATTTCTAAGAAATTCTATAAATATTTCTCTGGATATTATTTTCCCTTTGCGGACGACTCGCCACTCGGAATTGCTCGCAAAGGAAAGCAAACGTCGGAAATTTTCAAACGAAAAGACGCTTCGGGAATCGCACCCTCGCTTCGAAATTTCCGCGTTTCGATTTTCATTCTCGAGCGGTTCGCGGCAAGATTGTCGCGATTCGATACCTTTCGACATTTTATTCTAACCGATATTATTATTTTAAAAAATGTTTTTTTTTTCCAAGTGGTCACTCGTGTACCAGGTGTTTTTTTAATTTAGCAATTTTACCGACACGCGTAGAACGGGATGCTGCGTTTCACAAAAAAAAAAATTATGAATATACATGAATTGAAAATAAGGGTGGTTGCGGGATATACAGAGAAAGAAATTCGCAGAAACTAGAACAAGGCAATTTTCAAGTCAACTGGAAATATGAAAATAATGCACAGATATGACGTAAGGGTGGAAGGAGCTACGGATACAAATATTTTCATGGAACACTGCATGGATGGAATAAATTCCGTCCCATAGCTCTTCCCAACCCTTTTTCTATCAATTACATTTTTTATTCCCCTATAAGAAACTTTGCAGGGGGTCACGTAGCAATTTTATGCGCGCGCCCGAGTCTTCTAAGCCATGACGGCTGATTCCTTATATTGTAGAATGTCCAATCCGTGATCCTCTTTCCAGAAAGACGTGAACCTTTTCGAGAAGAGATTTTCAAAGTTTTTGTTGCAGTAAAAATTTGTTGCGTATCAAAGGTCAACAATTTTTGCGGTTTCCGAAATTTGCACTAATAGTAAAAAAGAAAATGCATTTTACGTGTAACGTTATTACAACGTGTGCATTATCTCTATCAGTGCATGCAAAAAATTAACATTGAAGAAAAATGATAATTAATAATTCAATAAATAATGATGGTAATTGATAATTAAATAAATAGTAATGATAATTGATATTTAAATAAGTAATAACGGTAATTAATAAATAAATGAAGAAGGGTGAGGATCAATAATTAAATAAGTAACGACGATAAATAATAATTAAATAAATAAATAAATAAATGGAACTTCCTTCAGGAAATATTTTTTTTTTTTTATTTGGAAGGAAGACGTTGATCTCAAATTTATCGTGTATGCGGCAGTAAAATAGTCGTTAAAATACTGGTTATCGTTACTTATCCCTCCTACCCATAAACATGGATGTAAATACAATCCAGGACTTTGAGAGTCCCCGCTTTATTTCCTCCCTGTGCGAGTGCATGTAATTATTAGTACAATGAAACAAAAAAAAAGGAATTTTCTCCTTGGCCATTCCCAACTGTATAAAACGTGCAAATTACATTTCATCATAAATATATCTACCCAGCGGCGCAAGGATAATTAATGTATAAGCGCCGTAGAAATAAATGTACGAATAAAATTCGCAATAATCTAGCCGTATTATAAGTTATGCATGAAGTGGCATCATGACGTGTATGAGTCAAAAAGATTCGCATTTTTTCCTCGCATAGGGATGACATCGGGGAATACCTCCTACAGGAAAAACCCATAGAAATTTCTAAAAGAAAGTTTATTGGAAGCAAATTTAAATAATATATCTTATTGTAATAAATATTAACCAAATAATTATTTATTTAATTAATAATTTATTATAAATAATTATTTATAATGGATAAATAATTTAATTAAAATATATAAAATATAAAAAAATATAATTGATAATTAAATTACAAATAATTATTTACCAAGTCTATTATTATTATTATTATTATTATTATTGTTATTATTATTATTATCATTATCATTATCATTATCATTATCATTATTATTATTATTATTATTATTATTATTATTATTATTATTATTATTATTATTATTATTATCATCATCATTATCACTATTATTATCAATATTATCATTATTATCATTATTACTATTGTTATTAATAATCCCGGATCAATTTGGCAATGTTTCACAAGAACCAAGAACTCAGCGCATAAAATGAGAGTCGTCAATCTCACTTGTTCCTCCCCAAATCGCCCTCGTTGTTTTCTGCCTGCGATTCGAAGCACAAAGCGGGCGAAGAAAACCATTTGTATCAGCTATCCCATTTGTTTTATGCGATACGTTCAATCTGGAAATCCAACGCATTTGTATACAAAGAGAAAAGAATTTGCAGTCGAGCAGTCTCGGTCGTGTCTTTGAAATTGAGCCGGATCTTCGCGGAGTCTAATAGAAGGCACGAAACGAAGGCTTTGAGAGCATTCGCTCGTGCGAGAGAACGTGCAACGGTAAACAGCCACCTGTACAACTATTTAGGGCTTTTGGCAATTGCCTCGAGTGCCACGAGACCGGTCGGAATACAAACGTTGAATTTCCCCGCGTCTCGGGAGATTTTTAAGCTCTACGTGAGAGTTTTGCGCACTAACGCAACAAAAAATAACGCCGGCTACACTTTCCCTCGTCGAAGGAAACCACACCGGGGTTCTCTCTTTTTTATGGGTTTCGTATTAATAAAAAAAAAAATTTATTGATGACTCCCTTTGTGCTCTTTGTGCCACAACGGACTTAGTTTGCAGTAAACCGTAAAAGTAGCTGCAACGTCGCGTATGGTTCTTCCATAATAAAAAAAAAAAAATCCTCGTTCTTTCTCAGGGGGTTTATCGTGGACGTTCCCCTTTGTTACTTTTCCTCCCACTTTTGATTTTCATCCCCTGGCGGCAGACCAAATGAACGCTTTTCCAAAGAACGAAACTTTTATAGAAATATCGCGGGGCATCGCTAGGAACGGTACAGTTTCGTGCCGGATAGTGGATCCGAGCATAATTTTCACGCTTTGTTCCGTGGATACGACAAATATCTTCTGCGAACGTACTTTTTTTTTTCCACAATAGCGACAATGGACCTTAGCCATACTTCAAAACTTACTTCACGCTTTTGCCATATACATTCGTTTCCATGCAGAAGTTTCTATAGGGATCGCTGAAAAATAAATACATTGAAATTAAGAAACGTGGAGGATTCTCCGATTCGAGCTAAAAAAAAAAAGAAAACGGTATAATTTTCCTGGATTCCAATATACATTCATCCTCGGGCAACACCGGGACGAGATCACTTGGAAGCCGAATTATATTTCACGAAAATATATGTAATTATGAATATTTACTTGAATGCAAAAATATTGACATTGGAGAAAAATGATAATTAATAATTAAATATTACCTTTCGCAAAAGGATGATTTTAAAATGTTACAAATATATTTATTTATATTCGTATAAATGTTGGAATACATTTTAATACATTTATTAGATATTTTACACACACATATTATTTACGCGAATTAAAATTCGTTAAAAGATACAAAATTGATTCGAATAAATCGGACAATTTCTGTGTAATGGTGATTTATTTTTATATCTACACTTTTTTATTTATTTATTTATTTATGCAAATACTTTTCTACCGAATCTCGTATCGACCGGAATTGTTATCGAAAACAAAAGAATTTCCGCTACCAGTATTTTTACCATATCTCTGCATACACTCCAAGGAAAGAATTTGTTTCTGCATATTTCATTGCTTCCGATAGAAACGTATTTTATTCCGGAGGCTGTTATTTCTGACAAGTCAAGCGGTAGGAATAAATATTTCCTTCGCAGAACTCCGTGTCAGCCCTTAAACTGCATCTAATTCCTATTATTACCCCTTTGACCCTTTCACTCCTGATTTTTAAAATTTTTATTTTTGAAAAAAAAAATCGGGAATGCACTCTGGTAGATGTGAATAAAACAAAATATATATTCTGAAAAATTTTATTTTTGAAACTTTTTGAAAAAATCCTATGGGATTATGTATCCCAATTCTATTTCAATGGAATTTATAAAAATTAGGATTTTTCGAATCATTGCTTGGGATAAATATAATATAAATTTAGTACGATTTGGACAAAATTATAATTTCGTAAAATACCAATTGGATGGGACACATATGTCCCACACATACGTAAATTCGAGTCCCTGAAATCCACAATTGAATCCTGTGGTTTTGGAAATCCACGAAAAATAAAATTTTATTTTTCCCAAAGTGGCAAATTCTACAGGAGTCACTTCGAAAAATACGAAATTCATTATATTTGCAATAATTGCGATTCGAATTCTTACCGCGGAAACTGCTTCCGTTAAATGCGTCATCGTTAATAAAACGAATAAGTACTTAACTAACTCTCTTTTCAACTACATGAATTAAAACGTTCAGGATGTTTGTTCATCCTTGAGAAAATGCAGCCCCTTAAACCTCTCAACTTTTTCACCTCCTTTCTATTTTTCCTTTCCTTGAAACGAATTTCCATCTCAGGGGATTTCAAAGTACGTGCGCAGTTATATATAAATATACGGTAAACCGTGGTTTAATTAGAAACCCATGGACGTTAACACAGAGAACGCGGTAATACGAATAGCAGAAACGTGAATTATTATATATATATTATATGTATACATTTTCAAACCACAATTTGCCTGGAAATCTATAACATTCCAGCAAAGTGTTTGAGTGTCCAACATTTGAATACCGACCGACGTTCAAATGAAAGTTCCATGGTAGCGGCGAAAATAGAAACGTTCCAATTTGAATGGAAATTTTTGTTTTCCAAAATTACACCGGAATTTTGGAATAAACAATTTTTCGATCACTGAATATGGATCCGAAATGAAATTTTTCCGAAGGAAAAATAGCTTCGCTTGTCAAAAATGCGTTGCAAATGTTTCTCCCCCCCCCCCCCCCCCCCCCCCCCCAAAAAAAAATTACACCAACAATTTTGGAATAAACAATTTTTGGTTGACCAAATCCTAATCTAATGTCACATTTTGAAAATCTAAAATGGCGGGCCAAAGTTTGCTATCTTTTTTATTGTACTTCCGGACAGAAGAATCGGCGAAAGTTTCCAATTTCCCGAATCTTCCATTGATGAAACAAAAAAAATTCAGCCTTCGAAGTTTCCCGAAACGCGAGAAATTCGAAAGTTGCGGAATGAATACATGCGTCACATGACGAATCGTCGTACGGAGGAATAAAGTCGTTTCTCATGGAAGCTTTAATGTAACGCTATAAATTATATATATTTCAAGTTGAAATTCTCGGCAACATCTGCTTGCTCAATACTTTCCGCATTATCTCGAAGAAACATTGTGGCTTTAGTTGGAACAACCTTTCCTCCCCAAAATCTTGGGGGAAGCCCGTGCTGTGCCTCCACTGCCACGGTAATCCTCAATAATGGCGTTTGGGGGTTGAATACATTACCGTTTAACCCCTTCGTTCTTGCATTTAGTGACAGATCTTAACCCATTCGGGCCGATTTTTTTCGGACACGGTCTCCAAGAGCGAAATTCTATTTTTTTTTTTTCTTGGCGAGGCTATAAGACCGGATGCACTTGACCCATTCGAGCCGATTTTTTTCGAACGCGGTCCCCAAGAGCGAAATTCTTTAATTTTTTTTTTCTTTCTTGGCGAGGCTATAAGACCGGATGCACACCAGGTGTGCAATCGATCTCGAATGGGTTAAAGAGGATCACGAAAATGTAGAAAATTGTAATAAATTCGAGACAATTTTGGAAGAATCGTTTGTCAAAATATTATTTCAGAGACAAAGGATAATTCGAAAACCAAAAGCTATTTTTTAAATAAGTGTAATAATAAATAAAAAGTGTAAAAATAAATTATTCGCGGATACCATAAATATTGAATATAATGAGCATGCAAATGAAAATGCAAGTACAGCAAAAGTCTAGGCTAGAATTTCCAGTCTTACTGGTACTGGATTCGCAGTATTGCGAAACCTACATAAGCCAGACATTTCCTATATCTTCGCAATAGCCAGGGCCCTGGCTAAGCAAGATCGAAGCATGGGAATTTCTACGAAATGTTCCACGTGGGAATTACCTGACCGTGGTGGCGGCTATTTCCCATACCATTGCCGTACTTTAATTTCTACGTGGGAGAGTAGGCTGTAGCGTACAGTGTCACGGATTAAAGGAGGATTATGACCGGGTACTTCGGCGGCAGGGAAAAAATAAAGGCAGCCCCGAATGCACATACACGGTCGTTTATCGTATAAAGTGCAACAGAAAGAAGTGAGTGTTGAAACAAAGTAGGGGCGAAGTACAGTGACAAGCGAGAAGAGGAAAAGGAACAAGCGATTGTACTTTCGCAGTCTCGTTAACCCGTGCAACAATTCTCTGCGAACTGGAGGCACCCAGGACACACAGAGGCGAACATTGGAGCTACCAGGCGGAAACAAGCCCTCGAGTATTGAGAGAAGCTTTATCGTTGTTACAAATGTTACAGGATCGTTGATATCACAGTTTAAACGGTAAACATCGAAAGATACGCATCGCTATAACCTCATTCCCGGTTTATTCTCATTCCCTGTGAGTCCGTGCAAAAATCTGCGCGCCTCGTATTCGATATGAATATTTATAAACAGCCAGCGATAGTTTATGCGCAAGTATGCGGATTATAAGCTACGCGATTGCACGTTCGACAAAAATTTGTAATCGCGTAGAAGGGGATTTCCACTGCCTTCGTTGGCGTTTACCTTTACATGTACTTTCGAAGGAAAAAGGTTTGTTAATTTTGCAATGTTTCATTGTTTACGACGAGGGAGTGTTTTATTCCCGGAAGCTGTTGCTCCGGAGGATTTCGAGTGCCGGTGCAGCGACAGAAATAAATACCTGTCGTTCCATCGAGCAAATCAACACCTTAAAGGAGAAATTTTTAAAGCGTCACGTGACACGTAAGCGACCAACGAGTGAATTTTGGTTGGCACGTAAACAATCGACTTTAACACTATGCCGTCCGGTGGCACCAGTGCCATGCGAAAATTACCGGGCAAGCGCCGGTGGCACCACGTTGGTGCCATGCGAAAATTACCGGGCAAGCGCCGGTGACACCACGTTGGTGTCAGCAGGGCGTTAATTAGTTGGTTGCTTTGGACCCTTTGAAAATTTTCCTCGGGTGGTAGAAAATTGTCAAAGGGCAGAGTCGTTTGTGCCCGTACCTGGGGGTTAAAAACACCATAAAAAAATACCAGTTTCGTAAATTTTACAATAAACAAATTGTATTTTTGTATAAATTGTGCGACATTGTCACTGTGCGACCACATCGGAAGCAAAATAATATTGGGACTCCGGTCACACTTCGATATTTGTTTATTCTTTTTGGTCTTGGCTCTTAAATAGAGGGTTAATTAAGATTGAATTTGATTAATTTCAAGAAATTTTGAATCTCGATAAATATATATGGGATTTCACTATATAACTATTCGGATCGAAGTCGTATAAAAATTGGACAGGAATTTCATAATTGCCGATTGTGCGGTTTTGAGCTGGAATGTTTCAGGTCGCTGCACAATATCTGATGCATTTTCAGGGTTAATTTAAACCACCGTTCTGGTTCCATTAGGGTCTTGCTAGGATTCAATATTTTCAGAGTTAATTTAACCCATTTGCATCGTAAGCGTATATATGCACTCAATTTTGGATTAAAAATTGGGCGTATATATACGCTTATGACGCGAATGGGTTAAACCACCGGAATGGTAATTAAAATTAACCGTCAATATCCGGAGGGCCATTTCTCAATTCAACCCCCTCCTCAACCCCCAACCCCCAACTCAATTAACCCCCGGCACTCCAGACTTGAAAGTTTAATATTTAAAATTTTGAGTCTGGGTCATCTCTGGAGGACAAGGGTTGAGGATATTATTGGGCATCGATAGCCAATAATAAACAAGGGATTCGAGCAAAGTTGTACTTAATTTAGTTTATCGATTACCACAAAATGTCGAAAATATCAACAAGAAATATGAAACTACTTAACAGCGAAACTGGAGCCAGTCTTGTGCCGATATGAGTTTCTCATTGGAGTGAGAAAGACCCTTAACGTTGTCTTCACATCTCCCCCAGGCTGCTCCGTACATTCAGACATTCATTTCTACGCGGGCGAGTAAACCTACCCGCTCCGTACAAAAAGTAGCCCCCCGGGTGCAGCCTTCTTCCTGGAAAAGCTGCTGGAGAGTCTCTCGGAAAGATTTTCGGAGAGCTCGTCTCGCTAAGCAGATCCTCCCTCACGTTCCACCTTGGACCGTAATTCCAACGGAATCCGACATTGAAAAAAGTAGACTCTTGGACACTTCTCCGGATGCTAGGGTTTCTGGAGAGTCTTCCAAATTATTTCCAAATGCGCCTTCAAGGGAATTTTGAACTTAACCTTCACCAGGATAGACGACCCTTGGGGACACTTTTCTTCTTTTAAAATGCAAAAATTGTTTTACAAATTGTCTTCTTTGCGTATCTTACAAAAAATTGTGACACAGACAGTGGCGAATATCTTAGTCAATGGTACTAATTTTGGTCTACGA
This sequence comes from Gasteruption jaculator, assembly GCA_949825005.1. Classification (NCBI taxonomy): domain Eukaryota; kingdom Metazoa; phylum Arthropoda; class Insecta; order Hymenoptera; family Gasteruptiidae; genus Gasteruption; species Gasteruption jaculator. The sequence goes on from OX463776.1 coordinate 5,997,735, forward strand.
CTTTTGATCGTGAGAAAATTATTTAAGACGGTGCGTAATTAATGATAATTTTTTTTTTCTAAGATTAACGGCAAAATTATCGTCGTTAATTATGCACCGACAATCGAAAAGCAATTTTCAGAAATTATATTGCTGTGATAGAAAATTGCAACAATTTGTTAAACCTTCCCAAATTATTATCGAAGAGACTCTGTGATCTAATATTTTTTTCATTTCCAAAAATTAATAATATCTGATATTAGGTTGCTGCATAATTAACGACGATTATTTTGCCGTTAACCCTAGCAAAAAATCGTCATTTATTATGCACTAGCCTAATATCAAAAAATTTCAATTTCCGAAAAACCGGATGAAAGAGTCTCTTTAAAAATAATGTAAGTGTAATAAATTATTGCAATTTCATGTCAACGAGAATACGTTGGTCGAAATTATTCAGAGAAAGCAATAAAATCTCGAATTTGTTTCATGAATATTTAAATAATCGATAAATAAAATATCCTTTATTTAAATATTAGTCTTTGTCTTTATTTAAATACAACACTTGGGAATTATCCATTGCAGTCATTTTATATTAACAGTCTCTGACATTATGAAACTATTTTGTCCTGGTAAAAAGTTTTGACAGATCCTGCTTTAGACCTTGTACAAATTCTCGTTATCGCGAAACATTGAAAATGCGTATATTTGGTTCGGGAATAAAATTTATCCGTAATCTTATTTTTGAATAAATCATCCCCGTTCGAGCAGAAGCTGTGCGACATGGAAATTTGAGTTATTAACATTTTAATAGTTTTACTACCTCCGCCTGCACATCATTAAAATCCGCGTAACGACTGAATGCCTGTAGTAATAACATTTCGCGAAATTTATACTCACTGGCTGCAATATTTCCAAGTGAAGAGGGAGTTTGATATCATTTTATTATTAACAATGTATCCCCTTCGTAGCGTATTTTAACTATTTTATCTCCTTACACGTAGAGAAATACGCTATCGGAGAACTATTTTCACTTCGGTCCTCCTCCATTATGTCGTAGATCGTTAATGACATTATCCTCGCGTTATTTATTAATCATACTCGACATCAAACTTATATCCACCTGGATTACTTTCAGCCGGCAACGGAAATACGTCTTGGAGTCTCGCATTTTACTTGCTAATTTTCTCATTTCGCCTTTTGTGCAATAATATTTTAACATTCATCGAATTTTCTGTTTTTAAGTATTGTAACGTCAGATCTCATGTCGTATCTCAAGCGAACGAAGCTCAGCGGGCGACGAAGAATTAATAGTACGACAAAAGTCCCAAGAACTCGCTCATTTTCCCCGAGATTCGGAGATTCCGCTGGAAAAACTTTACTTTCCAACAAATACCTATCACGGATCTTTTCAACTTAGGAACGATCGTATGGCGGAAGTTTCGCCTCGAGGTGCAGGATTGAGCCCTCGGTAGCATTTTAAAACTGCCTGTTTCAAACTTTTGCCATATTTTGGTTTTTATGACTTTTGTTTCTGTCATTTAAGGGCTTCCTCTGTGCTCAAATGATAAAGACAAAGACAATAGAAACTCGTCGTCTCGGGGTTCTTGGAGGAAAGCAACATTATCATAAAGTCACGCAGAAATATGAAAATTTTGTCTGGTATCTATATTCATAATTAAAATCCTGAATCCAAACTTGGGTTTCATTACTTCTGTCTTTGTCTTTCTCGAAATTTCGGTCTCTCTCTCCCTCTCTAATTTTGTTTTTGGACACAAATAATAAACTTTTTGCAAAATTTACCTTCAAATGTGATACTGTGCTCATACAAGGACACCATTGGACTAAGATTAGAATTAGGAAATTCATTTTTATTCCCCAGTGTGACCAAGGAGATACATTTTGGTGACCGGATATCCTGCTCTTGACTTCTCAAAGTCCTCTAAACCTCCTAATAATAATAACTCTAATTTGCAAAAATAGGTGACACTAATTAATAACTAAAATTATGTTTCCTATTATTTTTTTTTACGAATCCATAATGGAATCTGAAAAGAGAGAGAAAGATAGATGGATACACTAACTTCAAGAAAGAGACAGACAGAAAAAATAAAATTACAGCACTGGCTCGGGATTTTAATTACTGATATAGATTTTTGAGGAAAAACAAAAACCAAATTTTTCTGGATTTTATCAATAAACTTATATGTGTTCCCTAAAGTTGAGTGAAAATAGTAACGGTGTCGCGGCTAATTTTACTTCGCAAAGGTGCAGGGACACTCGACCACTTGTACTTCCTTCAGGTCCATTCCGATATTACTCTCCTATCTGGGTCTAGATCTACCTTATAGCGTTTTCCCACTATGACACTAGAACAATAGATCTGCGGAATACGTCTTCCAGACATTGGAACAATACAGCTCTGAAATACGTACATTACACCTCTCTTGGAAACCGTGGGAGTCACCTAATGCCGAGAGTGACACACTTGGAGAGGTTTCCACGACTCCTCGGTCTCAGAGTCTGTCAAAATAAAGACCCTCCATTTCCTAAGACTCTGAATACGTCCAAGAAGTGACAAATGGTACGTCGAAAAATACGTAACCTTTCAAAACTCGAAAATTGGTTCCTGACCATTGTGTCAAAGGACAATCCCTTCACTTTTCACATATTTTTTTTTTTTCTGTGGAATCAGTCTACCATCGAATACATATTTCCGTATCGACTGAAGCCCAGTGTTGGGCGCAAGAAATATTTCTTTCTGTGCCAACTTTTGATTTAATCGACGGTTCCGAAACTCAAAAAAAAAATAAATAGAATTGCTCCAAAATCAAATTTGAATGGGAATGCGATTTCAGACAGTTATTTTCTAGTACATAAATAAATTTTGGGTGTATCGTACCAATCGATTTATGATCGACTATAATATTAATTTATAATTATAATCAATGATATTGTCAAAATTAATGAAAAATTATCATTAATAACTAAAAAAAAATAAATGTGTTAATATTACAGTCCAAATCAGGGAAAAAAATTATCTTCCGAATTCTATAGGCTTTTGCTACACTTCTGACGCAATTCCGACGGTGTATTCACGGGGTATGAATTAACAATTTCAAAGGAAAGTACGAACAGACCGGAATAATCCTCCCTCACCGATGCTTCGGTATATTTCCTTGATTTACGAAATGTTTGTCGGCTCTAAACATTTGTCAACATTTATTCACATATTTATTAAAGGCACACTGCCAGACCGTAATTTTACCGTGCAAATAGGGACTCGTAACATAACTCATCTCAAATTTCTCATACATACGCTGCCTTTACCGAGATGACTCGGTTTCTTCGATGCCATCGCAATGGGTAATAGGATATCCAGCGTTAATGGTTCGGTTGGACCATAAAAATTTGATTAATGCAACGAAAAATGGAGAACTGCTTCCACATACGGGTCAGCCTACATAGGAAACATATTTATATCATCGGGCCAAATTACGTGCACTTTCCCTACGATAAAAGTCCGGTCGACGCTTTGAAGCGCGTGATTGAGTCCTTACCGATGCGCTCGTACCGTCCTACCGTCATTACTATGCAAGGGGGTCCTTTGGACTTCCCCGTTTCGAATCAATTTTGAATTCGACTGTTTGTCGATTCATCAACGAAATTCGAGTTGGAGGATTTGATTACAGCGTTGAATTTGATTGCAGAAGGTATACCGTGCAAGCAGTGCCGGACTTGCACGGCACTTGATACGCGCGATGTTCGTTTCGCCATTTGCCAACTGCATAAAATATTGCAATTATCAATACGTCATCGTTATTCCTCCCGAGCAGGGAATGACATTTTCGCGGTGACGTCAATCGAACCTCACGGGCACGCGCCCTGCAACGATTTTCTGTCGAGCGACGATCGTTTCCCGAAGGTTTGGGCAAAATCGGTCCGTAAAGGCGCCGCCTATCGGAACGAAACGTAACTAAAATCCTTACCCGTCACCTCGTGAACGTAAATCGTGAGTATCGCGTCGATAGGTCCGGTGGTTCGTCGGTGATGATGCGGTTTACTCCCCTCGATGGATTTTCCGCGTATGAAGATGGATGATCAATTATGTTCCGTTTTAACCTTCGCGAGTTTGTTTGGGTAGAATTTCGAAAATTCGACTGCACAGTAGTGGCAATGGGGAATCAACGAGAAACTGTCGAAATCCTGCACACTATTTCAGGATCGACCTCTTGTAGCGCAACTAACCGCCAGGATTGGGCTCTATTTACCTCTCATTCGACGGTACACATATTCGGTGGTAGGTGAGGTTTCGAGCAATAATCCGGCATGCATGTTTAAACAAATCCCGTGATCCTTAACCGGGTGTACGCGTAGCTAGTTTTGGATTCATTGCATACTCTGCCGCTATTCTGGAAAAAAATTTCCGTTCCATTTTGACCGAGAGCCGCCGTAGAAATGAACGCGTGACGAAAATCGGATATTAGGAGCGATTCGTGGCCACGATTTTCGCGAAAACGGGACAAAAGGAATAAAAGTCCAAGGAATATTATAATAGAAAAAATAATATTAGCTAATAAAAATATAATTAAGGGTGGGTTACAAATTTAAAAAAGAAAACTATAAATTAAGAAAAATCCGTAAATTTTCAAAATAACTTGGTCTTCGTTCTATCCGACGAAAAATCGCTTTCGATAATATTTGTGGAATTACCATGTCGAACCAATCAATGCATTTGCATGGAAAAGAATGAGTATGCGTAAAAAGTCGTGACCGTATCGCGAAATACGTCATCGAATCGTACATTCGTTTTTAGGAGCGTATGTAAAGTTGATTGTATTCGAATAAACATTATGCTTATCTCCGGAACACGATGACACATTATTCGCTCGTACTTGTCAAATTTCAACGAGCCGGACGAGAAGAGACTCGGCGTTCGATCGTGGGTGTTGAATAATCGCAATTGCACGGCGCACGAGCATCGGTCGGGGTAGAAATGGTATTCTGAGGTATACTTTATGGTAGGAAATACTATACTGAGTGTTTTTCATTTTTTTATTTATTTTTTTTTTGTTCATAACAATTTTCATTATTTTGGTGGAAATAATTAAAAATGCTCAGTATAGTATTTTATTTTCCTTATTCAGGATAGTATTTTTTTGGTATTATTAATAGGTATAGTATTTATTTTTTAAAAATAGAAATAATAAAATTAATATCTTAATAATATTATATTTGAGAAGAAATTTTGTAACTTCCGGCTTTTTTTTTTGTAATTTTATATTATTTTCGTTTATGACTCTGCTATTATTTGTCGCGAGTGAAATTTTATTATTTATTTTCATGGAAAATTCTATAAACTGTTTTTCTCCGTCCATAAAATTTGCTGGAATCGCGGAAACAAATATTTCATACTCGGAGAAGTCAAATTTGGGCATGAAATGACCCAGACTCGCAAAAGCGGGACAAAAGTAACGAAAGTCCAAAGAATATTTGGAAAAATCGTTAAAAATATATAAATATATATAATTAAGAATGGACTAAAAATTAAAAAAAAAACTATTAATTAAGAAAAATCTATAAATTATCGTATACGACAATTCTTTGCCAGCGAATCGGCAGGAATTTTCAATTCCATCTTCCACTTTGGAAATACTAATTCTCGAAGCTTTTGCTACGGAAGCTCCGAACTATTCCCACGGGATACGCGACAACCCCTTAAAAATGATTACGCGAGTAACTTTCGCGGAACTTTCTGCTGTCGTTTTCTTCTGGGAGAAAAGTCTTTCCAAACAGTACGGCCATATATTTTTAAATTCAATAATATCAGATTTCATACATCGGGAGGCTGTTTGACCTACTTATATATTTCCCAGAAATGAATTAAATGTAATCGCAAATGAAGTTTTCTCGTGGAAGACGACCTCCTTCCCAGGGAGAAACGGGGGCCAGATAACGAACGGGGAAAAAAATATGGAAACGTGGGAGGCAGGCAAGAGCGTCTAATGGGATTTTACAGTTGGTATAACTGCGATGACGTTATAGAAGTTTGGCTTGTAAGCCAAAATTTTGCTGCTCGCCGTAGTAAAACATTCGGTGGAAACAACTTGGCTTGAGCTGACGCGCATCGTTAACTCGAAAGACAAACTTGACGCACTCAGCGAGACTTTATCACCTCTGTTTCTTGGGAGCTCCGAGGATTCACGGCCCCATTTGGTATTCAAAATGCAGCGAATAGCATTGCACGGCATCGTCTTCGGTGGAATAGGAAAATGTATTGCTTTCTGCTAAAACGTCCGAAGTTACCGCTAGAAATTCGAGTTGGGAGGCTGAAATCCGGAAAATATGGGCCCAAGGTAGATTTTTTTAGGCCCTTCGGGTGCGAGACGACGAAGAAAGGGGTGCCATTTTTTTTTCCTCGTGGCATACGTAACGAAAAAAGAAAAAAAAATTAAAGCACAAATTATTCAATTTCTAGTAAAGTTAATGACGAAAGTAGTTGGAATAACAATAAATATAGTTAAAATTACTAGAAATGTATAATGGATAAATTATTCAACTGCAGTAGTAGCTAGAATTATTGGAAATTTTTTTTTTTTCAGCGTGTGTGCATTTTAATAATAATTAATATTTGCTAATTATTAATTACTAATTAATTATGTCACGCCGCAAAGTTGAATATTTCATTATCTTTGTATTTCCTGAAAATTCGTCTCGGGTAATTAATAATTATTGTTTAATAATTGTTTGCGTCCCGGCCTAAAATAAATCACTTCATTTACTTTTTATTCAGTAATTTAACAAATATTAAATTATCGAACATTTACGTAAACTATTCAATTGAAGAAATTTTTAATAAATTTCCGAAATCGTACACTACTTCGCTAAATTTTATGTGGAGAAAATTTCTATACCAGGATGGGCCCTTTTCCTTTCATATTTTTAATTTCTCGCTTCAATAGGAGTGGGTATTTAAAATGAGAAACGCTAATGTGGGTTGCCCAAAAATTTGCAGCTTACCCGGTAACTTTGTTCCCCTTAGAAAGGGGAAAAAGGCAAGCTCGGGAAAAATGTTTATGCGACAGCGGGTTTCCATTTAAATGGTAAAATGCGTCCGCTCGTTTCATTTTCTCTGCGAGAGCCACATGGAAAACGTTCTCCACACGCAGCTCTTTCCGCGGGGCAGCAAACGAGATTAACTATATCACCTTTCTATGAATTGATGGATTGAAAGAAAAAAAAAAAAAAAGTGATTGAAACAGTTGTCGTTATTCGGTACCACAAAAGGTCCTGGCACGGCTCTAACAAGTGGATATTTTGTGTTTTTCGATATTGCTGCTCGTATCCAGTGGAGTAGCTTCTATCGATTCCGCGCGATTTCTATTTGTTACTCCCGCAGTTTGAAAAAGAGCGTGCGACAAAAATCGAAGGAAGTCGTCGAACCTCTTGAAATCTTTTTCTGGATTTTTTAAATCAATGTCCAAGGAATAACTCGATTTCCTCCAGAATTTCTCCCAAACGGGATAAGATGAAAAATAAGTCGACTCTTGTTTTAAAAAAAAAATTAAATCCAAATTCGTGTTTTTCTAAAAATGTTTCCATTTTTTCTTTAATAAAAAAAGTTTCATATTTAATAATAAATGTAAATATGGTTAACAATTGTAAAAATTGATTCCCCATTTTCCAACAGCGTTGGTAAAAATTAAAAAAAAAATGATATATTTTCAAAAATTGTTGAAAACATTTTTCTTATTGACTTTCGGCCGACAATTCTGCTCGATCGACGCGAATTTTTCAACGCTCTTTGCAGAAGGATTGAATAACTTTTATGGACTGACTATTGGAAAAATGCCAGCTGCCTTTTTTTTGGAAAGTAGAAGGTAGGGACGACTCTCGCAATTGACGTAAGTGACCATAGAATTGGAAATTTCAGTTTCGGAGGTTCTCCAAAATACCGTGAGTGGATTAGCTGCGTATATGACGGAAAACTAATAACAAAAGTGACTATTAGGTTGATGTAAAAATTAGCATATGTGCATTTGCTCTCCAAATCAGTGCTCTCAAGCGCGAATGACATGTATTCGAAAAAATTTCCATAATAATGGGGAAAATGTCATTGCATACCCCGTATACCGGTAAACAATAATAAATAAAAACGAAAAATAATTACAATGGATTGGATGACACGAACAAAAGTAAAAATGTTGTAGAGAAAAAAAATTATGGAGAAATTAGTACTAATTTTGCTTCATAGACGGACTTCTTAGAATACGAGAAAAGAAATTCTAATTTTCTTATTTACTAATTTTTTTTATGCCACGGGAACATCATAAATTTGAAAAAATTATTCTGGAAATTCCAACCTTAAGAAATTTAATAAACTGGTGACAGTGAAATTTTACTAAACGGTGGAGGAATTACTAAAATTATCAAATTATCAAATTTACTAACTTTTATTAACAAACGGGTAGTAATGAAAAATTAGCGAATTGCCAAATTGACCAATTTTTAAAGTTGACAATGACAACATTGGCAAATTGAATAATTTTTATTGCCAAAAACTTGGCAATGCAAAAAAAAAAATTAATAAACCGCAAAATTTACTAATTCTTATCAGCAAAAAGGCAGTAACTATCACTAATATCGTGATTACCATTCTCTACAAATTAGAAACGGTACTTGAAATTTTTTGTACGTCACCAATTTCATAATTTGAGTGAAGATTAGCTCAGCTCTCCGAGTAAATTCGTGAAATAATGAAATTGCATAATAAAGTGCTGATTTACATTTAAAAAATGTACGTAGTTGGTTTCAATGGAAATGTCTTACCCGTGCAGATAATCAAAGCGTAAGAAAAAAATCTGAGGCAGATTTTACAACATTGCTGACGATTCCTCGCTCCCGAACGTGTAAATACGGCACAAACTTTTGCCGTGCTATCCTTTCCTACGTGAGCAAAATTCCTAGTTTCCCTCTATCGCAGGAAAAGACCGGGACTCATAATTGCGTTGTACTACATCACTTTTGTAACTTTGCAACACCTTCGTATAGAAAAGTTGCGTGAAACTGACAAGCATTTTTCAACATTGCATGTCCCGCCTCTTACGACTCTCACATGATTTTCACTTCTCACCCTCGATTACGGCTCCTGGACCGGCTTCTCGTTCCTTTACCGCATAAAATGTATCAATTCAATGGGATATTGACATTTCTATAGAAGAATATAAAACATAAAAGAATATCAAACTCTATCTAGCTTCCATTTACGAAATCTCTTACAATTTGTCATTTCGAAGTCCAGATTTCGCAGTAGATGGGTCGAAAAGGCATTTCAAAGTTCGATTGGTCCAGCACCGACAAAATTGCACAGTACCATAAAATTCAGTAGATCCGAGACACGAGGAATATTTCTGGGTGGTAATCTTAGAAATTCACGACACTTTGCGGCAGGAACTTTATTGTATTGACAAAAATAATATTGGGTAGTTTAATAATGTATATTTTGCACCAAAAAAAATTGTGGGCTTCGGTAGAAAAGTGCACTAAGAAAAAAAAAAAAAATTTAATTTGAACACTTTCCGATCAACGTGTCGGTAATTGTGAAAGCGACCTTACTCAAAAATATGAAAAAATGTATTTTTCCCATATTTCGTATTTTTATTTCAATTAAAATACCGTGAAATTAGTTTAGAAAAGTCACATAAACTTTCTAATAAAATGTATTTTTATTTATTTTTTTTTAATAATTATTGACACGTCATTTTTTAATAATTCAATTAATTGTGAAAGTGATTTTAGCCATTTGACGTTACAAAAAAAACACACAATTTCTTAAAAACTACAAATACAATTTTCGAATCAATGAAAATCTTTAAATTTTAATTTTACATTATCATTAATTCTCACATTTACGTTATACTTTGTTATTTAATTAACAAAACTCGTTTTTTTTGTACATGCATTTGCAAAAAATTTGAATATCTAAAAAAAAAAGTGGTTCATGATTGAGGCCACTTTCGCAATCACCGGCACAAATGTATCATCGATTCGAATAATATTGATCAATTGGAAATTCACAACAAGACAATTTCGTCGCAGGTTTTCTCTCTCAGTGTTGCACTTATTATACATTTTATCGTATCACAATATTTATTATTTATAAAATATACTGTAATTAAATCACAGCCTAATGATCCAATGATCAGAATTCGATAATGAAAGGTTTGCATGTGCAGCTTTTTCCCTGACAGATGTATAAAATAAAATTGGCAATGTAATTATACCAATCTGGGAATTTGTATAATTTTTTTTTTTCACTTTTATCGCTCTTACGCGAAAACAAATCTAATGGCAAATGCATAACTTATAAATTTCCGCGACGATCTTTAAGCAATTTTTCAAAATTCCAAGGAACGAAAAAATAATGGATTTATCAACAAAAAAAAAAGAATAATAAGCATCAAGTCACAAACTGCTAATTGCCCAATTCCTTATAGTTTCCTTAATTACTAATTAACTAATTTCCACGTCAAACTTTTCAGCTAATATCTACAAACAATTTTTGAAAATTCGAGGGAACGAAAACTGAGAATCAACGACCCCCCCCAAAAAAAAGGATTATTAGTACCCAGTCAGTAACCGCTAATTATCAAATTCCTTATAATTCCACTAATTGCTATTTAACTACGGCTTCCACACAGTTGCCTTCGGAATAACTTCGAGCCCGAACCACTTCGAACTAATTTCTCATCGAGCTAACATTTTACCCTAATCGCTATCGTCACCAAGAGAGAGGGTACCTTTGGTGTCACGGTGACGCTAAATTTCAAAAACTCAAACTATCGCTGAATTTTTTTTTTTTTTAATTTTTTTTTCACACCGTACTTCCCCGGCGTTAAACTTCCCTCCCAACTTCTGCCATACTTCGCCGAGTATATTTCCCTTTAAGACAAAAATTCATTGATACACGGAACCGGGGGTGAAAAAAAAAATAAATAAATAAAAGAGCGCTAATAAAGTTACTCTTTAACGAAACTTCGCGAGGCTCTCGCTCGATCGGATTCGAGGTAGAAATTTCGCTGATAACGACACGCATTAAAAATAAGGGCGAAAGGATTGGAAAGTGTTTTGGTCTGCTCGTATCGGAGACTCGTCTCTTTTTATCTACCGAGGGGTGTGTCGTTGCGCGGGAGAGTCACGATACGTTTAAATAAACGCCTTTTAAATTTTTGGGAACGTGTTTGGAGGTACCTCCTTTTCTTTCTTCTTGCAAATATAGCGCGAGCTGGCGAACGTGCGATCGAAAACATTCGCGATTAATATCGAGACCTTCGAGAATAATTATTCTTCCTTTTTTTTTCTTTTCCTTGCGAAAGATCAACCAAGAGAAAGAGCGCCGCGCTCTCGTTCTCTCGACTCCGCGAGACGAGAGTGCACTGCGTACTTCTCGGAAACCAACCCCCGATGTACCACCACCGAACCCAGCATCCATCCAGTCCTCCTGAATCCAACCCTCTACAACCTACCAACCTACCAACCTATCTACCTACCTACCTACCTACCTACCTACCTACCTACCTACCTACCTAGTGCCTACCTACATACCTACGTACCTACGTACCTACCTTTACCCACCAACATCTACCCACTAGAGAGATCTTTCGTTTTCTCCATCCCACGTTCTCTTTCACTAGTGCGGTAAGCCTCACCTTCCTCGCGTTCACGCTATCTATACGTACGTACACCTTTACCTGCCGTCATCAAAGCTGATCTACTTCACCGCCTTCCTCTATCTTTCTTTCTCTCTTTATTACCGTTTATTTACCCTCCCTTCTATTCTTCAAATTAAGTCTTTCGCCAGTTTCCCATACGTTCGTCTAGTCATTGGGAATAGAAAGGTGTGTAGATTCTAGAGTGGCCCCTTCGAGACGGCAATTTTTTTCGAACACGGTCCCCAAGAACGAAATTTTTTTTTTTTTCTTTCTTAGCGAGGTTGTGAGACATGGGGCAGAAGTGAGGAAATACGGTTACTGGATGTAGAGGCTCGTATGGTCGGTTCTCGCTACGGGAGCACTCGAGGATTAATTTCCAAGACAATGTAATGAACGCCATCCCTTAACTTCTAGGGGAAATTCTTCAGAAATTGTTTTCATGGGGTTAAACCTGCACTTGGACGAATTCGATCAGTGGAAGTAGCAGAGCTTTGTCATACTTTGGTTCTTTCCCGAAACCCACACGCGTAGAAATTTGGTCGATGGAAGTAGGTCTTTGTAGACCTTTGCCATACTTTCGATTTTTTTCTGAAATCTACCCGCGAACCTATTTGATCAGTAGAGATAGACCTTTGCCATACTTTCGCTTTTTTCCTGAAACGTAATGACTTCTCACGGTGCAGTGCATTGTCCAAATTGACTGTCGACTGAAATTAAACCCATTTAGTAGTTTGCTATGCACTTATCTGGTAATTAGGGATAGAAGGATACGCAAATTCTCGAGTAGGAAATGCGGTTGTATAGTTTCGAGTCATATGTAATCAGTTTTCGCTACAGAAACAGTCAAAGGGATGACGTGAAGTGAATTCCAAGACCTTCTGATAAACGCGAATTCTAAGCTTTAAAAAAAAAATCCTTATAAAACGCAAAAGCCTAAAACAATTTCTTTTCGAATTTCCTTCAAGTGCGAGCAAAATCGGTCCATGAATATAAAAGCTAGTAGTTAAACATCAGCGCCACCTATCGTGACGAAACCTAACTAAAAACCTTACTTACCACCTTAACAACGGACGCCGTAAATACGATCTCGATAGGTCCAGTTGTTTGTCAGTGATGATGCGGTTTACCCACGCAGAATGGATTTTATGGATAAAAACGAAATCCTGTATACGCATGATTTAGAATCATACGTGGTTGCCTCTTGGTGGAGGAACGGTTGAGGGGATAAGTATCAGGATGACCTGGTAAACAAATAAATTCATCTAGCGAGCAACATAGCAATTTCTAACGTTCTGAGGAAAGTCCTCTATAAATAACAGTAATGGGAGCGGACCTATAAGCGACCGGATTTGATCCGTGGCAGCAGTAAAAGGCTATAACCCCGGATCTCTTTGCCATACTTATTTTCGTCCTGGGACGTGTTGACTCCCTACGGCATAGTGATCGGTCCTTATAAATAAGGGATATTGTCGAGATTGCTCATCAGTTGGATCGTTTCCAGAGAAACACGGTCTCTGCGTGCATTCAGTTGTGGTTAGATAAGGGAAACATGCAAACAGAACGCAGGGGATGCTGCTTTCGACCGGAAGTCACTTGAGGATGATATTTGTGACCATCAATCATACGAAATTGCTACGTTGTGTCCCAACAATAGATCGGCAGACAATTAGCTTTTAATTTAACAATAATCGATGTCCTGGAAAATTTTTAGTTGGTCATTATTGTACAGGGTGGACCACGGAACGTGGTCGGCTCGGGTAATTCTTCTATTTGCAGGCCGATCGCGAAAAAGAAAAACATTTGTTTTCTAATATTGCTGAATTTGAAGCTAGATTCAAAATGGATACGATCAATTTGTTGTTACAAAAATCAAAGTAGCTTTAAAAATTATTTTTAAATATTATAAAATGAGGATTGGGGACAAAATTGTTACAATCACTCAACGACTCTCTTTGGATACATACCTTATCAAATAAAAAAAAATCTCAATCCGCCTACCAACAGCTTAATCGTTCAAGTTGACCGCGTTCTTTGACCCACTCTGTAGGATGAATATATTAAATACATCCTCGTCTAATTTTTTTTTTCAACTTATTTCATTATTATTGTAATAGAGGAAATTAATTTCTGCAATTTCGCAATAGTTTCGGTCCAACGGTATCCTGGGGTACCAATTGACATCCTTCTTAAGGTGACAATTATCGGTAAATTATTAATATATATTATTAGCGAATTCGCAGAGCGCGTTGTTTATCCAAAAACCAGCTGACAATGAGCTTTCCGGTGTCAGCCGGAGTAGGTCAAAATATCAGAAGCGATATTAATTACAGCGAGCAGCTTTCATGCTGGGAAATAAAGAAACAGAAGGATTTGGAACGGCGCTGAAATGAAAAAAGCTGTACAAGATTTGATACACTCGGAACGGAACGCAGTCGTTACGAGAATGGTTGCAGCGAGAAATTGTGGCTGCAATAACTAAACAATCATCTGCCCCGAATTATTTTTCACCTATTTTTAGATAGTTTTTGCAAAACGAAACGTGACGTGACGTGACATTTCTAAGACGATATAATCCGTATCTCAATAGTTTTTTTTATCTTCGCATAAACAATTATCTGCCCTGAATTATTTTTCGCTTATTTCTGTACAGTTTTAGCAAAACGAAACGTGACGTGACATTTCTAAGACCGCATAAGATTTTTCGTATCTTTGCATATACCCGCAAAAATAAAGTCAGTCAACAATTAATGATGCAATTTCGGCTGCACCTTCTTGTTTCCGATTGAGCCGAATCCCTCGCAATTACCAATCCGTGACGCGATGTCACGTCACGCGCAGCAATTGCTTCAACAACAACAACACTATTCGGCTGGAATAAGCATCTTCGATCAGAAGCAATTTGTAACTCGACTCTCGGTTTCACATTTCCGATGCACTCAATCCCGGCTCCTGCCCAGTGACGAGAGCGATTGCTCATCTTCGCCGGTACTTCTTTGGCCGAGCCCACGAGCCCAGGAATCCCACAAAAACAAAATTATCCCCCGTCACGTTTCCAACTTATTCGTTTCGGTCCCCGTTGTCGCGAATAATGCCGTCGACTTGGCTCGCCAATGACGTCATAGGTCACCCGGTTCATTTAACGCACGCGTTCGTGGGAAAACTCGAGTTCGGATTATTGGCAAAGGGGAAAATTCCCATAACAATAAGTTATCTGCGACCTTGGCGCGTTACGATATCGCCCAGCGTTCGATAAAGTCTGACACGCATGGTGCCCGGGGGAGAAAAAAAGAAAAAGCTCAACCACCACCGATGGTTTGTGAAACGTCTTGGGGTGAGCAGTTCCTTCGTCTTAATCCGTTTATCCGGAGACTCGAGAAATTCTGGTCCATTCGGGGCAGAGATAAGGTCACTCTCCCCGGGTCGTTGTGTCGATATCAGTGGGCCAAAAGTCACCGATATAATTCTAAACATCAAATTGGATTTGCCCCCCACACCCTTACGCTAAAATCAGTTACGTGGACCGACGTTACAGGCTGGTGTCATTAATTTGCAGTCCTGCCTATTACGTATTGTTTTATGACTTTCGTTCCCGGAGTGAGTCCGGGAGGATTTATGCATTCGCATTCCGCATAGAAATGAGAGCATAGACCGGCGGGATCCTGGAACCGAATTCCAAATTTGAAAATTCGGACAACCCAGATTTGTCGTCTCCTCTCTTTTCAAGCTTTTCAATGGGATTGCATTTCATTCGGAAAGAGTCCGTGGCGACAAATAGGTGGAGCTGTCGCGCGCCATAATAAAAAGGACAGGAAAGTCTCATTTGTCGCGGCAGGAAATGAACTTTTAACCGACTTCATAACGCGGGAAATGAACATTTCCGTTTTGTAAATGCGAAACCGTGAAAATCACGGGCTGGCGCGAGGCTGATTTTTGCGATATTGTATTTTTCAGGATGTTTCAATTTTTTTCTTTTTTTAACAGTACTCGAACCGCGGTGTCATATTCGAACTTTGAAATTTACGCTGTTGCAAAATTCAATGTTTTCCTTTAATTGTTAAATTATGTTACCCGATAAAATAAATAAATAAATACATAATTTCAATTGAAAAAGAAAAGTTCGTAGTTTTATGGAAATACAAAATCTTTTTTTTTTTTAATTCAATATATTTCCAATTTCTTTTCATAAAATTAAATATAATTTAATTTTCTTTAAAGAAAAATTGTCCAGTACATAAAAGCTTGATTTGCAATAGGTTAAATTTTTATATACATTTTTTACACTACGAAATCCATTGAAATGAATTTCTAGTAAATTCTAACTATTGCTGCAACTGAATATGGCATCAACCAAATATTTCTGGTAATTTTAACTACATTTATTGTTATTCCAACTATTTTGATGATTGCGACAACTAAAAAGCTAAATAATTAGTGCACCGAAAAAATTAAGGCACTAATTATTTCATTTTTAGTTGACTCAACCATAAAAATTGTCGGAACAATATATTATAATAATAAATTCATTATAATTTACATTTATTATAATAATAATAAATAATCTACATTTATTATTATATTACTACACATATATTATTGATGCCATATTTAACTATAATGATAATTAGAATTACTATATATATTTTTTCCGGTGTGTCTTAATTTTTTCTTCGGTGGGCTTCGAAGCTCCGGCAGGAAGATTTTTCCGAAGTGCCTTTCAATTAGCTGTGTTCCCTCCGTTATCTTATCAAGTTGGCTTCGGAGCTAAGCAGGAAACTAAATTCACTTATCGCTCTTCTCTTCCAAGGGGATTACCGAAAAATTCTGTAGTAATTACTTCCGAAAGCTCCACGCTACAGTGTAATCATCACTTTACTACCTCCAAAAGCTATATCGGGTTGTAAGTGGAAAGTTATTCTATCGTATAATTAATAAAATTTGACCTTACTTTGGTTTAATGCAAATAGCCGCTTAATGGGGGTAATTTCAACTCCAGTATTACTCAGCTGCAGTTAAACGGAGGTAGTTTTGCGTTTATTTACGCAGGTCTGAGTTCGCTGCGTTAATAACGTTGACATTTTTATGTCGTAACTCGTAAATAAAATACCCGGCCAAGTAAACAATTACATCTAAATTCAATTTTTATGCAAATATTCTGTTATTTTATGTAACTGCATTTTCCAACCCGGGTCGGTCAAAATTAAAATGTAGCGAGAGTCTAGGAAAGACAAACGAATGTATGGCAAGAGTCTGGATCCTCCGTTTCACGAAAATGATTAATCCAAAATTGAAATTCATTTTTGAAAATTTCCAGATAATCAATAATAATTTTATTTTTAGCGAATTTTTTTTTTTTTTTTGAACAATTGTGAATGTCAATTTTTTTGTTTGCAACAATACCTAAAATTAGCAGATATTTTTCTATCTCGGTACAGATGCACAATATGCAAATTTCAAATTTTCCTTCTTTTTTACCTTTTAAAATCATTGTCTCATTTTTTTGGGAGGGTAAGGGTAAGTGCTTACATTGCAGGGGGTTGTTAAATACGCGGGTGATCCAAATCGAAAGAAAGTAACTGCAAATGAGGGCAAGTTCAAAACGTGTATCTGTAGATGGTACACGGGATATCGGAAATTGATATTCTCGCAGGTGCAAGGGGGATGTTTTGCACGGCGATTCAATTAACATTTCGATAATTCAGTTAATCAAATACAAATACACGAGGGTGCCGGTCGGAAAGCGCGCGTACACAAATTGTAAACCCAATATCACTGCAGCGTGTAAAAATAGTTATGGACGTTATAAATGTCAAACGTTATTCGTCGTTCCAGCGGATTTGCGATATTTGCTCGATAAGGCAAACGCAATGCTCGTGCAATCCCATTTTTCCCTCTTACGATCGCGAAATAGAATTACTCTCACTGGGCAGTGTTTCCAAAGAATGCAGAAGAATCCCGGAGTTCATCCGGACTCCGGATCGGCCTAAGACGGTATTAGAAAAGGATTCACGACAAGAAAGTGCTCGAAAGGCAGAGACGAACCGAGAACAACATCTGCCAATAACGGTTTATTTTGATGATTTTCTTGGAAATGGAGAGTCTAAAGATAAAACTAAATTTACATTTAACTACCGCCGTCCCAGTTCTCGGTCAAGCTTTTAGCGTCACGTTGCAATCTAGTTTCCGTCGTGTTTCGAAGGAACGCGATAATAGAAGGTGTGTGCGGCTTCCAAATAAGACCGTCTCGGCTTCGCTAATTTGTCATTCTGAAATTTCGAGTACGCTCGAATCTCAAGCCCTTCGACGAGTCGGGACTAGAGACGCTCTAGAACTTTTTGACAAAATACACCACGTCCGTGGGTCGCTGTCGTTGGCTGCCGGGGCAGTGAGTATTCGCCCCAAGCTCGCGTCCAGTGGAGACTCGCCTTCGCGCTTGTATAACCTCTTCGGGGACGATTTTTTTATGGCGAGAAAAAAATTACTTAATAGTTTGGTTTTTTTTGGTTAGTGGGTTTTTTTCCCCGATTTACCAGTGCAGCCAAAATAAAAAATTTTTATTTAATATAAAAAAATTATCGATTACATTTTAAAATCGAATTTTATCATTTAAAAGTGTTTCTTCTCAGTAGAAGGGTGCGTTGTATGCATAAGTACGAAAAATGATAAGTACACTTTTTTCATTTTGATGAGTTAACACACACTTAACCCTCTCGACCGAGACGACGATACACGTGTTCTTTGAGGGTATGCGTTTTCCTAATTTTATTTCTGCACTTATCTCCACAATGGGTGCTCAAAATGACCCTCTTGAATCTCAACAGAAGCTCGTAAACGTCTGGTCATCGATCTTCCTACCCCTTCGACACGTCCAAGGGTTGCTCGCGCGTTTGTTAGAAAGCCTTGATAGATTCGTTGGATTTCCCTGAAAGGACGGCTTCTTTTCGACTTTGATTTACAAGTATTTTAGCAGGTTAATGATTGACAAGTACTTTAGTGGGTTAATAATTTACAAATAAATAACTGACGGTAAACAATTAGCCGTGAAATCCTATGGGAGGGATGTAATCGATCCTTTCGCTGTTTGTCACCCTTGCGTGGTCGGACACAGTCAAAGGGAATGGCCGATTCGGTACCAGCTCGAGCTTTTGTGCATATCGAAGTCAGTGTTGTTGCAGATTAAAGCCCGTTTGCATTTCCTTCTTTCCAGTTTTTCTGTCATACTTCGTGTGTCAAAGCAACAATTGCATTCAAGTATTTCGTTCTCGTGCGAAAAAAAGAGCAAACGAATCGACGTGCAATCGATGCCAAATCCTTGCTCGTCTTTTGCCGTTGCATCCAGAGAAACAAATTTTGAGAAACTCAAATTGAACATTTTCTTTGACCAGTCTGGTCCAGACTTTTGCGATGCACCCTCGTACTTGAAATCACCATAGGCTGGTCAAGTAGAAATTTTGGTTGCAAATTGTCACCGTTGACTTGCGAGTCAAGCGGATTACCGTGGGAACCTTTGTTTACAGTCGGAGATCTAAGCCGTGACAAAGTAGATGCACCTGGTTGCATGTACCTGCGTGCGTTTCATCTCTCCGAGGTGTACCTTTGTGCTTCTCCATATATTCATATATGTATTACTACGTCATGCTTTACGGTCAACCCGCGTTAATCCAGTCTTATGCCCTATCAAATGATACATATTCAACGCGGAAATGAGATATCGTGGACGTCGCAACGCGAGGACGATGCGGAAGGATAAAAATGATGATCCTGAAAAATTCGAAAGAGGAGTCAAGTTTCGGGTCGGTTTTGTCGAACAATTTTGAAATGTAGTTGCGAATCAAAAATGTTTCTGAAATCAAGTTTTGGGTCTGGTCACTGAAAAAAGAAATGCTCTATATTTTAACCAACCGCATTAGCGCGATTGGAAAAACAAAAAATATTCATTCAACAGGAATAACGATGCGTCGAGTATTCGATCGATTTGTTCAAGAATATTTGTCGTTGGTTCGGTGACAAAATTAGATGGAACATAGGTTTGTGGCAGACCCTGACAATTTTGTTCTTGAACCGATAATATTTGTTTTCTGCGTTTTATCGAAAAATTTTTAAAATATTTTTGAAACGGCGTGAAATGCCAAAAATAAAATGTATACAATAAATATTATTGTAATAGGAAAATACCGCGCGAGAATTGATGTATGGCGAAAGTCTCTCCCGAATCTGTCCCATGGTATCGCAGTTATATAGCAATAAAATAATAATTAATTATTATAATATAAAAACTATATATTATATTATGGTACCTAGTTATTTAGTTACTATAGAATAACTGTAACGTAATACCAAAAATAGTAACTTTTTTGTAACAGTAACGATCTAAGAAAAAATATCCATAAAAAATGAACATACGCAAAATAAATCAAGAAAAGAAAGCGTTTCAAGGAAATCAACGCTAATGCAGAAACTAACGATCCGATTTAAAGTAAATTCTCCTGTTTATGCCTCGCCATTGAAACCCGTTCGTTTCAGTTCAATAACGAAATTTCGTTCCATTCACGACATAATTGTCTCAGTGTTCCCAATTGCGAAATGTCTCTTGTTATCAAGTACGGTAATTAACACGCGGATATTACAGCGTTCAAGAATACGTATATATTTCACCGTAATAATGGAAAGAGGAATGAATTTATCCGAACATTGGAAATTTCGTCTGCTAAACTGTCCAATATTCGACGCTTTCATTCTGATAAATAATTAATTGGTATACAATTTTCAACGTTCGGCTAAGAAATATTTGAACCCGTCGGAAAATAACGGAATAACATAAAAATGAAATTCGAAATCAATTCTTTTTTTAAAATCTTTTCCCATACTATTGCTGTACTTTGACTTCTCCTCTCCTACTTACTAATTTCTTTTATTCTCTTTTTGTTTCAGGTGAGTGCTAATTTATTCAAAATCGGTAGGATGCTCAAAATTGAGTGGAACTGATGCGAAAATCGTGAGTAATTATTCTTCAAATTTCAATTTTAACCCTTTCAGGGGCACATTTTTCCTTCACACTTATTATAAAAATAAGAGTGACTATTAGGGTTTTTGGGGTCGCTGATTACGAATCCGAAGTAAATGGAAAAATTCGAAAATTTTGAGATTTTTGCAATTTTAAGATTTTTTTTTTAAAGACTGAGCAACGAAAAATTTTGAAAAAAAATTATGCTATAAACCTATATGTGGAGAATACGTAAAAAAAATTTCAGAGCTGTAGCCATATGCGTTACCGAGAAACTGATTTTTTCAGTGAAAAAACAGCATTTTTTCATGTTAATATTTTATAACAAGTATTTAAATAAATTAATTGTTGCAATTTTACGCCAAAATTTCATAAATTGGGTACCCAAGAGTCTAAAAAATACTTTTGTACCTATAGATAGGGCAAAAGGTGTCAGAAATATTTTAAAAAACGAGTAAAAACTGCCCCTCAAAGGGTTAATCGGTACCGAAATTATTTTCAAAAAAATATATTGCTTTCAAGGGGTTAAATTACGTTATAGTAGAATTACGAACAGATAAAATTTTGTATGCTTCCGTTGGGGTAAAGGGGCAGCAACAGCAGGCTCTTAAAAATTCAAAAGGGCAAGGTAGTAATATTTTTCTTCTCCACTCAAACATTATCGTTGGTAGCCTTGGTGAATTTTGAAGATCTATATCGTTTTCCCCCAGAGAAACGTGCAATTGAATCCCAATTGCCTCCCTATAGCGGGTTCCTAATACGCAAACTTCACGCGATTCCCACCGGGGCCAACATCAATATTCTTTTACCACTTGACTGGAAGCCATTTTTTAACTAAAATAATATTTGATAATAATTCAGTTTTCCAATTTTTTAACACAAGCCACTTTCATAATTACCAACAAAATTCTTCAATAATAAAACCAAATTTCATTCTTAGTCTACCAACCGCGGTACTATCATACAATATTTGCTAATTAGGGTAACCGATGCCTCACACCGGTACCGCGCGGAGATAAAGTGTAATTAAACGAATTTATCGTTACCGGAGCTTCCATTTAATCATTGAAACTCTGCTTCTAAAGTGATGCATGGATTCCAACAAGATACATTTCAGACCTTTTAGACCGCGAGGGTTAAAACCCGGGACAACACCCTCTGCTTTGCCATTTCTGCTCTTTCTTTCTATCTCCCCTTCATCCCCTCCGGTATTTTCTCTCATTCTTGATTTATCTCAGGTTTCCGTATAGTCCAATGTGGAGTAAAGTGAAGTACCACTCAATCGATCAATCAACATCGATTGATCTGGACGGGAGAGATGATCGGTCCAATCTCTCTCCCTGATATTTTTACTCCACTTTATTTCGGTAAGCTCAAACGAAAAAAGGCGGTGGAAGGGTCTGCCAGCTTTAGGTTACATATCCTCTGCGTTACACTTACGTCCTGAACTATTTCGTAATATATATATATATATATATATATATATATATATATATATATATATATATATATATATATATATATATATAGACACTCCTACACAGAGGGCACGGTATGTAGGTGCGAAAGGTGTAAATCTAACTATGGAATGTGGAGTAAACCTTTAAAAAGCTTCCGTCTCAAGTACCAAGTATACGGGAAAATATCGCGAATCAAAGTTACGCTACTTTTTTCCGCCACCGAATTTATTCCGCGGTTACATTTTTCATCGAAGTCAAAGGTGTGAAAGGTAATTTGCAGTAAAGGGCAAGTTTCATTCGATATTGACAGGGGACATCGGTACCAAAAGTAACATCGATGATGTCAACGCTGTTATATCTATTATATAATAATTACACCGAGCCATTATTTTCTAACAAATTGTACATTTATTCATTTCATTTCCGATTGCGCACCTGGTGTGCAACCGGGTTTCTTCGTCCAAAAAAAAAGAATATCGCTCTTGTGGACCGTGTTCGAAAAAAAATCGCCGTCACGAATGGGTCGAACCGATCTCTTCGGGGATCGGAATAACGGAAACGGTCCTTCGGCAGACTCTTGCTAGACATTATTTTCTTGGGGAGATTGATAAATCACCGCTGTGTCGAAATATTGCGGGTAAAGTGCCAGAAAGTGAAATATTATCCGATTGTCTGCTTACACCATAGAGGAATTGATTGAAGCTGCCGTATGATTTTATGGGATCGACACACGTGCTCCGGTAGTATTTCCACGACGGAAGTATCATTAATCTCCATCTCTCGATAGGCTTTTTCGTTAACTCGTAAATGCATACACGGATGCATGATAGCTGCAACGTTGCGAAAGAGTAATAGCGCCACTAGTGCTTGCGATAGGACGAGAAACCGGGGTATGTATGGTACCACCATGGGCATACGTTCATCGCGAGGATATGAGATACATTGTTTTCCAATAGCGGGAGAATGGACCACCTGGGGCGGCATCGATCGGTACCAACCATTGAGCTGCATCCTCTGATTTACAGCACCGAGATCTCGCCAATGGTCCAACGGGATCCTCTTTGTCCCATAACGCTTGCATAACATTCTTAACGCGACACCAAACTTTCCGTTCAGGCCGCGCTGATTGTAACAAACGCAATGGCCTATACCATTACGACCCACGCGGCGTGAATAGGGAATCGCGTGAACTGTTCGTGGCGGTCAACGCGTTAACGCTTTAGGTACCATTGTCTCGGGGGATTTTACACCCCGCGAAGTAAACAATTTTTCGCTGGTGAATTATTTACTGGAAATTGAAATTGCAAAGTTCCCTGAAAAGTCTCGAAATAGCGTTCACTTCATTCGGGTGCGAATTTTGAACCGCATCGATTCCGTATTTTTCTGTAAAAATGGCACTTCTCATAAATTTCGTAGCCGATAAATTGAAACGGGGGAAAAAAAAAATGTTGTTGCTCGGGCTATAATTCAGCATTATAGACGCGGTTACGGTAACCAAAAATAAAGCTTCGGTGTAATTTATTTTCGACTTTATGGTACCTTTTTATAGTCGTGGTAAGCGGAGATTATTATAACAGGAGAACGAATTTGACTGGATACACGCCGAGAGAGGAGCCAATAATTTCATTAAAAATTTATTGAAGTCGCGAATTGTTTTTGTAGTTATTCTAATTGAGTTATAGATGTCGTCGTTGAATTTTCGAAACGTAGGTAAAATATTTATCGCTACCTATGAAATTGATATGCAAGTAAATTGCCGAATGATGCAAATTCAAGTTTTTATTTACAATGCGTATATTTTTGGCTAGAATTCGTTTTTTTTTTCTTAAATTTGTTATCGAAGCGAAAAATGGTACCTATCTTAAAATCATACCAGTAATAATTAATAACAACAAATTTATTGGAGTTAAGTTTCTTCTAAAATTTAGGGTGTCCCATAAGTATACCATTACGACCCACGCGGCGTGAACAGGGAGTCGCGTAAATTGTTCGTGGCAGTCAACGTGTTAATGCCTTCATTTTTTTTTCTCCAACTATTTTCATGTTGGAATAAATTAGAAATTAAATAATTAGTCAGGTTTTTTTTTAATTGTTTATTTTTTTATTTTTTTTTTGGTATCGTCATTCCTATGTTACAAAAATTAGGCCCAATGACGAATGCAATTTAATGGGCGACTGTTATAACGACTGCATTTGCGAATGGGGTGTTCGCTCTTCATTCTTTTCGCTTTCCCACGCAGCATCCTCTGTATGGTGGGTTTCACTATTGTACATAAACTCTTTTCATTCCTGTACCGGCTGGAATCCACTGTACAGAGAGTATCTTCACTTTTCCCTTTTTCGCCCCTTTCCTTCTCTCTCACTCTTTCTTCTTTGTTATCTACATTATCCGGTGACTACTACGTGTGCACAGCTTTCCACGCGGCGTTCCCTCACGTACCCATACGCTGTGGAAAAATCTACAAAGTGCCGTGAAACACACAGTTCTCCGAGTAACCCTTGAAAATTCCGCCACCGCAGCGAGGAAGGATAAAGCTCTCACCGTCAGGATGATACTCTCTCTCTCTCTCTCTCTCTCTTGCTGTGCACGAGAAAAGAGCTTATCCGGCCAGAAAATACCTACACTCGGCACGGACCCACTCTTTACAATTTCCCCATGTGGGATTGTAGAATGTGTCGTGATTACATATGAGGGCTATATCGCATCTCGATCCTCTTTTGCCGCTTCCAATCGTCAGTGAGAAAAAAACAGCAACAAGGGAGATGCCCCTGAAGTTGATCACACGCGCGACAAATACCTTACCACTCGTGAAATTCATCCGCTCAACTTCTAATCCTTTTTTTGTCGTCAAACCTTTTGACGCTTTTGTTTCGAGTCTTTTGACTTCGGCAACGTCCACTTCCAGGCGAGTTTCCACTCCACGCGAGCTCGAGGCGAATTTTCACTGCACCGGCAGCGAACGACAGCGACCCGTGGACGTGACCGATTTCGTCAAAAAGTTCGAACGTTTCCGATACCGAATCGTCAAAAGGTTGAGAAGTCGTGTCTATATTATTTTTATACAGAAATTATTTTGTAGATTTAACAAAAAAAAATTAGCAATATTAGTAATATTATTTTTGTTTAAGATTTTTTCCAATTTTGAAAATTGTGGCAATATTTATAATAATGGTAATATTAATAATATTAGCAATATTATTTTTTAATGATATTTTTTCTAATTTTGAAAATTCCCTGAAGGCTAAAGTAAGACTTCCGGCGTCTCGAATTATTTTTCTTACCGTTGTCACTCATGACGTGACAACCCACGTCAAACAATGGATAACTATTGGCACAAGTTATTCCCATTGTACCGACAGTTTCTTTTCTCGTTTTTCCCCGCTCCACGAATCCAATCCCATACCTTGCGGCATTTCCCATACTTCTGCCGTACCGTCACTTATCCCCTGGATCCTAACTAGGGGATGGCACCCAGAAAGTTCAGGAACCCACAGTGGTCCTATTATGCCGGAGGCGTTATATTGGCAACACGCGCGACTAGATGAATCGATCACCGACACGGAGAAAAGTTTACAGGACAAATTTCGAAGTGGAGAGAGCGGCTTAAGGAAACATATATGTTTGAGTTTTCCTATAAAAGCTATTGTACACGGTTCTTTTGGCAAATGGGATTCGGACAAAGTGGCTTATCCTCGTAGCATATCGTAGTCCAAGTGCTTTCCACGGACACAAGGCTGCTATTTGGCAATTGGAGAATTTTCTATGTTTTAATAAAAATTATAATGGAAAATAGTATCGGCAGAGAAATAATATTATTAATATTGCTAACATTTTTTTTTTTATAAGACTATTCATATTTATTTTTATAATAATTACATTAATATTTTAAAAAATTGTAATAGAAAATAGTATTAGCAGAGAAATAATATTATTAATATTACTAACATTTTTTTTTCTATAACATTTTTTATATTTTTAATAATTACATTAATATTTTAATAATAATAATGGTACTACCTTTTCTTTCAATATTATTAATATTGCTAACTATACTTTCGAAAATACCTTCCGAGTGTTTTTAATCCCTAAGCACACGTTTTTGACTTAATTTTTTCCAGTCCCCATTTTTCGCCATCAAAGGGTTAATAAATTTTCCCAAAACACAAATTTTTTTTCTGATTCTACACTTGATACAAAAATCTGTAATACATAAAGTCTCTTCGTATGAAAAAAAAAAAACTTGAATACAACAGGAAAAAAACTTGCAATGCTTCTAAGCCTTCACTTAAAGGCTGAAAAGCTCCACCAGTAAGCTCGGAATAGGGACAATTGGTGAGCAAACTCTCCAGAACAAGTTAGTAACTTTTCCACGTGTAATCTGGACGGTACAAATGATCAAAAGTTCCCCCCCAAGCTTTCGATCGCACCTCCCATTTCGAGTCCAGGCAATTGTAGGGAACAGGTCGGAGAGCACTTTCGCGCTCCTAAGTGCCAGAAAAAGTATCGAGAAAAGCCCAAAGTGGGGATGTGCGAAGAAAAGACCGAATGAAAGTTACAGGATGTAAAGCCTTGGTTGGGTACTCGAGGAAAAGTGTTTCCCGATACTACCGGGGTAGGCGAAGCTGTGCCGATCGCAAATACCCTGGACCGGTAGCGCGCAGTGGAGTCTAGGGTGGATTTGAAACCGATTTTTTTTTTCCCCCAACTTTTTTCTCTATTTTAATCGTGACACATTTTCTCTCATTCCTCGCTGCACTCGTTATGAGGTTATACCGTTTCACGCTCTTCTTAAATTACGAAAGTTTTTGCCGCTCGTTCACGGCTACGAAACTTGCCGAGTTCCTTTCCGCTGCTTATGAATATTTAGGAAATGCTCGGTGACTTTTGCGCGGAAATTAACATTTCAAGTAATTATTAACAGTTAACGCGCAGCTTTTCGAAGAATTTATTCTTTTTCGGATGCGAATAACCCGAGTCGCCTGATTAACGCTATTTCCACCGCGATAATTGTACGTAATCGAAAATCCAAAAATAAAAAATATAGAATTATAATTAAAACAGATTTTCTTAATTAATAGCAAATTTTTTAGAGACGCGTAATTGCTCTACTGAGCACCTCCCGTTTGCGAATTTCCAAAAAACATGAAATTAAAGCTCGAAAATAATTCGAAATTCAAATTCCAAACGGTGACTTTTAACACCTTTGTTAGAAATATGTGGTGTCAAATTGTATCGTTGCGTTTTATAAATATTTCGAACCTTTTCACGAGTCGAGCTTGGAAACACTCGGAACTTTTGACGAAATAAACCACACCCACGAGCCGCTGTCATTGGCTGCCGGGGCAGTGAATGTCCGCCTTAAGCTCGCGTGCCGTGGAAACTCGCCCTAATGCCTTTTATTATTTTTCGTGTATCACGTCGCGGTATGTATGTACGGTGAACGAATTCTCTGAGCTTTTTTTATTCGCCATTCAAGCAAATACCATTCCATATCCCCGGATATCCGTTCCATTATATTATTCTTCGCCCTTCTTCCCCTTGGGATTTCCTAAATTCGCAAGCACACGCAAGAAAATTCCCCCCCCCCCCCCCCCCCTCTTGGTTTCCGGGATTATCCGGGAAGATACACAATCCATATAAAGCCGCTAACTTTTTTTATTTGCCGACCTTATTTCCTTTCTTCGCTCTTGAGAAAATTAATCGCATAAAAAATTTGGCAAAATTTCAAAAGCCGCTATTAGCGAATCTCAACATTTTTACGGTTCCGGTCCGGAGTTTGCTTTGCTTCTAATTTGGCAGGTAAAGAATACTGGAAGAAATTAATATTGAAAAGAATAATATAAAAAGAAGAAAAAAATATATTAATAAAAATATTAAATCTCGCAACGAAGATAATTTTTTATATATATTGAAAAAATAAACGAATAATAATAATAATTTATGATTTCAAAAACAAATATTTTATATTTATTCTAAAACCAGCTAAGTACGAAAAAATATACTCGACTTCTAAACCTTTTGACACGAACACCCTGTGGACATTTTTCTTTCGAGTCTTTTGACACTGGCAGCGGCCACTTGCGGCTGATTTTTTCGCGCGAAATTCAATGTGGTGCGATTAAAAGTTTGGTGCATAATTAACGACGATTTTTGCCTAAACATTCGGGCAAAATAATCGTCGTTAATTATGCATCCACCCGATATCGGTCATTTCTACTTTAATTTCGCTATTATAATTATTATATTATGTAAAAATGCCATCCAATGAGCATTTGCCTATAATTATCTGGTGCTGATAAACCGATCGATCGACCAATCAGTAGCTTTTGTAGTGTCCACCCCCCAGTTAGGGCACAAACATACCCTTTGACAGTGCCGTCCTATTTGATGCTGACGAGGGTCGAGGCCTTTGCCCGATCCAAGTTTCTTCTATTATAGAAAAAACTCAAGCTCGCACTCCGGAAATAAATTTCTAAGAAAGAAAAAAAAAATTAATTTCGCCTTTGAAAGCAGCCTTTCAGCTTTCTTTCCCATAACGTTCGCTATTTTCGGATTTTCGTCGCCTTATTTCTCCTTTGCTATTCTATTCAACTGTATTTTTCTTTCATCCCACCCGAATACCAATACGGAAGCTAAATTAAAACCACCGGAAATCATTCTAGCCTTTTTTTTTGTGCTCTGACCTTTGCTATTTTCTGACGGATCTTCCTCGAGACGAACGTATTTCAAAATTTCTCCTTTAGTTAGTCGAGCATCTGTAATGGTGATTCTTGGCCTTTTTTATCCTCCGCTACAATCGTGACGCGTCTATATTCCCTGCGAGATCGATTAATCTTAAGAAAAGATTCTTCGCCTCTTCCTCTCGAAGCCATTTGCCGGAAAGAATAGAATTTCTTCGAATATACATCAGCGGGAATTTACGCCAGGAAATGAATGTCGCAATCATTAGCGAATTATGTAATAATGCGATGGTGATTTTTTTTTCTTTTTTCACCGAACGCTGAATACGTCGCTCTTCTCTCGAATCCTCATTAATTTTCCACCCCCTGCGTGCGAATCCTTATGGGAGTAAAGCGAAGAAACTTCGAATGGCTTGTGGCCGTTTATTCGAAACGCAAAGTACAGGGAAAATAAAGGATAATTTATAGGAAGAATTAGAATTTTTCTAGATTCTAATTTTGTAGCAAAAATTATAGTTTTACTGATTTGTAATTTTTGCTAGAAAATTATAATGTAGAAAAATTATATTTCAGGAAGAATGAATTATAAAATCGAAAGAGAAAATTGTAAAATCAGTAAAATTATAATTTTTGCTACAAAGGATAATTTGTAGGAAGAATTAGAATTTTTCTACATTCTAATTTTGTAGCAAAAATTATAATTTTACTGATTTTATAATTTTTGCTACAAAATTATTGTAGAAAAATTCTAATTCTTCCTATAAATTATCCTCTATAATTTTGTAGCAAAAATTATAATTTTACTGAGTTTATAATTTTTGCTACAAAATTATAATGGTATGGAAAAAATGATAATAATTTATAAATTGTTGAAAATTATAAATTATCAAAACTATAATTTTGTGGAACTAATTATAATCTGTAGTTTTATCTACAAATCGTAATTTTGTCTCCATTTTTTAATTTTCTAAACAGAATAAATTATAAAAGCAGTAAATTATAATTTCGCCAAAAAAATTACAATTTTACCGTTTCGCAGCAAATTTTTAAACATAAAAAATATATTTTATCCAAGCTTCCCCCCAACTTTTGAGGGGAAGTAAATTTCAATTCTCGCGCCCTACAGATTCAACGCGATTGGGCGACAAACTTTCGAGGTGGGAGGTGGGAAGATTGTTATCGGAAGGTAACGTCGTGCCTGATGGAGAGGGTTTGTTATAGCGAGGTTCCACCGTAAGTTAGTTATAACACAATAATTGCGAGAGGCGTCGAATTTTTCGCTGAATCAAGGATAAATCCGCCGTTTTTAGACGCCCTCGTCTGAGCCTTGGACCCGAGATCTTCCAGGTAGCCTCGTGTACCTTGCAAGTGTATCTCAAAGTAGCGAAAATGGCATTTATATATAATAGAGGAACGCCTTTATATATAGCACACTTCACGTTATATGGAACAGCAATGGTGTCTGAAAAGCCTGAAAAGTGCTGACTTTACCGTTGTAACGGAAAGAGCATTTCAAAGTTCCTTCTTGCGACAGACACAATTCAGCAGGTCTATTTAACAATATAGATATAACTCTGCAAGATTTTCTAGTCACGTTCATCTTTTTCTTCTATTCGACGCTTATCTTGTATTGACGTATCTGGGGTGACACGAGATTCGCTGCACGGATTAATGTAATTGAAGGAAGATATCGGCACGATACAAAAACACAAAAAAAACAACAAGAAGAAATGGTACAGCCTGTACAGAGACCTGTTAGAGACTTCGAGTTGGTCATTAGCTGGAGCACTTTGAAGTGGTCTCTGTAGGGAAACGTTAGAATGCCAAGGGTCTGACTGCCCCTAAATTAATTACGTAATACTTATGCGAATTATGTGATATTTAACCCCTTGCACTTCGAAGTAATTCTTACAGACACTGTCAAATTTTGGCATTCATAAATAATTTGTAATAATATAAATATAAATACCAACTAGTTAGCGATAAAAATTTTTCTGTAAATTAAACGTAAATTACGTGATATCTAATTTTTTTTAATGGACTTACGCCACTTTCAAAATTAATGCTTCCGCAATTTCTTTTGCCGGTCGATTTTGAATTGGACAAAACACGGGCATTTTTTAGGAAATTAAATACCGACCAGTTAGCAATAAAAATTTTTCAGTAAATTAGACATAAATTATGTGGTACCTCATTTTATTTTTTAAATGGACTTGCACCACTTTCAAAATTAATGCTTCCGCAATTTCTTTTGCCGGTCAATTTTGAATTGGACAAAACACGGGCATTTTTTAGGAAATTAAATACCAACTAGTTAGCAATCAAAATTTTTCAGTAAAATAAACATAAATTATGTGATATCTCATTTTTCTTAATGGACTTACACCCCTTTCAAAATTAATGCTTCCGCAATTTCTTTTGCCGGTCAATTTTGAATTGGACAAAACACTGGCATTTTGTAGGAAATTAAATACCAACTAGTTAGCAATAAAAATTGTTCAGCAAATTAAACATAAATTACGTGATACCTAATTTTTTGTAAATGAACTTACACCACTTTAAAAAAAAACGGTTTAATTAATAATTAATTTTAATTCTTATTTAACCTAACGTTTGCGATGAATTTCTTGTGATACATGAAAACCCTAGATTTTCTTCCAACTTCGCAGATTATTCGCCATTCACGGTCTGCCACGTGGTAGCTTTTTTTTTTTTTTTTTTTTTTTACAGAAGCATATCCCGGGTATACAGTATCACTACATCTCCCCAAACACTGACCCATGCCAATATCGGACACCGGAGCCCGAGCTTCCGCCCTACATTCAGGTGGTTTGATAAAGCGCAACATTTACATTGATAAATTTCGAAATGGTCGAAGATATTACGAGCATCGGCCACACACCCCGCAGCGAAACCATTAATCACGGTCTCGAATTTTCAGCGGTACATAATTAATGACCCAATCGCATAATTATGAACCCGTACAAGCACTTGCGGAAGCGTCGTTCTTCCAATAATTTCGCTCGATTGGGGTCGGTCACGTTGACTGCCACGAACGAAAAATGCGAAAATGCATCAAAATGCAAAAATCTAACAAGGTGCAAAAATGCAACAATATGCAAAAATCTAACAAGGTGCAAAACTGCAACAAAATGCAAAAAATGCGAAAATGCATCAAAATGCAAAAATCTAACAAGGTGCAAAACTGTAACAAAATGCAAAAATCTAACAAGGTGCAAAACTGCAACAAAATGCCAAAAAAGTAAAAATGCAAAAATGCAACAAAATGCCAAAAAAGTAAAAATGCAAAAATGCAACAAAATGCCAAAAAAGTAAAAATGCAAAAATGCAACAAAATGCAAAAATCTAACAAGGTACAAAATTGCAACAAAATGCAAAAAATGCAAAAATGCGAAAATGCATCAAAATGCAAAAGTCTAACAAGGTGCAAAAATGCAACAAAACGCAAAAATATAAAAATGCGACAAGATGCAAAAATGCTACCAAGGAATATCTGATGCCATTATCGCTTTCCTAGCATAGATCCAATGAAAGATACCTCAAAATAAAATCGTCAAATTTATTTTCCAAGCTGCAAAAACTGCTGCGGCTGCGAAAATTTGAAAGCAAAATGTCTTCCCAGAACGCGAACAGAACGATTCGAGTATCGCTGAAATCTGAATGTATGTATGTACCTTGTTTGTCACACGAGCTATAATCCAATTTCCTCGATAAAATCCGATCGTCCAATAATACGGCGTCCCGTGTAACACGAGTGCGAGAGATGGAATCTCGATGACTCGCCGAGGGGTAAATATTCAATGGAAAAATATTTTTAATCTGCTATTTTTTTACGACGCCATTTGGTACTCGAAACCCATTCCCTCGGATGACGCCGATATACGTTTTATGACGTTCGAACGCCGAGGACTCTACAATGAAGTCACTCATTCACGTCCTGATTCCGCTGAATATACATATAATATTTATTGATAAAAGCTATAAACGGATCACCATCGAGTGATCGAATGGTGATTTATGAAGTAGGACATTAATAAAATCGAGGTTTTATCTCCCAAAAGGAAAACACGAGACTCAAGCATTGTCAATTGGCATTGAAAAAAAAAATATCTAGGGATTTATCTATTAATCCTAGGGAATCTCGTTAATCCGTACGTTGGGGTTGCAATGAATTTTGCCATATCATAATTTTTTTCCTTGGATGATATTTCATCATATTTCTTACACAAAATATAGCTTTTATACGAGAATGAACATTATTTAAATTATACTTTAGGTTTATAGACAATTAAATGTAAGTTCTATGGAATCTAAAATTAAAAAAAAAGAATCGTGGGATAAATTTTACATAATATTAATATAATCATTTTAATTGTGTAAAATATTTGTATGGGGATAAATATTTTTTCATATAAATTTTTTTAATTTATATGAAAAAATAATTATACGTTTATTTATTAATTATTATTAATTCATTTATTTTTCGTGTTAAACAATCTTTTATAAGATTCAAATCAAAAAACCAACCGTGCGTGGTAAAAAAGCAGGTACCATCGTACCTGGAAAGATGCATCTTCGTAAAACAACCCGAACGATGACGGGGTATTTGACGTTTTACTGTTTTTTTTTTATTTTTGCTGGCCACAAAAGTCAAAATACTGGGACGCCCTAAACGTAAAATACGAGGTACTTTCGCTCACAAAGGTGAGAAAAGCTTGTCATGCCATATGTCCACTATAAAATGCAGGCTGTATTACGAGCTGGGTGCATGGTTCCACATTATTTTTAACGGGAAAAGAAATCTACGTAAGTCCAAGCTGCTGGTTAAAATAAAAATCAGAGTTTATCACAATGGTATTATCTATTTTATTATTATTTTCAATATTTAATTGGAAATAGTAATATCCCAATCCTACTAATCCTAATAATAATAATAATAATAATAATAATAATAATAATAATAATAATATTATTATATATTATATCCCCAATTCTACAATTTCAAGACGTCATTGAAAGCTCCGGGGGAATGAAAAATCAGTTAATTAGAGAACAGGGACGACAGCGATGACACTGGAAGTCCAACAATTTGTCATTCGCTTTTTCCCTCATTCAAAACGGAGCGACAGGTTTTCGAAAGAAAGGGGAAACGCTCGAAGAGGAAGGCGAGAGCGTTTTTTTTTTTTTTTTAATATATTTTAATAACGACAAGGGTAATGAGAAAGTTCCCGGAGGAAAGTTGGGGAAGTTTTCATTAATTTCAATTGAATTAGGTGGCAGATAATAATCGAAGTTTCGGTTTTTTTTCAAAAGGAAACTGGGCTAAAAATTGAAATTTTCTTTTTTTCAGCTGTGCAAAAATGCAACAAAAAAGTCTCAAAATTCTGAAATTTATTCTAAAATTATTTTTTATTTATATTTTGCAAATTTCAAAATTGCTTCACGAAACACGAGAATATTTTGAAAATGAATTCAGTGAAACTCGCCAAGTCACGTTTTTCTTATTTTTTCCAAATTTATGCAAAAATGCATAAAAAGTGCAAAAATGCGGTACACAAAAATATTCGAAATACGATGCTCAAATTTATTTTCCAAACCGCAAAGCAATCTGTAGGTAAAATGTGCAAAAAAAAATGTTTTTTTACCTTTTAAAGTTATTCTAAAAAGAAAAAAAAAATTCGTAATAGAATGTCATACATAGTGTGTGTGCCGCACACACACTTACTTCGCAAAAAAGGGTCTTACATGAAAAATTGAGCATTCTCTCTATCCTTAACATAACTACACCGGTAGAATAACTACCTGAAGGAGTTTGCTGAACAATCGCTGGCTGGAGAGGCGAGAAAAGCTTTTACGAACTTACTCCTTTAAACACAGACACTTTTAAAAAAGGAGTATGTGTGCGTGTATGGGTGTACTTTTTTTTTCTTAAGCTAACTACATAACCAAATTTAGACTAAAACTTTTTTAACGGGCCGATTAGTTTCAAGATCCTTTGTTGGAAAATTTGCCTTTTGCGCTGGAGCTCATAAGGCGTGGGTGTACATACGCGAATAAAAAAAAAATGGAGCGTGAGCATTTTCTCAAAAATGAGCTTTTCCGTCGCGGCAAAGGGTTTCGAAAGGAAACGAACTAAGCAATTTAATGGTGACTAATTAGAAAAAATGGGGATGTAAGGCAGGAAGGAAAATTTACGCCAGAATTTAACGGATTTTCAAGAAATTTAGCGTTAAACAAAATGAAATGAAAGAAAATCTCGAAATTCTACCGCAACTACCGAATTTCTACCCAAAGATTTTCGAGTCATTTATCATTTTCCGGTGTCATTTTTTGGTTTATACTCGAGTCCCTAAGGTACCTAACTGAATTTTCAGGCTTCTCATTGTCAGATTATTTTCATTAATGGCGAAAAGAAAATAATGAAAAAAAAATATAATTAAAATAACAAGTGGATGACTGTTTAGTTTTTTTACAATTATAGTTACTGTCAATAATAAATTTTTAAAAAATTTGATAACAATTAATTCACCACAGAATCCCTCAATCAGAGAAGTACAAATTTTTTGGTTTCGCTGCACCGGTAAATCGTAAAAAAAAGAAAAAAAACAATAAGTCATTTTTTGTTCTCGCCATAAAAAAATCGTCCTTGAAGAGGTTGATTGGAAAACCAAGCCAAGCAAATCAATTTTTTTCGAAAAGAATGGACGAAAACTAATAAACAAAAATTTTGGGGAATAAAATCAAAATAATTCGGAATTCTAAAAAATCAAATCTTATGAAATTCAGTGTAATTTCATGAGTGGCAAAAAAATAAATACAGTTTTCGTATTTATTTTATTTATTTAACCAGGTTACACGCATAGTAACTGCAGTCTGCATAATAATAATAATAATTATTATTTTAAATATACAGTAATAAATAAATAATATAAGAATTTTCAATTTTCACATTTTTCATTCGGATAATTTTTTTATCCAGAAATTGATGAAAATTGAATTTTATTTACATTCAAGCCGTTTCGTAGAAATATCACGATTTTTGAGACGCAACAATTTGTAGTCGTCGAAAAGGAGAATTAACCCGTTTCCCGCTACAATTCAAAAATATTTTTAAAAAAATTAAATTAATTGTAAGAAAAAATTTTCAAATAAAAAAATCAAGAAAAAAAATTTGAAAATGTGTCCTAAAAATGGGACATCGGCGGGTAATGGGTTAAAAAGAGAAAAAAAACATCGCGTGACGTCACAAAGGGTTGACAATACTGGAAAATTTCCGTCCGACTCTTGCCAAGCTTTCGTTCCTAGCCGGTTTTTTCCTTCTGTTCGACGAAACACCGCCGGCAGGGAAAGTACTCGTAGGAATTACGATGAAATACACTTTTATTTGACTCCATCCCAAGCATCGCTCCATCCATCCATCCATCCATCTGCAAAGAACACGTCTTAGAACTATACCGGTTGTGTTTTCTGTAAGGAAACCCACTTTCTTTCATTATCCTTTTAGACGCTGCGGCGTTTGAAAGTTTGTTTTTGTTTTTCCGCTTCGCTTTATAAAAAGAGAGTTCGCGAGTTTTATAGGCAATTGTGGCTTGGCGAGAGAAAAGAAAGGAATAGGGGAAGGAAAAATGGAGGAACGTAAGAATATTCGAAGAAAAGCAAAGTATTGTTCCTCCAGGAAGAGAAATTGTTTCCCCAAGAAAAAGCGGAACTTAATGTTACTATTTGGGCTTTTAATCTTCGATTTTTTTTTTTGCGATAATGTGGCAGGAAATGGTACAATTTTACCAACTTGGGGTTGGATATTTCGAATTATTCGAGCTTTGTATTATTTTTGAAGGGGGTGAACTGAAAAAGAAGCATTTTCGACGGAGCTCCGATTTTCAAAAAAAACATTACAATTTAATTTAATTTTTTTTTTTAAATTTGTAATATAAAATTGAATACAGAAATATATAAAATAGAAATTTCCCTATTTTTCCCTTTTTGAGGGACCCCCTCCCCCTTTTTCCAAAGAAAACAGCATTTCCGACGAATTACGATACATGGGGTAGTTTTTGACAGGAAATTCCTCGAAATACTATTTTTTTTTTTCAGTTTTAGGTAAAAAATATTTTTGAGGGTCCCAACCCTCTGCCTCTCTAAGGGTTAAATATCTCCCCCGTGAAGGGAAAGAAAACTCGTGCCTTCATCAATTCCTAATCACCTCTTAAGGGCGAAAGACTAAAAATCCCCGAGGTACGATAGAAAATTACCCTTGGCACATTCCGCTGCAATTCATGATGGAAACCCAGGCCTGTGATCACTCGTGTACTCGTTTGCCTCCTCTTTCATGCAAATTTCTAAACACCCTCAAAGGCATTTGCCATCCCTACTAACTAGTATAAGTACCATGCCGGCAATTTGTTAGCCACTTCGGAATTATAATTGCGCGCGGGGAAGATCAAACTGGACAAATTGGTGTCAGGAGATGGACGAGTCGATGCAAAAGAAACGTCTCCTTGGAAAAATTTAACACTTCGCGATCCGGTCGAATAAAAATGCCAACCCTAAATCATGTAGGGTTAATTTTACTCCCGACGTAACAATGACTTCAAATATTTATCAAAATCTTCAATTTTATCAAAAATACCAAAATACAAATAAAATAAAAATGTATCTTTTAAATTTAAATCAATTTTTATAAATTTTTTGTTTTTACCAATTGATGACAAACCATTTTGCACACACACATAATATTAATGCTATTAACATTTTCTACTATATTTATTTATTATTTATTTATTTATTACTCATTTATCTATTTAATTATGTATTTATTTATTACTTTTTTATCTATTTATTTAACTAATTACACTAGTACGATCTTATTTATTTAAATATTCGTTAATTTTTCAATTTTTATAAATTTAACCGATTCAAGACGGCGATTTTTTTCGAACGCGATCCCCACGAGCGAAATTTTTCTTTTTTTTTTCTTGAATATAAGAAACATTAACATTTAACTTTTTTAAAAAATTTGTAATATAAAATAGAATATAGAAATATATAAATTACAAATTTCCCTATTTCTCCTTTTTTGAAGGACACACGCTGTGCAATCGGTCTCAAACGGGTTCCAAATAAATTTAAATTTGACCAATTTAGAAAAAAAATTTAATAAAAAAAAAGTGGGTTTACGGTTTTGTTTGTTTTGTAATAATTACAAGAAACAAGCATCTCGCTGTAATTTACAATATATATATATATATATATGAAGGGATGCTAATTAGAAGAGCAAGAAATTCCATGCATTCGAAGCCTTACTTAGAGCGGCAGGCGGTGTTTTTCCGAGGAAAAGCGCCGCTAAGCTTTTCAATTAACATTTTTCTCATTCGAGCTTTTTTCTCGTCATTAGTGTACTTCGTTGCTACCAAAGACCCGATTAAGCAGAATCGTTGGCACGGGTGTTAAAATATCTAGCCCGCGTTTTGCTGATTTTTTATTTGCGCCACAAATTCTTTGCCTTTTCTTCTGAATATATATATATAATATATAATATAATATAATAAATATATATGAATATATATAATATATATAAAATATTTTGTGGTTTATCAATAAAAAAAAACCTATTACAAATAAATCTCGAATTAGATTGGAAGGATCGAGCTTCCAGTTGAACTTTGGTACCAAGTATCTCCCCGAAGGTTAAGAAATCTCTTGGTGACCGTTTCATTGATCACTTCGTGTACCAATTGGGAACGAAGATTCCTCGAATTAAGGATATCCTTCGACTAAATAGGATTTCCTTCCTTTCAAGAGTTTCCATTACTGTCAGTACAATTTTCTTAGGTCAAACGAGCATCTTTTTATAGAAATTAGCAAGGGGAGCTTTCCCTTTTCCATTTTTTTCCCGTACGCAGAGGGATTTGAATATACGGTTCACGAATATTTATAAAATTATTTTGCGCAGCCGCTATTCACTCCGTTTTCTTCTCTCCTGTCATTTTGCAATTTTGAAATTTCACAATTTTTCTATTTGGAAATTTTACAATTTCGAGATTTCGCGATTTTAGAATTTTATAATTTTAAATTACACAATTTTACTATTCCACAATTTGACAATTTTCAAATTATTCAATTTTACAATTTTTACTTTGCGCAATTTCGCGATTTTTCTATTTGGAAATTGTACAATTTCGCAATTTCGCAATTTTAGAATTTTAGAATTTTAAATTACGCAGTTTTGCTACTTCACAATTTTACAATTTTCTAATCATTCAATTTTACCATTTTGAAATTTCGCAATTTAACGCTTTACGAATTTTGCAATTTCACAATATTGCTATTTCAGAATATTACTATTTTTGAATTTTGTGATTTTACAATTTTTAAATTTCGCAATTTTGCTATTTCGCAATTTAATGATTTCCGAATTATGCAATTTTGAATTTTCACAATTTTGAGTTTTCGCAATTTTGCTATTTCGCAATTGTACAATTTTCGAATTTTGCAATTTTGCAATTTTTATATTCCGCAATTTTGCTTTTTCGCAATTGTACAATTTTCGAATTTTGCACTTTTGCGAATTTCGTTCTATAGATTTACGGGCAATGGAACGAGAAACGTCTTCGTAGTGTTCGAAAAAAAAAATACATATATATTATCCCTGCAGGGATGAAAGTATGGCCCAAGTCAGAAACGGTTCCGCGAAAGTTCTAACATAAATCCTCCATTGAAAATACCTTAGAATTCTATTCTCCGGCACAATTCCCATACGGTACCTTTCTGCAAAAACGAGAGTATGGGAAGAGCCGGGGAGCGGATATTAAAACGTGTGATCCTCATTTCTACCCGGGAATTTAATTAGCCCGTCCTCCCCTTGCAAACCGACTGCGGCATTAACGCTGTTAGCATAGACTCGCTACCCTATACTGACCAATTAAAGACCCCCCCGATTACCCAGTGGCTGAAGGGAAAATATGCAGTCACTCAATTAGCGTCAATTACAGGTTCAATGAAGATTTAATCGCTATAGGAAAGACAAAGGCATCAATGGGGAGAGCACGCGGCGTTATCGCATCCCATAAAGTGAAGTTACCCTAAGATAAACGTCATCGATTCCATCGTCAAAGAGGCGACGAAGGGGTTACTCCAGATTCTGGAGGTGGACGATTTCTCTCCTTTCCTCCCTTGAACTTATCTTCGGCATCGGAACGGGATGCTGCGAGAAAAAGGAAACGAGAGGATCGTTCGAAAGTTCTCTGCCTCGTTTTCTCTCTCTCTGTAGGTCAGCCTTTCCTCTCTCGGTACGGTTCTGAGATTTCATATCCCACGCGAAATCCTTCAGGATTATCCCCCAACCCATATCACGCATGTAACCGGGATGATTGATACGTCGAAAATCTCGGTATGGTTCATCATACCGATGGAACGCGCTCCGTCTTTTTTCGTACAGCGAAGATTTTAACAGCTCGTATTTCATCCCTCTATCTCTTGACCTCAAAACGCGATGGGAAAATATTAGGTGGCGAAAAAACAGAGTCGCAGTGGCGATGAGACAATGGGAATCTTCGAA
This sequence comes from Gasteruption jaculator, assembly GCA_949825005.1. Taxonomy (NCBI): domain Eukaryota; kingdom Metazoa; phylum Arthropoda; class Insecta; order Hymenoptera; family Gasteruptiidae; genus Gasteruption; species Gasteruption jaculator. Next base: position 6,038,142 of record OX463776.1, read on the forward strand.
ATTATGGAAATTGGAAAAGTGGAAAAGGAATTATGAATATGCGCGTACGCTGGATTTAAAATTTCGCAATTTTATAATTTTGTAATATTGCATTTTTACAATTTTGCAATTTTACTATTTTATCGTTTTGCAATTTCGCGATTTTGGAGATTTCACAATTTTGCAATTTTACAATTTTGCAATTTTACTGTTTCACAATTTTGCCACTTCGCAATTTTATAATTTTCAATTTTACAAGCTTGCAATTTTGCAATTGTACTATTTTATAATTTTATAATTTTCCTATTTAGCAATTTTGCAGTTTGACAATTTTACAATTTTGAAATTTCGCAATTTTACAATTTTATAATTTTGCAATTTTACAAGTTTGCATCTTTACAATTTGGCAATTTGACAATTTTGCAATTTGACAATTTCGTTATTTTTCAATTTTGCCATTTCGTGATTTTACAATTTTATAATTTTACAAGTTTGCAATTTTAGAATTTCGCAATTTTGCAGTTTGACAATTTCGCAATATTGCAGTTTGACAATTTTACAATTTTGCAGTTTGGCAATTCTAGAATTTGGTCATTTCGAAATTTTGATATTTCGCAATTTTGTCAATTTTGGTTTTTTTTATTTCTACAAAAAGTGAGGAAAAAAGAAGTTGACGATTGCAAAAAAAAATAATGGAAAATTGCAATTTCGAAATATCTCGAGGGTTCATGCAAAACTCGGTATGTCAGTACATTTTAGCACACAGGGACCTGAAAACGTCAAACATATTTACATATAAATAAATATCACAGGGGATAATCTGAATTGACTTCGATGCCGGTAAAATTCCTCCGACAACCAACCTCCTACAGGTACAACTTTAATAGCGTCTCGTGTACACTGGGGATGCGCGTACCTTGGTCGACCTATTTAACTGCCGAATATAAAAAACACATATCACCAAACAAACAAACAAAAAATTGGAGTTCGGAATATCCAGCGTTCCGCGTGCGTTTCGGTATCTCCGCTGCAAGCTAATTATGAATGCGCTGTATTGTTACAATACTAAAGCGGCGAATTGCAGTGTACCGGTGGCTGCTATTTTATGCAGCACTTGACGTACGAGTTGACCGGTGGATTTTGTAGAATTGTACGAAGAATAGAAATATTTAATGACTTTCCATAACTTACACTTTTGTCCTCGAAGAATTCATCCCTTTTGTCATTCGCAGGAACAGAACAATGTGAAACTGCGGGACACGAGCTGCAACGGTACTTTAACCCATTCGAGACCGATTGCGCACCGTGTGTGCAATTTTGGCTTCCGAGGGTAAATTGCAAAATAGCGAAATTGTAAAATTGTCAAACCGCAAAATTGCTAAATAGCAAAATTATAAAATTATAAAATAGTAAAATTGCAAAATTATAAAATTGCAAAATTGCAAACTTGTAAAATTGCAAATTATAAAATTGTAAAATTGCGAAGTAACAAAATTGCGAAATTTCAAAATTGCAAAATTTCAAAATTGCGAAATAGCAAAATTATAAAATAGTAAAATTGCAATATAGCAGAATTGTACAATTGCCAAACTGCAAAATCGCGAAATATAAAAATTGCAAAATTGTCAATCTGCAAAATCACGAAACGTCGAAAATTGCAAAATAGCAAAATTGTAAAATTGTCAAACTGCGAAATCGCGAAATATCAAAATCGCAAATTGTCAAACTGCGAAATCGCGAAATATCAAAATTGTAAAATTTACAGATTTTTGAAAAAGCGACAATTCCAAAATTCTTTTTGACTCCAGCTCTAACAGTAATTTCTCAATTCGACGGGAAACCGAAAATAATCGAGCAAAAATCCAGCAAATATCTTGCATCGTATGATTACAGACGGATTACAGCCGACACGTGGAACAATTATTCGAGCAAACGGAAAGCTTGTTACTCAACATTTTGAAGACAAAGGTGAACAGGGAGAGCATCCAAGAGTTGGTGCAATTCGAAAACATCCTGGAAAACATCCGACGTTTCTCACAGGGTAAAAAAAAAAGCACGATTTTTTTTCCATTCGAGACCCCACTTTTTACTCACTTGTGTCATTATCGTGATTGTCGTCGTCGTCATTGTGGTCGTTATTATCGAAAGAAGGCAAAAATCCCGTCCGGGCACGAGTGGGATAAAGGGATGTACGAGGGATGACATTTTAATGATCTTAACTACCCCTCTGTCTGTTGAATAGATGAGACTCATTCGACGTCAACCTCAATGGGAGACGAGACTCAAAGCTTTTTACGCAAAGCTCGTGAATTATTGAAACTAATAACGACTATGAAAACTCTCGAGTTGTCTTGTAACGATGACTTGGAAGACATCGAAGTGAAACTGCGAAATTTAACGGATCTCGTTATGCAGGAGAAATGTCTCAACGCTGGTGGCAAATTTGAGTGGGTCGATAGCTCGTTAGTCAAGGTACGTATTCGAGCTACAATGTGGGAACGGTTTCTTTCTTTCTTTTTTTTTAATTTAATTATTTTTTTTTATATGGCTGATCTTTATTTTTATTTCCTATAAACGTACACTTATGGAAATTACCATGGAAACTTACACTTACAGGTAAACTTCTTGTGGTAATTACACTTATGGAAATTACCATAACAAATTTACACTCACAGGTAAATTTCTTGTGGTAATTACACTTATGGAAATTGCCATAACAAATTTACACTTACAGGTAAATTTTTTTATGGTAATTTTAAAGTAAGAATCGCAGGATTTTAACTAATACTAGTAATAATAATAATAAATATAATAATTAGAAATAATAATAATAATATTAATATTTTTTACAAGAAGACGAAAAAATTGGAAGCGCAGTTAAGAAAAAGTTCCTAATTGCATACGATATAAAACTTTGTGAAAATTAATTTTTAGTGCCTACAAGATGGGTCGTGGCTGCTAATAGATCAAGTCAATCTGTGCAGCCCAGCAGTTTTTGACAGGCTCAATGGATTAATGGAACCAGGCGGAGTCCTGAGCATCGGAGAACGCGGAGTAGATTCTCAAGGAAACATCGTCGCCATAAAACCCCATAAAAACTTTCGCCTGTTTCTTGCCATGGATCCTCACTACGGGGAAATCTCAAGGTACCTTTGTCGACAAATCCAATTTTTTTTTTTTTTTTTTCAAGAGCATTGCAAGTTTCGAGGTTCCAATTAAAATCAGAAGTAACAATCCCCATGCGAGTTGAGAAAGTTTTGCATTTTGTTATTTTTTCCAGAATCTGGCGATTTATGGAATTTCTATAAATTGGCTTATTTGCAACTATTTTCATTGAAATGATTTTTTTTTCATTAGAGTAATTTTTTTACGCTCTTTGAACCCTGCCAGTTTAGAAGATTTTGCATTTTGTTATTTTTTCCAGAATCTGGCGATTCGTGGAATCTCTATAAATTGACTTATTTGCAACTGTTTTCATTGAAATGATTTTTTTTTCAATTGGAGTAATTTTTTTATGCTCTTTGAACCCTGCCAGTTTAGAAGATTTTGCATTTTCTTATTTTTTCCAGAATCTGGCGATTCGTGGAATTTCTATAAATTGACTTATTTGCAACTATTTTCATTCAAATGATTTTTTTTTTTCATTAGAGTAATTTTTTACGCTCTTTGAACCCTGCCAGTTTAGAAGGTTTTGCATTTTGTTATTTTTTCCAGAATCTGGCGATTCGTGGAATTTCTATAAATTGACGTAATTGCAACTATTTTCATTGAAATTATTTTTTTTTTAATTCGAGTAATTTTTTTACGCTCTTTGAACCCTGCCAGTTTAGAAGATTTTGCATTTTCTTATTTTTTCCAGAATCTGGCGATTTATGGAACTTCTATAAATTGACTTATTCGCAACTATTTTCATTTAAATTAACTTTTTTTTTAAATTAAAAAAGTTGGTTTTATTAAATTAAAATTCGTTTTTTTAAATTAAAAAAATTGGTTTTATCAATTTCTTATGGCGTTGTTATTTGAATTTCCATGGCTTATACGAATTTACACAATTTCTGCTAATTCCAGTAACTTTTTAGTACAATTTTCTTCAAGCCTTGTACTAAAAACTCGCTTCTCGAAGCTCGGCTTCCCAAAAAAAAGAAATAATTGAGTTCGAAAGCTCCTCTTTTAATTCATCATATTTCCCGGGGTGAAACTCGAAATCTCGTTACGGCGCTGGTGCAACGGTGCAATTCAATCTCCCGGCGCTTCGAAAAGTTCTTTATTAACCCCCGGTATTTGAATGAAACGTCACGGTCTAATTAACGCGCGTCAACTTTTCTAATGTTTCAGAGCCATGCGCAACAGAGGCGTGGAAATTTATTTATTCGCCCGGAACTCCAATATCGTGGATCTCAAGTCACTTTTGTACAGCAACGGGATAATTGCGGGGAATCATCAACGGGCACTTTTGGAGATCCACCAGAGGCTGATCGAGGAAATGACGTGGGTCGAGAAGAAATTGACGTTGATCGATCTTCTGCATTGTGGATTTCTCATAAAACAGCAAATCTCCAGGGGATTTTGCACGAGGGACGCTTTCAGGAACGGCTGCGTCAACGTTTACATAAAAGCCCACTGGATTTCGGAAACGCGGTTGAAAGAGCGCATTTTATCCGTTATCGAGGAGACCATGGACAAATTCGACGTCGCGGAATCCAAGAAAAATTTCGTCGATTTGGAAAAACTCAGCAGGAACGTCCGAAATATTCACGAAAACTCGAAAATGTGTCTGATAAAACAGGAGAGTCTTTTAATCGACGCCTGCGTGAGGTACCAAAAGGAGGCGCCGTTGGACCGGCAAACGACGAAATTTTTGAACGAATTTTTCGAATTTTCCGACGAGGACGAGAAAGTTTTTGGAATCCGGGACATTCTGAGGTACCTGTTGCTCGACTTCTACGAATTTTGCGATTCCAGCGTGAATCTGCGCAGCGAGTGGCTTTCCACGATTTTCCAAGACTCGAAACCCACGAAATTTTCGAAGGAATTGAGCAAAAAGAATATTTTTATATCCACGGAAATATTGTCTTTCAATTTGGAGGCTTCGAACGAGAGAGAAAGTAACGCCTTGGCTTTGTTCCTGTATTACAAAATATTCATGGAGGAATTATTCCTGCTGCCGGAAATCACCAGGAAAAATGTCACCAGTCTCGGGGAACTCTCGATCTCGATTTTCAAGGGAGACTTGCTGACTTTCAACAGGAAAAAGTTCCCATTGATCGGCAACTTCGTGGAAATTCTCACGAGCCTGAATCGCTTCCTAAGCGATTTTCTGACTTTGCCGGTAGACTCGAAGGGATACGTGGGCTTGAAAAAAGCTTTGTTTCACTTCCGGAGGTTTGCGAATCTCGGGAATTTCAAAATCGACCTGAAACGACTCGACGAAATTTCCTCCCTTTTGAAGATCCATTACAAGTGGATGCGAAAGCAATTGAGGCGGGTCGTATTTCCGAAAATCGAAAATGGGGATGATCAGAATTATTGCAGCCTCAGGAAGGTCTTGGACCTCGTGGAGGAGGATTTGGACGTTTCGAAAAATTGTTTCAGGAAAATTGGAAAAAGAATGAGGCACTTCGTGCACTTTTTCGTGCCCGAACCCCATTCCAGCGAAAATGCGATGAGGCTTTATGGAAATTTGGGGACCGTTTCGAAAATTTTGGACGCAACCGCGACCAACCGGTTGACGGAGGACCTGAAAATCGTCCTTTTCCAACACCCGGATTATGCAAAAATCAAATACGAAATTTCGTCGATCTGGAAAGAAATTTTTTCGGGAAATATGGAGACGAACGTGGAAGAAACGTTGCAGAAATTGCAGAATTTTGAGCCACAACTGCATCGGTTCGATTTAAAAACGATGCTGGAAATTTCCAGTGCTTTGAACGACGTGAGGTCTATGAGAGATACGGAGATTCTTGAAACTTCTTGCAAGGTCCAACTTTGGCCGCTTTACGAATATTTGTTGACGGTGTATTCGACTTCTCTGCAAAGAAAACTTTTGCAAAAGATGAATTTCGATGGGGACGATCCGGAGTCTCGCGAAGATGCGGGTATTTTTGAGAGATTCTTGGAAATTCCGACAGTTCCCGGTAATTTTATTGCCCTGCTAGATATTTTGCAGAAAGATGGCGCTGAAAATTTGGAAAGATTCGTGCCCGAACTGTTCTTGCTGTTGACGAAGTTTCGTAAGAATTCGTATTTTATGAAAAATACCAAGAAGATCGTTAACTGGAATGGAGTCATCGAAGAAGACGTGGAAACATCTTTATCCACGACCACGGAGGTTGAGGTAATTTGTGTTTTGTCGCTAATCTCTTGAAAACTCAAATCTGTCTTGGAGAGGTAATTTTTTTTTTTATGTGGTTGAGAAAAAAATGTTCATTGAAATAATTTGGAGAAAAATATCGCGCAAAAGTAATGGCACGAAGAAAATAATATAAAAAATTGCACCAAATCGAATTTGAGTGCGCGAAATATTTTACGATTTCGCAAAATTTGTTAGGGAAAAAATTTTTTCGGTACTTGAAACTTCACTAAAAAATGAATTTTTGGTTTTCAGTTACAGGGAATTTTATTTTGCTATTAAGCGCCATAAAATATTGCACAATTTCCAGAAATATACAAAAACAAAAATGTTTCAGAATTTCAGAAACATAAACTCGGATTTATTTAATTAATAATTACAAATTTCATTTAAAACTTAAAATCTCTGCCGTGAAAAGTCAATTTCATACAATTGATAATTCGATCGCAGTTTACTTTATTTTCAAATAATGAGTAGGAATGGTTTGACGAGCCCCAAAAATGAAATTCGATTTTTATAAAATTTACGATAATTCCGAAGTTGGAAAAAGAAAATCAAGTCAAAGTACTGGTACTTCTGAACTATTTAAATTCCGATATTCCTCGACCTTCTTCCCCCACAATTTTTGTAAACTTTGCTGGAAACCAATCGTGAAGTTTATGAAAACTATTGCGAAAGATGTCAAACTCCCATTCTTGTCAAAATAAGGTATCGTAATTTATGGAAATTTAAAGCGTGGAAATGTTCAAATTTAGCCGTCTAAAGTCCAACTTTTGCCGAAGTTTCTCCAATATCCTAAATTTCTCGAACTTTTATCCCACATTTTCCAAGAAATTCTCTTGGGAGGAAAAAAAAATTCGCCAATTTAAAATCGAAAATAGTAGCAAATATCGAATATCAATTTTAGGCAATCGAATATATCCACTTCAAGAATTTATGAAGTGGACATACTTGAAATTCCAATTCAAAAAAATATTGTAATTCCCGAATTTTCGCTCGAAGTGCTAAAAAATAGGAGATAGATTTTTTTTTCTCCAAAAACTTGTAAATTTCTGGAAATTTATCAATACATCATTTTAATCGATATTAAATAATTCGAATTATTTTATAAATTGTATTTTCAAAAATTATCATCATTATTATTTAATTAATAGCTTAATTAATAGCATCGTCATTATTTAATTCATAGAAACAACTAAAAATGTCTTTTGAGTGAAATTTATATTTTTCTTTGACTTATTTCATTTTATTTGCCCTAGAAATTTATATGAAAATCGGTATAAATTTTTTTTTTAATAAATATCGTTTGAATAATTATCATTCTTTATGAGCTAAATTTTTTTTGATACAAATATTTTCTTTTTCAGGAGGGACATTCCATCACAGGCCCGGTTCTAATCAACGTCATTCTGGAGTTCCTTCTAAACAAATCGGGAAGCCGCGAAATCCTCAAAAGCTCGACCCTCGGAAATTATAAATCCCGCATGAAACAACTGAAAACGATCAACGCGATGTTGTGGGCAAATTCCCTAACTTTGACATCCAAAAAAAATTCCTTTGGCTACAACGACTTCGAAATTTTGAAATCCTACCTTCGATTCTACCTACCGCTCTTTCGAAAATTGGAAAGCGAATTCCAAAACGAGAAACAACTGCAACCGCATTACTTTCTACCTCTGGCTCGTCTTTTGGAGATTTCGGAAAATTTGAAGGAAGAAATGGTTCTGGAAATAGCCGAGGCTTGGATCCTTCTGGGATATTTCCAGACTTTCCTATTCGGGACCCTCGGGACTATCGACCCGGTTCACAAAATTTCATTGAAAGAAAAATACATCCAAGAGGAGATCGAGGACTGTCAGGCGACGATTTACGTGAGCGCACTTCGAGCTCGAATTTCCGGTACTCGCGAGGACGAAATTCCAAGAATCGTCGAGACCAAAAATTTCCTGAAGGAAATCGAAGCTCGGAGGGAAGTCCTGAAACGTTCGAAGGCCATTCGTCCTTCGAGCGGCGACTTTTTGACTTTGTCGAAAGAAATTTCGGAATTTCAATTAACGTCCATCGAGATCATCCGAAAACACGTCGCGTCGCTGAAAAACGTTTCCGCGGATTGTCGAAGCGGCGAAGAATTCATTCGAGAATCGGAAACCTGGAGGAAATCGCTCGAACACTTTTCTCGAAAGCTCGAGTCGAAGTACCTCCTCGGATACCCGGACGTCGTTCATCCGATTTTGTTCGGCTCGAGCCTCCTGATCCACGGGATCGAAGTGGCCATCGACGAAATCCGACGCACAATTTTCTCGAGGAAGATTCGAAGACCATTCGAAAAATTACTGAGAAATCTGGTTGTGTTCCCGACGATCGGAGAAGGACAGGAAAGCCTTCTGGAACTTTCCAGGACCTGCGTCTCCTCCGCGACGAAGGAAACCGTTTGCGTCCTGGAAAATAAAAACGAAATTCTCCAGGAACAGTTCCGATTGACGAAATCCGCTCTGTTGGAACTCTGGAACCTCGTGATCGTCAACGGGAGACTGACGAGGTCCCTTTGGACGCGCCTCAACTCGCTTTTGGGGAAAATCCTGCTGATTTGGAAGCAGCAAGAGATCGAGGAGAAGAGGAAAAACGCGGAAAAGGAGTCTCTCTATAAAATAACGTCTCACGAGGCGGTGACCGAGGAGGAGGAAATCAGGAACGAAATTGACCAGTTGTTCCCGACTTATTTCCAAGAATTTTCGGAATTCGAGGAAGAGAGGAGCGGCGCGTCTCTGGAGAAACAAGATCGGGAGCGAGAGACGATCGTCCAGGCGCTGGACGAGGAAAATATGAACGAAATCCGAGAAATTCATGGCGAAGTTCTTCGAGCCTTCACCTCCAGCCCATTCGTTCGCAAAACGTCCCACGATTGCGTTCAAGATTATGTAAAACCGTTGGTGCTGCGTTACAAGAGTTTCTCGGTCCTTTTCGAAAAATTGGAGTTCGCTTTGAAGGAGGACCTGTGCTCGGAATTGTACGCGAGCTTGAACCTCCTGGTCACTCGAAACGAGGAAACTCATTCGCGGAGGGGCTGCTACGATTTTTACCGGGACGCGAACACCGAGGAAGTGGGACAGTCGCTGGTGATTCTTCGAAACGCGTCCGAGAAGGTGGAGGAGTTCCTCAAGGAATGGCCGGAACACCCGACGTTGATTTCCATCTGCGCGATAATCAAGCGACTCTTCGGTTTCTCGGTGGCCTCGCCGGTGTCGAAATTCCTGGTGGGCCTGGAGCTGCTGCTGGTGAAACTCCACGAATGGGAGGAAAACGCGCACAGCGGCGTCAGTATGGGGCAATCGATCGCGAACGTCACTCAGCAGATCATCTCCTGGAGGAAACTGGAACTGAGTCACTGGAACGATTGCCTGGATTCGGCTTTTCGGAGGCTGGAGAGGAAAAGTTCCAAGTGGTGGTTCTTCCTGTACGATTTGGCGGAGTCCCACGCGGGAGGGATCCTGGAAATCGGTGAGTCCGAGCTCGGGGACGATCGGCGGCGACCGGAGGAGTCGCGTGGAGGTTCGATAGCGGAGGAGGAATGGATCTTCCAGCAGGAGGGTACCGCCGAGGTTCCCGGCGGGGAAGAAGAAATTGTGCGCGATACCGCTGGAAAATTGGACGAGAAAAAAGTAATAGAAAGCTTGGAAAACTTCATAACGAGTTCATCTTTGGTCGAATTCGAGGCACGACTTGACCTGCTTTTAACATTCCATCGCCACGTTTATTACTTCCATAATTCCGCGGAAAGGCGGAAACTGCTTTCAATTTTCTGGAACGTTTATCACTATTACGACCAATTCCGGGCCGACGTGAGGACGAAATTGAGGGACATCAAGTGCCCGATCGAGAAGAAACTGCGGGATTTCGTGAAGATCGCCCGTTGGAACGACATCAGCTACTGGGCCGTGAAGGAAGCTATCGAGAAGACGCATCGGACGTTGCATAAATTTGTTCGCGAATACGAAACGGAATTAAAGCGAAACGTCTCGCCCTGTTTGGTCGTCAAACAGGAGCCGAATAAGGAACCCCTTTTCGAGGACAACGACGATCGTCGCATAAATCCCATGGATTTCCTCGTCCCGGATGGCTCCAAAAAACCCGTGGAATTTTCCTCCGGGATCGAGTTGATTTCGAAAATCGACAATTATCTGCCGAAAAGCAGGAAAATATCCGAGGAAATAATCCTCATGTGTCCCTATCCGGGTTCCAGACTGTCCATAGAGGATTGCATCGACGGGTTCATGGGAAACGCGGCGCGATTGAGGTCCCTGGAGATCGACAGGACTCTGACGAAGGAGAAACAGAAATCCCTGGCCAAGGGTATCCTGCAGCAGAAGAGGATGGCTCTGGCCAATTACTTCAAGGCTCTCGCGCGAATCGGGGTGTCCCATTTCATGGGGAATTCCATTTGGAAGAACAAACAGGAGGAGATCATCGATTTCACGATCCTCCCGGTGGATCTTGGGATTTTGAACGAGGCAGGGAAGGTCCATCGGTCCAGAGCCATCCAAGAATTGGCCAATCATTGGCGAGGTTGCGAAAGGTACTACTACGGGTCCCTGATAAAACTGAACGCCCTGGACGAGGCCTTGAGGAGCAAAAAAACGGACTTGGGGCAGCAAAACAAGGAACGGTGCCGAGGATTCTCGATGCACTTGATGCTCCTGGCGAACAGGCAGAAAAGGAGTATCGCGGATTTCTTCGAATCGTTTTTCGCCTTCAGATCCCAAGTCGACGTTCTGAAGAAGTCTTGCGAGTCCAGGAACGACCGAGCCGCGACTCCCCCTTTCTTTCCCACGCAAAGCGAGGCTCGGGAATGCGCGGAGAGCCTGAAAAATGTCTTGACGATTTCGAGAGTGACCTTGGAGCAAATCCAAATTTACACGAACGCCTGCTGTCCCTCGGAAACCGTGGAAATTTGGATTCTGAGGAATCCAGGCTCCAGGTGCGTCGCGAATTGCCAGAAAGGCGACGAAATCTGGAACGAAGTGACTTCCCTCCTGGAGGAGAGCCTGCGGTTCGTTAAAAGTACCGCGGCTGGGTTCGACTCCGTCTTCGACGTCGACGACGTTTTCCTGACGAGGTTCCACTTCGAGCGTTTGATGGGAGCTTACGAGGACCTGGAGAAATTCCAGGGGATGGTCCAGGGGTTGATGAGATTCTTTTTGGTCGAGGAAGAGAAACATCCGATCGCCTCCAGTCTCGAGTTTTTGCTGGAGAAGGTGGAGCGCAGTCTCCGGGGATTCAAAAACCACGGAAACGTCGAGAGAGATACCGACGAGGCTGAAGAAATTGCGGCAACTGCAGTTGCAAGTGCGGAAACCGGGATTTCGGGGGAAGAGTCCTACGAAAAGTACGAAGAGGGTCTCTCGGAACTCGTGAAAGCGATTCTGCTGGCGATTCAACACAAATACAAGCGTAACCTGGAAAACGAGAAAGGGGGGACCGAGGAACCTGGAGCGGAAGAGGAGGAGGACGAGCTGGAGGAGAACAAACTTCGCCAGAAACTCATCGAGTCCCTGCTCGCCGATTTGCAGGATTTCAAAATCCAATCGATACGCGATCGGTTGACCAAAACCTTCCGCGACATCGACGCTTTACCCTTGAATCTACGGATCCGGGCGCTCGAGGGTCTGGAGAAGACTCTGCCTCTGCTGGACCAGTACCTCCTCTTGACCCAGTTCTACCTGAACGAGCAAGTGGCCACTTTCCGTTTGACCGGCAAACTCCTGTACCTTCAATTGAACGTGTTCCTGGACTTGGCCACTAATGGGTTTTGCGTCCCCAAGGATCTGGACCTGGAGGAAGGAGACGAGGACGGGGAGAAGTCGAACCAAACGAAATCCGGGATGGGTTTGGGCGAGGGAGAGGGCGAGAAGGACGTGTCCGATAGGATCGAAAGCGAGGATCAACTGGAGGACGCGAGACCGGCCGATGAGGAAAAGGAGAAACGACCGGAGGACCCGGATTGCAGGGAGGAGGACACAGGGATCGAAATGTCCGAGGACTTTGAGAGCAAACTGCAGGATTTGGAGGAGAAGGAGGACGAGGAAGGCGAGGATAAGAGCGACGGGGAGGATAACGACGATTTGGACAAACAAATGGGCGAGACGAATCCGGATGCCGAGCAGTTGGATGAGGAGATTTGGGGAGACGATGAGGAAAATAAGGAAGAGGAGGAGGAGAGTCAAAGAGATGGGGACGAAAAAGGCAAAGGCGAGGAAACCGGAGAGAAGGAATTGTCGGCCAAGGACAATGCCGATGAGAATCAAGGGGAGGGTGATGATGAGAAGAAGGAAGATAAAAATCGAGAGCAGAAGGAGGATATCGATCAAATGAACGAGGAAGAGACGAATGACGATCAAATTGACCCTTACCACGGCAAGCAGCAGCCGGAAATCGAGCCAGAGGAGTTCGATCTGCCGGAAGATATGAACTTGGACGAGGACAAGGAGGAGAAAGGCGAGGGCCAAGGAGAGGACGAGCAGAATCCGTTTGACATCGACGAGATGAAGGACTCGAAATTGCCACCCGAGAAGGAAGAAGAAGAAGAAGAAGTGGAAGATGAGAAGAAGGAGGAGGATAAGAAGGAGGAGGCTGCAGATTCCAGCGACGAAGAAGAGGACAAAGGTGAGCAAGAGAAGGAGAAGAAATCTGGAGCCGAGGAGGAGAAGGTACAAGAGGAAGAGGGCCAACGTCCCGGGGAGGACCCCAAACCCATGGAAGTGGACGAGAGGGAAGAGGAAAATCAACAGGATCGGGCCCCGGCGAGTGCCAACGATCCCAGTCAAGAAAGCGACGCCGCCGAACAGGCGCCGTTGAAGGACGGCTCCAGGGACAAAGTCGCGACGGACCCGGAGAAGGAGGACCACGAGGAGCAGCAGGAGGAAGCTCCTACGGAGGCCGATGACAGGGAAGATAGCGACAAAGGAGCGGGCCAGTCGCAGTCGCGGGAGCAGGAGAGCGGGCATTCTGGAGACTCCAGCCAGAAAACGGCTCCCGTGAAACGCAGGGAGCAGGAGGATGAGGAGAGTGGGCCCGAGAAGAGGAGGAACCCCGGGAAGAGCGACGAGAGTCGAAGTCTCATGGATCGGATCGAACCCGCGAAGAAGAAGATGAAAGTCATGCGAGCCACCGAGGAAGAGGTCGCCAACGAAGAGGACGAGGAAGAGGGTGCCCAGCGGGAGGACAACGCGGAAGCCGAGCTTTGCCAGCATATCAAGGACTCGAAGGAATTCGACGAGTTCGCTCAGGATGCCGCGACCGAGGAGCAAGTGAAGAAGCAGCAGCAGCAGGCTTCGAATGTGGAAAAGGAGGAAGAGGAGGTGGTGAATTTGGAAGAGGAGGAGGATCCGATGGACGTTGAAATGCATCGGGATGAAGAAGAGGAGGAAAAGGAGCAGGAGAACCAGGTCCCGGAGGAAGCGAAGAAGTTGGACGCCGAGAAGCGGAATTCCAAGCGGAAAGGGAACCAAGGAGAGGACGACAACCTCCAGGCGGAGGTCCAGGAAGTCGACGTGGAGGGAGACGTGAAAACTACGACGAGGGTGGAAAGAAGCAACGAGTCCACCATCCACGCGAACTTGGACCTGGAGGAGTTCCAGTACCTGACCCCGCAGCAGATGCAAAAGAAGCGATTCGAGGTGGAGACCATCCTGGGCAGTCCCACGACCGAGGAGTCGGTGGTCGCCTGGAACACCTTGAGCGGCTTGACGGAGAGCTCCGCCAGGGAATTGTCCGAGAAGCTGAGGTTGGTTCTGGAACCGACCCAGGCTTCCAGGTTCAAGGGGGATTACAGAACCGGCAAGAGGCTGAACATGAGGAAGATCATACCCTACATCGCCAGTCAGTTTAGGAAGGACAAGATCTGGCTGAGACGGACGAGGCCCTCCAAGAGGGATTACCAGATCGCCCTGGCTCTGGACGATTCCAGCAGCATGGCGGATAATCACTCCAAGGAGTTGGCCTTCGAGTCGCTGGCGCTGATCAGCAAAGCCATGACTTACCTGGAGGTAGGGGAGTTGTGCGTCATGAGTTTCGGAGAGGAGACCAGGGTTTTGCATCCTCTGGGAGATCCTTTCAACGAGCAGAGCGGTGCAAGGTGCGTTAAGGGTGGTGGAGTGCGAGTCCGGTAGGATTTAAGCTCCAGCGGGAAGTCGAGGTACCTGGAGAAAAAAAAAGTAAATTGTAGCAGGGGTGCTTGGTTAACCCCCTGGGGGTGGAAACCTATTTTTTGGATGGTGAAGTTAGTGTGGGTTTGTGAGTCCTTGTGGACTTTTGACGAGTCACTTTTTTAACCCTTTTAGAAATGACGTTTTTCTTCTTTTTTTTAAAGAGAGCGCAATTTTGATCTTTGCTTTTGTTCGAATTGACATTTTTTAAAATTTGAAGGTTTTAAAAGGGTGTGGGTTCATAAGGCGGGATTTTGCTCCTAATAATTGTTAAAAAATTAGAAATATCTCGGATTTACATAATAATAATCTTTGTAATAATTTCAATTTTATTAAGTCTTTTTTTAATTAATTTAAGCCCTTTTTTATCGAAGCAAACCTAAGTCTTTTTATTATTAAAAAAAATAAAGCTTTTTTTGGCACATTTAACCGCGTTTTTTAATATGAGCTCAATTACGCACAAGTTTCTTTTTTAATATTGCGACTCTGTGCTCCCTTGGGGCCAAAAATCCGCCTTACGGACCCTCATTTTTTGAAATCCTTTAAAAAAAATCTGAACGTTATTGTAGATTCGAATTTGCAACAGGTTTGAAGAAATTCCCAACTCCTCGTCCGGTCAAATTTAAAAAAGTTCTCACTAAAGACCTGAAGTTGAAATGCCTCGTTGGAAAAATTAAAACAAAAAAAATTCTTAAGATTTCCAAAATGATAAACTTCCCTTTTTCGAAAAAAAAAAAAAAAAAAAAAAAAAAAAAATTGAGATTCTCGCAATAGAAATATTATCAACTGTAAATTATATAATAAATAAAAATACCCAATGATGAAATAAAAAAAATATGCGACAATTGGTTACAGATTAATTCAGGAACTGAAATTCGATCAAAAGAAAACTATGATCGGACAATTGGTGGACTTCACGGCCAGCATGTTCGAACAGAGCCGATCGTCCGATAATGCAAAGTTACTGGTAGTTCTGTCGGATGGCCGAGGGATTTTCTCCGAAGGAACCGAACGCGTTAACCAAGCCGTGAGGAGAGCCAGGCTGGCGGATATATTCCTGGTGTTCATTATTGTGGATAATCCCAAGAATAAAGTGAGCAGACAATTTTTTTTTAATTTTAATATCTGCAACTAAATGAAAAAAAAATTAATTTGTGTAATTTGTATTTTATTTTATTTTCTTGTTTCAATTTATTTTTAATATTTCACTTACATTGAAAAGCTTAATTTGAATTGAATTAAGGTTTTAATTTCGGTTTATTAAATAAACATTTTTATAAGGGTTTTAAATTAAATTTAAATATATCTAGTTATTTAAATTTAAAAAAAAATTAATTTTAAATTTTATTGTAGCATAAATTTATATTTTTGATATTATAAAAGAAAAAATTTTAATTTTATATAAAAAAGTGATAACAGTAAATTTAAATTTTTGTACCTTTTGTATCAGGGTTTGATGATTGATATTTTGGAATTTCCCATTTTTCCAGGACTCGATTTTGGACATTCGAATGCCGATATTCCAGGATGGGAAGTTACTAGGAATCCGATCCTACATGGACAACTTCCCATTCCCATTTTATATGATTCTAAGAGACATAAACACTCTGCCGAGTGTTTTAAGTGACGCTTTGAGGCAATGGTTTGAAGTCGTTGGAAAAATCGACGTTTAAATTCAATTATTATTATTTGCTCCAACGAAACTGAACGTCTCTGTTTCCCCAAAAATGTGAGTATTTTTATTTCCTAGTTACGATAAAAAATATTTTCAAGTAGAATTTTTAGGTCACAAGAAATTCGTGAATTTTAGGGAGTTCCTGGGAATTCTTTGAATTTTATTGAAATAAATATTTCCATTGTTGCTTTTTTGCAATTTTTTAATTATACTTTTTTTCGTAAAGAAAAAATAAGTTGGAAAATCTCCAAGTCTTACCTTAGCAAAATAAATATAGTTTTTAGTGGAGATCCAATTTTTCCCGAAATTTAGAAATTTCGAATCTCCCAATATTTTAAACTCTGGGAAAGATAACAATTAAAATTGTTTTTTTTTTAAATAAAATTAACAAACATTTTTGGGGTTTCAGATATTTTCGATTTAATCTAAGAAAAACAGAGACTGTGTTTCCTGATTTTTTTATACAATGAAAAAGAAATTTTGTCGATTTGCTTATCGAGTAAAAAAATTTCGAAATGTAAATCAAAGTGTCCATTTTAGGGTAATTTATCAGTTATTTTTTTTTTTAATTATTTGTGTTTTTGTACCAATAAAATTTTCAAATATATAAACTATTTTGGGATAATTGTTTGGAGTCGCTGGAACAAATATTGCGTAATTTGAATAATTTTAATTCTCAAGAAAAACCAATACTTTGTGTTACCTGATTATGTACGAATATGCATGTGGTGAGAATATGTATGTGTAATTTTTCATAAAATAAATGAATACTTTTCTCGACTGATTTATTAAATAAACAAAAAATAATTGAAACGTAAATTTAAAAAAAAAATATAACATTAGGAAAATTAGGTTGGTGAAAATTTGGGATGTGGTAATCAGAAAAGCCGTTCTTCCTCCTTCAGTTTTATTTTAAAAAAAAATGTTGTTACCAACTATTAACAAATACATAATATACACGTTAATTTACATTTACTTTTATCTACATCAGAAGCTAGGGTACCTTTCAACAGCTTTTCTTACATAACATAACTTTTTGTACACTCCCTTTACACGGTAACACATAACATTGATTGAAAATTGTGTCAAGTGCCTGCGCGTACCTTGTTTGTAAAATAACTCTAACGCAACAAATTCCGCATCGATCCTTGAACGAATCGTCAAAATTACGGTCAACACAAAGCAGCTAATTTTCGAACGGTGTTCAAATCTCTCATTAGCATCTGAATCGTCTGTTTCGTTCGTGGGTGGACGTCTGGATTTTCGGCGTCGTCGTCCGGATCCATCGATTCTAAAGCTACAATTCGGAATTTAACCAAAAAATGCATTATTTAATATAAGAGAATCATTAATAATAATTTTCAAAAATATTCCGAATTTTTATTTCGTCCGAAACTGTTTGAAATCAATATTTTAAACATTGGATCCCAAAATAAGAGTAAAACGATGCAATTATTTTCGATATTCTCGTTAATTATTAAAAATATAAATTTTAAACTCAATTTTTTCGATTTTTACAATTTTTAGAGATTTATTAATCGACACTATGCCGTCCGGTGGCACCACGTTGGTGCCACGCGAAAATTATCGGGCAAGCGCCGGTGGCACCACGTTGGTGTCGCACATAAAGATTTATAACGGACGGCAAAGTGTTAAGAAAAAAAAAAAGTGTTATCAAACCAATTCGAATTGAATTTATTTAGATTAGTGGTTATATCAAATCTTGAAATTTTCTAATAATTGATACACACCCATTACTTGCGCCTCGATACTCGTCAATCTCGAATCTATATGATTCTGAAAATGTTCGATGTGTTCCAATAAACGCATTTTACACTCCGTAGGATCGATCGGAGCTTCCGGTTCGGGTATGAACGGTTGCATTGGAGGTAACGTCGTTTCTTTTAAAACATCCTCTTTTTTTGGTAAATCCTCCTCCGAAATCGTCCCAATCGATTGTTGCAATCCATCTGTACCATACAAATGCACAAAAGTCCTTTTAATACGTTACTTTAATTTTTTATATAAATAATAGCGTTAGAAAAAAAAAAAAATTTGTTTAAATATAAATAATAATCTGTTGGAAAAAAAGTAACTGGAAGAAAAAAAAATCATTATTCCAGTTTCCGAGAAAAATCAAAATAAGATTTTTTCCTAAAACTTACCATTCTCCGATTTTACTCCATTTTCTTGTTTGCAAAGAGAAACATCCGATTCCTCTGTCTTTGTCAAAGCATCTAGAAGAATTTGAGTGTCATCCCCATCGATACCGTCCTCCTCCTTTTTGCAAGAAACCCTTGAGTGATCGCCATTTTCATTGGTATCTTCCTCCAAAATTTTCATTAACTCGGAATCCGATGCTATCGATTTCTCATCGGGATCTTCGACCTTCGATTCGATCGGAGCCTCGATCCGTCGTATGGAATTCGAGTTCGAGTCCGAGTCGCTGAGTGTTTTGATCACTTCCATCACGGGTACCGGTATCGTGTCGGGTTGCGGAATATCAGACTTTTCCCACTTTTTTGCCCAGAGGTACAATTTGGGGTGGTCCTTTTTCCTAAAATTTCGTTAAAGTGTTAAAAGGAAAAAAAATGAAGTTCAATATCGCACATGAATTTCGAAAGAAAGAGACGTCGTTATTTAAATAACAATTTCTTACTCACTGTGCAACATTTATCTTGACGCGTAAGCTATGAAGAATTTGCCGAATTTGGAGCAGAGCACCTACTAAATCGTACGATCGTTTTAACATAGCGGCTCTGCGGTTTAACGCCATTTGATTTTTTGATCGGGTCGTCAAGCTGAAAATTAAACGGATGAGAAATTTGATGAGAAAAAGTTTTGAAGCAATCGTGAAAAATTAGGAAACCAAAATTCGGGTCTCTTTAACGATATTGAAATTCGAATAGGGAAATTTACATGTATTGCGTAACAAAATATAATATATTAGAATAATTAGGTTGGTGGAAAAATTAATTATTGTTTTTAATTCTCAAATTTATGGTACCAATTGCAATTATTTGTACACCAACGTAATAATTACTATTAATTACTAATAATAATTACTAGAATTATTATTATTATTATTATTATTATTATTATTAATATTACTAATATTATTGTTCTATAATAAAACAATTATTAATCTTTCTGAATGATTCTTAATAAATTAATATTCAGTAATATTTTATTATTGATTAATTAATAATTGCAATTTAATTTGAATTAATAATTAATTAATAATAATTAATTTACTGAAACATTCTTTGAATAGTCTATATAATTATATATCGATAAGTTTCTTTTGTTTCTCGAATTTAGACCAGTTACAAATAATTCTTCTAATCGTATACATTTAATAACTAATTTTATAAATGATACCTCGGTAATTTTCCTTCCTTGATCCAATCCTGATCGTGGAAATATTTCTTCGAAGGCCTCTGTCTATAAGGATAACGACAAATGTAACAAACGTATTTCTCCGGTACATCCTTCTCCCTTTCGATAGCGTTACAGTGCCCGTGTTGCCAACACAGACAAAGATCGCACTGTATCATTAAACCGTCCTCCTCCATAATTCCACAAGTGCAGTTGATAATTTCTTCTCGTCGAAGCTGCTCTACTTTCACCAGCTCCCCGTTGATCATCATCATCACGCCTTCGCCGTCTGCGGAAAACGTAAATTTCACAATTACTTATAAACAACCAATTCTTTTCTTTAAACGCCATATTCTTCCTCTGCAAAAGGATGTGGGTCCATAAGGCGAGATTTTGGCACTAATAATTGTTAAAAATTAAAATATCTCGGATTTATATAACAATAATCTTTTTAATTAATTTCAATGTTTTGTTGGATCGATATTAAGACTTTTTAAATTAATTTAAGCCGTTTTTTATTGAAGCGAATCTACGTCTTTTTATTATTATTTTTTTTTAAATACCCTTTTTTTGGCACATTCAACCGCGTTTTTTAATATGAGCGCAATTACGCACAAGTTTCTTTTTTATGTACGTTGTAAAAGACATCAAAGCACATCATATATGCGAAAATGAAGATGCTGCGCATTCTGTGCTTCTTTGGGGCCAAAAACCCGACTTATGGGCCCTCATCCTTTAACCTCTAGAGAAATGCACTGGGTTTGTGAACTCAAGGAAACAATAGTCGAGTACCTAATGACCTAAAAAGCCTAATATCAGGCTTGGGATCCCCTAGAGGCCAATAAATTTATTAGTAAGACAAAACAGAAGTGTTATATATTATCTTGGAAGCTTTGGTGATAAATACAAAAAAAAACATAAATAATGTACCTTCAGTATCATTTACATTATCCCTTTTGGTGTTATCCCCTTTTGGGATGTTCTCACCTTTATCAAAGCGAGAATCATTTGGTTGACCTAAAGAACAACATAAGTCATCCGAAAATCAAATCAATTCTCTCCTATCTCGAAAAAAAAAGAAAATCGTATGTTCTAATAATAAAAAAAACTGTATGTATATTTGTGACTGCATAAATTTTGACGGTGCAGAAAATGATTGAAATGAAGTTCAGCACCGGACAGTCACAGATATTTGACAGACGATGTCCCGAATCCATAGAAATCGAAAAACGCTAAGAATTTATTAATTTCCTTACTGCTTTGACTGTTATCGTCACTTCGTGCGGTAGCATCCGATTTACGACGACTGTATCTGTAGACAAGGGGCCCTTCGACGTCCACTGCACTGTCGTCCAAGTCACCATAATCGTCAGTGATTTCTTGCACACCCGTGGCTGAAAAAAAATCCGTATTTTTAATGGTCGATAGTTACTAAACATATTTTATTAGGATTTTATTGCCTATTTATCGGGATAAAAAAATCTAAGATACTTTTTTTTCTTAAAATTATATAGAAATGTAAATTTTTTGGTCTATAAATCGGGTTTGGTGGTTCAAGTCAATTCTCAATTTAAAGCTGAGAAATCTACAAAAATGCTATGTTTTTTTGGGTTTTCTCAAAAATAAGTAATTTTAAACATCCCGGTAATTCTAGTGTTAAAAAATATTATAATAAAAATTCATTAAAAAAATTCTCAATTTTTAAAAAAACTGAGAAATCTACAAAAATGCTATTTTTTTTGGTTTTCTCAAAAATAAGTAATTTTAAACATCCCGATAATTCTAGTGTTAAAAAATATTGTAATAAAAATTAATTTCAAAAACATAATCGGTAATATTATAATAAAAATCGACGTTAATTTAAAGAAAAACATAATTAACTTAAAATAGTCAAACCTAGGTTTAAGGTTTAGCTTTTAACCAAGGTTTAAGTTTTTAATGAAAAAACATCTGATTTAATACAATTTTTACAGAAAATCCTCCACGCTCTTTCATACTCACCATGTTTCTTCTTCCCTCTCGCTGGCGTGTCGGAGCTGTACTCCGACAATTGCCTCTTCCGTTGACCTTTTCCACCTTCTTGCACCGTCTCATCGAGAGACTTTGACTTCTGGATTTCCGCATTGGTGGTCGCCGGCCTCACGGGTAATAAGGTCTTGATTCCAACCTGCGTTCTCTCCTCTTTGCTTCTCATATCGAACAAAGTACCCGGAGACATGGCGCAACCGTTTTCGCGTTTCTTATCCGAATCGTCGTCCTTCTCGAGAGAGAAATTCGAAGTCGGCGACAACGCATCTTTGATGTCGCATTTCCTCCCGTCCAATTTCTCCAAATCCACCGCATCGTCTTCCGCGTCCAGTGGAACCGATGCTAGAGGAGACGAGACAGCTAATTGAGAGGTTCCCGCTGCGACGCCTTTTTCCTGGACGTTCGATTTTCGCTTTTCGAACTTGCTAATTTTTTCCAGATAATTCGATTTCTTGGGAATAATGTCTTCGAGGGATTCCCCGATAGTTCGAGCGTAAGCTAAATCGGCAACGTTCGGCGTGGAACCCAGAAATTTGGAGTATTCGGGATGGTAATGTTTGATATGCATTTGCAGAAGATTCTCTTTGCGAAAATTTTTGTTGCATCCTTCCTTGGGACACTTGAAAGCACTGTCCTCCATTTCCACTCGTAATTCTCCGATAAATATCGCTGCAATGAAGAAAATATTAGTAACTATTTGTACTTTAATTGCGGTGGAAATTTCAAATGGACGAGATGAATTTATTATCGATGAAGTAAATACTGTTTTTTTATCTGAGAATTACGAACAATAAATTTATTTTTGTGCATGAATTTAATGGTAAAATATTTGAAATTTCATCACTATTATTTTTATTTTTTTTTCTCTGACAATTAGAAACAATAAATTTATTATTACGCGTGAAATTAATGGTAAAATATTTGAAATTTTATCGCTATTATTTTTATTTTTTATAGCAATATTTTTTTAAAACAATTTAATGGATACCCTATACAAATTTATCTAGTTTGATACTATGAATAATATCAAAATTTCTTGTTAAGTTCATTTTACAGAAATTTCAATTTTGCTACTTTTCCTACTACAATTTTTTTTTTGTAATTGAATGAACAAAATTAAAAATAGTAAAAAATTCTGTCCATTGCAACCAATAATAATGAGTCTTCGGTCAGCTCTATTATAACATTAAAGTTAAAACTCGTTATTTGTTTAGATTGATTGTTGCATAATATAACAAACTAAGACCTTCGCGTGTGTAATTATTTAAAAATTATTATTATCGCCAAAACCACACCTAATAAAAAAACGACTATTTAATATACTTACAATAAACAGTTTCTGATGCGAGCAAACATTGGAAATTATAAAAAATCGTAAATATTCAACAAATTATAGATAAATAGGTTACTATACATTAAATTGCAAAACGTCACTGAAACTCACCTCCATCGTTATTCGCAGAAGCCGGTAAGGTGCTATTTGGAGAAGCTACGGTATTTACGGAAGGACTCGCGACATCCGAAGTAGGTTTTGTTTTTGGTAACAGGGTTTTAATTTTCTTTGGCACTTCTGCCGCCGGAGACTCTGCTGGCTTCTGTTTCACCTGAACTCTTCCACATTTCCTTCGATGTATGCAGAAATCGAACATGTCTGGGTCGAAATTCGTTTGTCCTTGCGATTCCATAAATGCTCGAATGTCGTTCTTCGATCTGAATTTCTTCCCGCTCGATTTGCTAAGAACAAAATAAAAATTGTTAATTTGGAAAATTATTATCTGTTGTCTAGATTTTGGTTTTGAATCGCGTTTCAGAGGTACTCACTGTATAAAAATGACATCCCACTTTCCAGCAGAGCTGCCAGTTTTCCTTTGAGTAAAATGTTTATGCCAATCAGGTGGTAATCTTTTATCAGCGATTATAAAAGATCGTCGCGGCCCAGAAACTGAAACAAAGAGTACGTCGTGCTGTAATACTTTTAAAAAGCAACGTCAACGTTTCATCATCATCATCATCATCATCATCATTATTATTATTATTATTATTATTATTATTAATTCGAAGGCAATTGAGAATTAAAATAATTACACTAAAGTCAAATATTGAAAATTCGATCAATGATCGAACTCGATCCATCAATTTTTTTTTCCCCATAGAAACATTTCATATTCGAAAGAAAATATTTAAAATTGACAATATTGAATTTGTCTAAATTATTATTATTATTTTGTAATTGAGTAATTCCAAGTCAATTAAGAACACAAATAATCACATTAAAGCCAAATGTTGAGACTCGATTAATAATGAAACTCGATCCATAAATTTTATTTTTTTCCATGAGAACATTTAACACTCGAAAGAAAATATTTACCATCGACGATATAGGATTCGACTCCCTGAGGAAGACCATCGATCCATTCTGGACCATTTTCATCCTCGTTATCGTTCTCGACTTTCTGTGGCTCCTTTTTTCCCTTTTTCGTTACAAGCTTCACTTTTGGCGTGTTGTTGTCAAACCCTTGCAGCAATTCCGTTCCAGAATCATCTGGTGTTTCGGTAACGGTGGGACTCTCTACCTTGTTGTCGACAGTCGCAGTATTATTTACAACCTCTTCCTTTTTCACAGCCGATTTTTCTGCATCTTTCGAACGTTTCCTCCCATGTGTGTTGAACAACTCCATCACGGTGTGTTTTCGCTTTTTATCTCTTCGCTCTTGCTTGCTTCCTATGTATCCTTCTTCTGCTTCGATTGGCTAACATGTCGAAAGCAAAACCGGATATTATCGATAAAAAAACAAGTACTAAATATGCATAAATTAATACGGAGTTGCATTCATTCATCCGTTTACTACGTTATTTATACTTTGCTGAATTAACATCTACAGTCGAAGCTGAAAATGTTTATATAGGTAAAGGACGAGTGTCGATAAGGTGGGTTTTTTTTTACGTTTACTCAAAATTTATTTAGTTTTTTTCAG
This sequence comes from Gasteruption jaculator, assembly GCA_949825005.1. Lineage (NCBI taxonomy): Eukaryota > Metazoa > Arthropoda > Insecta > Hymenoptera > Gasteruptiidae > Gasteruption > Gasteruption jaculator. The sequence goes on from OX463776.1 coordinate 6,062,727, forward strand.
AATTCATAAACAAAACTATGGAATTCGATGTTCGATAAGTACCAGGGGTCGCTTTTATCCTTTTTCGCACCAAGTTTCCTACCCTCTCGAGTCTCAAGTTAACCCCTTCCGGTAAAATGACGAATCCAACTCGTCATTGGTTCTTCATGCTATACCGAACAATGACGAGCTGCACTCGTCATGCGACTAAAGTTACAGTTGAATATGATAATTAATTTAGTTTAACCGTTTGAGTGCCGGAGGTCTTTTTTTGTTTCCAAATAAAAAATTGCCAAGCGGCGTGATAGCGCTCTTTTCATTCCTTATCTAAAAAATGCTGCAATTTTTGGACATGGAACGGAAGAAGCGCGATTGCGCCGCTTGGCACTAAAATGGTTAAAATTCCTAGCGTACTGATATCGGAAACACTTTTGTTACTTGTGGAAATATCACAGATCACTATCACACATTGTTTACCGTTAGAATTCCTCGGTACATGGTTACTTCGTGCACATTTATTCATTATTAAATAGTACCGGAAGGGGTTAAAACCTGAAACTGTAGGAATCGGTGAAACTTTCTAATTCTAACACATCCCATACCATTTCAAGGAATCACCAATTTCAACAAACTTTTACTATCGAATACAAACTCCTCCCCTCCCTCTATACAATAAACACCATAGAAATCTCTGTTTCTCTTTAGGAACTTTCCCTTCGACAACTTTTCCCATAGAAAAAAAACCTTCCACTCCGTTACTAGGGATATAAACAAAGCGGAACACCATCCCCCAAGTCTCACCCCCACTCGTTCCTACCCCAGAAGCAAACCCCCCTAGTAACAAAGCTCTGGAGGCTCCAACATCCCTGGTAATTCATACAAAATGGGGAACATAACCTCGCTGGACCTTCTTCTTGGTTTTTTGGTTCAGATCTGGTGCACTTTTTCTAACCTTTTGCAATAAATAAGAAAACCCACGGAGGAAGGTGGTACGAGGGGACGGATGATTTGAATTACGAAAGTGACCACAACATAACCTCAAAGTGGGGGAGTGAATTACTAGGAGATTTAAATGCACACATATGTGTATATATATACGTATACGTTACCTTGGCGGAAGTGCCTGCGATTTTTGTCATCTTCGAAGCTTTAACGACTTTGGCATAACCATCGTCGAAAAGTACGTCGTATCTGTCTGCAAAAAGCAGCGGAGAGAAGAAATTTCTCGTATTAATTCACTTGCTCACACTTATATGGATACGTAGAGGCAGAAAATGTCAGGCAATACTGTTGGGGTCTAGTAGTGAGTTAGTATCGGTGCAGTGGCAGATTAGTGTAGTGACCGTGTACTTGCGGTAGCTGTAGCCTGTGGTCTCAATGGAAACGCGCGCACAGTTAAAGTTAGGTGTATATGTGTGTGTTTGTGAGTATATACGTATGCGTGTATATTCTAGCTTAGCGAGTCTTTCTTTGCCCTCACGGTGCACGACGAGAGGAGAAAAAGCCGCGAGGAGAACTCACCGTTTCCTAAAACCGCGTTGACCTTGGCCGGATACTTCCTGCCGTCAGCCCAGGTCGCCAAAATTCTCTCCCCCACGGTGAACTCGCGCATCTTTGGTTCCCTGAAAGAAGACACAAGGTTTCGTTAAAAAAAGAAGCAAATTGGTTGGTGCTCTCGGAAAAGGGATTATTACTACTACACACTCGCTAACTAATTAATTGTTTACCGCAGTGCATGCAAATGTAGGATAGACCACGAGGGAGGAAAAGCGATGATAATTTTTGACCCCTTTTCAGCCCTCCGTTCCTTTGTCTTGGGTTTTACAGTCATTGGTAGGTTAAGTCATCATATTTGTGAAAGGTCAGGGAAAAGAGAAGGAGGGAGAAACGGAGAGTCGCGGATATCTGTGTTTTTTTCAAAATAATGCACTATCGTTTTGATTGATTAGCGTTTGTTTGGAGGTTTCTTTTGCAGATTCCTCTTTTTGGAGTTTATCGAGGATCGATAGAGGAAAAAAGATAGATTTATTTAGAAATTAATAGTATTTAATAGAAATTTACAGAAATTCTGTTAAAAAGTAAAGGGTGAGTAAATTTGATATTTCAAAAGGTATCGAGTCGACCATGGGATGAAATTTTGAGTTCGACACTGGTACCGCTAAATTTTGTGTCACACTGTACTCTAGTCTAGAATCATCGATTCATCATTTTTACAAATTTTATAGCTCTACTTTTTGAATTTTTAGTATTGGTGTTTTTTGAATCGAGGATGCAGGGTTTTCAAAATAATGACTATCGCTTCGACCGATTAGCGACTGTTTCGACTTTCCTTTTACAGATTCTTCTTTTTGGAGCTTATCGAGGACTGAAAAATGGAAGATTTATCTAAAATTTACCAGGAATTCATATAAATCCTGTAAAAAGGTAAACGAGTAAATTTGATATTTCAGAAGGCATCGAGTCAACAACACCGAGGGTTTGTCGTTGTCGCCCTAATAAATTAACATTTCTTTGTAAAACATTTAACTATTGTCTACAAATATTATTGTCGTAGTACGAACTAATAAATAACTTCTTCCCAACTACACAAAAAAGGCAAGCAAACAAACAGAAATCTATTTTCGAGTATTTCTTGCATTATCTAGAAATGTGAAATTTAAAAATATTGTATTTTGTTTTCTAACGTAAGCTTTCAATGATGTTTCCAAAAATAAAGGTTTTCATTTAATATGCACTACTTATATTACCTATCAAACAGTCGATATCGGCAACAACATTCATTTTCCTAAGATTACCACTGCTAGATAATTTACTACAATTCCAAACTTATAGCTATAAAAAAAAATGCATGAATTTAACATCGGAAATTTAAGAAATGGGTTAAAAATAAAAACAATGCAGACATGGAAAAGTAAAAATATTTTTAAGCCAATTTTGTTTACCATTCAAGCAACAATCTAAAAGAATCGAAACATTCATATTTCTGCTGCTAATTTCGGACACATAATTTCCTAGGTTTTACTGGGACATTCTAATGCAGGAATCAGGAATGTAGGACTACAGTTTTTGTTGCCACAACGAATAACCCTTCTTTCCAATTTCTACCTAATGAATGGTTAGTGCAAATGTAAACTTACAGAGGTGGTAGTGTCCAAACTTCTTCGCTTTAAAAAAAAAAGACAAAAACATTTGACAAAACTATTGCAAACGTGATTTTTGGTACTCCTTTTGCAATTCTGACATAGCAATGATCACAAGAGTAACAAGTATCGCAAGGAAATATGATTCGTGTACTAACGATTTATAATAGAATCGATAAAACCTGCATCGATGTTAAAAAATGCAGCGATATAGTTTGGATCGATTTCTTTATTGGTGATTTTGAAAATTACAAATATCAGTGGCTATAAATTTTACGAATTATTCCCATAAAATACAAATTATCGGTATTTCAAAATGCAAAAATGTATCTTACATTGAGCAATTTTTTATAAATTCCAAAACTAATATTTCCGAACTTTAAAATTAACTGAAAATCGATTCAAACTTTAGCTTCGTTGCTACAATAAACTATTCGGCAATGAAACACACTTATTTGAGCGAAACAATCTTTTCTCCGATCGACTTCACAGTTTTCGATCTTCGAAAATAATACATTGGTTCCAAAACACCAAATTTTTATGATCAAATTATTCAATACCAGTTTTTTAAATTGTTCTTTAATTTAAAATCAATTGAAAGTCAACTTCACCTACAAAAATAATTCACTCTACATTTTATTCAAATAATGTTTTACAATTTTGGAAACAAATGGTAGTTTCTTGAGAATAAAAATAAACCATAGTTCCATAAAAAAAGATATAGGTCCTCTGCTCGACTATTTCATAACAAGAATAAAACAAAAATGAAGATGACAATGGAAGCATGGATTTGTTCTCTGGAATCACTCCAAAATTTGCGTCTAGTTTAGTGCCAACTTTACTACTTGTTATCTGTCATGAATTGAAAAGACTTTTGAAAAAAGTTTCCTTTTTACCTTGGTTGCATTTGTAATACACGAAGTCGCGAACTGTCCATAGGGATCCATTCGTCGTATCTCGAACTCCATTTATCAAAATGTATCAAGACTTCTCTCTCGTCCCAATCTGTTTCGACCACCCTTGCCGAATACCTGTAATATAGAGATAAAATTGTGAAATTTTTATTATACATATACAGTGGAAATAGAGATACAAGAAAGTAAAAGTGTTTTATGATGATCGCAAACTTTTAACTATTTTCTGTTAATTTTCCATTTATAGTTGTATTTCATATAAGTAACAATTTCTCGATTCAATTGTTGAGGAATTATTGGAAACATAAATTGTAATACTTATTATTTACAGAAAAGAAATTGTAGAGCTAGTTGTTACTCGACAAACAATTCATATTTGTGTAAATTTCTTTAACAATTTATATTTATGTTGTGTTATTTTTTCATCAGCGACTCGATCCAAATCTTATTTTCTTGAAATAATTTTTTGTTTTTCAAATATCGACTGCACTATTGTCGCAGTTTGATTATTCGACAAGTTTGACTTCGATATGAAAAAATTAAATTTTTTTTTATTTCTCCACTTCGATGCCAACTATTCAAAACCGAGTCGAACGATGAATTTCAGAAATGATGCTACTCGAAAAATGATACACCAAATTTTCCTTTTAAGAAAAATTCCATAAGACCAAACTCCAAGAAATAAATGTTCAAAGTATCTTTTTCCATGAATGTGATCATAAAAAATTTTATTTTGGTCTTTTTGGATGTTTTTGGCTACTCAAATTACAGCAAAAATACTGTTAAAATTGATGGCACTAGTTGTAGATATTTACTAAAAAAACTCAGGTTTTTCTTTGAATTTTTTCCCTATAAAATTGTTAAATAATCAATTTTTTTTTCCAAAGCACGAATGACCCCATGTTGACCGTTAAGGCTTAATTTGTCATTTCGAACGGGGATTCCCCAAGCAAACATCATTTATTGATTGCAAACGGTTTGTCCGGGCAGAGCTTGATCCATTCATGGCTATTTTCGTCACATGCTTATGTATTTCTGAGAATTCTGAATGGCTTGGAAAAAATCTTGCAAATTTTCATACTTTTCTTTGTCTAACAATAACAAGATAAACATTTATTTCTAGACCCTTCTCCAATGTTTCTGCGATATTTTGGAGATACTCCAAGTACAGATTTCTAAAAATATAAATTTCTCGACTTTTCTTCAGGAAAAAAAAACTCCTTCCTACACAAAATTTCGTAAATAACAAACTTTCACTAATTCCGAGTGGTGGTTTGAAACTATAAGCTCGTATACAACAGGAATTTAATATCAACCCTATTTCAGTTCCAAAAGAGAACATTTTCAAAGTTTTTGAAACTACAGAAAAAAGTGTAATAAAAATCTCACGAATAACTCTAGAATCAATTCCAAAAGTACTCGACTAAAGTTCGAATTGAATTAGATACCACATACTCCAGATTCGAAAGCTTCGATCTTCGAAACTACATTTGAAACTACAATAATTTCAATCCTTGTCTTCGAAATGCTGAAAATTGCCATATCGCTAATCGGGACACCTGAAAATTAGAATCTTCAAAATTGGCATCGAACTGCCACGATCTATCGACACTTCGCTCACGGTCGAACCTATATCGCATTCGCGATAGAAATTATAACAGGTGTAATCATGTAAAATAAGAATACGATCTAAAAGAAAACTTTATTAAACTCCGGCTATACAATTTCTTTTCAAAAACGCTCGAAATTCGTGTAACATCATGAAACCTTAAATTATACTCCATAATCCATTGATATATCAATGAAAACTCACCATTTTTCATTGAAATCTTTAGCTTCCAGTTTAGCTCCGGGAAAGAATTTCAAGCCAGTTCGATTGACCGTCTTCGATTTCGCAACTTCTGCCTTCTTATCTTCCAATGATGACACGACGGCATCTTCTTTTGTCGAAATTTCTTTCAAAGAATTCTCACTTTTGACTTGGCTCTCCAGTACATTGGTCGATGTCGTCAACGGATACCTTATCTCCTGAATGTTGCCATCCCTCTGCTCTTGCTCGTTCGAAATTAGCGGATCCTCTTTAGCATTTAACGTCTTACACCCCTTCTCCATGGAGTTAATGGCTTTCAAGGGTTCGTTGTTCGTCACTTCAAGCTTTTTATTGTTCAAACACTGGCCGTCGTTGTTATTCGACTTGTACGATTGCATTTGAGGTATCACCGATGGCAAAACTGTTCGATCGAGATTTAAAATTTCGGAATTAATTAAATCCAGATCCTCTTGAGCATAGGAGACCGGTGTTGTAGATTTTACTGGCATTCTTATAGGATCTGTGTGATAATCACAACAATATTTTTTTACTATACTGTCCATTTTAGTGCATTACAAAAATTTCACCGTGCCTCCGATCGTATAGATCGAAGTATCAATTTGCAAAAAGTGCCACTGCGAGAAGTCAAAATTCACGAAGTTGGCGTCCAACCTTCTGCACGAATGCTAATTTTCTATGTATCCACGAAATTAGAAGATTCGGAACAGATTCGTGCCATTCTGTCTTAATATTTTTGGTAATATACTTTTAGATGAAAATGATCGGTTTTTTTATCCCCAATTTTTTCTTTTGCGAGTCTTTAAATTCATTAGATCGAATCTGCGACTTTCGACAATTTTGTAATAATATTAAATAAATATAATATTATACCACCACTTTGAAGCCACAAAAACACAGTTTTCTAAAATAAGGAAACAAAAGAAATAAAAGCATAAAATTTGTCTCGTATTTGTTCCCTGGAATAAGTAGAAAATTTGTGCTCGTAGTCACAGTTGGACGCCAACTCCATGGAGTTTTTTCTTCGATACCATGAAATACCAGTGAACGGTTAGATATTCTTAAACTTGTGCAATCTTAAGAAACGACAGAAGTGAAGTTTGCATCGATCGTCTTGCTTTTGAAAGCTGTAGCGATAAAACAAGTAATGAAAATTAGAAACTTTGGAATTTCCATGGTACGAGGAATAGAGTATTCGAAGTTCGACCAGAATTATTAGAAATTGAGATTTCAATAGTTTGTTATCAATCGAGGATCTATCGAAACTTCACGAATGAAAATAAAGTGGAAAACACATCGAGTATATTAGCCATTTCTATTGCGATTCTTTTTATTACTTTGACTCGTTGTCGCAATAAAGTTTGCTCGTGTTGTAGATAACTGGTACGAGTTTATTGCCTAAAGTTTGGTAAGCGAGGTAATTGTTACAATTATCGAAGGAATAAATTACATCTAAATAGCATACGTTTATCTGCAAATTCAAGAATTTCAGAGTTAATTCTGAAAAACTCAAATTTTTACTGAAAATTATGTAACCCGAATTTCTCTGAAGAAAAATCGTTTACTCAAAATCCAAAATAATCAAAATTAACGCCGAACTTATTTCTCATTTCCCAGTGTTTTCAAAAAATAACTAAACTTTCAAATTCTGATATTTAGAAAACCACGTGACACCTCCCACTCCACTTTTATCTAGACTCCACTTGTCTACTATTCAGTGATGATGAAACAATCGGCCTAAGTTTCTAACGTGTAGGGAGCCAACGCGGGAAAATATTGTTTCAAATCTCACAACCATCAATTGTTCGAACCAGAAGCAACAGGATACGCTCAAAAAATACCTCCACTCGCGTAATTCAAAGCCGACACAAAGGCCGTCCTACACAGCTTCGAATTTCAATCGCCCATTGGAAACTCCCCCCTCCATATTTTGAAAAGCCCAACCTTCGGTGTAATGCAATCTAAATAATCACATTTTACCGACTCTAACGATATTTTCCTGTTTTCACGCTATAACCCTTCGATACATCGATTTGGGGACACTTCTAACGAAAATAACCCTAATAATAAATTAATAACAACAATAGTATCAATCCGGTATCATTTCTAAGTTTTTTCTTTCTTCGCTTAACAATGGACCGGTGCGGATTCGCCCTTAGGTTCAACCCAATCGTTAATTAGAAACCTTTTATTATTATTATTATCATTATTATTATTGTAAATCCAATCGCTAATTGGAGCCCTTTTATTTTCAACGAATTCTACACTTTATTATATTATGGTAAATGTAGGTACCATTTTATTACCATGGCTTTCAGATCAGCCGAATTTTGTTTATATTGTTTAAAGGTGAACCACGCGTGACCTTGAAACCGTACAGGCTTTTTTTTTCGACCGTCTCATACCTAATACATAGAAACCTTTATTTGCGCTATGATTCGGGATCGGAACAAAGAAGAAAGCATAAAGGAAAGAGTAGAGGTATATACCGGACGCACGCGTGTGCGTGTGTGTGTATGTATATACGTATATACAGGTTTATCTCACCGGCAAATTCGGCAACACTGTATATCAATCACATTTGTCCCTTTCCGTTGCACAATTCCTCTTCTACCGATTCGATTCGATTAGAGATTTCGAGAATCTCACCTCACACAAAGGGCATCATCTCTCGAAGGGCAAGAGAGTAAAGATGCGATAAAAGTAACGCGTGACAAGAGGAAAGGAAGAGAGTTGGGAGGAAACGCGAGAGAAAGAGAGAAAGTAAGAGGGGTACCGGGGGGAGGGAGGAGAAATGGGAAGTCACGTTTGCCATCCGATGTAATACGGGCGTAGAAGAAGAAAGAAGATTGATACGAGTATAACGACCATGTGTGCGTGCGCGTGTGCTTATGTTCGTGCTTGTACACTCGAGTTCGCGAAACTCGAACCTGGGGAAGAACAAACAAAAGAAACAAGAAGGGTAGAATCGGTTGCGGCGGTTCGTTACCTGGATGATTGTCATAATCGCCGAAGATCGTAGGCACGGTGCCTTTGCGCAGGAGGAACTTGCTGCCGCCGCGTACTGCTTCGTAATCGGTGCGTTTGAAATGTCGGTGGCAGACGATTTGCGCTGGCGACGGTTGAACATTGGGCGCGAAACCGCAGTTCACCAGCCATTTGTTCCGCAACGTCGCGTCCTTTGGAAATTTGTGAAACGGCAGCCCTTTCGCACGAGTTTCTTGTACATCGTTGCCACAGCTAAGCACGCAACATTTGCGCGCCATTCTCGTGTGGGTATTGGTACTCGCGATGGCAGTCGTACTCGTAGCGGTAGTGCCAGTAGTAGTAGTAGTAGTAGTGTCGCTGGCGATGGTGGTACCCGTAGTGGTAGTGGTACCAGTTGTTATTGCAAATGCGTCGGTAGTGGTAGCCGAAGAACAGCAGCCTGCAGGCGGTACCTTGCTAACACGCGACCATCGCCGCCGTTGCCGCTGCTGCTGCTGCTGCTGCCTCATTTACCGGAACTACATAACAAGGATCATGAAAAAAGCGCGTTTGGAGGAACGACACGGCCGCGATATTTCGACTCCACGCAGTAACTTTCAAAATCAATCGCTACGCGCGACGTCTTTGTCGGTTAAATCTCACTCGCGATGGCATCACTGTATCTCACTCACTCACTCACTCGCTTATACTTGCTAGCCACGGTACGCTTCTTATTGCGACACACACGGCACGACTACGGCACACCACACTGATCGATCCTATACCGCGTACTACCCGCGTTTCGCATATCGAGACGAGGATTTCGAGATGATGCTTTTTTTACGTAATCGAGATTCGTGGTCTCCCGTATTATCCCCACCACTGCCGTTTCTTGGAAACTCGCTCACGCCTGATTCGCACACGGCTCTCGTCGACGCGCGCGCGCGCGACCTTGGGGTATATTTCCATGCGCTCGAGAAGAACCAGACGCGTGCGCCTGGAGAATGCCTCTGGCGCCATAACCTAAAAGCCCCTAGACTTTTATCTACCACTATCAATGGTTGAAAGCACTAAAGAAAATTCTCGAAGTATCTAAATTGAAAGGTAGATTAGAGACAAGGGTATGCGCAAGCGCAAGTTCGCATGAACGCTTTGTACCCGCTGACGTCACAGACTACAAGCGGGAAATTTAAATAGAGCGACTCTGTAGTGGTCATTTATAAATAAATTTTGAGCGTATTCATCGTTTGAATGTATTTTTTTTATTTATTGAAGTGTTTTAACCCCTTGAGAGGTTGTTTAGTTTTACAAAGTATGTATTCGGTTATGAAATACAGCATAATTTGAAAAAGTTATCGAAAAAGATTGTATTTTTTTAACCCTTTGCACTCGGAGAATTGATTTTTACGTTTAAAATCTCCCCCGAGAAGGGACAGTCGTGTGCCAAGGGTTAAAAATATATATTTAATACATTATACAAAAAATGTAATATATATTTAAAAAATAATTAATCTAAAATGAATGTTTCGACGTTCCGGAAGGGGAACAGCGGAATCGGAATGGGATTGTCGTACGCGGTTCGTTGCGACGTTGCACGAGAATGACGTCATCGGGTACAATGCGCAGTGGTCCGACACGAATCAAGCATACCTTTGTCTTCATACCATAGTTGTAAATTGTAACCAACCAGAATTCTTGGATCGTGGCCGGTCCGAGAAACCAAACATAACGTAACCTCAAAAAATTATTATTCTGAGATGGAAAGTAATGCTTAATTTTGACAGAAAGAATAATGTAAAAATTATATTGAAATAAAAAATAGAATACATTTTTTAAGTATGAAGTTACTGTAAGAAGACGGAACTAAAACAGATTATATTTTTTAATATTCCTAAAACTCGCATTATACCGAGCCTTATTAAGCTCCCAATTTTACAGGTCTACGGTGAAAATATTAAAACAGGCAATTTGATATATATAAATAATCAATTGGGGAGGTAATAATGGCAGCATTAATGAAAAAGCGAGTTCTCGCGGAATTTCAAAACCAAAGTCAGGTAAATTATGTGATTTTAATTTGTTATATTTTTTCGTTGTATTTTGGTGAATATTTCCAATATTTACTCTTAAGTGGAATTAATAATATCCCAATTTTAGATTTGAAAACTGATCGTACTTATTAAAATTCAATTATACAAACTTCATTTATAATTTGTATTTATAATTTTGTCATTTGCAAGGTGATTAACGAACCACCGTTAAAAAGATTGAGAACCTTGAGATTATCCAGTTCCGGAGGAAGTACCAAAAATGGATCGGAAGGAAGTTCGACTTTAGCTTATCTAGAGTGTTTAGAGAAATGTAAAGGCGGTAACGATGCCCTCCAATTGTTGGTCCGCATTTCCGATACGATTTCGCAAATGTTACCCGAAGACGTGCCAATAGCCATTAAAAGATTAGCCGAGAGATACGCAATTGAGACCGAAGCTGCCGTGAAAGCCAAAATATTTTGGGTTTTCGCCGAATTAGGAGAAGTCACGACGGACTCCTCGGAAAAAGTACGAATCATTAACGAAACGATTAAGCTTCTAAAAAACGAGGAATCCCACAGGGTAAAGAGTCAAGGATTAGCTACGCTTCTGAAATTGGGAGATTTTAACAGGTATTACTTTTACAAACATCAGAAAAAATGATTTCATACAGTTTATTCTTTAACAAATATTACAGTGTCTCAAATTCAGTTTTGAAGATCTGCAAAAAATCGTGGATGCAGCTCCTAACTTTTTCTCTAATATTTTTTTTCTACTCTTTATTTTAGATCAGCAGTTATAAAAGCTGCTCAAGACCATCTTTCCGATACTTGGCACGGGGTACAGACACGATGTCTTTCGATAATCGGCAGATACTTGTCGTCGAATGCTACGGATGATATTTTGGAATTCGTTCGTAACTATGCACATTCCCAGGATCCAAGAGTGCGCGCTCAAGCTTTTGAAACTATGGCCGAACTTCATTCGCTTCGTGGGTGTAGATTACCGGCGACATTTTTCTCCGAAGTTTGCGGTGCCGTGAGGGACGATTACGAGATCGTTCGAAGAGCCGTGGTCAAATTGATTTGGCTGCTCGGCAATGAATATCCCGACAAGTAAAATATTAATTTACAATATTCTAGCGAAAAACCAATTTGTTTCAATTTTTAATTCAATCAATTCGAATGACCATTTTCAGTATCGTTCCGGGAGTCGACGGAGAAGATACTCGTATGGTGGACAGTGCCTTCTCCCAAATATGCGGAGTGATGGGTGACCTGTCACCCCGAGTCAGAGCATCCGCAATGGCACTTATTGGTACCATGAAAAGCGTTTCGAGACGATATATAGAGCAGGCTTTGGACAAAAAACAGAAAGTTGCGGATTACGAGAGACCGGAAGCGGAGGAACGAAGTGCATCTTGCGGAGCTTTCATTCACGGATTGGAAGACGAGTTTCTCGAGGTATCGTAGAAAATAACAATTTTGTTAGACGTTTTTGCTATTTATTTATTTATTATCCGAATTGTTAACACTATGCCATGCGAAAACTATCGGGCAAGCGCTAGTGGCATCACCTTGGTCTCGCACATAAAAATTTATACCGGCGCCAAACGAAATGAAATACAATTAATTTTTTAATCGTCATTTTTAAATCTTTGTTTGTTAAGGTCCGTACAGCAGCTGTCGAATCCCTATGTACCTTATCGCTCGAGCAACCAAGTATAGCTCGTATCTCGTTGGACTTCATGGTCGACATGTTTAACGATGAGATACAAGACGTTCGTCTAAGAGCAATCGAGTCACTGAGAAAAATGTCAGCAAATGTAACACTTCGGGAAGACCAGTTGCAGACAATCCTGGGTGCCCTGGAAGATTTCTCGGGTGAAGTTCGTGAGGGTTTACACGCTACTTTGGCTGCTAGTCGCTTGGCAACTAGAAATTGTCTCCACATGTGCGTCACACGTTTACTCGACAATTTGGCAAGGTACCCTCAGGACAAAGAAAGTATAAGAAGTTGCTTAGCAGCTCTCGGAGCTTCTCATCCTTATTTGACTTTACCGTTGGTACCGCAACTGTTGGGTAGGCACCCCTTTTTTGATACTCCGGAACCAGACGTGGATGAACCATCATGTATCCTTTTATTACATTTAAAAAAATACTATATTTGTTTAGGGTGAATTTTGAAAGTAAGCATTTTTGTCCCCAAACCTCTAGATTTCAATTATTTATTTTATGAATTACCTATCCCTCCCCCCCAAAAAAATTTTATTGGCAAAGTTGGGGCCTGGCTTTTGGGGTATACCAAGACCCCTCCTTTCCAATTTGTAATTTTTAACACACGACAATTATTTTCCTTATAATAAAAATCAGATGCGAGTATTTTGGTACTGATATTTAACGCTGCGTCGCATTGTCCAAGTATGCACGCACTGTTTACGGAACATGCTTCCAAGCACTACCACTATTTGAGGGACACGATGCCGCATTTGGTACCCAGATTACGACCGGCCATAACAAACGGATCTGGAAATTTGGACAAAGATACCGGCGACACGGAGGAAACCATGAGGGACAAACGATCCAAAGAGTTCCTGGAGAGAATGGTAGCTAACGTGGAAAATTCGAGACCAGGCAGTAAGGTTCATGCGCAACTTTTGGAAGCAGCCGCGTCGGATCTCGATAGATTAGCGGAAATGGATCGATCTATGGAAGGAGCTGCTCGTTTCACAGCTTTGTATATTAGATGCCTGTTATTATTTTATTCCATCATCAAGGAACTTTCGATATCCGCCTCCAATTCTATGTCTACGACGTTCGTTACAAATTCTGCGAGCAACATCTCTCTTCTTCTTCAGTATACGCAGAAGTGAGTTAATTAATATTTTTAAAGGTGTACAAGGTGTATTAATAATATAATATCACTATCATTAACAATTACCCCATATTATTATACAAATTATTATTGTATTTATTGTATTATTATATATTATTATAATTATTGTATAACAATATAATTATTACAATACATAATAATATAATGTATTATTGTAATTATATTATTATATTACAATATTGTATTTATATTAATTTATAAATATACAATTACTAAATAAATAATTCTCTTTCATTAATCCAATGCAGGTTGCAGAGGCTGTTCAGTGGATTGAGTGAAACCGAAATAATTCTGGCAAACGACTTATCTCTAAAGGCGTTAGCTGTTGAGTTAATTCGAGTAACGAGAGGAGCAACCGGAAGTGCATTACCATTGGCGCGTCATTTCCTATCGGAAGCTGACGCACTACCTCAGGACACATCGAAGTTACCTGCATTTTCGCGGGCATTGGTCACGCAAATTCCAACGTTAACCGAAACGAAACCGGGATCGTTGACGAGATTGTTGTTGCCCTTGCTCTTGACACCCGAGGTCCAAGGAGAGGAGCGTTTACCGAGACCAGCGCCCGTAACACGCTTGTGTCGTGCGATCGTCGAGGAACCCAGAGGGGATGCAGACTCCGCACTGAAATTCACGGGCGGTTTGATACTGGCCATTCCAATGACGGCAAAGATACTGCATCTGCGCGATCCGAACACCCTGCGCGTTAAATTGAGGCATCCCGATCAGCAGGTGCAATTGTTGCTCCCAAGGTCGTCCGACTTGAAGATCCAGAATGTTAATAACAACGATTATAGATTGCGCACTTTGGTGTTACTCTCGCATCAGGTTTGGATGGAAGCCTGTAACGTTGAAATTTCACTCGCCTTGCTGGTACCTTCCTCCACAGTGTGCACTCATGCTCCTTTGGATGACCCCTGTGTTATCGATCTTTGCAAACCGATCAAAGTGTCTATCGCACCTAAGCCAGTCAAAAGAGGTATTTAATTGATGGTTTTTCAAGTACAAAGTGTACAGAGTCACCGCCGGCGCTTGCTCGATAGTTTTCACGTGGCACCAACATGGTGCCACCGGACGGCATGGTGTTAATAAAGAAGAAGGTATTTCCAAAGGAAAGGATTTACACAAAAATTAGGAAAAGCAATATTTGAACTACGTGTGTGCAAACATGGGTCGTGTGAGAGCTTTTCATGAGTGCATATGTGAACCAGGGGTAGGTAAGCCAAAATTGGACCCAAAATTATCCGAAACTTTATCAAAAGTGAGAATAATAATAAAATAAATTCCGGGAAAAAAATCACAATTTATTTTTTACGGTAATTAGAAAATCTACTGATCAATTTAGGCAGTGAAAGTGGTAAGAAAGTTATAAACAAATTGAACAGTCTACCTGATATTTGGAAATACGAGGTATTTGCTGATAAGATACTTGATTTTTGTAAATTTGTATAGAATCAGAAAGAAACGACCAGGAAAGTGTCTAATTTCTAATAAAAGCTTATTTAAGGTTATAACTAAGCTCAAGACAAACCTGTATACTTAATTTCTTTTATTTTTTTGTGGTAAAAATTACTTTCCACGTGGGAAGTTAATTTTGCACTTGGAAAAATGTATTGAAAATAGAAGATGAAAATGATTAATTTGTATTTTACATTTTCTTTTGAAACGGATCTATTTCAAATAAATCACACTTTTCACAACACTACGTAAAAAATGAAATACTTTATTGAGCTTGACTATAATTCTTTGTAAGACATTAAAAGTTTACGGGGACAGTGTCATTTTTCGACTCAACTTCACAAATCTTCATTTACAAGAGTAAAAATATCTCTAAAAATAAATTCATGGATTTTGTACAGAAAAACATGGATAAATTCTTGTAGGAGTACCAAGTGCTCACGCGCAAAGAATATCCCGTTGATTATCGCCAGCTTTGAAATGATTTTCTCCTGGAACAAATAGAAAAAGGATTAATGCAAATGGTTTATTCTTTCAAAATTGCTATGCAACCCAAAAAAATTTGAATATCGAGTTTCGTGCAATTTTTTATTTTTTAACACAATGAACTTTTGAACCATTATCTCCTGAACCATTGAAATGATTTTTGAGAAACTTTGAAAAATTAAAAGCTCGACTTTTGAGTGCTTTCAGGAGGCAAACACTTGGAATTTTCCGTACCCTGAGAAAGTAGACTGCGGTTCTTCGGCTTCCGGGGATTTTGGGGCCAAACTCCCGAAACTAAGACCACCGCTTTGTTCGGCCAAGGATTCAAAAGTCGTGTTTCCAACCGTGTCTCCGAAGACTTTCGGTACGTTGCTACCAAGAGGCGGTGGACTTCCTCCCATTGTTGGCGGACCACCAAAACCTTAACAAAATAATCAACGGATGAAGTCGCAGACAATATTGACACTTTGCCGCCCGCGCGTCTGGTCGGGATTCTTTCGTTTGGCGCCGGTATAAATCTTTATGTGCGACACCAACGCGGTGCCACCGGACGGCATAGTGTTAATAATTCCGCAAAAATATTCAATATACCCGTGGGTGCGGCTGTGCTTCCGAATACAGGCGCTGCCCCGAAGGGACTCGCGGTGGAAGATCCGAAAACCGAAGACTGCGCACCGAAAGCCGGCTTGCTTCCAAAAGTGGAGGCTTGTCCGAAGCTGAAAGTCGACGCGGCACCCAAGGAAGGCGTCGCAGCGACGTTCGACGCCGTTCCTCCGAATATATTCGGAGCCGCTCCGAACCCACTTCCAGCTGGGTTGCTACCTGCGGCAGGAGCAGCACCTGGACTGCCGAACACGGAGCCAGACGTTAGAGCCGGTGCGGCTGGAGTCGCGCCGAAGGTCATCATCGAGTTTCCTCCGAAAATCGAGGACGAGCCGGTTAATTTGTCCCCGAAGCTTGGAGTGCTTCCCGTTGCATTCCCTCCGAAGATATTCGTGCTTCCCGAGCCAGCCGCTGGAGTGCCCATACCGAAGACGCTGCTACTGGAGGAAATGGCCCCGAGGGCCGAAGCACCGGCGGTTCCCTCGGCGCTGGGGCTTTTCCCGAAAGGCGAAGACGCGGAAACCGCGGTGGCGGCGGCAGCTGCCGGGGAAGTCGCCGACGACGAGCTCGCGGGCGTCCCAAATGGCCCCGGGGTGCTACTGGTCGAGAAACTCAAAGCTCGACCGAACTGGTTCGAGGTCGTGGTCAAATCTACGGGTTTCCCGCCGAAAATCGAGGGAGTTGACGACAAGGTCGGGGCCTGGGCCTGGGCCTGGGCCGGAGCCGAAGTCGTCGCGATTGCAGGTGCCGTCGTGGTCGTTGTTGCAGTTGCAGCAGCTGTTGGAGCTACAGGTGTGATGGAGAGAGCGCTTCCGAAGTTGAAGGAGCTCAAAGCGTAGCTAGCCGGGGTCGTGCTGAAAGCTGGCGCGTTCGTCGTCGTCGTCGCCGCTGCAGCTGCCGACAATTGCGCGAACGTGTTTTGCATCGAAGAGAGGGTGCTGTTCATTGCACTCGGAGGCTTGGTACTCGACAAGACTGGAGTGGTACTGGAGAAGGGTTGGCTGGCGACTGGAGCTGGAGCTGCAGCTGCAACTGGCGCTGGTGCTGGTGCTGGTGGTTTTACCTAAAGCGTGGACACGAAAAGCGAAATTAATTAGTATATTTTTAGTATTATTATGAAATTAAAATTAATTAGCATCATTAGTACACATATTTAATTTGGTCAAATAAAAAAGTAAAAAAAAAAGGGAGGGAAAATCACCGCAGCTGCAGGAGTCGTTTCTTTCGCAGAAGGCTGACCAACGGTAACAGGTTTGGCCCCTGGACTGGAAAACGGCAACATCGAACCGTCCCCTTCCTTCGTGAACTTCGTGCTGATCGTGATCTCGGACAGACTCGGCACCGTTCCCACGCCGCTGGTGGCGAACGTCGAGGAAGGCACAGCTGCCAGCTTGCCGATATCGAAGGAACTCGTCGACACCGCGGATGTTTGTGGAGCTGCAGCCGTCACTGCGGCTGCACCACCGAAACTCGCGGGCTTAGCGGTCGCTTGCGAAGTGCTTATCTCGGATCCCTGCAGCGAGAGATTCAACAGATCCAGGGTGTTCTTCGCGGGAGCCTGAGGGACTGAGCTGGGTTTCATCGCGAACGAGAAAGTCGTCGACCCGACGTTCTTGAAAATCGGGGAGGAAGTCGACGCTGGCGACGATGATTCCGCAGGTGCTGGAACTGGAGCTGGAGCGAGACTAGAGTCTTTCCCTGCAGGTTTAGCAGCGAGAGGGAAACTGAAGGGCGGTTTCGACTCGGGTGGGACGATTGCTTTCCCAACAACCGTGGTCGGACTCGCGATAGACTTGCCGATCGCTTGTTTTGGTTTAGCAGGAGCCGCTGCGCCGGAGAACATGTTGATGGGCTCTGCTTTGGCCGGTTCCATTTTACCAATTGTGTCTTTTTTCGCAAATTCTTCCGGTTTCGAGCCAAAACTGAAGGAGCTTTGGTCCAAGGATTTGAGTTGAGGCTGAAGCTGAGGCTGAACTTGAGGCTGAGGCTGAACCTGAGGTTGAGACTGAAGCTGAATTTGAGGCTGAACCTGAGGCTGAGGCTGTGACTTAGACTTATCCTCGCCAAGTCGAGCAACGATACTATTAAGCGACGCCAAAGGAGACGGATTCTGGACCGGTTGCGCTTTGGGTTCCGTTTTCTGCAACGTTTTGGGTTTGGCTTTCCCCGCGAGGGCCGTTGACGACGCCAATGAAGACAAGGTGGCCTCCAGCCGGTCCTGAACGGGCGATGGGTTCACCGGTCGAATGACTTTAGGCGTCGACTCCAGTAACATCGTGCGCAGATTGCACTCCTTCAAGGGGGTGAAGTTCCTCGTCTTGGCCGCTATGGCATTGCACTTCAATTCGATGGCACGCGAAGTGCCATTGGTCGCCACCTTCGACAGGTGCAAATCGTTCAAGGAGTCGCACAAATTGGAGCAGTTCTCCTTCCGGACGATGTTGTTCCACTTCTTGGTGAGATTATCGGCTTTGGCCTTTATCGAGTTCACGATCTGGCCGTGTTTAAGCAAACTCTGGTGGACGAACTCCAAACTCGGCATCTTCATCTTGGACTTCTCTCTGGACACGTAATCGTCCCAGTCCAAGTCCAGGAGTTTCAGAGCCTGCGCCAGTTGCGACTGGTTACTGTAAAACAGTCGTTTGAGTTCCACGAGTTTGCCGCTCTCGGAGCCGGTCCTGCCGCTGGCGTTGAAATTCGCGGCGTTCTTGGACTTGGACTCCTCCATCCACGCGAACGACTGCAGCAGCAGGGCCTTCAGGTAACTGATGTCGCTCGTGAGCCCGTTCGTGGTCTCCTTCAAGTCTCGCAGGAACTGGTCGATTATCGCCGATTTCTCGGTCAACTGCCTGCGTTCGTCCTCGGTACCGCACTCCAGGTTCAAGGTGCCATCGGTTGTCTCCAGTTTATCTCGGATTTCCCGCACGAAGGTGCTCAGAAGTTCCTGAAAGAGCGGAATGTAAGCGGACTCGTCGTACTCTTGCTTCACGGCTTCCGAAATCGCGGCCGCTGGATCCTCGGACGACAGGAGCTTCAAATCCGTCTTTTGTTTCTGCTTCGGAGGTTCCGGCGGAGGCTCGGGTTTGGCTTTCGCCAAATTCGTCGCGGGCAAGGGCTTCGTCCTCTCGGGTGCGGCTTCCTTCTTGGGACGCGGCGTGCTGGTGATCGCCGCGTTGGGGTTGAACGAGATTTCCGAGGGGGTGATACTGGGCCGCGGAGGGGCCACCGTCTGGGTCGGAGCCGAGCACAGGGACGGGCTCTGCGAGAGCAGGTTGACCAAGTGGAAGCTGGTGAGGACACCGGAAGTGCCGAAAATGTGGAGTATCGGGACGGGACTCGGCAAAAACGCGTCGACTCCCCAGGGTAACTGTTGAGTAGCCGATCTGTCGATCGCAAACCCGACCGGGTACGTCGTCTCCGTCTTTTCGTGTAACGGCAGTTCCGCGGTTCCTCCTTCGGGCGGTTGCCACTGTTCCCAGGAGACTCCGTTGTTTTCGGTCCCGAGAAGGGCTATGTCGCAGCTGCCGCTGCTGGCCGCGATTATCAAGCCCCATTCGGGAATGTGCTGGAAATAATAGCGATGGTTGTCGCCTTCCAAGGTGGCGAAGGTCAAATCCTCGTAATTCCTGAACCTGGCGTTGGCTTCGCCTTTGGGAGCGTCGACGATCGCGACGTTGAACCGCTGCTCGTTGGAGTCCAGGTAAGCCACGCAGAATTGGTAGTTGCTAATCCATACCATGGATATCGTTTCGCCAAGTGTGGGAGCCGGACCGGGAATGTTCCTCGCGACTTTCAATTCCGGCTTCAATTGAATGATGCTTCCGTTTCTGCAACCAACCGCGATTTGTTTGCCCTTCGGGCTCCAAGATGCGCACATGGGTTGGATACTCTGGAGTCTCTCCATAGCGCATATTTCCAGGGTGGTGGTCTTCTCTCCCTTTATTTGGAAAGTGCCCATCGTGTAGTCGTTGGTTATCGCGCACAACATTCCCGGTATGCAAGGATTCCAGCGGATGTCCCTGACGAAAGTGTCTTCATTGGAATTGGGTATGCGAATTTCTTGCACCAGTTCCAAGCCCTTAAAGGAAAAATATGTAATTATATATAAATGTTATAGTAAATAATGTATACATCTAGCGATGCACTAAAAATAAAAATTCAATTTTTAAATTGAATTTCAAATTACGACAATTTGTTATTTTAATAACATATTTGATAAAAAAGAATCGCTAATTAAAAATATGTATGAATTAAATTTTAATGGCTCTATTAATTTAGCGAGTTGCGATCTTTGTATAGTAATTAATGTAATAGTATCATATCGCTCGTGACTAAAGTCTAAATGCAATATTAAATCTCCAAATAAAAAAAGAATAAATACATAGTAATATATACTTACGGTTCTTACTATGGCGTTAGTACTGTATATTAAAATCAAAGGCTTTAACGGCGTGACTGCCAAATAATTGTAGTCGCAGCTGAGCGTGATTTTGGAAATAACTGCTGGCAATTCGTGTTCCAATTTCCAATCGACTGTACCTTTACTTTCATCTAATTTTATCACCATAAGCTTATTTTCGTAAGCTGCGTAAAGTACTCCGTATTTGTTATCAGCCGCAAGTAAATCGCTTCCAGCTGGTATGGATTTCAACTCATTGAAAATATTATGCGTGCCTCCTTGTTTGAAAAGAAATGACTGGAAATCGATAGATTTCGTTAGACTTATAGTATCTTTTATCGCTATTTAACCCTTTCGCTATGGCGGTGCAAAGGGTTAATTTAACGTGATTTAGGGTGGAGTTTTCAATTGATTCTCGATCGTATTTGAATTTCGCGTCGGCGTTAAATAAAAATAATGATTTAGCCCTTCTCCTACATAGGACTCGCTAATGCCTAATTAATTGAGCTAATTAAGCAGAATCGAACTATACTATTCTTAAATAATATCCATCTTATGGGAGAAAAATGTTTTCTTTTTTTAAGATTGTGAGTTAAAACCGCAGCGAAGCCTCGTAAACACTTTCCAAGGTTTTACCTATGCAATTAGATGCAATTGTTTATGCAATGCATGAAAATATATGTACAATCCAAAAAAAAATATTACCGTTACACTTTTAGCAACCGGTGTTGTCTCCATAATGAATCCGAGTAACGTTGGCGCCTAAAAAGAACAAAATAATTATACACTACCATAAAAAAATGATTTACTGCACTTTGCAAAATTAAATATCGATTTACCTTTTTATAGAAACATTAACTTATACAGCAATTGCAATTGTATTTGGCTCAGTTGGAAAACTATAAATTCTGTTCTCCACCCTCCTTTTGGAGGTTAAGATTGGAACTTATAAATACGTTTGAAAAAAAGGCATGTAGAAGCGGGGTGACCGGCAGTGTTGTTAGCTCTGCCAGGGTTGCGTACGATATTGTATTCTCGCGCATGCGCATGAATCGCGGCAGAGCTAACAACACCGAGTCGCGATCACAGGCATGAATAGTTAGCAGTTGTAAGAAACCATAACCTCAAAACCGTGTTTTATGTACTAATTTGTCCCTCTCCAGGTTGTCAAATGCCAATTGAGTATGGGAATGCGGTAATTTGGAGTAAAATTGTACAATTGCAATAACCATTCTCAAAATTACCGATAAACCGGTTTGGGAATAAAATAAGCAATAAACTTGAAAATAGTAGAAGGGTTTGAAAAAATTCGAAATTTTAAACCATGGCTCCGCCGAAACGTTTCAAAAAAGATAATGGTAAGTTTTTTGTATCAGAATTGGCACTTGTCAAGCTGCAATTTGAAATATGTTTATAATTGATAATTGAGGAGTCTACATTCAATTGAAATGTTAATATTGAATTTTCTAGAATAGGTAATTTAACTGTATATTATAAAAAATATAATCTAGTTTATCGTATCAACTTTGAATATTGCAGATAGAGGAAAGTCGAAGAAACGAAAGGAAGAACACGAAGAATATCACGATGAAGATTCTATAGAAGGAATAGAAACCGATGGTATACCAGACGCAGCGAAAAATAATGTCGAAAGGCAAGACGAAAATGCACTAGAAGATGAATTCGGAGCGAAGGATTATCGCAAACAAATGTCTTTGAAATTAGATCATGATTCGAGACCACTGTGGGTTGTAAGTATAATTGAAGACACTTTTACATAAATAATAAAGAAAGTCGGCCGATTGGACGCGCAAATGTTGTTGAATCGTTAGCGGTCGGTAAATTCTTCTTCATTTTTATGTTTTTGTTTTCTTATATAAAAAATGTGTCGTCTCAACTTCCTTTATCGAATAAATTATACTTATTTCATTGCAAGTTGTAACTTTTATCACCAGGCACCAAACGGACATATATTCCTAGAGGCCTTCTCTCCCGTATATAAACACGCTCACGATTTTTTAATAGCCATTGCCGAGCCCGTATGTCGACCGGAGCACATTCACGAGGTACGTGGAAAAAAAGCAAACATTTTTTCAAATCGACTTTGCAATTTCTATATTTTTAAGCCCACGTTTTTGCTCCAAACATATAAATCGCTCACAGAAATTAAATAAAATTTTCTGTTTTTAGTACAAATTAACAGCTTACTCTTTATACGCCGCGGTAAGCGTCGGTCTGCAGACACACGATATCATCGAGTACCTGAAGCGATTAAGTAAAACCAGTATTCCCGATGGAATCATCGAGTTTATTACCTTGTGTACTTTGTCTTATGGAAAGGTGGGGATAATTAAGAATTTTTCCAATTTTCTAT
Source organism: Gasteruption jaculator (assembly GCA_949825005.1). Lineage (NCBI taxonomy): Eukaryota > Metazoa > Arthropoda > Insecta > Hymenoptera > Gasteruptiidae > Gasteruption > Gasteruption jaculator. The sequence goes on from OX463776.1 coordinate 6,085,800, forward strand.
TTAATTTTTAGGTCGATCGAGTCAAAATAGTAACCATAACGTATTAAAACGAATTTCTAAGAAATCACGATAATTTCAATCACAATGAATAAATAAATATTCATTGTTTTTCCTCAAAACTTTATATAATAATATAATTAAAAAAATTCAGTATTTTATCGACCTTTTTATAGGTAAAACTCGTTTTGAAACACAACAAATACTTTGTCGAGTCTCCGTATCCGGAAGTATTGCAAAAATTACTAAAGGACCCCGTTATTCAAGAATGTAGACTTCGTAAAAACGTCGAAGAAGCCGAGAAAGATGCTTTTATCACAAACATACAGGATAAAAACAAAACAGTACAGGTACTTCTTTCTAAATAATTTAAATGTAGATTTCCTATTAAAAAATCTAAGTATAGTAATTTATTTTTTTATTTGTGTAATTTTTATAGTTTGGTGGAAAATCAATCACAAACGTGCCACCAGGCACGACGACGCTTCCTGAAACTAATGCGGAACAAACTCCTGTCGAAAATACTGTAGTTCCTGAAGATATCACATCCTTTTACGATAAAATAGATAAAGAGGATGAGGACGAAGAAGAACAGCAACTGAAAACTGTCAGCTTCGAAGTCAATCAAGAAAAGATAGAAACCATTCAGAAAAGATGTATCGAGTTGGAACATCCCTTATTGGCAGAATACGATTTTCATAATGACACTGTCAATCCTGATATCAAGTAAATTTCCCGTATTTGAATTATAATTCTTTCAATTTTTTCCCCTAGTTGAATTTTAATTATGAAATGTGTTTCTAAAATTAAAATCTGTTATTAATTGATGACGTTTGGAAGTGAATGCGAGGAAAATTCATTTGGGTTTTATTCATTTCAGCATAGATCTGAAGCCCTCGGCGGTACTGAGACCATATCAAGAGAAAAGTTTGCGAAAAATGTTTGGAAACGGTCGTGCCCGATCTGGAGTTATTGTTTTGCCTTGTGGTAAGTCTCGAATTACGTGAAATATATGTCGAAGGTGAAAAATCTCGAATTTTGTAGCTTGTGTAAAATTAACGCCTTTGGAGGCTATATATTCTTCTATTTTAAATTTATTTATTTGTAGTTAATAAATAGTTTTAATATATTATAAATTTTATTTAATTATTACAGGTGCTGGTAAAAGTTTAGTGGGAGTGACTGCATGTTGTACGGTACGAAAACGAGCGCTCGTGCTTTGTAATTCTGGGGTATCGGTGGAACAGTGGAAACAGCAGTTCAAGATGTGGTCAACCGCCGACGATTCTATGATCTGCCGATTTACCAGTGAAGCAAAAGACAAACCTATGGGCTGTGGAATTTTAGTTACAACGTATTCCATGATTACGCACACTCAAAAACGATCCTGGGAAGCGGAACAAACTATGCGATGGTTGCAGGAACAGGAATGGGGTATCATGGTATTGGATGGTGTGTAATTATTTCTTTTTTCATTACAAACTCCCGGTCAATTGTTTGCTTTTGGATTTATAAGAGACAAAGAGGCCGTATTTTTGCTTCGAAAGTATTTATAAATTTGTATCTTAAAAATTAGAAATTATAATTTTTTGTCTATTTTCAGAACGAAGAAAATTTGTAAATGTTTAATCGCCGATACGAGGACCAATAAGTAATTTTACGTCACCATTGGAAATTTATAATATATTTAAAAAATTGCTAAATTTTTCAGAGGTGCACACGATTCCTGCAAAAATGTTCCGGCGAGTTTTAACGATTGTGCAATCGCACTGTAAATTGGGTTTGACCGCGACGTTATTGCGAGAGGACGACAAAATTGCGGATCTTAATTTCCTAATTGGTCCCAAACTCTACGAAGCCAACTGGTTGGAACTGCAGAAACGGGGTTTTATCGCTAGAGTTCAGTGCGCGGAAGTTTGGTGTCCCATGACACCTGAATTTTATCGAGAATATCTTTCCTGCAAAACGAGTCGAAAACTGGTAAGTTGATCTGGAAATAATTTCCAAATCAAAAATTGATTTGGAAATAATTTCCCGATCAAAGACTCTTTATTCAATATTTTTTTAAAGGGGGTTTGCTCTGAGATGGAAATTACAGAAAATTCGTTTTCGCGTGATTTCACCATTGAAATAAAATTTAATAATTTCGTTGATAAGGCAATCCAAATATAATTCCCATCAAAACTTATTATTGAAATATTAATTGTCTTATTTGATATTTCAATATTATTTTCAGTTGCTGTATGTAATGAATCCAAACAAATTTCGTTGCTGCCAATATTTGATAAGATATCACGAAAGACGAGGAGACAAAACTATCGTTTTCTCGGACAATGTGTTTGCATTGAAGCATTATGCTATCAAAATGAACAAACCGTATATTTATGGACCTACGAGTCAAGTAATTTACATTTTCAGTACAAAAACTGATTTCTAGCTCTGAATTACTGTTCTATTGATTCTTATTATCGGTAAGACTTACAATAATCCTTCGTCTTTTTTTATAGAGTGAAAGAATACATATCCTGCAAAACTTCAAATTCAATACTAAAGTTAATACGATATTCGTGAGTAAAGTTGCCGATACATCTTTCGATTTGCCAGAAGCGAATGTACTTATTCAAATATCCTCCCATGGTGGATCCAGGAGGCAGGAGGCTCAGAGGTTGGGTCGTATTTTGAGAGCCAAGAAAGGTAAAATAGTTTTTGAGAATTTTAACACTATTTCTACCGCGCTACTTTCACGCATTCAATAATCCCAAACCAAAAATAAAGTGTTACAATTAAAATAGATTTTCTTATTCGATACCAATTTTTTTAGAAATGCATAATTGCTCTACTAATCACTTCCCGTTTGTGGATTAAAAAATAATTATTAAATTACACCTTGAAAATAATTCTAAATTAATGTGGAAATGGTTTTGGAATTTTTTATGAAATTTCAGCCCAAGCAAAAATGGAAAAATGGAATGTACAAATTTTGAAAATAATTAAAAACTTTGCAACAAGAAATTAGCTTTACTATTGAAGCTGATTTTTTTTAAATAGTAAATTGGAAAATATAAGTATTAAATAATTTTGTAATACATAGCAACAATTGTAAATTTGATTTCAGGTGCGATTGCCGAAGAATACAACGCATTTTTCTACACATTGGTATCCCAGGATACCATGGAAATGAATTATTCGCGGAAAAGACAACGGTTTCTGGTGGATCAAGGATACGCCTACAAAGTTATTACAAAATTGGCTGGAATGGACGGGGTAACCGACAATATTTCATGATAATTTTTCATTTTTAAACAATTTCTAAATGTGCTTCAATCGGTTACGGACTTAACGGTACTTTTCAGACGAATGTTTTTTTTTTGTTCCTAGGAAGCAGATTTGCATTATAAAACACGAGAAGAACAAAGTCAGTTGTTGCAACAAGTGCTGACAGCGAGTGATATGGATGCAGACGAAGAACGCATACCGGGAGAAGGCCCTCGACCTGTAAGAAATTTCACATTTTGTTTCTGTTTGAAATTTGGACGACGCATTTTTGGTTCCCTCGCAATTAATTATGCAACTATTATCTTCTTTCAGATGATGCGAAAGGCTGGAAACATGGCCTCGATATCCGGAGCTGACGATGCTGTGTATTACGAGTACAAAAAATCAGCATCCTCTTCGACTGCGAATAAACATCCATTATTTAAGAAATTCAGAACCTAATCGTTAATATTTGAGAATTCGAATATAGGGTTGAGATATAAATTACAAATTTTGAGAAGGTAATTTTAAGTTCGTTTTCACTCTACTGAATAAATTACATTTTACAAATTCAATTAAAATAAATATTATAGGAATGAAATATTTTAAATATATTCAAAAAATTCACATATACCACTTTAATTCGCTGTTCCGATTGCTAACTTTTTTGCTCCCAAGAGTACTTTCTTCAAGGTGGACACTTTTTTTTTGCCCCACCCTGTCTTTTTATATATAAAAGTGTGCTTATGATATGTATTGTACACTCTACACTCATGTGTGTGCACCAAGTTCTATTAGTATAGGTAAGACCCCTTCGTGGGAGTTTGGTGACTTTATTCTTCTACAATTCTACTCGTGTCATAAAAACAAGGGTTTATTCGATTCGCGTCAGATCACTGCGCATTGTACGAGACGACGTCATACTCGTGCAACCTTGGGACGAATCAGGTGCGATTGTATCATAAATTTTTAAAATACAATCTTTATCACAAACTTTTCAATTTCTACTTCATTCAATAGTCATATACTAACGTTTCAGTACATACAAAAATACATAAAACAATATTAGAAAATTCCTAGGTTCTAATTGGTTCTCTATTTTATCATTATTATTAATTAATTAATCAAAATAAAAATTTAGCGAAAAATGGGATTTTGCTCTGAACGAAGCTCGTTAACCCCCATAAAAACATTCTCGGCATCGGATCCCTTTAAAAATAACATATATGCGCTGAAAATTTATTTACAAATGACCACTACAGAGTCGCTCGCTCTGAATGTGCCGCTTGTGGTCTGTGACGTCAGCGGGCGCAGAGTATTCACGCGAACTGCGCGCGAGCGTACCCTTGTTTTTTTGTACCATGGTTTTTCTCCCATCCCAGGCCCCATCCCATCCCATCCTATCGGATATCCAAAACTATGGTCTGAAGGGGTCTGCGGAGGTGTTCGGAACGGACGTTGGTGAGAGAGAGAGACGAGAGACGACCGGATAAGCGAGAAAGAGAAGGAGGGTTTCGCGAGATTATACATTGCGCTTATTTCGAGGGCGTTCTTGTGACCGATAAAATGTAGGTAGCGAGCTAGTGAAAATACGACAGGAATCGAGAAAACGGAGAAGTCGCAGCAGGTATGTCCGTGGTTCGAGACGTGCAGGTGAAGAAACGGTGATCACTCGACGAGGATTCCACCGCCAAGGACCGTGTCGCGAATAATGATATATATTCGGACGAGAGGAGAGATCGTCAACGGTGATTCATTGTTTCAAGGAGTGGAGAGCACATAACCTTCAAGAGGAAAAATGAAGTCCGGGGTTACGTATGAAAACCAGGGGTCGGCTATCTTGACACCCGTCGAGAACGACGAGGTTTTTCGGCTGATTGGAAATCGATGCCAAGTAAGATCGGAGATGCAAGTAACACTTAAGTAGTGTCGTGGCATGAGGATTGTCCTTTTGACGTTTTTGAAAAAAAAAAAAAAAATCGCATTCGCGGAAACACCGGTACTGGCACCGCAATGTTATTTTGCAGTAACTGTAAAAATAAGTTTATCATTTTTCTTGTTTTTTTTTTCCACTAGCAGCCTCCCCCCCTCCCCAGCAGGGCTTCCCCGCGCTAAGAGTGGGAGAAACTCAAATTTTATAAATATTTATTTATATAGATTATACATATATAGATTATATATATAGATTATAGATTTATATAGATCGTCGGCTATCCCGACAGACTTCGTTCTGTCAAAATCTACCGTGTTATTTAATTTGTACTTGGGGATTAAAGATGTTATCTCGCAGCTAAGGTAGAATGCAAGAGGGTCGAGGGTTAATTATGTTTTTTTAATCCCTTTGATTTTTGCTTTGATTTTGTTTGAATACCGTAAATAGAAATTGAAATTCAGATTCAGATTGAAATTGGAATTGAAATGAAAACGCTGTGATTTTGTATGAAATCGCTGATGATAAATAAAAAAATTTTTTTTTCAGTGCCTGGCGGCGGGAGTGGTGCAATTGTTTTTAACGGAAGCGCCGTCGCATAACGAATGGATGAAGAAAAATACAGGAGTTATGACGCTGATAAGGGACAATCTCAGGCGAAGTTATTTCTTTCGCTTGTATTGTCCCTTTCGGAAAGCCATGATGTGGGAACACGAAGTTTACAATACAATGGATTACAAATCGCCGACTCCTTATTTTCACACATTCGAAGGAGAAGATTGCATGGTTTCGTTCAACTTCGCTAGCGAACGCGATGCATGCTTCTTTAGGTAACGCTTCTTCGATGTTTCTATATTTATTGTACAGTATTCCGATTGACGTCATTCAAAGATCGGGTTTGAAATTTCGAACTTCGTTACGCAAATGCTCTTGCAAAAATACTCGATAGGCTATTCCTTAGGTTTACGTTTGAGATATCAATATTTATTTATTATTAAATGCTGAAATTCGTTATATAAGAGCGAATGTGTGAAACGCACTTCAAAGATACCGTAGAAGAGGTAGATTAGATAAAAATACTTTATGGTCATTCTCACGATTGTAGGATAAGAATGCATTCTGTATCAAATTTATTTCGTTCGCCAAAAGTCATGGCGATAATTTATGTTTGGTATATAAAGGAAGCTCGAAAACTTCTAGAATTTCACTAGACGGAGCTGAGAAATTATTGCTGATTTTTATGAATATTTAATTTGCACGATACATTATTATTTTCATCATTATTTATTTTTTCTATGACTGCATCAAATTTTTCTGCATATTTCTGTACACCAGAAATGACGTATTGATTTTTTTTTTCAGCTTTTCAGTTCAAAAATTATATGATGAATTATACTATATGATGTATCAACGTTAACTTCTTATTTACATTTTTTTTAGTTACTAAATAATTTAAAAATTAATTAAAATTTGAGCTTAGCTATTAAAAATTAAAATATTTATCATTAATGTAATAATTAAATTTTTCAAAAAGCTATTTCACAAAAATAGTACATGTCTATTAAAACATTATTTTAAATCATTTTGAAATGAGACGGTCTATCGATAAGTTACAATAATTGTCAATTATTTTTGTCATAATTCGGGGAGAATATTGTCTATCTTTACAAAATATTTAATTACAGGGAATCTTTGTTGAAGAAACTCAATGCGAAACGTCAGAAAAAACAAGAAAGACGCTCAAAATTAGATATGGAAACGCCACATGGAGCCACTATGCCACGTACGAGTGAAGGAATGTCTTCGAAAGAGGCATTTGGTTCCACGACTGGATTAGCTTCAAATTTGATAAACGGGACTCCGATGAATGTCGGCGTTAATCGAAGTGCTTCCAGTAGTTCGATGTATAAATCGCAGAAAAAGAAACGAAAGAAAGATCCTAAGCGAAGACTCACAAAAGCTGATATCGGTCTTCCTTCGAATTTCAGGTGATTTTGTAGAATCGATAATTCCAAAATAGGTAGCTTCCTTCTTAATTCAATTAATTCAATTATATTTATTTGTTCCCTTTGGTATAAATACATAACAATTCAAATTTTTTAGTTGTTTTTGTAGGTCTTGAAATTAAAATATATTGTTTGCTGAATTCTAGGCACGTATTTCACTTTGGACTCAATTCAGAAAACGAAATTGAACCGGAAGTCAGGCAAGTCTTGGTGGAGGCTGGTGTTACGGATAAACAATTACAACATAAGAAAACTAGGGAATTTATTTATGAGTTTATTGGTAAATATAATGCGAGCAACGAAGCTTCCAACGGCGGTGGAAGTGGTGCAGGTAACGTTTTACCTCCACGGAATGACGTTCCACCTCCAGTTCCTGCGAGAACGATCCCGTTTAATTCAAGCCCTTCGATCAATAGCGTGAGTAATTGTTCAAACGTTTTTTAGCGATTCTTTCGCTTGCATTTTCCAAATTTCTAATTTACAGACACGGAAGTAGTATATTATTAATTATTCATTACAAGGTTTTCAATGTTCCTTTATTTCACCTTCTCGAAATGGTTTCAATTTCCAAGATTTCCAAATTTTTCGGCAAAAAAAAAATTAATCGCAACTTTTCAAAATAGTTTTTCGAAATAACAATTGTTCAATATAATTTTTATACGATTCCAGTACCATGGAAAGGCGCCGCCACCTTTACCTCCGTCTCATTCGAGTGCAGCACCACCGCCACCGCCTCCGAGTGCGCCGCCGGTGCATCATAAGATTTTACCGTCAAGACCACCGCCTCCATCGGGAATGTCACCAGCTCCGCCACCTGCTGTGCCTCCACCGATGGCTGCACCACCACCGGTTGCACCGCCACCTCCGCCTCCACCACCACCAACGAGAGACATCGGTGGTAGCGGTGGTGGCGCAAATTCAGGAGCACCACCGCCACCACCCTTACCAGCCGTCTCGGATACCGACAGTTCAAGGGTCGCTAATCACAGCCACCCGTCTTCTAATCACGTAGAAGCTCCCGATCCGAGACATATGCTAATGGAATCGATTAGAAGTGGAACTACTCTTAGGGTGAGTGGCAATGGATGGTGGAAATTCAGTGATTCTACTTTGGTGTAATCTCAGTATTTTTTTTTTCTTCGTTATTCTTTTCTCCAGAAATCGAATTATAGTGGCGAAGTTTTATTTTTTTCCTCGAAACCAAAGAACTTAAAAATTGAATTTTTTTTTGATAAAATGCCTTACTTTCGAAAAATGTAATTGCTTCAATTTCAACAGACAATTAATTATATTACGAATATAATAATGATATACGATTATAATAGAATAAATTATATAAGAATATAATATAATTATCAAAACACCGTAAATAAATAATTATAATATTAATTTTGAGACAATATCAAAATATACTTCTATAATTATTTATCAATAATAAATATAATAATATTTATATAATAAATATAATAATATTTATTATTTATTAAAAAAATATAATAATTTTTTATAATCAATGTACTAATTTATTATACAACAAATTGCAGAAAGTGGATAAATCGGAGATAAAACCGACTTCACCGGCAGACGGTGGAACCGATGCGAGAAGTAATTTGCTGGAAGAAATACGCAAAGGAATTGAATTGAAGCCGGTACCGAACGAACCAAAAGCAGCCGCACCACCTGTGTTGAAGGACGGTTTAGCGGGAGCCTTATCGAGGGCACTGGCTGAACGTTCGCGTGCTTGGTACAGCGATAGCGAAGATTCAACGAGTGATACCAGCGACGACGACGACGTATGGGAAGATTAGGAAGAAATACTCTCAAGAATGGAAAGGAACAGAAGGTTTGGACTCTTCGGTTTTTGTCAAATCGCGGAAAGTCTTAAATTTTTATATTTTTATTACTAATTTATATGAATTTCATTTCTAATTCTTCCTTTGATACTAAAAGAAAGCGCGACCTCCTCTCGCAAGGCTAATTTGTTTTTCGCGTGATTCTGTCGAACGCGTGGTTTATTTTCAAAGAGGAAAATCGCGGAGTCGGGAATTAAGTTCGATTTTCTTCCTTTGACGCGAAGGTGATTTTCTTTTTTTGACACGAAGGAAATGGACACGGGAAATCCTAGTCACTGAAAAGAGAAGAACAACAGCCACTACGTATTTTTCAAACACTCTGAACTTTCGAGTGATCCGCTACTGAAGTGCTATTTGAAAGAATACGCCCCTCGGGTTGTTACAAAATTTTTTTTTTTAGACGAATGTGTATTTAATTGTGTAGAGGAGCATATGCATATATATAACATACACACACACACAGAGATACGACATTTCAAACAGTAATGTTGATTCTAATATGAGAAATGGATGTTAAGTAGACGTGAAGGTTCCTGATTTTAGCCATACTTTGCACTCAAACGAAATGAAGTCAAACGCAAATTTGAGAATTATTTGTTAATATTATTTCTTCATTCGTATGATTTCTTTTTTTATTTATAATTATTAATGTATTTTATTAATTAATTATTCATGGGGTTTTATTTTTTTAATTTATGTAGTTCTACTTTGATAGAATATAAAAAATGTTGGCAATAATTAATATTTGGGAAAAAAAGAAAACAAAGGAACGCAGGGTTTCTTCCCTTTAAATAAAAAGGAAATTTGTATTTTCCTTCAAAATGGAACGATTTTTCTTGTTTACAAAACCATTCCAAGACAAATGTCCAAATTTGGAACGTCGATTCGAAGAAATTCTTTCATCTTTGGTTGAAAAACTATTAATTGCCTCGTTTCAAAGGAGTAGCAGCAAAATATTGCAAAAGTCAGGTAACTTCATATATGTACTGTTGACGAGGAGTATTATATATAATGTTTAAAAAAAGAGAGAAATGATTAGTGAGTTTAGAACAAAATGCAAGAAAGGAAATACCATTTTTCTTCTACAGAAAGAGGAATTAACATTAATTTCCGATGAAATACCTGGAAATTCGAATGAAGTTAGTAGTTAGTTTTCTCGGGTCACCAGTCGTTATATTGGGACTTTTAATTTTGACTTATTTCTTATCCAGAAACTATAGGGTATTTGTATTGTCGCAGTATTTCCAAAAATTAATTTTCACAAATGCTCACATGAACGTCTCCAAAAAATTCGATGTTACGACTTTGAAACTGAGACTGGAAAAAATGGACTCTCAAAAATGACAATTAATATAGCGTTCAAAGTAATCAGTATTTAAAAAGCACATGCATATTCGCTCACAGTATTTGGATCTTCGATATAGCGGCTGGTGGATCCCAAAAAGGACGGAATTCGGAAAGCATATCTATCGAATGTACGGGAAAAAGGATTTTCTCGACACTACTGAATTTTGGAAATATTAGGCTGCTGTATAATTAATAACGATTATTTTGGCTGATTTCAAGCAAAGTAATCGTCGTTAATTGTGCACCACCTCAATAGCAATTTTTATTCAAAATATAGCAAATTTTAGAAATAGCATTTGCTATTCGGAAAATAGAATTTGTTGTTGTGCAAAAAAGCAAATATGTTTAAATAATCCAAAACAATTTCAATTTGAATTTGTCACAAAATTCAGTAGTGCCTTTGGATCGGAAACGACCAAGATACGACGAAAAACGGGAATTTAACCGAGACAAAATGCATCAGCAATTTTCGAATTTTCAAAGCTGCAAAAAAAATTTAAATTTATTGTAAAAAAATTAAATTTAATGTACACGTTTTATTTGGCAAATTCGAGTAAATTCTCGTTCGTCCCATGGCCTTAAGGGACGTTCCATATCTGGAATAAGAAAATGTGATATGTGATATGCCAATTGACGGAATGCAATCGGAGAATAAGAAAGAGGAGGGATATCTTCTCTTTCCTAAATTTATGAGTCGGGGGAAATTCAAAAGAACTATGAATTAAAAAAACACGAAATACGTATATAGGAAACTGTATGTATAATTTCAATGTTGAAAAAAAAAAAAGAAAACCGTAACAACGACCTGTAATAAAAGACTTTAACAATACCAGTATCTGTAACATATGACATTTTCTTCGTAACAATAATTTTGCGTGATATAAGGCAACGATACCTCCTACTTCGTTCTTTTTTTTTTAATTCTCATCGTCGGTCTTATTTTCGAATGAATGTTTTTTTTTTCCTTAATTTTTTCAACCAGATATCTTTTTCGAAACCGAAAATTTCTGAAACAAAATAAGCAACAAAAAACTTAATTCAAATTTCGGATTTAAGAGGAAATATAAAGTAAAAGTTCGGCTGAAAATGAAATTCCATACTCGCGAGTGTATCCCAAATTTTTATTTATACCTTATGTCTTTGGTCTAAGGGGTATTTTATGGTTTTCGAATTCAATTTGAGTTTCAATACCCACGAGGGATTAATTAAACAAAATAAATCACGTAGAATTAGGAGATAAATTAAAAAATCCCTAAACCGCGTAAATGAGTATATAAAAAAAAATCAGATAGACGATAAGCTTGAAAATAAGACCGGGAATAAATTAAAATACGGGTAGAATTCGATAATTTTCAATTCAGCCTGTATAAAAACCTGAAGAACGTCAGATGGAATGCACTGCTTCGATGAACGATTGAACGGATGGAATGGGAATGTCGGGCAAAATTCCGTGTCCCAAATTGGCGATGTACCGGTTTTTTCCGAACAACTCTATCATTTTTCGTGTTCGTTTGTACACATTTTCCTAAAGCAAGAGAAAAAAAATTTCATAACTGGCTATTCTTGGGCTATAAATTAGAATTACCAATTTTGCAAGAAGGGCAAGACTTCCGTGATCAAAAAATAATTGCGGTAAAGGAATGAATGCATAAAAAGAATAAAGAAACCTGGGTAGCTTAGAAGCCTTTCAATTACCTGAGAACTGTATAAAGCACAAGGATCCAAATTTCCTTGCAAAGTAACATTTGGAAGCCGTCTCCTGGCCTCTACTGGATCTATGGTCCAATCCAGGCCCAGAACCTGATAGTTTTGGTCCTTCGCGAGCATCTCTAGAGAATTCAACGTCACTCCTTTGGGAAAGGCTATCTGTAACACGGTAGAATTTTAGACCAAAGACACTATGGATTCAGAATCTTAAATCTCTACAAAAAAAAACATCTCTGGTGCAAACAAATCCGAAAACCACTTCTACTTTACAAAAAATTTCTAAAAAAAAAAGAATAAAACCTCAGTCTTATAAATTATCGACGACATTTTCGATAATTGAATATCTTTTTTTTTTTACTTTTTCCACCAAGAGCTCCGATAAAGTTATTAATAACTGCATATGAAAAGTTACCATTGGTACTTCGGGAACCGACTGTGCTTTCAGCTTGTGCTTGACACCTTCGCTTATCCGCTTGAAATATCGAAACGAGAACTCTTCGAATAATTCGTCGTTCAGGTAATCGCCACTGCTTTCGAACACTTGAAGTAACTGGAAAATTTCCAAAAAAGGTACTTTTTTAAATTAAAATACACGTTTTCTACAATTTAAATTTGTAATAAATATTTTGTAGATGTTATAAATCAATTTCCAACATTTTATATTCCAATTTCTTGGAAATTTGCAAAATCAGTTTTGAAATTTCTACTCGGAATTTTTTTTTTACAAGACTTTAACTCACTCCCGTTGCATTGATCATCATCGATTAAGAGAGTATTCAAAATTTCATAATTTCAGGATCATAGTCTGATATAGAATTCAGGCATATTTACTTGTGCTCCAGCTTTAACTTGCATGACCAAATAATCAACGATTACGTCACTTAACAGTTCTAAAAGCCGATGGGACTCTTCTGGGTACTTGTACAACCAAGATCTAGCTTTGGCCATTGTCGAGCTTCCTCCACCCTGTATCATGTATCCCATTAATGTCCACTGAAACAGGTAATACAGAAGTTTAAAAAAAAATCGAGAAGGACTACTGAAATATTTTACAAAAGTAATAATATTTATAATAAGTAAATAGATAAATAATAGAAGTAGCAATTATAATACCAACAGTAATTTATACTAATAATAAATAAATTGAATAATAATAATTATAATAGCAATAACAACAATAATAATATTACCGGAGCTCCAGTGAAGCCTATCAAAGGAACTTTCCCTTCCAAATTGTGCCTGGTAAGAGTAATAGCTTCTCCGACGTATCCAAGATCTTTTTCGACATCCGGTCGTTTCAGTCTTTTCAAATCCGATGGTTCGTTCAACGGGTTCGGAAGCACCGGCCCCTGTAAAGAATTCATTAGTTACCGTACACGCACTAATCATCGTTGTCGCATTAAGAAAATATTAATTACATTTGCGATACTTACGACTCCTGGCCTCATTTCGACGGTCAGCCCCATAGCTTGCGGAATCACTAATATGTCGGAGAAGATAATGCTGGCGTCCAAGTCGAAGCGCTTTATCGGCTGCAGGGTAACTTCGCAAGCCAGAGAGGGTGTCTGGCAGATGGAGAAGAAATCATGTTTCGCACGGGTCTCCTGAAACTCGGGTAAGTAACGACCGGCTTGTCGCATGATCCATACTGGAATCTTGTCCACGGGTTCACCCCTTGCCGCTTTTAAAATCCTGTCGTTTTTCAGGACCGGGAAGTTCCGGTCGGTGGTCATCCTGTGTGTTCGCGAAGACTCGGGGTGCGAAGAACAGAAATAATTGTCTTTGAGCTTTAAATGAAATGATACCAATTTGGGATGGCAGGATGACTTGTATATATGTATGTACTACCTTCGCCAAGGAGTGATGTAAGATAAGAGGATACCTAACCTGCAAACAAGGAAATACACAAACATTTGAACTTAACCTCAAAATCATTGAAATTAGAAGCTGAAAAGCAAGGGGTCAATAATTTGTCTGGAGTAAGAAAATTTTTGTTGAACATTCATGTTTGGGGAGTGAAATAGGTTTTTTGATAATATTACATGCATATATTTGCATATATTACATGTGTGTGTTTTGTTGGATTTTTCAATAAATATAATATTTTAGAATTGTTTTTCTGAAAATTTGAGAATTTTTGAAAAACAGTAACAATTTGTTTTTCAAAAACTCAGATTTCCAACTCAATTAATTTTCTAATGTTATCAAAATTGTTTTAATTTTCTCTTTAATTACATAAATGCAAAAACGATAAGCATCACTCACCCGTGTCGCGATAAAAAAATCGCGCGAATCAAGAACTTTTGTGTAGAAATAAAATATATAATTTATTAACATTCCTAAAACTATTTCTCAGTCGCTCAAATCCTCCTCGTCGCTGAAATAATCATTTTTCTTAAACCGTTTCTTGGGTTTCGAAGATTCCGCTTGTGGTTCGTCGTACTGTCCGGTAGCGACTTTGTACCTGTATTTCTCGAGATCCGCCTGTTCTTGCTGCGAATAAACAAACAGATTTGTTATTTTGCACCTACAAATAGATATTTAATTCGTCAAAATTTATAAATTCACCTCCAATCTTATAGCGGCGCTGAGAGTTTCAGCGTCGGGATAAAATTCTTCATCGGAATTTTCAGTATTTTCATTTGTGGTGCTTGGTCGAGGTTTTCTAAGCCCGTCGTCGCTATCGCTATCGTCGTAATAACTCGTGTCAATGGTTTCTTTGGATTTATTCTTTTTCCTGATACGAATTTTCTTCGGCGGAGGCTCACGAGGACCCAGGGTATTATGGGAACATTTGTAAGATAAGTGTCCCTCTTCCCCGCATTCGTAGCAATGAGATTTGTCGGGGTAATCTCTTCGTCTGATGAACTCCGTACTTCGGCCGTTATCGGCCGCTATGGAACTCTTTATTCTCCGACCGCCGATCTAAGGCAACAAAATACAAAATGTAAATACAGGAGCATTCAAAATAAGAAGCAGAAACAGTCTTAAAATGAAAACATTTAACCCTTTGCACTCGAGCGGCGCTGCTGCGGCACCCGGCCGAACTAATTATAGAGTGTATAATTTATCAAATTTTGCTGTTTTCGATATAAAAAATAAATAAATTGTTGGAATTTTAGATTAAACTTTGTCTAGGGGCTAATTTAGCCGAAATCGTGTCGAGTTGCTGGTTCGCGCAAGAGAAAAAGGCCTCGAGTGCAAAGGGTTAATATTTTTCATCGTCGCACACATATTTTCACAAATATTATTGCACAGAGTTATACACAACGAAATTAGATCGAGTCGGTCTGAAATGATCACCGACTGTGTTTAAAACTCAATTATTTATTAGAAATACAATAACAATGGCAATTTCCCAAACCTCTGTATTATTGATGCCTTTGGCACAAGCGAGGGCTTCCTCGGGTTTCAAAAATAATATAAACGCAACACCTCTGCTTCTTCTTGTGACCTTATCTTTCATAACGGTCACCCTAAAATGAAATTGTCGTATTTGAAAAATAAGATACTTTCGAAGAATAAATAAGTAGAAACAGATACAATTGTGTATTAATAACGTTTGAAGCACCAAAATGAAAACAAAAAAAGTGAATTACTCAACATACTTAACAATCTTGCCATAACTTTGGAGCAGTTGATAAATATCACTATTGGTTAGTGAGAAAGGAAGATTCGACATATAAACCGTCGATTTACTAGGTACAATCCCTCCGCTCATTTTTTTTACAACTTCAGAATCTATTCTCTTCCTTCCAATTTCATTTTCTCCAATCTGGCAATTGTATTCCGTTGTTGTTGATTTCTGTGAGTAACATAACCTCAACAAAACTTTCTTTCTGCGAACCATACAAAAAAAAGTTAGAACTGCGGGTGTGTTTGAATATACACTCTAGTAACTTTAATGACGTCATTAAGTACTTCCCCCTATCCAACATAAATCCTGTATTTTGGCAGAAATTGCAAAATTACTTACCCGCAAGTGGGTGCAGTAAAAGTTCTAGAAAAAATCTTGGGTTCAGAATTTCAATTATATTATATTATAGAATTCTATCGACAATCTCGTCTTCGTTTCTCGAGTAATCGATTTGTAAATTATCAAACTACGAATTCTATTTTCAAGCGTCGCCAATTTTGAATTCTAAGTACTTTCGCGCGCCAGTGATGTTAGCGCTGCCGCAATTCATGCGCATGCGCAAGCGTCACTGGGCAGCGTTCTCATGTGCGGCGTATCCGAATGAGTTTCATAAATCGCGAATCCCGGTTTCTTCCTCCCTCAACTCCGATAATTCCTCGTCCTTCCCCCTTTTCTGACAAATGTCTAACGATTTCTTTGATATTGTTCCCGAAAGAACTCAATTCTGTTTGTAAATCGAATTCTTCGATCGATTCGATCCCGCAAAAAGAAATATCTTTTCGTTCTTTGGCTCCTTCGTTCGTTCATGACGAAGTCTCCGAATAACGTAAATAAATGTTTCGCTCAGAGTCTCCGAATCATCTTAGAATAGGATATTAATTTTCTACCGATACTTCATTGCCGATCATGGCCACTCCTACCAACGGCAATGGAAATCTCGTCGATGAATTCGAGGAAGCTTTTCAAGTAAGTCTCCACTTTCTTACGCAAAACTTTACATTGATCGTAGTCGTCTTTGAGGTTATGTTGCCTTACCGCTTCTCTCATGAAAATTTGTCACCCTGGAATTTTTCGAATTATCGGGACGTTCCGGAAAAGTTACTAAGAATATCTCTAGGATTTCGGGGAAATAATAGTTTGTTGGCGAAATTTTGAAATTTTGAAAAATTCAGGGCATTTTGTGGTTACATTTTTCAAAACTTTGAAATTTCACAAAAATATTTGGATCCATCTTTTACCACTAATTTTTTGGAAATTTCAGGCATGTATCCTTGTTATGATTTTTAAAAATGTAAGAATGTTTGCGATAGTCTGAAATTTTTTGAATTCTTTCGGATAACGAACACATTTTTAAGCCTAGGTTTTTTCAAATTGAACATCGTTACAATTACAAGAGCTCATTTCTTTGTAAAATATATATATTCTATTTTTGATTCACAGCATTGCCTAAATATCCTAACGAAAGACGAAGGATTAGGCAATAGCGGCATTGGAACATGCACGGGTCTCGCTATAGACAAGGAAGAAGCGAGGGGAGAAGTAGAACAAGTTACGATAAGGTTTATGGACTTAGCGAGACAAATGGAAGCTTTTTTCCTCCAAAAAAGGTTTCTCTTATCGGCTTTAAAACCTGAACTTATCGTTAAGGAAGATATACTAGATTTAAGGTCGGAATTAACGAGAAAGGAAGAATTAATAAAGAGACATTACGATAAAATCGCAGTCTGGCAGAATTTACTGGCGGATCTTCAAGGATGGGCCAAATCTCCCGCGCAAGGGACAGTAGCGAATGGTAAGTATTTATGGAATGTCTTGAAGATAAAACAATACCAATTGCATTGCTCGCTCATGATATTTCCTTCATAATTTTTATTTTATAATTTTTTTTAGTTTTTGTATTTATTTGAAATTGTTTTTTTATTCTATTGACATTTTGATTTGCACTATTATTTCTACATTTAAATTTATTTATGTTCCTTTATTTAAATTTTTTTTAATTTACGCTACAGAATTATTATTCACGCGATAGGATAATATAAAATCTTGTTAGAACTTTAGCAATTCAAATTATTATTATTTTAAAAAGCTAAGTAGCGAGAAATAAAATTATTCATAAAATTAGTTTGATTAATTATCGAGAAATAAAATGCTATATTTTAATAAGTAATCGGTAAAAACTTCTCCCTCGACCCAATATTTTTTTGTCATTCACGTAATATTTATTATGAAACATTGTAAAAAAAAAAATCAACAACAATATCAGCAGGTCGAGCTATAAAACGAAGAAGAAAAACAAATTATTAATTATCATCGGCCAACTAAGACGATTACGAATTGGATATTTCCCACTATTTATTTATTATAAATTAAGAACAATAGTGTTGAAAGGCGAACATTTGGAACATACCATTTTCCGTTCCTTCAGGTTTAGCGAATGGGGCGCAGGGTGGTCAGAACCAGCAAGGGGGTAACGGAAGTGGTGGAAGTTCCAATCTGCAACAGCAACAACAGCAGCAACAGCAGCAGCAGCAGCAACAGCAACAACAACTGCAGCAACAGCAGCAATTGCAGCAACAGCTGCAACAGCATCAAATGCAACAGCAGCAGATGCATCAGCAACAGGTATTTAAGTAACACTAGACATTACTTCTGCGCAAAACCCAGAGCCTCGTATATGGAATTAAGAAAGGAAAAAATACTCGTTACCAAATCTCTCGTATTTAATGTTTACTTTACTCTAGCAATGCAATTTTCTTTTTTTATATATATATATTCGATATGTACAAAGAAGAAACTTACACACGGAAACCTGTAAATGTGCCTTAAAGTTCGAAGAATGACGATATATTTATAGTCTTAATACAATTATAAACGTTTAGGTCGCTAAGTGTTCTTTTCAAATTTTTATCCGAGCAGGTTTTAGAAGTAATATTGATTATTGATTATCGATTATAAAGTGCTAGGTAGTTATCGAATGAAAAACTTTACAAACGGTGCCAAAATTAAATAAATTAAGAAACTGAAAAGTTACTCATCTATGTACAAATATACTCAACCAAAAAGAAGATGGAAATATAAATCGTTATAGCAAGTTATCGTGTTTCACTGAAGTTTGCAATTTTTTTTGCGATAAACACGAGCTTCGATACCGTAGACTACGGATCGACACAGAATTGCAATACCTCGTCAAGTGTTCCGGTTGTCAGTTTTACCTCCTTATCGCAAAAGCAAGATTCCAGACTTCAGTCTCGTAACAATCGGTTGTTATTGCGAAGTTTGTTAAGTCGAAGATGTTTATATCCTTCCTGTAAGTTCTCGAGTATCGTTTCAAAAGTTTCGAAAAGACTGAAAATGCAAACTACGTATATATGTTCTTTTTTTTTTATCATTCTCTTCTTTCCTGTACAAGTCGAGAGTCGTGGAATCGGTTGATTCGATTTTTTCGTTACCTTTTATCGCTTTTCTTTTTCAACACAAATCGTAGAATTAGCCGTAGCCGTAGCAGTAGTGGTAGTAGTAATCGTAATCGTAATCGTAGTAGATTCGTTGTCCTTTTCAAAACTGTAGAATAAAAGAAGTATTTCATTTGCAAAATTCACTGTGCTTTCTTTTTCGTTCCTCCTTCCTCCTTCACACAAAATTCAAAACCTATCCTATGGTTCATTTTTGTTTATACCAAGCTTTCATTTCATTCTGTTTCCTTGGTTCGATGCAACTGCATGTTCGAAGAAATGTCCGTGGCGTCATTAGAATTATTTGTGGCTTCTCCCCCCCTTTTTTTTTAATACAAATTTCATGTCTTTAAAATTACTTTTGCTTTTTTTTATTTTCTATGCTTTGGATAAATTCCTAGCGAACTTTGAATTTGTGGTAATATTTACTTATTTCTCAATTTTTTAACTTCGTCAAGCGAACAATTAAAGATTATTATAGTAATTCATTGTCGACAAACTAGTTATGAAAAAATTTCGATTTCCACCGATCGCAAAAAGAACTTCCTCTTCGAAGTAAAATCATTTTTAATATTGATTTTGGCAAATTGCCAAATTTGAGTTCAAATTGAAATCAGAAAATCAAAAATTTTTTTAAAAATTGGTTTTTAAATCAAGTTGGAATTCAACAAAATTTTGCTCCATAATTATTTATAAATTTGCAATTTGTACAAATTTATAATTAAAATTCCAATCGAACAGTATCGAAGTTCTTTTTTCGGTTTCATTTTCAAATTTTAATTAGCTTTTCTCGACTATGGTCGTACGATATCGAGAAAAGGCCATGAAATGAGTTTGGTTTGGAATGCAGTTATCGCTTTTGTTTCAAAATTCTAGTTTTTTTCCAGTCTTTGCATCGGTTAGAGGATCGACTGAATTCCACTGCATCTCTAATTGCCCATTTTCATGCATCGATACGCGTTTGTTTGCATTATCAAGTGCAATTCTTGTGTAGATTCGTAAGGATAAGACTGTCGGAAGCCTGAAATATCTGTATCTTAGGAATGTATGGCAAGAGGCATAATTTTGACACTGAAATTTGTGTTTTAGGTACAAGGAACAGGAAGTTCAGCACCACCAGGATTACCTGGAGTAGGAATCTCAGTAGGACAGCAAGGAATGTTTATGACACAAAGTGGTGTGGGAGTAACTGGTGGTAGAACTGGATTTCCTGTTGGGGGTGGTGCTTTGCAAAGCCCATTAGCATTTTTGGAAAAAACTACAAGCAATATAGGTATGCCCGAAAGGCGGAGTTGACGCGGAAGGGGGAGGGGGCGAGGTCGTGGTCGTGGTAGAGGTCGTGGAAGAGGTCGTGGTGGAAACATACCATCGGCACCTCTTTTAGATCCCTCGGATCCATCTCCTTATGCCGTTGCAGCAGCAGCTGCAGCTGTCGTTTCGGCGCCCCTTCCCTCACAGCAACAGCAGCCACCATGTACCTGAGATTTTCTATAAACTAGAATTCTTCTTTCATGTACCCTTCAATTCATTTTTTTGCTTCATCAGGTTTTCCACATTTCAAGTTTCCAATTAGGTTTCCTTTTTTTCTCCTTCTTCTCTTTTCAAAAATCCAGGTAAAGCTAATTAATGACTCATTTTTTGGAAGCTTCTCTGGAAACGTTAAAAAAAAGGACGAATAATTACTGCTGCTTGCTGTTGAAAAAGAAAATACTTAAACATTTTTTCTAAAATATAAGGGATAAATTTGTGACCATTCTCGAATTTTTCTTAATTTTTTGTTTAATCGGAGATCGATTTCACTCGAAGAATCTGGGAATCGGTTCCCAAAAATAGCTTATGGAGAAGAGTGACCTTTTTCCAAAAAGAAGCGTTTTGTTTCTTAAATAAAATATTGGAAAGATATAAATTAAGGAAAAAACAATAAGACTTCGGTTTGTACCGATTAGTACTTTCACATTTTACAACTTCTGAAAAATAGCAATTTTTTTTCGAATCTAAAACATTCAAACATTTGTTTCTGTCCTTTCGTGAATTCCATCACTAAAAACGAGAATATTGTCCACCGCGATCGGAAGTAGCAGTAAAAGTTTGTCTCTTTTATATTTATTTCGAATATTTTAAGTTGAAATGACTAATAATGGTTTTCCCTTTTTTTTCCAAATTGATTTTCAAAAGCTAAATGAAAGAAGAATTTAGAAAATTTCAGATAAGTGGGAGATTAATAAATTAGGAATTAATTATTTCATTTACAGAGAATTATGTTCTCGATCGGTCGAGGAAATTTATTCAATGGAAATATCTTCGATCGATCCAAGGAAAAATCTCTGAAAGATGTTTCTCATTCATTTCGGTCAGTTTTCCAAAAATAAATGAACATTTTTTTTGACATTAATTGCAGAAATCGAAAGTTACTAGAAATAATAAGCAACTAAAGATCAAATAACAAATAAATTTTTGTTTTCCTTCGTTCAAAATCTTGAAATTGTGAAAACGACTTGGATTAATGAGAAAGATCGGAACAAAAGCAAATAGAAAAATTGATTAGCGAAATCTTTAGAAAGAAAATTGGGTGGAAATTTGACTTTTCTTTTTTTTTTTACCCAATCTTCTTTTCGAAAATCGTTCCTATTTTTCTTGTCAAGGAAAGACAATCGAAATTTCGCAATCCACTGGTTTTTATTCGTTTCTGGGAAACGACGTTTTTCCAAAACTACCAATATCTGTCGAATTTCGTCTGTGAAGTAGATCACGAGCGAAATCCAAAAAAAAAACATAGGAAATTGATATTTCCATTTTTCTTTTTTGTAAAAAAAGAAAAGAAAGAAAAAGTGGAGAGAACCTCAGTAGTGGTTTTCAAAAAGGCTGTAAATACAAATTCAAGTAGTTTTAAGACAAAGATTAATTCTTCGAGTTATTCTGTATATATAGATCACCTTCTGTATCTTCGAGAAGATGTTACATCTTTTTTTTTAAATATAGTTGATTCGACTTCTATGAATAAACGTCGAGATTAAAGAGCTCCTAGATTATTTATTGATAGAAAAAAAAATCCAGAGCACGGAAAATAACTGATGAAATGAATTTTACAGCCCAACAAAAAAAATATATTTATAATGTATATGTATATGTATAAACACACGACTCGTTCCTCTTTCATCCTGTACAACAAAATTACTATTATTATTATTATTATTAATATTATTATCATTAATATTAATACCTTCTTTTTCTTTCGTTAAAATATGGTACATAAAAATTTGTTCATCCCTCTGTTAATTCATCAGTGATTGGAAAATTAAAATAATTATTGTTTCGGAAGCCGGAAAGTTTTCGTAACATTGGGAATTCTCGAAACCCCAGAAATTTATGAATTTCAGACAATCCACCGAATATTGATATTTTTTTGAAAACCTTCTTCAAAGTATATTTATATTTTTATGAAATTTTTCCTAAAACACGTGTCTTCTCTCGCAAGAGAATTCCAAATGTTGCGAAATAAGTTCGGGACATATTTGTCGAAACAAAAAGACGAATACAGCGATTAACGAACAGAGCCAAAATTTTAAGCGCAAATAAGTTAATTTTGATTTTTAGTTCCTGACAATACTTCTTTTTTGTTTATTAACATTTTTGTAACAGTTCGATGGGATTTGGATTCATCGACTCGACAAGTCGAGCGACTCAATTTTGGAATTCGTGTCGGATGTAAAATTGTTTGGTGTGTCGCTGTTTTCATCTCATTTATTTTTCATGATTTGTAACTAATCGAATAACAAACGGATGAAATTGAAAATTGCGAAGTTTCTTTCACTCGAGCTGCCGAAGCGATCTTCCATCGATTGTTCGGAAACTTCTCAATTTTGAATTTTATTAATTCTGTGTGAAGTTCTTCGAAAGGGAGAAAAAAAAGTTGGTAAAACGGAAAACGGTATTTTATAAAAGGGGTTAAAATAGGTTTAAGAAAGCTGTACAAGAAAGAGGGTTTGGATTCATGATGTATAAATGCATCCCCGGATTTCATAATTGTTATGGTTTTTTTTTTCTTCCTCATTTGCATTCGATTCATTGTTTCCAGTATCTTTCCTTTTCATTTTCGCTTCATGGGTCCTCGAAATCCCTCATTTTTTTATTGAATTTGCAGAGAATTAATTGAATGGGTCACCTCGAAAACATTGTAAGGTACAAATTGCAAATTGTTCAAAAACCCCCGAAAATAAAAAAAATAACCTTATGGATTTTTTAAAGAATTTTTTTTTAAAATGGATTTTTAAAAATGGAAATTTTTTTTTTAAGTCCATCAGGCTATTTTTTTTTCATTTTCGGGGATTTTTGAAAAAATTGCAATTTGTACCTTACAAAGTTTTTGAGGTGACTCATGTACCCTTTTTTCCACCTAATTCGGAGTTCGGACTCGAGACGATGCAAGAAAAATGTGTAATTCGTTGGATTTTTTCATTTTGACATTGCGTTTACGTTCAAGCGAGGGAAAGAAGACGAAAAGTGAAACTGAAGTTAATCGGGATTTTCAAAAACCTCTTCGAAATTATTTATAACGGAATTTTTGGCAATTTCGGAAAAACCAGCTAATTTAGCAATCTGCTATTTATTGCAACAGCAATTTCGGACAATTGAAATATTTGTGGAGATTTCGAAAAAAAAAAAAACTCGGAAAAATTTTGAACTTGGAGGTATCTTCAGTTTCGAAGGAAAGAGGGGAGGAAAAATGCGGCCTTTTTATGACAATTGTTGTAAAAATTGTATCAAAGTACGTGTTGGTCTTCCGGTCATTCCTGCTTGCAAGTATGGCAACTCGTCGTTCCCAGGTCCCATGACTCCAGCGATGTCCAAGTGTAGCCACGGAGCGTTGTTTCCAGCAAACTCACGGAGAAATCCAGCAGCCGTACAAGAACCTCCTCCTTTTCCTTTTCCAACGTTGTTTAGGTCTGCTGCTTTTACTACTTCTGAAAACAGAAAAAAAAACGGTATTTTTACTTTGATCAATCAAATTTTGATTCCGGGATTGAAAAATTAAGAAATTATTTATTCTCGTGGGATAGTTTTCCAGGCAAACTCGCGCAAATTCGGAATTTCGCTGATACAAATCCAATATTGCGAAATAAAAATGATTATTTTGATGATCCTAGCCCTTTTTGTCTTCTTCTCTAATTATTTTTAATTTTCAACCAGATATCGGTTGTTTTGAACTAAAAAAAAAAGTATATTTTTCGATAATATCGCGATAATTCGCGAGAGATGAGGAATTCTTACTAGTCATTTTATCATTGAAGTAATTCCACAGAGGAAATCTCCAGACTCTATCTCCAGTCACCGTTCCAGCGCATCTTAGGGTGTCGTAAAGCTCACTGCTATTGGTAAAAACTCCAGTTGCGACTCCGGCAAGAGCAATTCTCATAGCACCTGTTAACGTTGCGATGTCCAATATAAACCTGAAAAAAAATTCAGAAAATTTTTTTTATTCAAGATTACTTGCTTTTGTCGATAAATTAAATCATAAAGAATAGGTTTCCTAAGGATAAACTAAGAAAATCGACTCCCAACGTATAAAAAAAATCATTTTCAGGTTTTTCTAAATATTTGTCCATTTTTTAATTAAAGGATCCATACTTTTTTACTACACAGGTACAAATTTCAAAAGGCAAGAATAAAAATAGTTTAGCTAAAAATATAAATATTATAAAGTTGCAATAGAAAAATAGAAAAAAAAAAAATCCTTTTCCTTTTGTCACTATTACGGAATTTGCAACGTGAGCAAAAAATGAAAAGGTTTAATTTATATTTCAATTGCTTATAATTAATAAAAAAAATAATAAAGTAATAAGTAATAAATAATAATTTGGCAAAAAAGGGGTTTGTTGAAAGATTTTACGGAGCTGCAATATCTCAAGAGTTAGAGAGATATCAGCACGGGGTCTTTCATACTTTTTTCTACCTGTTGTATCGAGCAAATGCATAGGAGATGCAACATTCACCCAAATGTAAACAGGATTTGCGGAAGATGCACTTTTTGAAAATACTTTTGAGACATTTTTTTTTTAATTTCGAGAAGGATTGGCGGAAAAAAATTTTTCATTGCAGGGACGCGGAATCGAACTCAGGACCCTCGGCTCACAAAGCGCGCGTTCTCGCCATTGAGCCAAGTTCCGCTTACGTAGTTTCGTGTTGAATTAACGGTCTCCTATTGACTCAGCGGAAATATTCAAAGACCAATCGTGAAATTTCCATTTTTTGTAATTCGTAAATTACCGATATTATGCTTTCCTTTTTTTTTAAGAATTGAATGAGCACAGAAAGCTTGAAAGCAGCAATCTACGGAATGTCCTTCCAGGCGTTATTGAGTTGAAATAGAAAATAGGTGTTAATAAAAATAGAAAACGGATAATATTAAAAATAGAAAAATAATAATTACTTCGGGTGAAATTCTTGAGCGTAACAAAGGGCATCGGCGAGGATGAGTCTTCCTTCGGCATCGGTGTTATCGACAATGATAGTTTTTCCATTCATAGCGGTAACTAAATCCCCAGGCTTGGTTGCAGTTCCCGATGGTAAATTTTCGGTGAGTGGAATCAAACCGACGATATTGACTTTCAGTTTCAATTCCGCTGCCGCTTTAATCGATGCTACTACACAAGCAGCACCTCCCATATCGGCACGCATTTCGTCCATTTGCGCCGCTGCCTGTAACGAATATTCGAATTTTTATTGAACTTCGAATCCCATTTATTCATTATATTTTCAAAAACAACGCGATAATTTTAATTAATTATTTAATCAATCAATTATGACCTCCAATTTTAATTAATTATTTGATCAATTAATTATGACCTCCAATTTTAATTAACTATTTAATAAATTAAATGGGTGTTCTACTTTCGAGTAAAACGATGAATTTAAAGCTGAGAGACCTACTTTTATACTGATACCACCGGAATCGAAGGTGACTCCTTTGCCAACAAAGGCAATTGGTGGCGCAGCAGAATCGTCAGCACCCTTGTAAGTGATTTCAAGGAATTTCGGCGGTTCGTTGCTTCCACGAGAAACGCTCAAGAACGAACCCATTCCTTTCTGCTCGGCCCATGCTTTGTCGTGAACTTTAACGTCGATTCCCAGTGGACACAGGACCGACGAGACTTCTTTTGAGAAAATAGTTGGCGTCATTAAATTCGCAGGAGTGTCCGCGAGTTTGCGTGCCCAGTTTTGCGCATCCGCTTTGATTTTTCCTAACTTCCATTCTCCTCTGGAAAAAATAAAAAGAAGGAAAGAATTAATGAAAGCTATTATTCCGCAAAATTTATATACATAAATATATGTATATATATTACATTCCAACTATTTACAATAAAAAAAAATACAATTTCGTTTTTAACACTATTTTTACCAAAGGTGTCAAAAGACACCTTTTAGGATTTTAATTTAGAATTATTTTCGAGGTTTGATTTAATCATTTTTTGAAATCCACAAAAGGAAAGTGATTAATAGAGCAATTATGCGTCTGTAAAAAATTTGCTATTGAATTAGAGAATCTATTTTATTTCTGACACTATATTTTTGGTTTTGAAATTTTTATTATGTATAAGTAAGGTGGTAAAAATAGTGTTAATTGGACTTTAAAAATCATCCTTGAAAATATTATATTTTCTACAGGATAATTTAAATACACTTACTCTCCTTCGGTACCGTACAAAGACACTTTTGGCAAGCTTTTCTGCTTTTCCTTATTCTTATATTCTTGATAGAACCAAGAGGAAAGTCCAGCACCCTCAGCAGCAGCCTCTGCGTCCCCTAATGGTTCCAGACTGATGTCCTTAATTTCCACAGAGTCCAGCGCTCGACATCCGGCTGTGTAACGTGAAAATTTAATTAGTCATTTGCTTCAATATTCATTCGAGATTAAAGTTGCCTTTCGAAACTTAATTTTAACTCTTTGCACTCTGAAGTCAATACTAGAGCAACAAGGCTATTTTTCTCCAGTATTTTTTAGGCACCTCTAACGTGACACTTTAAACAGTTGATGAAACAAATATTTAATTTAATTGAATGGGTCACCTCAAAAACGTTGCAAGGTATAAATTGCAAATTGTTGAGAAACCACCGAAAATGAAAAAAATAACCTGATGGATTTTTTTTTACAATTTTATTTAAAAATGGATTTTTAAAAATGGAAAAATTTAAAAACAAAATCAATCAGGTTATTTTTTTCATTTTCGGGGGTTTTTCGACGAATTTGCAATTTCTACCTTACAACGTTTTTGAGCTGACCCATTCAATTCGAGATAAATGAGGAAAATAATTGAAGTGCAAAAAGTTTTAATTAATTTACGAAATTTAAAAAAAAAGGTGAAAGCAAATTGCATTCGAATCCAAAAAAAAATTTGAAAGTACAGGAAGAACCGAATATTATTGAAGAATTAAAAAATGTGAAAATAGAAAAATAAAATACAAAAATAATTTAAATAAAGTAAAACCAGAATACCTGCGGCGGCGGTTCGAACGTTTTCCTTTCCTTCGTGAATTTCCTCCAATTCGTTAATTCCTAAATTGGGTTTTCCGAGTCCAACAACGGCAACTCCGACATATTCCGAATCATCCAAGCCCCAGAAAACACGGGTCTCTGCTTTCTTAATTTTCGGGCCAGCCCTGAAATGAAAAATATTTAATATATAGCAAATACCAATCTTTTATAATTATTATTGGCTATTTTATCACGTACTTTGAGTAAACGCGTCACCTATATATTTAAAATACAGATGTAAAATTGATTTTCCAAAATTAGAACCGTCAAGGATTGTAAAGGTATTAATAAAAATATAAAAATTAAAACAGTAGTGATTTTTTTCCTTTAAAGCTGTGGTATACTTCGAGTTTCAAACTAATGAATATACTTAATTATATATAAATATTAATTATATACTTGATATATAATGAAAAATATTTTTTTCATAATTCTAAAGTTCAAATTCACATATTCATGCATTCAATTTGTGTTTTTAAAATAGGATGAAATCCAATTTGAAATTAATTTTTGTATAATAAAATAATATTCCTTTATTTTCCTTGGTTTTTTATTCGGTCAGTGAATAAATAGTAATTTTTGTATCTTATATTTTATAAAAAAAATTTTTATAAAACAGATTAAATCATCAACAAGTCAATTTGTTTTTTGATTCCTAATAAATTTCATCAAGTACCTGTGTGAAGTTCGGAAGGTAACGAGAAAAAGAAAGAAATTTGAGTTTAGCTGCAGACACAAAAAATTTGAGGTTCATTTATTGAATTAATGGACTTTTCTTTTTTTTAGACATCAATCACACTATTTGTTAGTAGTATAATGAATAAGTTTTGTTTTTTTAAAACATTATCTAAAAATATACTATGTTTTTACACGTAATTTCTCTACAATTCTTATCCTTTTCGTCTTTTCAAATCTTACAAGTTTCTTATTTTTCTTATCTCACAATTTACAACCGTTTTATTAGCTAATAGCTTTCTTTAGTAACAGTCAAATGTAAAATTAGTTATCAGACGTGTGACACAATTTGGCAATAAAATTGCTGCGTCTTTCACAACTGTGTTACAAATCTGAGATACATTTTTCTACTGAATATGTTACAATTGTAATTAGATATTTTTTTTTGTGTCTCACCGACGTGAGATTAGGTCCGTTAATCTTTGGACGTCACAATTTAATCTTTTTGGCAAAGTTAGAAGTAACGGAAATTCATATTTGATATTATTCTAATTTCAAGTATTTCGCTTTGTCGTATGATTTGATCGTTATTTGATGCTTTGTTTACTTTATTCTTATTTTACATATCTCTTTCTCTTGAATTTTACTCCTGTCCATTTGTACGTGGCTGAAAGTTAAATCTTTAAAAAACAATTCCCATTTTTGTACAAACATTGAAAATTAGGGCCATTTAATATTTGATTCATCTCAGATGCGTTTGTTTTGAACAAATCAAAGGAATTTGCGAATTAGTCTCATTCTTTTGCGTTACTTTCTCGTAAATGTGAGTTTTCAAAAATTTGTAAAGAAGCTAAAAATAAGCATCAACGTCTTGCAATTTTTCGAATTATGCTTTTTTTGCAAATATTCTCAAAATTATTTATAAAAACTGAATAACTTGACAATGGGGCTTCAAAATAAAAAATACAGTCATTTAGAAAATCTTAAAAAATCGAACAGAAATTTCAGAAAAACTTTAGTGTTGTGCATTATTTTTCATGAGCCCAGCAATTTTTAATTACTTCTGAAATTCTTCGAAGTTCGTGAAGTAACTGCAAAAAAACGTCGTAAAATTACAAATATTTTCTAAATGTATCTGTTAATATTATTTGCAAATATTTGGAAAATCAAATATAAAAATTTACTTGAAAAATGCACACATTTTCCAACTGAGCATATTTTTTATAAATTCGTATAAAAGAATGAGTCAGTTCATACTTAAGCGTGTTTTAGAAATATATGTATATAGATTAAGATTGTAATTTCATTTTTTTCGAATTTTCTTTCTTTTTTTTTTTTTCAGAAAAAAAGTATAATTTTTTTCCTCATTGCTTCGATAAACAGAACGAGTATTTGCTTTGATAACCATTTATTTTTCCATCAGTGCCTTCTGAATATATCTCCATTATTTAAATATATGGTGATAACTCATGCAAGTTCAAAAATGATAAAAAAATATTTTATTCAAAATAATGTTATCTATTTGACTTCAGGAAACAAATACGGTTTCTAGAAATTATTTTTTTTTGTTCACTGAATTTCAATCGCGGCAATAAACATTTTGTACCTTTACTGCAAGTTTCTAATCATTAAGTTTACTTTTGATTTCTGGAAAACTTGCGTTTATAAGAATTAGTTAGAATATTATTATAATTCTGTAATCACTCCGTTTTTCGAAATACTTTTCCCTTTAAATTACACAACACTTGTTTATTGCTTGGAAGAAGAAAAAATGTACAATTATTCAATTAATTAATATTTATTACTAACTCCCAAAACTTCCGTGAAATTCTGTTCCTGTGTTCTACGTCGAAGCATTTTCAATTTGAGCTAACATCAATGTTTATTTACTTACTGATATTTCTTTCATGAACTTTGCATTTAAATACATATTTTATAATTACATAAGTATTTTTGCTTTGATTATGAAATGCTTTTTTATGTTTCTTTGTCTCTTTTTTTTAAATTATATTCACTTCTGCAGACGCTGCCCTATTTTTATACAACTTATACTCGTAACTTGAAAATGCGAGAGAAAAGTAAAGAAAATTTTCATCGATATCGAAACTTGAAACGGAATCAATTTTTAAAACTCTGCGAAACGCAACCGAAAGTAAAGTACAAAAGTGCCTTAAAATTAATACTCAGTACATTTTCTTTTCATTGAACTTAATTAAAAATCTTTCTTTGTTATTCGAACCATCGTCTACTTTCATTTTCATCGAACTAAGAGAACTTCGTATGTACTTTTCCAAATTTTCTTCCTTTTTGTTTTAAATGTACATATTTAAAAGAAAGAAGACCTCTATATAACAATTTTTTTTCTACATTTAAGTCAGTCTCTGTAACGAATAATCATCTATTCTCAATTTACACATAATTCTAAAACTATCCAGGTTTCTAAACGAAATCTAATTTATTTAAATAATTTTACAGTATCTCGATCTTCACAATTTCCGAAGGAATCCATTTACAAAATCTTATTTTTCTTCGAATCGAACTCGAATTACCTAAAATACAATCCAACTTCGAAAAAAAAGGGGAGAGAATCTAAACGAGCTCGAGGATCTCAATAATTCCTTGAGAATTGGCTGCGACAACTACATTCGACATTTGTCTCCGACAAACTGCGAATACAAATTCATTCGGATCTTCCTCTCCGATCTTTACAATTTCCGAAGGAATCCATTTACAAAATCTTATTTTTCTTCGAATCGAACTCGAATTACCTAAAATACAATCCAACTTCGAAAAAAAAGGGGAGAGAATCTAAACGAGCTCGAGGATCTTAATAATTCCTTGAGAATTGGCTGCGACAACTACATTCGACATTTGTCTCCAACAGACTGCGGATACAAATTCATTCAGATCTTCCTCTCTTCTGTCTTGCAATTCGAGCACGCTCCTGACGGCGTCGAATTTGTAAGAAAATAACTGTTTGGTTAAACCTTTGTAGTACACATATAAAGCATTATTTTCCGAACCGCAGGCCACGTAATCCCCGTCTGTCGCCAATCCGACGAAATTCTTTTCATTAACGTGTCCCACGAATGAGCGCAAACAATGCGGATTGTGGATATTCCACATTTTCAGCTGCGAATCCGTGCTGGCCGATACGATATCTTCCTTATTGATAAATTTCACATACGACACGGCTTTGCGGTGACCCTTAAATATACACAAAGCTTCCTTCATGTTCCTCAAATCGTAATAATGCACGCAATGGTCGGCCGAGCCGAAAGCCAAGTGGCAAGAGCTCCTGGGGTTGAACTTCACGCAGCAGACGTTCGCTTTGGCCTCCAAGGACGCCACCGAATGGTCGATATTCAACGACCAGAGCTTCACCCGGGCGTCGTCCGAGCCGGAGGCGATCAACCTCGTGTCCACGTCGTTGAAGTCCACGGACCAGCATCGTTTCTCGTGTTCCTGGAAAGCCTTGGTCCTCTGTCCAGTGGCCGCGTCCCAAACGGTCACGGTGCCCTCGTAGTCCGAGGAAGCCAGCATACCCTTGTGGTACGAGTTCCAGGAAACGCAGGAGATCTTGGAACTGGAGATCATCTCCACGCAGGGATAGTGTATGTCCACGGTGTCCCTCACGACGGCACCGTAATCGAAGACCTTGATCCTCTTCGTGACCCCCGCTATCGCGAAGAACTCGTTGTCCTTGTCGAACTCGATGCTGGACACGATGGTCGAGTTGTTGAAGATGTCCGAGGAGTAATTCAGCGTCGCCAGGGGTCTCAGGGAGTTGTACCGGGAGAACTTCACCAAGTTCTCGCGAAACACGTCCAAGCCGTGGCACCCCTTCAAGCTGTCGTGCGGGCTGGTGACACTTTTCTGCCCGAAGAGCAGCTCCTTGGCCCTGGAGTCGAAGTAACATTGCACGAAGTCGTCGAAATGCGCGTGCATGCGTTTTCGCCGAACGGCCAGGGTCGAGCTGTAGTCGCTGGGGTTCTCGGAGTCGTTTTTCAGCATATTCGAGTCGATGCTGTCGATCAAGTTGATCATCTCCTTGCGGATGGCCGTGACCTGGGCCGTCTCGTTCTCGGTGGTGGACCGCAGATCCTCGACTTTCGGACACTTGCTCTGCACTTCCTTCAGGATGCTCTCGACTTCCTCCATGTCCCTCTTGATCAGCGCCACCTCCTTCTGCAGCTGATTGCGCTGCTCCTCCTTCTGCTGCAACAAGTGTTTCAGGAATTCGTGCAGCAGCTTGTTCTGAGCCGCGCAGGACTCGGCTTCCAGCAAGTGTTTCCTCTGGGTTAGCACTTCCAGCATGACGTTCACGTCCGGGAGCGTTAAATTCGCGCTCTCGGCCGCCACGAAGTCGCGCAATCCATCGGACAATGGCGTGGAGTCTATCCCCAATAAGCGTCCCCTGCGATCGTTGGTGCTGGACAACTCCAGTCCCTTTAAGCGCGTTTTGTACTTCGAGACCAACTCGTTCAAAAGGAAATTCGGGAAGATGTCCTGCTGGCCCAAGGAGAAGCTACATTTCGGACACCGGCCGTTGGTCTCCAGGGATTTGGATATGCAGCGGTAGCAAAACGTGTGGCCACAGCGCGTTATATGCGCCTCGTCGATCACTTCGAAGCAAATCGGACACAGATAGTCATTGTTCTTGTCCTCGAGGGTACCATCGATACCTTGGAATACGTTCGATGAGTGCGGACGTTTTGCTATTCGACTCGGAGAGGACTCCGACAGAGACGATTGGGTCTGATTACTCGTGCCTGCGGTTCCTTGGCTCGACATTTTCCTCGAGTTTCGTTGTTTTCACGGATTCTTCTAATTGAAGATTCTACTGCCTGAGTCTACGATCAACTGTTGCTTCGAAATCAAGCCGACATTGAATTTAGAATTCCTGTAAATGGCAAAGGCTCGATTCGATGCTGGCCAGTATTCGTTTCGTATCGGAAATCGAAATATCGAGGGAATTAAGATTCTTCGACAGTTACGATACTTTGTTCGGTTTCGCAAGAGACAACCCTAGCAATTCGCACTACTTTTTCTTAATATCTAGGCTCCTCTTGAAAGATTCACTTGGAATTTCAGTAAGGTATTCGCAAGGGAGGGTTTCGAATTGATTTAGATGCTGTTTTTTGTATTTCTTCGATTCTCTTCGGTAGCGTAGCTCGAAAAGAAAGTTTTCGCGACACTTTCTTTAACGTACACGATAGCACAATAACCATCAGATTTAGCTTCTCCTGAAACAATCAAAATAATGCCAGTGAGCTCCATAACAAAAAAAGAAAAAAAAATGGGAATATATATATATTGACTAAATATATTTTTCAGGTTTTAGAAAAAAAAAGGAAGTTAATGTAAGAGATTGAAAAAATTAAAGTCGAGAAAAGTTTTTAAAAATGTTACTTTTAGATCGTAACAAATTATTTGTAAAATCTTAAAATTAGAAAAGTAATCTCGATCATTTTTTTTCTACAATTTTCTCCGACGGTTTTCGTGGAGGTCTTCGAAAAACCTCCAAATGGAAAACTGTTCGAGAGAAAATTCGTGCCACGAATCGAATAAAGAAGTTTGAACTTTAGTAAGAAAAATCAACTAAAATGTCTAATTACGAAATAAAATGCGACAAAATATAAATGAATCATAAATAAGTATATAAAATCAAATCAAGAATTTGAGAAGTTAAAGAAAACGAATAAAATATAATACATACAATGAAATGAAATTGGGAAGAGGGTAAACAGCTCAGGTAGCATTATAACAATTGTTTCAGGTTTGAAAAGTCGAATAAAGTTGGTTTTGTTTTTTTGCTTGTGATTATATGTTTTCTTTGCATTTAGACTCGCATTGTGCTGTACAATGTTATTAAGAAGTAAACAATAGAAGAATTAAAAATTAATTAAACATTAACTAAACAAACAGAACAATAAAATAAATCATAATAAGTTAGTGATGAAGACATACATGCGTGAAATCATTCTTCCAGAAATTGTGTCGATCAAAAGAAATATAGTTTTAAGTGGATATTCATATTTTGCAAAAAAAACTGTGAGTATTTTTATGCAGTGGAAGCTGTTGCATGTATACTGTAGAGCCACTATTGAATAAATTATTTTCAATTTCGAGCGATGAGTTTCTATGAAATAACGTAGTTCGTTTTAAAAATTCGAAAAATTACTAGAAACGTGTTTTACATTTTAAAAAATCGCAGTTTTCAATTCCACGAGTGTTCGCTTTGTACAAATTGGATTCGAACACATTCGATAATTCCCTTTCGTACGATCGATAAATTCCAAATCGGCAAATTCCAATTTCAAGATCGAAGAACTTCCACACATTTGTTATAAATCTTTTGCATCTGTTTTGCTAAAATCTAAACATAGTCTTTGTTTTTAATTTAACACCCAATTGCTAAATAATTGAAGTTTGATTTTGTTTCGCACACCGGTCTCCTTGTAATTTGTGTACTTTAATTGTCAGTTTTGTTTCGTCTGTATCGATAAAGAAAAGCGATAGAAAAATCATTTCGACTTACAATGAAATGTTTTTCAGCAGCTTTCCATTTACTAACTCATTGTATTTGGCTGCCGTTGGAGTCAGCGTCACGCCTTCTTTGCCTTCCGCCTCGTAGACACCAAGAACGAGTCCTTTCTGTTTCATGAAAACAATTTATAATTAATAAAAATTTTTTGCAAGTTTTATCAACATAATTACAGATGTTACATCGGGGATCACAAAAATTCTACGTTTCGTCTTGTTAAAATTTTGCCTTTTTTTTATTTCTTGCATTAAAAAAGTTCATAATAATAATTCTGGTTCGATAACCAGCTTCGTTTTAGCTTTTTCGTCCGTAAAGAATTATCGAACAGCCGAGCGAGCTTTGGTTGTAACATATTAAAATTGTTCAAATATTCATTCGGTTCGCAACAGTGGTTTTTCTGTTTTTTGCATCAGTTGTATGGTACATTGATATTTATCAAATTAAAAATAAGCAATTAACCGAAGTGAGAAATCACAACTACATAAATTAGAGAGCTTAGAATGTTGCTAATGAAATTTTGAAATATTCAGTTATTGAATGCATTTCGCAGGTTCGAACAGTGTTTTGCAAAAGAGATTCTCTGATGATTCATCAATATTGCACTTTGCTTTATCAGGATTATCGGCTCTTGGATTAATAGTAATAAATATTGAAATTTACACTTTCCCTCTATAAAGTTGCATCAGCTTTTTTTTTATCAAGACCAAGTTCTCGTTAGTTTGCGTTGCCAATTTTTTAGATTTGGATGTTACGGCTAAAAGTGATAATTGGTGTTTACGTAATTTACAAAATAGAAATGGCTTGTAGAAAATTTTAGTAATTTTCTGGAAAGCTCATAAAATCCCTCGCCCCTGATTTTGGCAGCATAATTTTCCAATTACTACCTTTGTATTAGAAATTTATGAGTATTCAATTTCATTTTCAATGTTTTAACACCAAACAATAAGCGATATCTTTTAAAAGATAAACTGCGTTTTGTCTGCACAGATAAGGCAACAATATAACCGGTTTAGTCTTTATCATTGCATTGCAGCTTAATTTTATTTACATATGCGTGTTGCTTTGTGTATGCAGCAACGTTGAAATTTTATATAAAGAAGGCGTGGAATCCCTGAATGTGATATTTTATTTTGTGTGTCGCGATTTTAATTTTAGCTATTTTAGGTACCTTAAGTATCTTAAACCTATATTTCCGGCGATTGTAATATTGTATTAGGTTGTAACAGAAATTCGTCCAATTTCTTCGCTTAGTCACTGACCGAGAAACTGGACAATTATGTTTATACCTATGTCCCATACCTACCCCAGTCCCATAATAATAGTAGCAAGTAACAAATATGTAAATGGGATATCAAAAGCGCTATTATTATTATGGGACGAAGGTAATACAATATAATAAAACTTTTGAAAAAAATGAAATTTATAAATTAAATATTAACACGGTCAAATCGCCAGCTACGGTAATCGTTAACATTGTTGAGCCGTCACGAGTAAATTCGTCCTAGCACTTACGTTGCTTTATATAGTGTTTAAGTCCAAAAACGGTGTTTGCCTTTACCATATATAATTAACTTCATTTCAATACTTGCAATGTGGATAAAATGTATTTCCGACAATTTAAATATTTTCGATCCACATTCAATTACAAAACAAAAGTCGGTCAGTCAAGTATTACCATTCCTAACAAAAAATTGGATTTTGTCTATAACGAAACATTTTCCTAACATGGAACTGTTGCATTTTCATTACTCGCAATGTAATTATAAAAGAATTCCTTGTCGTTAATCGACAAATGCATAAAATCGTCACGACTCTGGAAGTGGATAAAACGAGATAGAAAAAAACCAGAATAACACGAACTCAATTTCTTATCATTAAAAAAAAAAGAATCTGAATTATTAAATCAACTTTTCCCCCTAAATTATCATCTCTCCCAGCCAGCTAAAACTGATAACATCCATTTGGGTTCTACATATGTTTTTGATAAGGGCACGGTAGATTATTGCCAATCTTTACAAAATACTCCAACCTACCAAGTATATCTATATATACTCCTCCTTGCCTGTTACAAGTTTTATCCAATTCCCAGAAGAACTTTAACCTAAAAACCCAGTCCCAATGGTCGCAAAGTCGGTTCGCTTACTCCGCAATGCGTTTCCAAAGATTGTAAATCCGTCTTAATTTTCTCAAAATCATCTTTTAACCTACAAAGTAGGTACAAATTCCCTGAACCGTTATCGTGTGTTCTTATTCAAATGAAATTCGTTACTTCCCGTGAAAAAGGCGAACTCTAAATTTCCATCTTCTTTCGCATTTGGCAAATTCAAATATTCTCCTATGCCCGATTCAGTTCCTTGAAATGGAACAAAATCAGCGAACGACCGTTTCGGGGGATAAAAAAGTGCATTTATGCGTTGAATGGGTAACGATAAGCGCAGAAATCCTAACCATATTTCCCAGTTTCGCTTCATTCATGCGAGGAATCGAATACAAAAATGTAAATGGTTGTATCGATTTTATAGGATTATTATATTATTCTCGACAAGAATTTTCGACTAAAAAAAAAAGATTCTTTTTGGAAATTTCGCGATAAATGCAATTGTACTACGACCAGACGTACCTTCATGTTTGTGCTACAGCTGGAGAATAAGCGCAAGCGAGAATTCACGTATTGCTGTAGACCCTTGCTTCTGATAAGAAACAATGCCATAATTTGCTCGCGAAAGCGTTGAGGCCAATCGAGTCACAGGATTACATATAGCTATAGGTAATATGTAAAGTTACACATGCAGGTAGGTATGTTTGTGTGTGTGTGGATATATATATGTACGTTTCTCTCCCTCGCGTTGCTTCAATGACGCACATGAGCGTAGAATTCCATGCTTCCCTCTCTCTCGCTCCTCAAGAGTTGCAGTTTCTATCTATTCGCATGTATTAGGGTGTATATATATATATATATACCCCAACGGGTGTGTATTTAATTTATGTGCAACTATGTATCCACACATGTATTAAAAAAAATGTGGAAAGAAAGAGAAAGACAATGATATACCACCTATAGCCACCTGCTGGACTAATCGTCGTTTTGATTTCACCTACTTTTCCATTCTTGGAAACAACGAGCAGTTCAAATAAGATTGAAGGGGAAATGGGACTTTGTTGTCCAATCGGAAGGAGGTTACAGGGGAAAGAGTACTATTGGGAGATGCGATGTTGGCGGTCGACTTTGATTGGTTGCAGAGAATGATTGGCTGTAAGTGCGCATTTTCAATTGCTTACAAGTTAAGATGGCGCGCAAGAACTCTTTTTATTGGTGAAGACAGTCGCAAATACTACTTTTACTTGTAATTTTTGAGTGCCAACTTTTCGGATTCCCAGAGTACAAGTTCACGCCCATTTTCCGTTCATTCGTCGACGTGGTTCCAGAAGAAACACGGTGGAACTCCGATCAACATTCGTTTTACATTCGAAATACAAAATGGCGGGAATGTTTTCGAGCATCGTAAGAGCGGGAAAATTTGAAAATCTTTATGGTCAATGTAGAGTAAATTGGAAAAAATTAATACTAGACATTTTTTTTGGTGGTACTATATCGTTATAGCACAGTTTGCGTAACTTACTATTGGAATAATAATTGATTCGATGGGAAAAATCAAAAGTCTGGCGTTTACACGTACTATAGGAAGCTGTAAAGTTGGCAAGTCGTAGTTTCGTGACTATGTTGGCCAATCAGAAAAATGTTTGCGAATCGTCCTTATGTGTGAGTATTTGTACACGTGAATTTGCAATTTGCATGTATTAGATACCCATTTTGACACAAGACTGTGTCATAAACAAGAACACGCCCCTTTCAACTTAGCGCTCGCGGTATTTCTTTGAATTCAATTGTCAAATGACAGAATCAACTTGACGCTGTCAATCTTGCGCTTCGCTTCTTGGGACAAACTACTTTTTTTTTCTCCAAGACGAAACGGTGTTTCCCAAAATAAGTAATTTACTTTTAATATAGACATAATTCAGTATTTGTATATATAGACAATCCCCATATTTATATAATAAATACTCTGAAGAAAGAAAACTAAAAGGTAGGTCCGCGCGAGAAAGGTTAGATTTCGCGCGTCTCGCGGCGCAGCTTTTGAAAACGATCGTTAGAGGTTTCCCCGCTATAATAACAATAACAATAACAACAATCGCTATTTCCGTAGGATTCGAGCTTTTGGGGGCTCCATTGGCTGGAAATTTCACACTTCTGTTCCAAAACTCGTCTGCTAATGGAGGATTCGTAGTCGTAGGGGGAAGGAAGTGTCTATCATCGTCACAACTACCACACCACCACCACCGTTTACCACCCCCACTATCTCTACCAGATTTCGCGGTAGAGTGTAGATTGTAGAAAGGACAGAACAAAGGAAATCGGCGAACTTACTTTCGTAACGACGTTGACCTATTTCATCCTCAGAATCTTAAGCGCGACGAGACACGAGACGCGAAACTCGTGGCAAGAGCGGACTTTTCTGGAGAGGGAGAGAGAGAGAGGGAGAGGGACAGAGACAGAGGGAGATAGCAAGGAAGGGTACCTTCGATCGTGCGGTTCGTTCGTTCGTTCGAAGTGTACTGGTTTCGAAAAACGTGTTTGAATCGAACCGAGCGTCGAGGTTCCCTTTTTTTTAATCGCCAAATTCGTCCCCTCGCATCGAAATGTTTCAAATTCAAAGATTGACGAAATGTTCGCGAGCTTTGAAACAAGCGCAGTCCGTTGATATCCAGAACAACGTTTTGTCGCGTTCCTTGCCGGTGCTGGGCATCAAAAGCGCGCAACAAACGCGCAATTACGCGGATCACCAGATACCGGAGCGCCTGAAGGATGTGCCGACCGCCCCGAATCCCAAGTTCTTCGACATGGTGGAGTACTTCTTCCACCGGGCTTGTCAGATAGTCGAGGACAAGCTGGTGGAGGACGTCAGCAAGCGATCCCGCATGACCATCGAGGAGCGCAAGAAGAAAGTCAAGGGTATCCTGATGCTGATGGAGCCGTGCGATCATATCTTGGAGACGTCCTTCCCCCTGAGACGCGATTCCGGGGATTACGAGATGATCCTCGGGTATCGCGCTCAGCACTCCACTCATCGCATACCTTGCAAAGGGGGTAAGTTTCAGTATTTTTATTTTATATTTTCATTCTCAGGGCAGAAATCCCCTAAAGCGCGAAAATAGAATATACAAGACAGAAGATATTAACTCTTTGCACTGGAGGACTCCGGAGCGGAGCCATTTAAAATTTGTCTTCAAACTCCAGGGCTCCTCTATGGAGACAATGCAAATAATTTTCAGTTGATAAAATAAGGACAAAGACTCATCGACGATTACAAACATATTTTTTATATATTATAACATTTGTATCCATAATCAATTAAAAAAAGCAATAACATACAACAATGACTTTTAATGCACATATCATTTACTTTTATGTGAAAATGATCTTCCCACTAAAATCGTTTCGAGTGCAAAGGGTTAAGAACATAATTAATTACTGATTAATTACATAGTGATGGACTCATGAAAAATATATATATATATAAAAGTAAATTAGAGTTGGACGTATTTGTTTAAGGGTTTGAAACAGGTCCCCTGAAGCGCGAATGTGAAATATGCAATTTAGAAAATATATATATTTCGTATTGAAATTGTGATTTCTTGTGTTGGTTTTATGGTTTTTCGTTTGTTTTATGGTTGAAATCTTATCATTTTTTTTTAAATTCCTCTAAAACATGAGGTCAATTCGTATATATAAGTGATCGATTATTTATCATTCATTCTTCTCACACTCAAAGTGATAAAAGAAAGACTCGACCTTGAATATTTTAAATATTATATCACAACCTTATGGATCGATTTTTTTCTGTTGGAAAAGATTTTTAGTTCAGGTGAGCGAGTGTATTCTAATCACCTTGATTATCAATTCCAATGAATTCATTATTTTCAAGTAGTTTTGTATGTTCGCTAGTATCCTGGCGAATACTAACGAAGTTTAAATTTTTTTCTAATAGCCGCTATTTCTTTAAAACTCGATTGATTAGATTATTTTTAGAAAACTTTTGAGAATGTATCGGTTTTTGCTATGCAAAATAAATTGTACAATAAATTTATTATTAAAACAGTGAAAGATTCTTAGAAATATGTGAAATGTAATAAAATTTTAATAAGAAGATGAAGATAAAATCGTATAAAAACTTCATATCAAATATTCATTTTTCTTCTGTTCATTTGAAATAAAGTAGAAAGGTTTCTAATAATTGTGAAACGAAACGTAAAAGTGGAATTTCGTATAAATTATAATAAGTCGATATAGAAAAAGATATCGGTACCAAAAAATTCCAAAGTAGGAGAATCTTAATTTGCAAGCGATAGAATTCGAAAGTTTCGATAACTTTCACTTTCGTTCATTTCACCACAACCTTATATCTTTCTTTCTTTTTCCACAATGTTTTATATCACCGATTATAATTTCTACGAGTTTCAAAATTCGAATATTCTCTTTTTTTTACTTTAAGACGTTAATCTTGTAGCATATGAGAGAGTATTGCAATAACTCCATCAGTTAATTTCGTGATTCTCGTGGTCATAAACTCAATCAAAGTAGTCGCGCCGATATATCCTAGTACGTTATTTTTCTACGTCAAGTGCATATCGATGGATTGCACAATCGATCGCAAAGAAAAACTTGTAAATCACTTACTGTCTAATAAGAATTGTTATGATCTAAAGAGATAGATAAAAAAAAATAGAATACAAGATCGTCTAGTCTACTTGTGATAATGCTGAGAGGTATCGATAGACTCTTGAGGACTCCTCTCGTGTACTTGTATCTCTTTGTATCTTTCAATAATTACTCGCCGATGAGTGCTTTTGAAATCCGGTATTGGCGAAATTTTATCTCAGCTTCTTATAAATAAACCCTATTTAGGCAACTAACTTCCAATATTTCAAATTTCTGCCGAAATAACTTCGTAAACGTCCGATAAACAATTTCATAGATATATATTTTATTTGAATCAAGCTCAAGGCAGGAGCAATAATAACTACAAATGAATATATCAAGAGGCGAACTAAAATTAGAATTATTTTTTATTCAGTGCTTATTTTGCCTCGATTCAGTGAATCCATGAACTTTTTAAGGGTTTGCATATTTTCACAAATGGCAGATGATGATTCTCTCGGCTGTTACGTAACATGAATTTATATATAGAAGTCGGAGAGAGAAAGAGAGGGTGAAAGAGAATATCTTCCAATATTTTTCATCCATCGTCCCACAGCTTTAATCTTTCCAGCTATTATTTAAAGATACAACTTTCCATTTATTTCTTATAAATGCATTCTCTCGATGGATTCGGTTCTTCATCGTGTTCATTGATTAATAAGATTCCTTGGGGAAAACAATGACCCCTTTCTCTGGAATTACTCGAATTAATAATGATCATTGATTCGAAACGATATTTCAAGTGTCGGGCTAAATTTCCTCGATGCTTGTTTGTAAAGTTAATTAGGCTCTTAATGAATGCCTTAATTTGGGCTCTTAATTAATTCTCAGCCAAGCGATAGTAGGTAAAACCAAAGATGGGAGCGACGGTTGGACCGATTGTTGACGATCAAAGTCATTCATAATTTTAAAATGACGCTCCAAGAGAGAAAGCTTAATTTATCTTCTAAAGAGAATTTTGGCATATACGCGATAACAGTCGATTGAAATGTCGAGGCTTTAAAATAAATACATATTGGATCGGTGCATAATTAACAACGATTACTTCGCATGAATATTTATTAATCGAATCGTCGTTAATAATGCAACCACCCAATAGTTATTGCATGATCTGTTGAATTTATTTATTTACAACTCGCTTTGGCCATTCCCAGCATTGCATGATATTCCTATGCAATTTATTTATGAAGTATTTATGAAGCTTTTAATATTGTAATTGAAAAATAAATGTATATATTTTGGAAAATTTTATTTATTATATTTTTTTAAGTCTACTTTGACTTAAAATGAAAATTCTTTGTTGATCAAGTAGATCCACGTTTAATATTTGAAATTTTCTCCAGAATTTTTCTTTCTTCTAAGACCATTTAAAATTTTCAGATAGAATTTTCAAATGTCTCATTTTTTAACTTTAATTAAATTTTTTTCTAGTTTTTCCTTTTTCTAGGAAGAAGGAATTATTCAAAAACATTAAATATGGATCCATTTTGACTTTTAATTTGATCTGTTACTTGAAACAGTAGAGTCTATTTTTTATTTCATTAAATAATATGGGTACTATTATTAATAATTATACACTTCACGTCTGCGCTTTAGGAGATTTGTCCCAAAACGTCAAGTAAATAACTCCAATAAACATATAAATAAATAAATTCACTATAATTTGCTGTACCAATTAACACGATATCGGTGAGTACATATTAAGTTTATATGTACTCTGAACCGTGTAAAAATGATTAAATTAATTTTTTTTTCGGCGTATACATTTCAATCTTCAAAAAGCATTCTGAAAACACAGTAGCGAGATGTCGAAGAAAGAAAATTAAATAATTGGTTATTACTATGTTTATTCTCACTGTTAATAAACTCGTCCTTGTTCATATACGGGTTAATCTACTTTGCGAACTTAGGAAGCCTTTAAAGCAAAGTTCTCGAAACGTTAGGAAAAGTGTCTGCGTGTGAATTATCGAAGGCTGTGTGACTTCTCAATACAGTTACCAAATTTGGTTAAAATCACTTTTTCACAAGTTCCCAAAATTATTGTGATTTGTATCATCGCACATGGTCTTGAAAGATAACATGAAGAATGTTATCTCGCTTAATTCGGAAGTCGATAGGCCATTAAAGAAGCATTAAAGGTTCTTAGCGGATCGACAAACGACAGATACTTTATTTCTCTTTTTATGAAAATTCAAATTGAAGCTTATAATTTTTACAATTTTTTTTTCTAGTCACTTGTGAAGAAAATCATACTGTTAGAAAAGTATATTTGGTTAAAGAGGCATTGTTGTCTGCGATAAATCCGAGATCATCCATTCTTCCTTGAATTCGAGCTCGAACTTCGCAAAGCATCAATTAAATTTCATTCTTTCAACTCGTTTTCACTTTCAGCCTTATATCGTGGAGTCATCTGACAAATTCATGAAGTTTATGTCTCACGAGGTTCGAGTATCATTGATTAAGCTATTTAGAGCTGCTGAAACGTCATCGCTGACGTACTGAAATAATAATACCCATTTCCGTTATGTAACGCACAGCTTTTTCTAACTGTTAGTTAAATTTTGTTTCCTCTGCCATTGGCATAAATACAACGAAGAGGAACAACAGACATCCCCTTGTTCGTATTCCGGACAAAAAATTATTGTCATTATCTGGGAGCGATAAGCTTGCGATATACGAAAAGATGTTAATTATCCCAAATTACTCCATTCTTTCCATTCTCGAGTCCGATAATAAATTTTGTCGGTTAGGCAAAGATCAATTGTCGAAGAGCGAAGCGAACTCCTGTATCCGAAGAAAGAGTGCTTATCGGTGCAAATTCCTTCGTGGCAATATTTTTAATATTTATTGCACGTCTTTAAGAATTTCGTCACGAATGCAAATATATAAGTTGCACCGAAAACAAATATTATTGACTCGAGAAGAAAATTATCGTGGGCTGCGACAAACATATGATATTTATTTTATGTAATTTTGTTACCAAACTAATGACAATATTTTTTTAAAAAAATGTATCGAATACTCGATGCACCGTTATC
Source organism: Gasteruption jaculator (assembly GCA_949825005.1). NCBI lineage: Eukaryota > Metazoa > Arthropoda > Insecta > Hymenoptera > Gasteruptiidae > Gasteruption > Gasteruption jaculator. The sequence continues at coordinate 6,130,531 of OX463776.1, forward strand.
GCTATAGAATTAATTTTCCAATTTTTTAGTGTCGAAGAGTCGAATCCAAATTTATAATTTGCCTCTATTTTCCTAATATATTAAATTTATATATAATCTTAAAATAATTATGTAAAATAGTAAACAGCAACAGAGAGTTTATAAATACGCAGTATTTTCTAATCGCAATTATCTTTCTCGATTATGAGCAGGAAGTTCCTCCTTTTATATTGAAAATTATATAACACTGTAATAATGTTGATAAACTGCGAAGCCTGTTTGTGTTTTAAAGACGTAATTGTGGCCATAAAAACATGGGAACTCGATGGAAATCGTACTATAACTATCTTTTATGATGATTTAATTGTTTACAAGAGAGTTTTCTCGGTATTTATAAATCCCAAGTCTTTAGTAAACCACTTTCGTGGTAGAAATATATTTTTTTGTATTATTACTCATTTAGTATGCAGGCATTTAATAATCGCAAGATTAATTTTTCTCTATATTTTCTACAATCAAAATTATTTTCCGATAAAATTACCGAGACGGTAAATAAATAAGCAAAACAGTGGCGACAAATTTCAAGTATTTATAGTTCAACAGTTCAATGGTAAAATAGTAAAGGAGTTAATTTTAACATCTGCTATTGTTGCTGAAATAAAGCGGGTGACTAACGGGATTACCTAATTGTTACTTGGCAAGGATCCTATCCTAGTGTCAGACCGCATGGCATCATTAAAAGTATCTGCAATCGATTAGATTTTAAATCCAAGAGGGAGTTTCAATGTTCCCTAGTCATATCACCATTTTACATAACGTTGTATTATACACTTGGTTTATATTCCTGATATGCAGGCTATAAAAAAAGCCTTCGGTTTAACACAACCGAAGTGCATCGAATGACAATTCCTACGTCGTTTCGCAGCAAAACACTTATTCATGATTTGAATATCACAAAAAAGGAAAGATTTTTCTACCTTTGGGAAAGGAATTGCTTCATTTAATCGCCTCTCTTATCGTTTTTAACAAAACAATTGTCATTTTACTTCCAGCAAAGGGAAATCGAAGGATTTTAAACAAAAATATTGCAACTTCGAGTGTCGAAATACTTATTGAATATGTTAAATATTAATTTTTATGTATATTTTCAGTTTTTTAAAAAATGGTATAAAAAATAAATGGTTTATGTATTCAATTGGGGGAAAATCGGGACATTTTTAATTAGCGAAGTCAATTCGATAGTCGACTTTTTTTTTCTTTATAAATATGAAGAAATTAGAATAAGCACGAGAACCAATCTGTTTACCGCTCCTAACACAGTACGTCACTCGGAAAAGACATTCTTGTATTTTCAGTATGCAAAACATTTATCTTAAAATAGAAACTTTGATATATTACTTCAAGTCGAAGGTGTAGCTTTGGAAGATATGCAATGTCATTCTTTTTTTATCGCTCGTAATCTTTGTAGTTTTTCAAATCTTCATCTTTTTTTTATATGTTTAATAAAAAATCCGCTTTATTCTTCAATTGTTGAAAAATTTGTCTTTCGGGTCGTCTGATTTTGAAAAATGTAAGATACAATATTTTATCTTCAGTAAATATTTGTACTTTTCATACTACATATAGTTATTCCTCTTATTATTTTTTACTTCCATTTATTTTCTAATTTAATAACCAATTATTATAAATAATAATTGTAATATTAATGATTAATTTCTATAAGAAAACCTGAAACATCGAGAGTCGAATCGAAATAAGATTTCGCAACAGCCACGAATACTCGAGAAAACTACATTTTTGCTTTTCTGTTATTATTTCAGGTATTCGTTTTTCTATGGACGTGTCAAGAGATGAAGTGAAGGCTCTTTCGGCTTTGATGACATTTAAATGTGCATGCGTCGATGTGCCATTTGGTGGAGCGAAGGCTGGTATCAAAATCAACCCCAAGAACTATTCCGAACATGAACTCGAGAAGATTACGAGAAGGTTCACTTTGGAACTCGCCAAAAAAGGATTTATCGGTACATATATCACTCTTACAAAATTCCACTAGAAAATAATGCCAGTTACTATGTTAAATAAAATATAATTAAAGTTATATTCAATAAAATGTAAAAATCAGATAAATATCAATTCCTGTAACTTTAATGTCATTTCAGGACCGGGTGTCGATGTACCAGCACCCGACATGGGAACAGGAGAACGCGAAATGTCTTGGATAGCAGACACCTATGCGAAAACTATTGGACACTCGGATATAAATGCTCATGCTTGTGTTACCGGAAAACCTATTAACCAGGGAGGCATCCATGGAAGAATATCTGCGACAGGTCGTGGAGTTTTCCATGGACTTGAAAATTTCATTAACGAAGCCAACTATATGAGCATGATTGGTAAGAAAACGCAGAAATATTCCAAAGTTCAATTTGAAGTTACGTTGTAATTATCTTAAGAGTCGTTTGTATAACTTATTAAATATAATTTATTAAATCTGACTCTAATCAATGGAAATTGAGGAAACTCTGATTAATACATTTACGGGAGTGGGATAAATAGTAGGAAATTTGTAATACTAGCCTTTTTTTCTAATACCAGAACCCAATTTTCGTAAATTGGCTTCTTGTAAATTTCACAGAAATTAATTAGCCTAATTGGCAGAATTGGAAATAATATTACGAATTTTTAGAAATTTGAAAACTGCGATTGAGCGAATTTTGTAAATAATTAGCATTAATTGCTACATTTTTCTAATCTTCAAATAATTGTATCAAATTTAAAAAAAAAATTTCTCAATTTTTTTAACAAATTGCTTATCTCAATTTCAGTTAACTAATTTATAAAATTTCATGGTACGTTTCAGGAACGACTCCTGGTTGGGGTGGAAAAACGTTCATCATTCAAGGTTTCGGTAACGTGGGACTTCATTCCATGCGTTATTTGCATCGAGCTGGAGCAGCTTGTATAGGCGTCATTGAACACGACGGTTCCATTTACAATCCAGAAGGAATAGATCCTAAAGTACGTTTTATATTCGTTATCCAATTCGCGTGAAGTCGCAAAAATTAATTCTGCGGCATATTGCGTATTTCGTTTTTATTTCGTAATTTTACAAGGTGACTTCTGGAAAGTCGTCGGTGAATCGCGTTAAATTGCAAAACTTTATGTTAATTTATACACTTGCATAAGTTCGGTGGATGATATTCGATCCAAAGACACCGAAAACGACAAATTTTCTATGCTCATGAACATTGTCAGTATGAAAAACACGTATTATCTCCAGAAAATGTTACGTTATGATTGACAAAATAAAGAAATCGCTTCTTTTACAGCAATTGGAAGATTACCGTATCGAAAATGGAACAATCGTTGGCTTCCCCGGGGCAAAACCGTACGAAGGAGAAAATTTAATGTACGAACCATGTGATATTTTCATACCGGCAGCTATCGAGAAAGTCATTACCAAAGATAATGCTAATCGCATACAGGTAAAATCTTCTTTTAATATTATTGCTTGTTTCACCACAGTCGTTAGAAATAATTATCAGAAACCATTATCTCTGTGGAAAATTTCAAAAAAGAAATGCTTCATGAAGAATTTTTAGAAAGATTTAGAGACAATTTTTCACCAAATACTTCAACAGTATTTGGATACATTCGAAAATTTTGTTAACAAAAGTTACATTAATTTTAAGAGAATTTCTCTTAAAAAATGTTTTGTTTTTTGTGGATATAGAAAATTACCAGTTCGAGATTTTGTAGAAATTCGTAAACTGGTAATTTTTACGCTTACATCTTGGATACTGAAATTGAAATAATTTAGAAAAATATACAACTTCTAAATGAATTTGTTTTTCAATGTTGCACAGTAATAGCGAAATTTATTTGTGTTTTCTTCCTCATCGACAGGCTAAGATTATAGCAGAGGCTGCCAACGGACCGACAACACCAGCAGCCGACCAAATTCTCATTGACAGAAACATTCTTGTTATACCAGATTTGTATATCAACGCTGGTGGTGTGACAGTATCATTCTTCGAATGGTTGAAAAACCTTAATCACGTTTCCTACGGTCGACTTACTTTTAAATACGAACGCGAATCGAACTATCACCTTTTAGGTAAAAACAAATTTTTTATATAAGTACGAAATTTTTTTCTATTTTATATGTTTTTAATTTTGTAATTTCTTTTACGTTACCAATTTTTTCTTTTTAATTTTCTTGCAGAATCCGTGCAAGAATCTCTGGAACGTAGATTCGGTCGTGTTGGTGGACGTATTCCAGTGACACCTTCCGAAGCTTTCCAAAAACGTATCTCTGGTGCTTCTGAAAAAGATATCGTCCACTCTGGTTTAGATTATACCATGGAAAGATCTGCTAGAGTAAGTACTGATCGTTATTTATATTAACACTATGCCGTCCGGTGGCACCACGTTGGTGCCATGCGAAAATTATCGGGCAAGCGCCGGTGGCACCACGTTGGTGTCGTACATACCGGCGCCAAACGAACGAATTCCGATGTCGATAAATATCGAAGATCGCTTATTTTACGCATTATTTTTTTTTTCTTTCCAGGCAATCATGAAGACTGCAATGAAATTCAATCTGGGATTGGATTTAAGAACAGCAGCTTACGTGAATTCCATCGAAAAGATTTTCACAACATACTCAGAAGCTGGTCTCGCCTTTTAAGAATTTGCTAGTCAGACTATGTTACTTATACATACTTACTGCATACTTTGCTAAAACAAGAATAATGCTTACGAATGAATCTTTCATGAATGAAACTCAGGAGAGAACGTGATAGAGAGAAAGACAAGAGGAACGAAAGTCAGAAATAACATGAATTTTGAATTGAGAAGGTTTTGTAAAAAAGATGATAACCATAATGACATTTAGTCTTCCATCGTGAACATTTTTTTTTTATTTTTTTTTTCGTGCTTTCGAGATGGAAATAGATACGTTTTTCTAAATTACCACTTATTCTTTTTTACAAAAAATTGTCAATTGTTAAATACAAACACATACATACATACACACATACATACTAAGAAAAATCTATCGAAAAAGTACAGTACAGTATTTCCAATAGAATTAAAACACTGCCTCCACACTTGTTTTTAACGTTTCCAAATGTGGAAACGAACAGTTGGTTGAGTTTTTGTGATTATTTACGTACTTCAAAATACAAAAATCTCGAATAATTTCCTAAGAAAGGGATTCTTTTTCGAACACTCGTTGCGCCTATTCCCAATCAAAACTCATCTATCAAATTCAGAGACAAAACTTCAAGACTTTGCAACGACATCATTTCGAATTTATAGTTGATATAATACAAAAAAAAAAACTTGATAGGTTTTCAGTTTTGTTAAATACCAATTTAATGAATTTCTTTTATTACGTAATAATTGTTATCAAAGTTGAACATCGATGAAATAAAAGACCAAGATTACTTTCATTACTTTTGAGAAAGTTCGAAAGGATTTTCTCATATTTTTTCTTTGAAAAGATAACATTATTTTTCTACAAATACCGTCACGATTTTTTATACGTTTGATTTTTGACCCGATTATCAAACTTTTTTACCGGTTAAATTTGTAGAATATCTGCGACATTTCGAGACCAGAAAAAATAATTACAAAATTACAGGTGGAAAAATATTTATTGTGATTGTCCAGGAAATTAAAATGTAAAAACGGTATTTGAAAATTTCCGTTTAAAAATTTCCTATCAATTGGAATTTTTAATATAAATATTCAGAGACGCATTAATACTGCCATGAATCAACAAACTCTAATTCGTTGTAAAGTTACACTTAATAAAAAAGGAACTGCAGTAAAAACAATGATATTTTAGCAAATTCTACAAAAACTATACAATTATAAAAAATTAAAGCTCAGTCAAATCGAGAAGTTACGTAAGGAAGAAACAAATTATCATATTTCAAAGCAATTTTTATCCTCAAGAGTTTTCTCATCCTTTTATCAATCGAAGAAAAAGGTTTAAGCTAATGTAAGTTTAAGGAAACAAATGATCATAAATATGTTTAAGGAGAATAAAAGAAAGTAAAATCCAATAAAATATTTATGTTACTGTATAATATTATACAGTAACGCTCTCTTTGAAGAAGCCACAGCGTTTTAAATATGTTAATAAACATACACTTCTCTTCGGAATTTATTAATTAATTTACTCCGTTCTTTCCGTTTTTTTTTAAATTTTGCTATTTTAATTTAAGTGGATCGATTTTTAAAAAATAAAATTGTATTATTTTCAAATCGATTTTGCCGTCGATAAAATTACAGTTGAACAATTTATATTTAATTTCCGAAGCTGAATGAAAAATAAAAAAATTTTGTTTTTTGTTTGAAATTCAAATCTATTAAAATTCGATACAGTAAAATCTTTGTTTGACGGCAATTGTCGAAGGAACGGCAGCGAATTAAAATTAGCATCCGATGACGTGACTAATTAACCGCGGGAATATACCTACGTTTCGTGTTGGCTTTCGTTGATGCATGATGCATAGTGCAATAGCGCATACGTATGTTCGTCCCAATTACGGTTCCCCTTGTTTTTCAGAACCCAAGCAAGTGCACGAAAGTATGAGAGTGGGCGACCACGAAGTCGAGATCCTACTGTATTGATAATTTTTTACGCCATTTCAAAAAGTGCTTTCTTTTCAATATTTAGAAAACCAACAAAGAATTTTCATGTTTTTTCTAACGACCCAATTTTTTTGTTCCAGAATTGTTAATTTTATTAAGTAAAAATAAAATTTCGACGTATTTCAAAAATACTTTAATATAAATTATGTAAATTAATATATACTAAAATAATACATTAATTCATATAATTTATATTATTTACGTTAAACTGGAACTAACATTCATATTATTTCTAAATAATTTATATTTAATATTAAAATAATAATTTAAATTCAACGATATTAAATTTTTGGAATTTTACATAAAAAATTCACAATTCTAGAAGAAACAAAATTATGAAAATTCCAATATTGAAAGTTTATAGAACTCCAGTGTAAATTTCTGGAAGAAGACTCATGAATTATTTCAAAGGAGATAAGATTTATGGGAAAATAAAGGCTACTCAGGTATAGAGCTTTTAATGATAGCCGACCAGTGGAGAAAAATAGACTTTTACAAGTGTATAATTCATTTTTATTGAAAAACCCCAGCGAGGGTCAGAAACAAAAGCACGCGCCTGCGTTTGTCAGTGAAAACCAGGTGGTTTGTTGATTCATTCACTTGGATGTTATCTGCTATAGTAACTGAAACTATACACTGCTATACACAGCCACCTGGTTTGGTGGAGGAACGTTTCATAAAATAACACGTAGACGACAGTGACAACAAGTGGAAGACTGCCAGTAAAATTTCTTTTGAAATGATATCAAAAAAGAAATTGACAATATTGGTGACTCCAATCAATTGAGCGATTTGAGAAAATAACGTGATTCTCTGAAAACAAAAACTATGTAAATTCAGAGAAAAGTCGTATTTTGGAGGAAAGAACTCAAATCAGAAGAGATTATTTCTTCTTTTTTGGTGGATTGAAGTTTTGAAGATTTTGATATCCTCCCCCGAGTTACCTTGAATGAGTGGCGAAAAAGGCGAATGTTCTAATTTACATGAATTTATTTAAAGACCAAGTCAAGAAAAAGATGCGAAGTGCGATTATAATATGGCAATCAATAAAACAGCCTCTGATGTTAGATATTTAAGGAAATCATGCAATTCTTACACCGAAGTTGAGACGGTTCGGTTTCATTTCGCATGAAGGAGTCGAATGCGAAACACTCTCTTGAAATTATGAAATGCATAAGAAACACATTAAGAGGAATTTGTGAGTACAATTTTGAAAATTCATTCGCTGTCGTTACCAATTTTTCTTTGCAAAAGTTACTATCGAGCGGAAGAACGGATGAAGAAAAGTCGAAAGAGTGTGCAAATTTTGGAAAACTTGCTTCCGTCGCTTCGTCAAAATTTATTAATCATTTTCCAACACCTTTTAATCGAGTTTTTCTTTCTATCGAGTCAAAAAATCTCTACTTTAGTCTCGACTTATCGCTTAGAAAATTATTTTTTCATTTCTCAAAAATTCTACATTATTTCTGCACATTTTCAAATTATTGCAACATTTTTTTAAGAATGGGCATTAAATGTTGTACTCGTGAAACCGAAAATTTGGACACAAAAATTTATACTCTTACACATTTGAAGAAAGCTATCTCGAACATCTTTCGAACTCTTTTTCAGGCCTGTAACACAAAAGATTAAAGCGCCGCAACATTCATCTTGGCTTTCAGTGTACGATAATAACGACGATAAGGATAATAATGCAAAATCTCGTTCCGCTCGTTCCAAGAAAAAGTGGTATCCCAACAAAAGCAAAAATGATCAAAGCTGGGACGAACAACATAGCGATGCGAATTCCTCCATGTCATGGCCGGACGACATCGAGGCAGGTTTCACACAAAAACTGCAGGAACAGTGGGATGCTATCGAAAGGACTTTGTACGGCGAAGAGGATCAGGTTCCACCGGGTCCTGTTTTCGACGAATGCGTTCAATGGAGAACACAAATTCCACATTTGAGGGTCGTCGGATCGAACCCCAGTTTAAGGAGGACTCGGATCGCAGCGAACACTGCTAATAAGACAGAAGATACTGAAAAAGATGCAATTCCTAATGCCAGTGTCGAAGAAAACCGTCTTCCAGTAGAGGTACCATTTTTCATTTGTAAATGAATGTTCATTCTTTAATTAAACTTCTTCGGTTTAGAAGAAATTCAATTTTTGACTGAAGCTCTCGAAGATACAAATTTCTTATAAAAAAAATGTGATCGCAGGAAATGAAAATATAAAATTTGGAGAAATAGGTAACCGATTTTGTTTTTTTCCAGGATCCAGAGGAACTTAAGAAGAAAGCAGAACGCAAAGCAGCCTTCGAATCGGTTCTCGATATCCTTGTGGAATATGTCACTTCGGAAATATTAAAGGAAAATGAAAGTTACGAAGAACTCGACGATCGACCTCGAACAGCAACTGCAGATGCAGCTCGAGGTGGCAAAAATTCAGCGAATAGTGCACGAGAGGGAAGAAAGGATAGAAGAAAAAGTAAAATGAAGAGAATCGACATCGATGACATCGACGAGAGAGTCGAGAAATTGAGTGTCGACATGAAATCGAGTAACATGGATTCGATCGACAACATATCCACAAGCTCCAGATTATCCGATACTTGGGAAGTGTAAGTGGTTTTTCCAGTTGGGACTTAATCGGATACTATGAAAGTTATCCCATTGCTTTTAATTTTATTCGACTGCGATTACCATTGATTTTATTCGGACTCAATTTTGCTTCGACCGGTTCGAATACGATTCGATGGGTATAAAATGATCATTCGCTCTTTTTTTTAATTGCGTTTCTCTTTCGCAGGACAAGTATAGAATCCTTATCTTCAAGATTATATGAAAATACGTCAGGGAGAGATCAAAACAGACTTTATACTCCGGAAACCAAGAGGCGAAATAAATTAGGAAAAGTATTTAATCAAAAAATCGTGGTCAGTCCGGTACCATTTGTTCTTTCTACAAGAGAAAGTTTCTCCACGTTGAAGAAAACTCCTGTTATGTTTGCTAACAAGTCGTTCCAACTTTCCAAAGGTAATCCTAAATTTTGATTTTTTTCAAAAATAGACATGCAGCTTCGAAGAATTTTTTTTTTCCTCAAACGAATAGGCAGAACTTTTCTCTTACAAGACAATATTCAATTATAATTCTGGAATTTAATTAATAATTTCATGAAAATACTTTAATCAGAGATTTTATTTTTTTTTTTTTCAGAACCCCTGAGAAATTTGAACTCAAGCTTCTACAGTTCTGCAGGGAAATCGTCATTGACACGAATGGGAAATATCCAATCGGCCTGGCAAGCACCAGTTTGTCCCACGGTATGGCCAAAAAATGTGAAACTCGCTCCCTTGAATACTCCAAGATTAGCAATTAATAAACATAGGTGAGAAAAAAAGAGATTAAAAAAAAGATCCATCCATTTCTTATAAAAATTGTTTTAAAAAATCCATCAGGTTATTTTTTTCATTTTCGGGGGTTTTTGAACAATTTGCAATTTCTACCTTACTACGTTTTTGAGGTGACCCATTCAATTAAAAATAAATATTCCCTCTAATAGAGATTCAAATATTTAAATTTAAATTTAAAAGATTCAAAAATAAAAATATAATAAAGAGAATAATGAAAAATATATTTTTAATCTCATTATTTATCTATAAATTAAGTGTAAAATTAATTTACGCATTAATTTTAGCCTTATTTTTGGAATGAAATTTTTCTCAAATTTTAATTTTTCAGGTCCTCGACGACAACATCAACGGGATTACCCAGGATCAGGAGATCTCTGAGTCCCATTTCGAAAAGTGCCTTGCCAAATGCGATTATTCAAGAGGACGCGAAATCTCTTGCAATTTTGGGAAAACCTATTGCAAGAACAGGACAATCATCAAAATCGACTTTTTTGAAATCCGGTTGGGATTATCAGCCAAGAAATGCCGCTGCCGCCGTTCTCAAAAGCAACGTTAGGTCGAAAAAAGAAGGAAATTTGAAGATTTGAGGAAAGAATTTTTGTTTAAATAATCAATTGATGGCTGGATGTAAAATGGCATAATCTAGAGCGATGTTGTTACCAAAAACTTGTTCTACCTCACGAGAATAATTATTTATTTGACGTCAAAGTCACCATTATGTGAAGAAAAGAAAAAATGGAATGAAACGATAAGAATATATTTTCATATAAAATAGCACTTAATATATGAGGAAAGTTTGAAAAAAAAAATAAATGTTTAAAAAAGAAATTAATGGGTCTTTCTGAATTTCGCTTGAAAAATTGCTTGGTTTTGTTCGATTTCCATTTTGTATTTAATTTTTCATTATTCAACAATGAAAAATTGTCCAATTTTATTTCGAGAAAAGTAGGCACATTTTGAAAAGTATGGAATCAAAGTTTGAAATAAAAAATGAAACTGAAATAGAGGAATAAAAAAAAAATCCATTGCCTAATTTTTTTTTTGCGAAAATTTAAATCAAGGGCAATATTTAACAAAACGGACACATTAAAAAACTATTTGAAACCAAAGACTGCTTATTTTTGGGACACGAACTTAAAAATATGATGTTACCCCTATTTTTGAAATATTCGAAAACCTCTTGTTTTCTTCAACTTTTTAAAAATTCAATTTCTCGAAAAATAATTAGACAAATAATTGCCAACAATAAAAATCTACAGTTTTCCGCTCAACGATAAAAAAAATGAACTGATTAAAAAAAATATCAATATATTTTTTTCAATCAAACATTTTATTTGATTTTACTCTTATAAGTCGTTGGATGATTCAATATCGAGAGATCAAAACGATGAATCCTGCGCGTGTGCATGTGTGTGCTTTTTGTATGACGCAAATAGTATTTTTCTATGAATTTTATTTTTTATTATTTTTTGTCCTTCCATTCCATAACATTTTCTCACTCATTTCTCATTCTTTCTCTCTCTCTCTCTCTCTGTTTCGCTTGCACTTATATTTTACTCATTAATTACTCATTTACTTTTTTTCCCCCTTATTACAATAAAAGAGTCGCAAAAGAATATACTATCCAAGTATATACATATATATTGAATAATTTTCTATATATACATATATCTGTATATATGTATATATCAAAAATTATAAGTTTACCAATCTTTCTTGATTTTCGTTTTCTTATTAATTCAGGAGCTTATAAAAAAAAGTGATCTTCGCCAAAGATTGTTCATGTTCACAAACGTATTGTTCTTTCACGCGAAAAAAAAAAACAAATTAAAGAGAGTGAAAGTTTCTAAATTTATTGCAATTTTTTTTTTCGAAATTTTTCTGTTATATCGTTTCAATTTTTTTTTCTACTCATTTTCATGAATTTTGAATAACGAAAAAACGGAGTGAATTTTGATCTTTCCTTCCATAGTCTCTCATACTTCATTTGCTATTTTTAATATGATTATCATTATTATTATTCTTGATGTTCAGAAACGAGATATGGTTTCGTTATTATTATTAGAGAAAATAATAATAATAATAACAATAATAATAATAATAATACGTAATCCTAATATAATTTTTAATAAATCTAAAAAAACAACAGAATTATTATCAGCATTTCTTCCACGTCCTCAAATTATGGTGTAAATATTAAATTGTCAAACAAAAAGACACAGCTAATTTGATTAATTAAATAAATTTATGAGAATCAGAATTTCATTAAAAAATTTGCAATAGAATTCATGCGGAATTCGCTGCTGAATTATTTTCGGTAATTATTCCGTAAATAATTATTTTTAGTTATTATTACTCCAAGTGACAATTCCATTTGCAATAATAATGACTGAAAGTAACGATTGGTACGGTAATTTTGGTAAGAATGGTAATTGCTAATTGCTATTCCGTTGGAATGTTATTTAAAATTAATAAAAATGGTATTAACGGTGCTTCAAAATTTTATAAAAACCCAGATAACTGGTGTTTTTGATTTTTCGACGCCTTTCATTATCCCGCAATAATTTTAAAAACGCGTTTTTGAAATTTAAAAGACGTTGCCGGTGTTAAAGTATTTTTCAGAAAATTAAAAAATGTCAAATTACAATTATTAATTGCAATTTTAAATTCAAAATACCATTTTTTTATATAAGCGTCACTACTTTTTTTTTTAAATTACACAATGTTACAAATTTCGCAATACAAATCCAAGTAATGAAAAATTATCTTGAATCGTCTTTAGACATTAAACAAAAAATTCATCAATTGTTGAAAGTTTGGAATTAAAAAAAGTGTAAAAATATTGCGGAATAACGTTACAAATTATTTCCATACAAATTGTTGGAGTGAAATTGAAAAGTAGCAGCTTCATCTCGCAGTTTCGAAATTATTCAACGATTTCTCAAAATTTCGCAATTTTTCTATAACAGAAAAGATCAATCGTATATGAAGAATCGGTGTCTCTTTATTTTAAGGAAATTAGAAAATTAGAATTTATTGTATAAGTAAACAGACAATATTACTTTTACTTTGTTGTTACGATGCCCATTTCATGTAATATCATTGTTACAACATTAATCATCCATTTCATTTTCTATGTTTATTAATCGTTAGTTCCAAGAAAGAGAAAACTTTGAGAAAAAACAACCATAAAAGAGGAATTCCCGAAATAACGACTAATATTCCCCACCATTATTCTCTCTATTATTATTAAAAAGTATCATTTGATGACTTGTAATATTTTCTCTTCCCTATTTATGATGAGTTTTCTCTTGCATTCGAGTAACACGAGAAACGGTTGAAAAGTGGAAAAAATATACGAAGAAAAAAAATTGGGAAAAGTTGAACAATTACAACTACTTGAAAAGAGGCATTTCTTTTTGCAACTTTTTTTTATCCGTGAAAATCGAAATATTCGAGATTTCAAAAATATGACGAAATTCTAAAAATACATTTCACGTTTTTTTAAAATTTGATTTACTTCAAATTCGCGGGAATATTGTTAACAAATTATTAACCAATTTTAGATAATCCTATTTCGGATAATTAAATTTAAATAAATTAGATTTAAGGTACGAAAATATTTGTAAAATGAAATATGCAATAAATTTTTACAATTTAATCCCTTTCTTCGTAGATACTTTTTCGATTTCTCCACCGCTTGTGTTGCTCGTGTACATTTTTCCCTTTTGTTATATTACTCGTAGAATCAATTAACTAATTTATATATCTCTTATATCTTTTTACTTATCTAAATATTCTTAGAAAAAAAAAACTTAAAGAGAAAAGAAATAACGAGACGTGCCGTTAACAAAGTACGAATGGATTCGAAACATTGCAAAAGAGAAAAACAAACTCTTTCTTTATTTCTATTTCTATTTTTTTTTAGCGAAATACCAATCCGATTTTTTTTTTCATATTATTTTTTTCTGTAAGGCGCGAACAGAAAATGGGTTTTCCTATTTGTTATATTAATTTCGTGTCTATCGAATCTGCAAATTTGCATTTTACCAAAAATGTTTCGGAAATTGAAAATCCAGAAAAAATTGAACCACCATTTCACTCTTTTTCTTTTTTAAAACATAATTATCAATTTTCGAATTTGCGCTTCGATTGATTGTTTCCCTTTTTTCATACATTTTATTTGAAAATAGCGAATTTTATGCGTTTAAGTAAAATCCGCTAAAGTTTCGACCGAAACGGTGAAAGAGGGACAGCGATAATGTAATATTATGCTTCGAAAACTATGAAAAAACTACATATATACATGAAATTGCCGTTGTCGCTCATTTCACCGTATCTCTCCAAGTTTCTCTTCGTAACAATGTGTCGTAAACAAATTATTGTTAAAACTTTCACGATGTAGTAGAAATTCCGAAAAACTTAACGCCAAAATTCCAAAATTTAATTTTTTTCCATAATTTGCGTAATTCGCTTTTACGAAATTCTAAATTTTTTCCATTTCTTCATTCTTCACACGAACAATGAATTTTCATTGTTACCATCTTTCGGAATTTCCCTTTGAACATTTTTTATTCTTACATTTATTTGCCCTTTTTCGGTTTTTATAAAATAATTATAATAATTGTGATTAAATTTTCGGATTTGCTTTAAATAAAGGAACAAAGAAAAAAAAGCACGTCTCGAGACTTAGATACAATCAGTTAAAAAAAGAATAATGACCAATTGAAGAGCGTATGGAAGCGAGAGAACTCAAAAAAAAAAAAGAATTAAAAAAATAATATTTGTAAAAAACCGAAATGAATGAATTCCAAGTTTCAGGAAATTTCAGCATTTATTCGTTTCTATACAAATCTACAAAACTGACGAATTTGAGTATTCCAAAGACTCTTCATTGAATTTTTTTTCCCAATTTTTCAGCATTTTATTACTAATTTTTACAAAATCTACAAAATTCATGAATTTTTCCGATATCTTCCAAAATATTTCCTATGCCTCTGAGCGATTCTTCGCGGAATCGACAAACGAAAAAACATCGAAATTTCCAAAATTGCAATATTTCATCGTTTCTTCGCTTCACTCTTCAATTCGTCAAATCTTAAAAAAGAAATGCTCTTGGTTATATTCATTGCACACGTTCTGTGTATTCTTTTTTTTTTTAATGATAGAAAGCAATTAAAAGAAATAACAAAAAGCTGTTGAAACGGGAAGAAGTTACAAAAATAATTTCAAATTCATTCAAAATTTGTACAAATAGAACATTTCTGTAAAATCATTTTTTTTTTTTTTTTCGTCAACCAAAATCGCTTTTGCCTTTCCTTCGAATCTTTTTGAAAGAAATTCTCTGGAAGAAATTTCTTGCCTTTTTTTTTATTATCATTATTCCTACAATTTACAAAAACATATCGTGGGATCAATTTTGCGGAATAATTATTTTCTCCCATTCATCCCTTTTCAAAAACTACAAAAGTGAATATGAAAAAGAAAAACAAAGACAGATAAGTATATTCCATAGACATTCTCATATATTCCACTTATGTGTCGTTCATTCAGTCGTTACTTTTATACGATATAGATAAGATAATTCCCTACGAAATTAAATCAGCAGATATGATTTATCGTTCCCTTAAAAAGAATGTGATCGGATTTATTTTTCCCCCGTATATTACATAATAAAGAAAGAAAAAAGAATTTTTTTTTGTAATGCATAATTCTCTTCATTTTAAAATGAACAATATTATTCGATTTGACAGTTTAACGTCATCCTCGAAAATTTCACTTTGGAGTTTTGTTTACTAAAAAAAGAAAACTGGAAATTGATATTTTTTAATAAAAAAAATAAATAAATTATTCTCTTTTTCAAAAATTCCCGTTTTGTAGAGTTTTCAGGCTGAATCTAAATTCGTACATTTTTGGAATAATTTGAAAATATTGTAGGAAATATTTTTCACGATTGACAAAAACAGGAAGAAATTTCAAAAACGGAAGTATCTCGAAAAAGTGCGCAGGTGACCCAATATTTGGAATTTCCAAAAAAGATTATCAGCAAAAGTATTGCAGACAACAAAAAAATATTCCAAAAGGTTTTAATGAAAAACCTTAAAAAAGAAAATCTCACTATTTTTCAATGAAACGTCTGCTCATTATCAGACACGAAATGTAAGCTCGGTTAAGTAAACTTGAGTACTTAAAATTTGAGTTCTGAAATCCAAGAGAAATATTCTCAAAAAAATATTCTTCCTTTTCCAGTATTTTTTTTTTAGTAACGATTCCAATTGTTTCCTCGGTTCGAGCAATAGAAAAGATACATCTTATCTTAACTCAACGGTCTCGTAAAAATTAAGTAACACCTTTATCTCCTCAGTAACTTGTGTTTTGCATCCGATGTTAGAAGTTAATCTATGTTAGTGTTCGAAACGATGAATATATCTACTTTTCTAAATTCATATTAAATATATTTTACAATAATATTATCATTGTACATAAACAACGGTATGCTCTTACACCTCGTTATCCTTTTCTTTGTCTCTCATCCGATCATGAAATTATAGGTACATCAAATTTGTGTTACTTATTTTCTTTCCATCCTTAATAACTTTGTAAAACAACTAGAAGGTATGTAAGTAATATTTAGTGTCTGAATTACGAATTAAATTCCGACATTTAGGTTCCCTTAAAATCCGGATATCCTTTTTTTTTGCTTTATCGTTACAAATCCCTCTTCCTTTCTTTCCGAGTTTTGAAGTTCTTTTTTGTCGATCGACGAGATATAAAAAGAAGAAACGGGTGTCAATTAGTTAAAATAGAAGAAAAGGGGCATCCCATTGTGATCCCGCCTTGCTACCTGCTGCAACATATTAAAAAGATCGTATTGAATATGTAGGAATATTTTAAAACGCTGAAATACATATACAACATTTATGGAAAATATAGAATAATTTTTAAAAGATATCTAAATTCGAATATTTCATTTTCAGACAATTTGTAAATATGGAAAATAGTGAAAATTAGGATAATTTCGAAAATATTGAATTTTATCTCATTTTTTAAGTGAATACTAATAAATGTAGGACGAATTGGTGGAAAAATATGTATTTTTTTTTTCAAAAGATTGCAATTGATTTGGAAAACATTGGGAAATTTCGAAATCTCTGGTATTTAAAGTGAATATTGTAATTAAATTGAAGAGCAGTTGTAAGTTGTGATATTTTTCACAAAAGACTTGAAACTGAATGAATTTCAAATCGTTTCAGAGATTCTTGTTCATAAAAATAAATGGAAACACCTTTATTTTATTCGAGTTTCAATTATTTTACATTTTTGTCATTTCAAACATTGAAATTGTACTTTGAAATTACGCTTTCAAATTTTACTTCGAAATTACGTTCAAATTTCGATATTATGTGAATTAAGATTTAAAAATTGGGAGATTCGAATAAAAAATAATAAAAATTTCCAAAACTTGTTATCTCTCTCTAGCTCAAAGAATTACAAGGCCAGGTATAGATAAAAAGTATCGAATAAGGGATTAGTGTAAAAAGATACTTACGTAGGGTATTGTTTGTTCGCAGCGAGGAGAGAAGGAAGTAAAAATAAGGAAGGAAGGTTATTCCTTTTTCTCCTCGACGGCGTCGTCATTGGATGGATTATTCTGCGACTCTGTAGAAGGAGATATCGGTACTGGAGGAGCGGATGAAGAATCTGTAGCGTCTTGACTCGAATCCGAGCTATCTTTAATCTCATCTTTCTTCTTATTGTCATTGTTGCTATTATCACTGCTGGCGTTTGTATTGGCATTACCGCTACCGCCTTTCGTTTCCTCGGCTGAGTTTTCAGACGATTCTTCCGTCAGGACTTTCGAATCATCTTTGGAATTGGATTCTGTGCTGTCGACGGCATCTTTGTTTTCATCCGCCTTCTCGTCGTTGGTCTTATCTTTGCTGCTTTTCTCCTCCTTCTCGTCCACGTCCATTTTTGTATCTTCTTCCGATTGTTTATCATTTTTGTTGTTCGGTGATTCGTCATCCGTGTTGTTTTCACTACTTTTCTCTTGCCTTTTCGGACGACCACGCCCGCGTCCACCGCCTTTCGACGATGTCTCTTTCTTCTCTTTTTTAGCTGGTGAAGGTGCCACCGTTGCCGTCGTGGCTCCTGCCAAACTACGAGCTGAACTTCGGGTACGTCTCCTTCCTTCGACTTCACCCGCTGCTGCCAAACCCTGAAAGAGGATAATTTTATTATAAGGTCGAGGCATTTCTATTTTTCATATTTATTGCGAGAAAGTGTATAGGAATTATGGGAAAAATGGGAATTGGATAAAGGTATACTTTTTTTCTTCTTCAATTTTTAGTGGTGGGTAAAATAAAATTAAAAATTGGAAGATTCGAAGTTAAAAAAAGAAGGAATTTGTGGAAAATAAAATATTAATTTGTTGATGGAATTTGGAAATTTCACATTTAATTGCGGAATATTGGAAATTTGAGTCTTGATATTTAATTAATTTTAAATTGTCCTAGAAATTCTATTTCGGTCAAATAAAGGGAAACAGCTTTATCCTTTTCATTTTTTTAAAAATCCAAGTGTAATAAAGTAAATTAAGCAGCGTGAAATTTTTAGTATTGGAATTCAAGAAAAAAGAGGAAATTTGATTTTAAAAAATTCGTGAAATTTGAAAGATTGAACATGTAATTAATTTTATATCACTCTAAAAATTCTTTTTCACTAAAATATTTTGAAACACCTTAATTTTATTTACTTTTATTTTAAAAAATCAAGTGTAATAAGGCAAATTAATTAAACAATTCTAGATAATGAATCAGGATTTAAAAATTGAGGGCCTCAAAATTTAATTAATTCTAAATAATTCTAGAAATTGTTTTCTATCAACTCAAATTGAAACAGCTTTGTTTTTTTTTATTGAAAACAAAGAACTAGACGTAAAATAAATTACTTTAAAATTTTAATTCTATTCCACGGCGTTTTCCGCACCTACATCAAATTTTCCATGATTGCTTCCCACAAAGAAAACTAAAAATTACCGCTTCATCATTCCTCAACCTGTTCTATGAACCTGATACCTGACTTTCCAAACAAACACAATTTTCCTATTCCTTCTTTCACTCCCCCCCCAGGAAAGGTGTATTCCCCCAACCACTCTGGGATAACACCCTAAACCTGCATTCCATGTTTCCCATAAAAGACAAGTCATCGTTTCTGGCTTCGGTTTCCCCAACTCTGAAATGCATCTATCCCAATTTCAACTCGGTACCATTGTTACAGGTACCCATTTGCCACATCACCGGATTCCCCTCTTTTTTTGTACAATAAAACAATGTTAAATGGTCTGGGGAATGGAAGCAACTACCGTTATGGGGGATTAAATAGAAAAGTGTGGGGATAAAAAGGGGGATTGAAGATTCCTAAACATGGCTAAAAAGAAGTGGTGGCAAGAGGATGACGAAGGAGGGAGGTAAAGCAAAGCGTCAGCTGGATATTTATGGAGGGAAAACTGCAGCTTGCCTGTAAACATCCTGTATTTAGGTGTTTTATATATATATATTTTTGCCTATAAATAATTACCCATATTTGTAATGCATGTAAAGTGAAATGTGCAATTATATTTGCATTTACTTTTGTCATATTTCTACCAAATATAAAAACTGTAAAATAATTATAATTAATAAAAAAAATAATAAAATATAAAATCTGTAGCAAGACCCTAGCAAAATTGTTATATTGTTAATATTGTTAATCAATAATAAATCGTTCAAATATAATTATATATATTTTACTTTACTTGTATTATACTCATACGGAATATAAAATACTCGAATGAATGTAACTGAAGAAATATCGAAACTTTTACTCTATCAATTATTAATTTATGTTATTAATATTTAATGTTTACTATTATTATATATTTATAATTAATTCCAATATAATTGTACATTTGAGTCGACTGGTATTGTACTTATATGAAATATAAAATACTCGTCGTCACATAAGTGGCAAAATATCGAAATATCTACCGTTATCACTAACACAAGTAAACTTGAATACATAATTATGTTCGAAGCAATTTGCGTATACATGTATATAAAAAAAATATATAAAAATTCATAATATCGATGTAGAAATGTAGGAATATTTCGAATCTTACTCGAATTTACTTTGTACCTTGTATTTTAATTCAATACTCGAGTTTATCGCTTATATGTAGAAAAAAAAAATAAAAATTCATATGTATATAAATATGAAAATTCAAACGAACACAAATATAAGGATATACCAGTATTCCTGTAGATACCCAATACGAGTAAATTAAGATATGTACTTCCCTAAATATTCATTTACTCGCATTGTACGTATATAAAATATAAAAACTCGAATGTACGCAAATGCAAAAATTACAAAATAACATTCCCTTACACGAATAATCCGAGTAAACTAAAATACCTAATTATATTAATACATTTAATTATATAACATCTAATTATATTTTATATTTCCATTTACTTCTATTACCCAACAAAATATGTAAATTCATATATATATATATACAAATACAAAACTTATTTGAATTTACATTACAAGTAAATTCAAATGAATTCCATAACTATATTCATATACATATAAATGTATTGGGAACACTTTCTGGTATAATATATATCCTCAGGAACGAAAAGAAAACGACAAAAAGGAAAAGGAAAGTCAGAAAAAGAAATACTGATAAATTGAAAAAGAAGCAACACCTTTAAAATAGCTTCGCTTTCCTGCGTGGTTCTTTCCAAAGTGGAGAGTCTTTTTCCCGCGCCGCGTTTGCCTCTCCCCGAGGTCGGCTTTTCCTCGGCCGCCTGATCCTTGAAAAGAAACAAGGAAGCATTAATTTCCATTCCCGCGTGCCACGGCTCCCGTGGAAACCGGGAAACGCGGTACAAGTCGGAGCGTCGCGATTCCCGCCTTTTTCTGGGCGAGTAAAACAACAACGACAACCGGCGGGATAGCCCCGCACGCCAGCGACTCTACTCGTCATTCAAAAGAGAGGGAAGCGCGTGAGAGAGACGGAGATACAAGTTACACACACACACGCTCTCACGCGCGCGCGTGTTTATGCGTATTGAATATATATGTACATGTAAAAAAAAGGAAAACTTGGCCACCATCTTTGCCAACGAAGGACAAACGTACAATTGAGATTTGGAATACGTACATATGTATGTATGGATGTGTGTGTGGGGATGTATATGTATAGGTGTACGCGATACGCGTATGTATATATATATATATATATGATAACGCGTTCGAGGAAAAAAAGGAAAAATTGAATGGAAGGAAAAGCGAAGGGGCCTATGTGGCCCGAACTCGAGACTTTCCCCCGCGACATGGCTTTAGGTTTACTATCGCAACGTGAGCGACGGCATTATTGATAAATGGATGCAGCGAAATGATCGATAATTGATTGAAAAAACAAACTCGGCAGCGAAAAGGAGGAAAAAAAGAAGCGCGAGAGGCGCGCGCGTGGCGAAGCGTCCACCGCGCTTTCTGCGTTTCTTCCTCTTGGCCGGATCCGAGATCGAGAGTGCGTGGATTTCACTCGCAGGCTCCGATTCCTCTCGTAACATCGGTGTGTAGTACAAACACGCCGAGTTTTTTTCACCCAGCATGAAAACTCGGCTTGACGAATCAACGAATATACGTTTTCTACGTAAATTTGCGGCTCACCTTCGGCACATCGTCGATGTTATTATCGTTCTTCGTTTCGGCCTTCATCTCGGACATCTTCGGATCTCAAAACAATGGATAAACAGTGGAAAAACACGATTTTATCACGAGTTATTCACGCTGAGTCGCTGATACCCGGTCGGACACTGTTTATACGATAAGCAAAGATGGCGGTTAGCGTGGGTCACGTGACCCTTAGTTGTGTGCGCTCACGCACGCACACCACCAGCGCGCAAAGCGGGAGAGCTACTTTAGCGACTTCAAGCTGCTCCTTCAAGAACTATCCACGTAGCGACACATCGGGTTTCAAAATTCCCCGCGAATTTTCAAAAGCATTTTATCCGCCCGGAATGGGTTCCCCGTTGTTTTTTGAAAATTCTTCATCCTTTTTTTGAGTTTCTCTCGTTTCAAGGTTGTATTCGATGATTACTTGTGTTGTTTTATATATATGTAAAGGATTTGTGTGAATGTAATTGTCAAAATATAGAAATGTTTGAGATTGTTTGGTATATAAATTAAAATGTATAATTATAGATTTGAATGTTTTATTTACAATGATTTCAATGTAAAATATTGGTATGAATATAAATGGAATAATATAGAAGTATTTACTATTATTGAAAATTCAAGTAAACTCAAATGTGGAATTATTCATTCGATAAATATTTCATTTAAAAAAAAGTTAGTTTTTATTTTATTCACGTTTCGCAAATTATGTATTTTACATAAGAAACTTTCTCAATAATTTCGTTTTCGAAAATGATTTTAATTTCCAAATTCTACAATCTTCGTTGAAATAAATTTCGAAAAATTCAATTTTTGTTCAATAACATCAATGATATCATCAATGTTATCGAAAATGGAATTTATTGAGTCTTTTCTTCAATTTCAATGCGTTGGCATACGTCTAAACCAAAACCTAGCTCTGAAATCATCACTGCAAGTTAAAAATGCTGGTGCTACTGGAGAATGTACAATTAATCGCACTGGACCGTTATGACCCAACGATAAAAGCTGTTTCCTCGAAGCATTTCTCGAGTTCCATGCACAGAGCGATGTTGTAGCTTCGTCGGGAAACATTACGAAGTCTTCCGTGTGATTAAAGATCGCTTGTGCTTTGTGTTCCTGTTTACCTGTAAACGAAAACCGAAAAAGTTTGGTATTATTATGGTGCCAATAATTCAAGTGCAAAATTTTCACGTTTAATAATAGCAGCAACTGAATATTTTAACGTGAATTAAGTGAGAAAAAAGTAAATCTTTTTGGAAATAAAACAAATAAAATATCCTACAACTATTTCCAAATCAATTGTATTTCTGTTCGTATTACCTGTAGTTCCGGCTCCTGTATAAGCTATAAGACATCGGCTGGTCGACAATTCCCACAATTTGATTAAAGAATCTTTCCCGGATGACAATAAATACTATGAAAATATAAAAACAAATTAATAAAATACAAAAAAAAATTGTATGTGAAATAAATCTTTCAAATCTACAAACCTTGCCATTCCTCGTAAATGTGACCGAGCAAACTTCGTATCCGTCGTGAGCCTTGACAAAAGTATTGATACATCTACTCGACACTCCATCCCAGATTTTAATGCTTCCATCTTTTCCAGCGGAAGCGTAAGTCTTGGCGTCGGGAGAATACTTAATACTCGTTATACCGGCGGTATGTTGATGACTCGGTATACTACATACGAAACACTGAGCTGTATTTACATCGTACATTCGAACGACTGGATGATTCGTACCAACGACTAAAAAATCTCCACTCGGATGGAAAGAAAGACAGCGAATTTGGTCCGCATCCGTGATAGTTCGGAAAGCTTTTTTGACGCTAGCTTTACTGTAATCGAAGAGCTTTATAGAAAAGTCTCTACTTCCGGACACTAATATAGGTTCCCTCGGGTGAAATTCCAGACATGTGACTTCTTCCAAATGGTCGTAAAGCGTTCGAATCACCGGGTGACCGCTCGTTTGATCGCCGGGTGCCATTTCGTCTGGTGCCGACTTAGCCAACATTCTGTCAACGTCGAGAATCTTAATGGAAGCATCGACGGAACCCGTTGCGATTAATTGCCCATCCGCTGAAAACGCTCCGGCTCTGCAATTTCCTTTATGAGACGTCACATACGCAGTTTCATATTGGGCGGGTTCCGGCGCTTGTGTCTGTGCTTCCGTTTCAAATTCCAGGTCCAATCCTGGACCCAAAGTATTGTCGAAACTCGAGAAATTGTTGCTATGGTTAGTCGTTTCCTTTTTATTTCTGTCCGGTTCGTGCGCTAAACCGATTAACATCAGGTACAGGAGTCGATCGGACGGTGGACATGGAGGCTCCGCTTGTATCATGTTGGACATTTGTACCGCTAGTGTTTGGTGTCCATCATAAAAAAGTTGGCTGAAAAGTTTATCGTTTCTAATTCTCGTTATTTTTTTAGTCGCTTACCAGCTTTACTAATGTTAAAGGCTTACATCAATTGCAATTACAAAAATAAATATTTTGGTAACCATTTACAATATTATTAACTGTGAAATAATTGTAAAGATATTAGAAAAGTTATTTTTTCGGATGTGGAGGAAAGGATAACGAAATAGAAGGCGTTATAAATCACGTTATTATTAAACTTCAAATATTTTCTGAAACACAAAACAACCAATTCTTTTGCTGATGCAGTTTTAAAATTAGAAACGTGAAAAATGTTTTCAACAAAGTAAACGTTTCAAAGCAATAGTCTTTAATACTTTATAATTAATAGTTTACCGATCGCTAGCTATTCAACAGCATTTGCGCGTCCAACTGGTCGCTCGATGATATTAATGCTAAAATATATTTATACTTTTTGCCAACGCAAGTAGTTAAATTTGATATTTGAGGAAACATAGTCCTTTACTAATTATCTGAATTTCGCGTTTCGCCTACGCCAGTGACGTTCTTCGAATTTGTTCATTTCTCTAAAAAAAGGTTCCTCGCAAGTCTATAGTTCACTGGGAATTAGAAAAAGTATTTTGGACTTGTTCAATTTTTTCGAGTTTTTCCTTCCCATACAAACCATATTTGCAAAAATGCATCTGTTTTCGAAGAACCAAATGACTGCAATTAAATTACAAATTTGTAAAACGATAAAATTAAGAACCTACAAATTCAGGGTTACCAAAAAGTGAATTTTCAAAATTCCTCTCAAATGCAATTTCATACATATACAGATTAATCGCTTACCTTATCATAAGCCTGTAGAGCATTTCCCTGTTTTTGATAATGTTCTTTGGGTCAATTTCAGTTTCCTTCATGGTTTTTGTTTGAGTGGTAGAGTTTTCGTTTGACGACTGAATTTTGATGGATGTTTATTCGACTTTGGGTCAAGAAAAATCGCTCCGTCTGATAAACCGACGAAAGTCTGATATCTATCCTCAAAAAGAGATTTGTCGTTTCAATGGTAAATTATATTGTTGTGAATGCAAATGTGTACTTCCGAGGTTAAGTTTCGCATTTTCTATACTTTCAATCGTTCCTTTCAAAACAATACGACCGGCGTGTGTTGTTTGATCTTTCTTTAACACCGTGAAATAAAAAAAGATGAGAGATTGGAAATCGAGGGACTCGAGAAATTCTGCATTTGGAATTGTTGGAAACCGGAATATCGTTAGCGCGCTAAATTTGAAATTGTAAGTATACGTTTTCCGTTTTCCGCTAATTTGCGAAATAAAACGCGGAGAGAGTATTCCTTTTTTCGCTTCGTAATTCGGAAAACGATTATTTGCAATCCGGGGAATACAAATAAGAAAGAATCTATCGAAGATATTGGAATTTTTGGGTTATAGATGAAGGGGAATGGCGATAGCCATTGAACATGTCTCGCGGTAGAACGGTCCTGCGCATGCGCGAACTCGTGGAATCTTTTCCCGCACGAATTCAAATAAGAATGGAACATTTGGAATTAGAAAAGATACGAAAACTAATTAGAGAATTAGTTTATGGAATCATAATATTACAGATTATTAACAAAACCATTTAAATAAAATTCAATTTTAAATTAATACCAATTAATCCATTGAACCAATTAGAGTATTTGAATATTTATTAAATACCAATAAATGAAATATCGTTTCTGTTACAATAGTGATTAATTGATCAATAATTTCCTTATTAAACAACCAACGATTTTCATTGCCAATTAAATTTAACAATACGATATACCAACTAATTATAGTTAAGATAGAAAAAATAATAACAAAGTTGTTAAATTATATTCTATAGAAATAAAATTCCAATTAAGCAGAAATCTTCTTTAATCATGTAATTGTTATTCAAACTGAATTGGTTATCAATTAAAATTGGTACCAATCAAATACCGATTGGCTGGCAATTATATCGTATGTAAATTAATTAACGATCGGGTTGGCAATTAACCGCAGTATCGATTGAATGCCAATTAATTGGCTATCAATTGGATTCCAATTGAATGCCAATTGATTAGGTATGAATTTGATACAATTTTGGCACCAACTGGATACCAATTGGTTGGTAATCCACTATAAAAATAATTGGTGCCAAATCGAATGCTAATTAGTTGGTAATTGATTCTTAGCAATTAACGTTTTGGTCAACCAAAAGGTTTATGAAATCAGGACTTCGTCTTTTTAAAAACCGGCACATTTCCTGATAAACTTGGAACGAGCTTTCTTAGGTAATCGTTTGCGCGAATTTTCGGAATTCGTAATCGGTATCGTCATCCTTCTCCGTTTCCAAGCGGTAGAAAGAGAAAGTAGTAGGTAAATATTAGAAAGACCGAGAAGGAATTTCGAATCGGGTCCATCGTAGTGGAAAATACCACGAAAGGGAGGGGGAAAGTAGGAACGGATGGAAACGGGACTAGGGGTCTTCTACGACGCCAACCGAACTGCCGTTGTTCGCCGTTCGTTTATTGTACGACAAAGAGCCGCCATATTAGCAGTAGCCTTTGCGTTGGTGCAAAAGCTGCTCTTCTACAACCACATTTTCCAGTGACCCCGCTAACAGTTATGGGACTTTTTGTGCGAAAGTCTACGATGTGCCGGAAAAGCAAGGTATGTCTCTCTTTTGGATTTACTTTACGACTGTCGTCGTCAATTACCGTAATTACACGAATCCTTTCAATCGAAGGTGCCAGTAGGAATTTCGCCATCTCTCTCGCTCTTGCTCCGGAAAAGCGGGAGCGAGAGAGACAGCGGTGCGTCTTTCGGCACTTCTATGCTTTCACTTCCTCGGTAATTACCCTTTTCTTAATAACTCTTGTCGGGTTTGACAGTGAAATCGTACGGATTTTTACCTTGAATCTTAATTACAATACGGTAATTATAAGATTCGATGAATTTTAATTTCGTAATTGGTCCGAAACTGAAATCGAATCGCAAATTAGGGGGTCGGGGGACCTACAAGTACATTTTTCAAAGACCACCTGGTGTCGAAAATAGGAACTTCGATTTTCGTTTTTCAAATTAATCTTATTTTACCGTAAACTAATTAATCCTAAATATATATTAATTGTAGCATACGGTAACGGGTAGATCGAATATCAAAATGTAAACATGCTTCTTCTAGTAAACACTCATGTTTTGTTTACAAACAAAGACTTGATCCGAAGATTTGGGAAATGCCCCTTTAGTCTTCTAAAGTTGAAATTTTCTTTTACTTATGATAGCGAAATTGTAAATAGCAGGAAAATAGTGAATATTCAAGGACACCAAACTTTGGATATTTTATTCCTATATAGAAATATTATCTTTTTGAAATATTTCATATTGAAAAATAGAAGGGAATGTTATTAAATGTGGAAATATTATTAGATAATAGCAAAAATGTGGAAAAAATTATTTCAACGAGAGTCGCTAAAATTCAGGTTTTGGGAAATCGAGGGTTAATAAGATATTTCAGGGTCAAGTTTACTCCTGTAATTTCTTAATAAATTGCAAATGGTATTTCTAAAGGAGTCGATTGCAATTACATTTTCAAATTTTACAAATTGTTGAAAATGTTAAGAAGTAAATGACCTTTTATTTGTCGAGTTGTACAGTTGTATCGTAAGATGAAGCGAGGGAATAAATTCAAAGGTCAAAACATTGACGTTAGTTCCAAGGTAAAGCCGAGATAAAAGAAACCTTAGGATTTCAAATTAGAATGTGTGAATGATTTCCTATGTGTAATTATGAAGGTGAAGTTCGAACTAATTTTAAATCAATATTTAGACCTAATGTCGTTAACGTTAGAAGCTTTTATCAGTTTAGAACCATTCATTTTTTTTAATAATAATTTTAAGCTACGTCGTGTCTACAAAAAGGAATAAATTATTACAAATTCAATAATTTTTAATAGTAATACAAGAAGACTCCAAAATTAGCGTTTCTGAATTTTACTGCTTTTTTGTAATCAATTTCTTCTGCGACTGTCGAGTTTTCGCAACCAAATATTAAAAAGAAAATGATAAACGTTCTTATCGAAAGTCATTTTTAGTACGAACGAATTGCATTCGAGTCCATTGTTATTTTTTGCTTTTGCGTAATACGAAAGCAATGAGATTTCACGAAAACAAAGACAACAAATATTTATAAATTTTCAATACATAAAGAAGGTAGACGATCGAAGAAAAAAATTGTAAATAACAGACATCCAGTTATTTGCATAAATCCGTATGAGAAGAAAATGTTATTACTATCGAATATTTTGCACTGCAATTCGAGCGACTTCCTTAAATGCTTCGTTGTCGCTTCCAATTAGCTTTTCGTTAACTCGTTACTTCTTATCGCGCATGTGAAATAAATAAGAATGATAATAGCAGAAGAGGGAGCGATATAAAAAATAGTAGCGAGGTTCAAGAAAGAGGGTACAGCCTCGACTGATAACACCGATAGCCAGTAGGAATACTTTATTTCGTGGGTGTGACTGATATTTGACTTTTACACACAAGATATATGGGAAAAAGAGAGAATTCTATATATTTGGGTATGGTTTCAAACTTATTTCCGCAATCAATATTCACAGATTATAATAATTATATTCGTAAATGTTGAAATAAGCAGTACAAACCAGAAATGCTAATATTGACTGTTTTTATCACTAGAAATAGCTCAATCGAAAGCATTTTCTTCTTTCTTTCGTAGAACTGTTATTATCAACAATTTATACTAGAAGAATTTTCTAAAACTCGATTCTTCAAATGTAAAATATAGGAAATGTTTGAAAATAATAGGAAATTTTGTTATTTAAAATATAGTTAAAATATCAAGGATTTAACTTTCAATTAAGTCCTTGATATATCAACTTTGGGGAATTGAATTACTCAAAATTGTGAACTTTCACGTTTTTATTGAATGTTTTTAGTCAAAGTTTCATTCTACCATTTCTGAATATCGATAGAATTGGCTTAAACTTCACAATTATACACAGCAAACGATTCTAATTTCAAATCTTAAAGTTTTTTTTTATCTTCGCTTTACCTTGGAACTCCTTACGTTTCAACCTTTGAGTTGAATGGCCCTAACTTTATTTCCCAATACTGTGTAAAGTACAAAAGAAAGAAGGTCGTTTACTTTTTATAATTATCGATAATTATGAAAATTTCGAAAAATCCTTTCGAAACACAAAAAATAATAATAATAATTGTAATAAGAATAATTTCTAATAAAAATAATAATTATAATAATAGTAGTAGTAATAATCATAATAACAATGACAATTTTTGCTCATCATTAAAAGTTTTTGTTACTATAAAAATTTGCATTTAACATGAATAATTTTAAGAGGACTTACAATTTTCCACAACTGCAAATAACGTCATTTATAAATATATGCAATTCCGCTGTTGCAAATGAAGTTCTTTTAAAGAAAAAAAAATCTTTTTTTTTTTCGTTATATTTATTCGACAGTATTGTTTAAAAAATATTTGTTGTTCGTTCCATTTTAAAGTTTACATAATCCTTCAACAATCATATTTGCACGTCTCCGTAAAAAACGTATTTATGTTAAACAACGACAAGAAAATATAGTATTAATACCTACTCGGTGTAAGTCATGTATCCACACACACTCACACACACACACATCCATGTGTATAAAAGCTGTGTATAAAAGCAGCTATAACCAGCTGACTAATGTTAATATGTTTGAACGTAATACGCTCTCTTACGTCATACCACTCTTGTAATAATTTCATCGTATTATTCTATTTTTTCTTACTTCACTTTACGTGTGTTTGAGTGCTAAAGCAAATGCCAAATTCTTTCTAACGAATTCCTTCAGTGAAAATTCCATTGCGTTCTATTGCAGTGTATTTATTTGTTTAAAGTTTTTTCTAAATGATTTTTCGACTTGATAAGGTAACATTTTGCGATGGTGCCTTTTATTTGTGATGAATATAAATTTTCAGTCGAGGCTAACATCGCATGTATCGATCATCATTTTATATTGTTGCAAAAAGAAAAATTCAGTATTTGCAAGCCTCATTGTTGAAGATGGAGCTTTTTATTGCAGTCGTATTTTTTGAAAACACGAAAAATTTTGTATTTCTGGTGGAGAAGCAAAAATTTTCCCTTTTATAGAAATTAAAGAAAATAATAGTAAGAGTGAGAGTAAAATTTCAAAATTGCATTTTTCCAATAATTGCATTTAATTGTGAATATTTTGCAAAAAGAGAATTTCGGCCATTGCAACATTCGTCATTGAAGGTTTCATAAAAATTGTATTTTTTTTGGCGAAAATGCATTTTTTTTTCTAGTATTGCATTATTCTCAAAATTGCAATTTTTAAGTTTCTCAATTTTAATCCTCTGTATCTTTCCCTTTCAGATCAGTAGAATGGTGGTGAATTCAAACTCATAGGAGACGAAGAGACACTCATTCAGACTACAAGTGGTTGACTTATTGAACCGGGAGATCTCTTTTTCTTTTTTTCAACACACATTTGATTAGACGACTGGAAATAATTACCATTGTAACAGAAGAATCCAAGCTCGTTGAAAACGACGAGCATTTAATAGCCATTAATAGTTAATTAGTCGTTTTTCAATACTCGATTCGGATACTAATTACTCAAAATGGGATCGTCCAGACCTCAGGATAGATCCCTCAACGGAGGTATTTCCCTACCGCAATGGATGAAAGGGAGAATGGACACAAAGTAAGTGAAGTTCATTGTTAAAGTAAAGTTACTAAACTTTTTATGTCATTTTTCTTACCCATTTTTCTCTTGCACGATTATTGATTCTTATTTATTTATATTCGTCGTTTGTTTCCACGAAGCAGAAAATAGAGACTTGCAATAGAAATTGCACTCAAGTATGAAATAGAGTCAGAGCTATTTATTGAGTTCGCATAAAGTAAAAATATAAAATATTAATAAATAAATAAATAATACCTCCTGTTATTAATTCAAATTTCTAACTTTATCATTAAGAAATCAATTAAACACGAATATTCCAATAGTTACAAAATTTTTATTAAAATTATTAATATAAACAAAATTTCTTTAACTTCAAAACCTAATTTAATATTATGTTTATAGAGAAAATTCTTTTTTTTTGTTATCCATCTTTTGGAGTGAAATTTTCTAGCTAGGATTTTCAATATCATATAATTCTATGAACCTTTATACAGAAACTACCAAATAGAGCACCACTAGCTCCAAAATTCCATTGCTATAAATTATCAATTTGTTAAAGACCAGATTTAAAAAATATCTCTTGTAAACAGAAAATTGAAGCAACCAGGAAACTGGTAATCGAAGCTTTTGTTATCGACATCTCGAATTGGTTCTTTTATATTGGACATAATGGACCGATTAAAGTTAACATAAAAAAAAGAGGACCATGTTTTTGTTATTGTACGAGAAAACAGTAAATGGTAAATAAGTGCAAGTCCGTAACATGATTCACGAGATGATAAAAGTGACTGATCATTAACCATAACGAGTCACGTGTTTACCACAGTTGCCGTATAATCAACCGTAAAAGTTTCCACAACAAAATTTTCCTTAGTATACTTTGAGACAAGCCTGACACTCGATTCCGCCTTTTTGTATTATGTGGCATTAGTTAATGAATATTCAGTGTCTTTAATGAGTTCCTTGGATGAACCTGGACTCATCCTCCTCTTTACCTGCCATTTCTTGTTTTTTTTAATAATTTCTTTTACCGGTTTTTTAAATCTCAGAATTTCATAATTTTGTGAGTAAGACGTGCTTGTGTAAATTATGCAAATTATGTATTTTGTGTATTACATTATGTGTTCGTCATTTTCAAAATTTTCAAAATTTGGAAAGAATAGAAAATCAGCTGATATTTTTGGTTCTTGTGATTTTCAATTCTTTAACCGGTTTTTTTAACGTTTTAGGAATTTTTCCCGACCTTCCCAAAGCTACAAGAATTAATACAATATTAATTTATTTATTTATGTCTCCTACAATTGTTAAATTTTGAAATTTCTATTGTTTAGAAGTTGATGGAATTTTCAAGAGAAATCGAATTAATATTGAATTCGTTTCCTCATTTCCACAGAATTGAATGCAATGTTTAAACTTGACTTTCAATGAAAGACTAACATATTGTGAATTGTAAAAATTATTCGAGATCGTCTCATAAATGTATTTTACTTTTTAAATTTATTTTCAAAAGAGAAAAGAAGAGACGGAATAATATTACCAAAGCGACGACGATTGTCGAGATGAACCTCCGTTAGGTTTATATCAATCTAAAAATAGAGAGTCTTGTGATAGTCAGTCAAGCCAAGTTTTAAAGTCACTTACGTTTACGCACACGTTCTTGGAAAAATGCAAAACGGACAATTGTTGTTCTTTTATAGAAGCTCGTGTTATGAAAAAAAAATGGAACTCTAAATGTCTGACATTTTTTGGGAATTTTAATGGAAATGATTTGCAACATTTGAGTGATTCGTGAAATGCAGGTAGATCTGATTTTTAAATAAATATTGAAAATGGTAGCAATCGAAAAAGTTGCTTCAATATTTTTTTGTTTTTAGCCTTGGAAAGCCAAAAAAATCGGAATGGTATATTTTTATGAAATTCCAGAAAATTCAACAGATTCTGAAATTAAAAGAATAAGCTAATATTGAAACACAAAATGTTTATTTAAAAAAATATTATTTTTATAAATCGATTTCGCCTGAAACTCTAATAATTTAATTCGATAATTCTACAAAAAGAAAAATTGCAATTAAAATTCAAGTCAAAACTCTTTAATAAATTTTTTTACCATCTTTTGGAGAAGTATTTTCAAATTAGGGTTTAATCGAAATGCAGAAATACCAATTTCTATTACTTTTCACTTGAAACTTGACAAAAGTAAAGTTGCAAAATTGCAAAGATCCGTCGTTTCATTGATTTCCAATTTTTATGAAGAAAAATTGGCATTACGTGTGTCAAAAAAAAATAATATAAATAAATGAGGAGCTTTCACTTTCGATAATAAAATAATTTCGCCCAAGTCTTTGTATTTCGACATCGATTGAACATGGATCAAAATTTCACTTTCAATATATTTCATATTCACACTTCTTTCTACGCAAACTACATTTGCGTGTGATCTATATATGAGCTACGTTTGTTGGAACACTTGCCAAGAAATCGAGGACACTTGTAGAAGTCATGGTAGTAAAATCGAGTATTT
This sequence comes from Gasteruption jaculator, assembly GCA_949825005.1. NCBI lineage: Eukaryota > Metazoa > Arthropoda > Insecta > Hymenoptera > Gasteruptiidae > Gasteruption > Gasteruption jaculator. The sequence goes on from OX463776.1 coordinate 6,163,945, forward strand.
CGCAGTGAGAGAGAACAGCAGCAGGAACTTTTATCAACCTTATAAAGATATATAGGTTTATACACTTACACGAGATTTATACGTTTTCTTCTTCTTTTTTTCGTTCAATATAAACTGCAGGGTTTATGTAATTCCCGCGAAATTAATCAAATTTATAATCTCCAAATGCCAAATCTGTGATAATACTTCTGTTTGCTTAACTACTGCCCACTCTTCTTTTACAAGACGATGATAAAAGTAGTGTTCTATCTTAAAGCAGTGAGTTCAATATGTATCAGAACCGAATTTTTGTAGTTGAGATTTTAAATCAGGACAAATGTGGTATTTTTTTAGAAAAAAAGTGGTATTTTTGAATATTTTGGGTATTTGTAAAGGAAAGATTCTATCCCACACTTGAGGTTGAAGCAAATTATTCTGAGAACTTTCAGATATTTTGAAAATTCTACAAGAAAAAGTTACAAAAAGAAAACAATTAACTTTGTAGAATTTAACAACACAAAAACTTTAAAATCGCAGGGAAAAAAATTGCAATATTTCTCCAAGTGCAGAAATTTTCATAATTTGTTTAGTCCTAAATTGAAAAATCGAAATTCAGAATTATGTATTTGTTTATGGATTTATTTATTTTTATTTATTTACTTTTACGACTATTGTTTATGAATCACTGGAAATATCGAAGCACTGTCAGTCTGGTTCTGGATCTCGGTTAGCTTCGACTGTCTCGCAGGATCTCAATTTTTTACTCGATACAAAAAAAATTGTTGTTTTAATTAATTCCATTTATTGTAACTCTAGATTTTTGAAGATTTCGTTCTCTTGTATTCCATTTCTTTTATAGTTTGGCTTCTTCGTACAAAATCGAAATTTTTCTGCTGCTTAAGCACGATTCCATGGTTCGAAGCAACATCAGTAGTTCTCGAATACAGAATCAAGTTCTTCGGTAAAAGTTCCCAGAATTTCAGGCTTCAATGTCGTATTAAATAGTAACAATTGTAAAGTTGTTGAACTTTTGGAAAATTCGACTAGTTAGAAATGAAAATTCTAAATTGTGGTATTTTAAATCTGAAGAATTTCAGTTTTTGGAACTTGATAAAAAAGAAAAACCTTGTATGTTTCTAATTGCAATTCTGCATTTTCAAAAGTACGTCCGCATGTAAATATTTTCACATGTAAATATATATTCACATAATTGAATTGTCATTAAGAAATCGATTTTATCTCTTCATGCGAACTGAAGCACTCTCTGTCTTTCGGCAACAAGAAATTGCTCAATAACTATAAATCTCTCTCTTTAAAGATCGTTCGATTTCTTAATGTCAATATTTCACAATCTCCATGTATCATTCTAGGTTTGATTTCGATGAAAGTGTATTCAGTCCACCTTCGCATGACGACAGTTTTTTCTACATACGTTATCCAAAAGTGACCCCAGAAAACGCTAACACAGGTTCAACATCCGCATCAACAACTGCAGCTGCATCAGCAACCACAAGTGGTCCGAATTTCCGAAACATCAATGAAGTGTTCACCGACACCAACAACAGCAGCACTAATATCTCCACCTTCACTGCAGTAGCATCGCAGCAACAATCGATTTCCAATTTTAAGGAAGCCAAGGAAATTGATTTCAGCAAACATCCCTTACCATGTCAGCCATTCGTTCCAACGGCTGCTAATAAAGGTTTGGAAACTCATTTTTTATATGGAAGTTCACTGAATCGACAATATTAGCATGTGCAGGATAAATAAATGAATAATTAATTCTTCTAACTAGTGATAATTCGTTATTTTTCAGTTTACGAACCACCAAAAATAATAGTCGCAGGCAAAATCAAGCCAAAATCCCAAGGGACCGATGATGGTTTTCACAGCGAGCCAGCCTTATGTGGCAAATCGATTGTCCACGTTGCGAACCAGATAATGTCAGGCAAAATGAAACCGAGTTCGTCTTCGATCGAAACCTCCTCTTCTTCGCAATCTTCTTCCTTCGAACAAGATGCTCCGAAGAAGGGAAGCAAATCGCTACCGGTGACACCTTTGGCATCACCCACTTCGACACCGGATAGTTCACCGAAGTCGAGAAGGAGGGTTATCCAATCCAATCGATACTTCACGGGTCCATTTTTGCCAGACCGCGAGAAATATCAAGGCGGATGGATCTTGGCGAGTTTGTTGGGACAAACTCGCGAACTGGTATCCGCGAAGATCGATGAAGAAGACGAATCGCAAGAAGTCGTACCACCACCGAGAAGTTTGAATCGCAAGAAATCAATTTCCTCGCAAAACCTAACTTATATTGGCAAAGAGGAAAAGAGCAACGAGAAATCTAATGTTTACACTAACGTCTTTCATGCTAAACCATCGGAATTAAGAGAAATGAATTTTTGGTCACCGACATCGATGTGAAAAGTTTCATCGCTTCCAAATTTTCGAACATTTCTTCGTAGGGAATTTTTATCGAGTATTAGTCGGTGGAAATTTGATGTTGAACTTTTCGAAGCATGGAAATGCCAATTTTTCCTTTGAATCGATTTCGATCTTTCGAATATTTATTTAGAGGGAATTTTCTGGAGTAGTGGTCGATGAAAATTTAAAGTCGAAGACTTCGAGCATGGAAATGCTGATTTTTTCCTTTTCATCGGACTCGATCTTTCGGACATTTCTTTAGAGGGAATTTTTGCTGAGTATCGATCGGTGGAAATTTAAAATTGAAGACTTCGAAGCATGAAAATGCCAATTTTTTCTTAATTCCAATTTTTTAAACGAATTATTGGGGTTAAGAAATCTTAACGTCTCTCAATTTCATCTTCCTTCTTTTTAATTCTAATCCTAACATAAGATATATCTCACTAATTGTTTTTCGACCGGACAATTTGCCTCTGATGCAAAGCTCTTGTTATCACTTAACCCTAGATATTATCGCGGATTGCAATCTTTGAAAATGTAGAAATTCAATTTTACACGAAAGGAATATTACGGTAAATTCACAGATAGAACCAAAATGTCGATGGAAATAATCAATTGTCAATTTCTACAGAGTTTGCAACCGTTTTTTTCAAGGTGATGTGGCAGAATGTAATTTTCGAAATCCGGCCTTGAAATTAAACGAAAATAAGACTTGGAATTCGAAGTTCGTTTCGTTTGAAGAATTTCCTATTTCAAAATTCGAAATTGTAACTTTGATTTACAAGTAAGTCGGGGGCTAAAAAGGAACGAAATTTCATTGCATCATTTCGCCTTGAAACAATTCAGTAGTAAAACTTACACTTTCATTATCTAACGCAACGTTCAAAAGTAAAACGGAATACTTATTTTTTTTTCTTTTTTTCCCCATAAATAACAATAAATGGTCCAATTTTAGGTGCAATCAAAATAACAGTAGCCCGAAATTCTGGTAACGTTTACCAAAATTTCGTTTCTCTATAACTTGATTCTTTATTCCAGAACTACTAATTTTACTCTGAACCATAAAATCGAGCTTAAGCGGGAACCCAATTGCGATTTTATACGAAGAAGCGAAACTACAAAAGAAATGGAATAAAAGTCAATAAAACCTTCGAAAATGTAGGGTTACAATAAATAGAATTAATTAAGACAACAATCTCTTTGTATCGTGTCAAAAATTGAGACCCTGCGGGACAGTCGAAACACACGGGGTCCTCAACGAGACTGACATTTTTTTCGATATTTGCAGTAATTCATAAACAATAAATAATAGATTAATAAATAAATAGATAATCTTAAATTTTGGACTTTTCAATTTATGGCTAAACAAAACTGTGAAGATTTCTGCACTTGGAAAAATGTTGTACTTTTCTTTCCTGCGGTTTTCTAGTTTTTTTCTCTTTCTAAGAATTGCTTGACGAAGGTAATCAATTTTTTGTGGAAGATTTTTAGGATGCAGGTATCGAAAACTTCATTCTACTAATTAAATGCATATTAGTTTGTAAGAATTTAGTATTCAGTTACGATAAAAGATTTATGCTATTTATGATGATGATGATGATGATGATGATGATGGTGATAATGATAACGATAACGATGATTAAGAGTATGATGAATATTGTAATTCAAGTATACGAAAATTTGTATGTTGGTATAAGTGTCGAATGAAATATTACTACTTGATGAAAAAGGAAGAGTCTTTTCATTAAATTAGCTACTGTTTTTTGGAAAATTAGAATTAAACAATTTTTTTTATACCGAATTAGAATGTAGTTTAGCAACAATAGACACCAGTAGTATACAATTTTGGGAATTTCATTGGAAATTTCTAATATATTGCTGAAAACCTTATGGTTTTCCCAAAGAAAAATCCTACGAATGTATTTCCACCAGGATTACGTAGAGGGGGTAAAACAAATCACTCTCGCCATAGAGAAAGGAAGGATTTAATGGTATTCCTAATTTCCCCTCTCTTGCTCTTCTTTTCTCAAGGAAAGTTTTCAATTTGAGCCGCAAAAGTCTTTTACTCTTTTACTCTTGAAACAAGTGAAAGTAAGTCAGGGGCAGACACACCCAATTGTATAATAACAACCTCTCAAGGATATTCCTGTTCATTTGCTTCGGCCGAATATCCGTTCATTTGGAAGATTTAACGAAAAAAAGGCAGAAATCGAGGGGCGGAAATTACGAAATGCCCTCCATCAGCTGTTAATCACTTTTGTTTCGTGCAAGTCAATTTATATGCGTTGATACGAGAGGACCTGTATCGAATTTCGTTCCATTTATGAAATTGCGTGGCAATTAAAATCGTTTTTAATGTTCATCTGCGTTTTTTTTTTCTTCCACCGCGGGAAACGCCTGGGGCAAAAATTAACTTTTTGGGGGTAACTAGTACCGACAGTGTATGGAGGGAAATGGTCCATAGAAATTCACTGAGAAAATAATAATAATGCCCTGGAGCACTGACTTGGAAAAAAAAAACAAGAGTCGATAAATAATGGAAATTGTTACAAAAAATAAGAAAATTGTTTAAATAAATAGACAAAATAATAGATATCCGTAGAAAGTTAATATTTAAATGCAATTTGATAATGAACATTGGCGCTAATTATTTTAATAAAGAAATTTTTGTATATTTTAGAAAAGTAAATTTTGGGCAACTACGGTAGATTCTCTGTTGGTGCGTATTTGGAAAAATATCTACACATCAACCAAATTTTTTTTTTTCAATGCAGCACTGAAACCTATAAATAAATAATATAAAGTTGAGCAATTAAAAAGAATGAGGCCGCAAATGTAACTGGATTTCTTTTTTTCTTTTGCGGTTTCTCGTGGAACGTATCTACCGCATTAAAAAGAAAAAGAATCAACCATTCGTTAAAGTTGCTCCAACTTTGAAAAATTCAAATTATGAAACAATGGTCGATGTCATGGGTCCCATGGAAATTCTTTTTTCTTCAATTATTTTATAAACTTCTTCCTACACGGCTTGACAATAACTGTAGAGCAAAATTTTTTTTTGGTTCTTGGCGAGGCTATTAAAATTATTAGAATAATTATTTTTCATAAAAGTAATTATTTATTTAAAAGTAAATTAAAGCTAATCTATTAATTATACTCTAATTGTTAAATTAATTAGAATAGGTATTTTTCATAAAAACAATTTAAATGTTCTTTTTTTAATTCTTAAAATTAATATATGTACCAATTTACCATATGTGATTGTGTATTGATACCACATACATTGACACCAGGTGTGCAATCGGTTTCGAATGGGTCAAAGCGTATAATAATTTATAGAAAAAACTATATTGCAGAAAACCTTATGGTTTTCCCAAAGAAAAATCCTACAAATGAAAAATCACGCCCATGGATGGGAAAGCCCCCCTTAAACGATGGGCAAGGAAAGGAACGATAGGGAAAACCATGGGGAGGGGCTACTATTTTATAATAACATTGAAAAACACCATTGATTTGAATTGTGAGCAATATTATAGTTTTATTTACACATAAATATCATATAATATCGTTGCGGGGGTGTGAAAAGTCCTGAGGGGCTCCTAACGGGAACTTCGGCGCGAATCTCCAGGGAACACCCGGGCTGGGAATTATTATTGTTCCTTGGGGATTGACGCCGAGACGGTAACTACGAATGTTTCCTCTCCGAGACTCGGGTCATCCAAAATGTGCATCGGCTCGTTCAGGCTGTTCAGGTTTTTCCGGGGTAGAGAGCGGTCCAGGGGTGGAATTTACCAGGCGTAGGAGGCGCCGAGTCCGCTGAAGGTGGTGTGGGCGACAACGTGGGCCGGGGCTGCGGCGGCGTAGCTCAGAGCCGGGGCGGCCTTGACGATGGGTGCTCCCGCGGTGTAGGCCAATGGAGCGGCGTAGCTCAGGGCCGGGGCGGCCTTGACGACCGGAGCGGCGGCGGCGTAGGAGTAGTGCGCCGCCGGGGCGGCGTAGGAGAGGGGAGCGGAGTAGCTAAGGGCCGGGGCGGTCTTGTAGACCGGGGAGGCGGCGTAGGAGAGGGGAGCGGCGTAGCTGAGGGCGGGGGCGGCCTTGTAGATCTGGGCGGGGGCAGCGGCGTAAGTCACCGCCGGGGCGAGGATCTTGGCGTCGTTGCTGATGCGCGTGTCGTACTTGCGCACGCTGGAGAACGCGGTGTCCACGGCCTTGCTGTAGTGAGAAATGGCGGAGTTTCCGTCCAGGGAGCGGAGGGTGCTCTGGTGGGACGCGCCTACGGCTGGAGCGTGGATGGCCACTGGAGCGGCGGCGGCGTAGGAGTAGTGGGACACGGCTGGAGCCGCGCTGTAGGCCAAGGCTGGGGCGGCTTGGTAGGCCAGAGCCGGGGCTGCGGCGCCGTAGGTCACTGCCGGGGCGGCTCCCAAGAAACCTGCTTTCGCCACGGCGAGGAGGGCACTGAAAGCTACGAGCTGCAAGCAAAGGGAGAGGCCGTTAATCCGGTGAAAGGATCTTTGGCAAATTTTTGGAGGATTTCGATTTTTTGGGGGTTTTGTTTTTAGGGATTGATAGGCTATTTGGAATTTTGGTAGGGATTAGGAGAGGGATGTTTGTAGATGGATTCTGGGTTTTCTAAGTTTCTAAGAATTTGAATTTGCAGTTTTGAATTTTTTTTAGAAATTGGAAGAGAAATCTTTGATGAAGATATTTTTTGAAAATGTCTAGGAATTTTCTGAAATTTAAATTGCAAAATATAATTTGAAATTTTTCCAGAGAGGAGACAAATGTTTCCAGCAGATTTCTAATTTCTCTAAACGAATAAAATAAATAAATAAATAAATAAATTCCTGAGGATTTAAATTAGGGGTTTCAAATTTTTTTAAATATTCACAGAGAAATCTTTGATCAAAATATATTTTCTGAAAATTGCAAGATTCTCGAAAATAGCGAAAAAAAAGCCAATTGGCGAATGAATAAAAAATGGATGATGGAAATACCTTGAACATTTTGGATTGATTTTTGAGTGAGCTGCTCGGGTCTACGTTGAAGGTAGGAATGATGACAATACCCAAAATTGCCGGGTCTTTTATACCAAAATTTGGGCAGCGGGGTAGTGGTAACAAATATCGTTGTGTTGTAACGAAGGATACATTGTAGGGGTATGGGGTATGTACGCGCAAACAGGTCTTGCCCATGGGGAACGCGGATGATTGTTGGATGTTAAAAGTGAAGAAAAAGAAAGGTAAACGAAAACCCCACCTTGGTTGGGTCTAGAACTTTTTCGAAGGTCTGGGTTACCGAATTGGAGCGTTTGGTTAACACGCCCAATCTCTTTATAATAATTGCTTGTAGCCTTTCTTTCCATATGATGCCTTATGCAACTTTTGCCCACAGAATTTAACCACTTGCGTAATTTCTGGTCTACATCGGAGTCACTTTAAGTACAACCACGTCAGACGGATGTAATAGAGAAACCTTTTGGTTTTGGTGGCAGCATATTTTTCATTTTTTTGTTTGTTGTCGAATAAAATTAATGACAATGTTGGTGTTTCCAAAGATTTTTTCGAGATTTTTGAAAATTCCAATTGGGAAAAAGTGATACATGGAGGTAACTTTGCAATTTTGTGAGTGGGTCTTTGGAAAGAAATTCTTGTACTAAATCTAGGGATTTTTTGACTGTGAAAGAATTATACAGAAATTATAGAAAAAATAATGTAGCTGCGTTGTTTATACAAAAGAAATTAAAATTTCTTTACAATAACGAGAAATTTTTGTAGAGAAATTTTGATAAAGACAATATTGCAATTCTGTGGGTGGACCTTTTGAAAAAATTTCTTGTACCAAAACTACGATTTCTTTGGAATTTGGAAGAATTACATGGAAATTTGAGAAAAAAATAATGAAGCAGAAATGTTTATGAATTGTTTTCGCAAAAAAAAAATTCGAAATTCAAGGGAATTTGAAAATGAATACGTCCAATAATTCTTTATCAATTCCATCAAATCACATTTTTTTTTTCATTGAGAAGAGGAATAAATCACAAGGGCGTCCAGTTTTTCTTCCTACGTTTTTTCGTCTTAGAGTTCATGGTTACGATTTTTCAGGATACGAATTTTTTCAATTTATTCTCTATAAAAGTTTTTAAGGAGCACTCGAGGTCACGATCAATTTTAAAATGATGCTTCCTTGCTCGTAAAAACGAGGCATAATAATTTCATTTCCAGGAACTTCACGATACAACTTGATTCATCCTTCTCGAGATTGTTAAATTGCAGAAACACGTTAAACTGCGGTACTCGAAACATAATAATTAAAATTACTATAATATAGTTATTAAAATTACTGTATCTTCTGTGTTTGAGTATTTTTATTTTATACAGTTGAAATTTTCCTTTGTCGAGAAGAATGTTAGTCGAGAAATCATTGCAGGAGCTTTTTTCTTCATTTCTAGGATTTTTCTAAAACTTAATTTCCTATTTCGAATTTTTTCAATGATTGAGAGAGAAATGTTTATAGAAGAATTCTGGTTTCCCTAAATATTTGAGGGTTTCAATTAATTCAATCGAATCTTAGTCGATCCCACCAAACAATAATGTTGGTTCGCACAAAATCTTAAATCTTCTAAATCCTGCTCGATCCTACCGAACCCTATCGAATGTTACTCGATCGTATGGAATCGTATAAAATTCATTTGAATCCTACCAATTCCCACTAAATTTCTGTTCGATCCTACCCAATCGTGTTCTAATTTCTGCCAGACTTTCATAATTATAAAGATAAAGAGTTCGATCCGATTTCATCTGCGATCGAGAATGTAAATGAAGGTACGATCGGTTGCCATCGATCGAATCCACACCTCTGCGAAATTACATAAACATGTCAAAGCGCTATGCAGCCTGTCAGAAATTTGAGACTTTCTATTCGGAAACTCTCGATCCAAAAAGTCGAGCTGAAATTCTTTCACCGATGTGACATCGAGCCTTGAAAATAATACAAGACCGATGTTATATGCAAATCATGATTCCATGTGCGATACATTTTTTTATCCTTCGAAGCCCTCCTCCGGATCCTTAGGTCTTCGATCGACTTCGATCTTCGAAGTCTTGTCTCGTAGATCGAACGGATCTTTAGGTCTTCGATCGACTTCGATCTTCGAAGTCTTGTCTCGTAGATCGAACAGATCATTCGATCTCCGAATAGGCAGTTCCATTAATCTCTTCGTGACAAGCTCCCCACGAACCAAATACACCTATGCTAAAATATGTAAAGTAAAAAAATTTATTACATATCGGTATACGTATTTGTAAAGATATGTCGACATGTATCAAAATTGGTCGATTTAATGTAATTTAAATGACGTTTTATTTGTGTCTAACTAATTATATACTTTCCCATTTATATCAATATGAAGATTTATATTGATATAAATTGGAAATTTATATCAGAAATATTTTCTGTAGAAATTGGCCGAGAAATCCTTGTAGAAATTTATTTTGGTGGAACTTCTAGGGTTTTTCTGGAATTTAATTTGCTATTAGACCTTTTTTTAGAGATTGGGGGAGAAAACGTTGCCCCATTTTTTTGGGAGGAAATTTTTTAGGTTTTTTCTGAAACTTAATTGGCCGTTTGGGTTTCTTTCCAAGATTGACAGAGAAAAGTTTATGGTACCCCTAACTTTTTAGGATTTTTCTGAAATTTAATTTAATTGATAAATCACTTGATAAATTATAAATATTATATATTATACAAAAAATATAATACATTTTCTTCGCATATGATTTTGAAATATAAAACGTATACATCTAAATACAATAGAATATATTTACTAATATTTTGCAGCTTATTTTTTTTTTACGTGGGAGGTTGTAGAAAGCGAAAGGATTTCAATAAAGAATTGGAGACAGATTTGGATCACTTTTACGACCTCCGAGCTGAGCTCCGGTTAAAAATTAATCTTCCGGAAGGGAATTCATGAATTTTAAGTGGAATATGGAGAATGAACGAGGTGTGAAGTGTTATTAGGTGAAATCGAATTTTTTACCGAAGGTCATTTTTCCAAATGTGCTTCGACTGATCCTATTCCTTTCGATTTCAATTCTTAGAAAAAACCGATTGATGCCAACTATTTTATACTAATAATAAATAATGAAATTTTACAAATTTTCGAATTACATTGGGACATTGGAACTTGGATTTGAATCCCTACAAAATCCTAAGCTTTACCAAATACTACCCAATTCTAACAAAAATCCTATTTTATCCAGCTTGTAGGAATTTTCGAAAATAATGGCAAAGCTGAAATGTTTGAGAAAATTAAACTAAAATTTGTTTACAATCATGGAGGATTTTTTAATAGAAATTTTGGTAAAGATAATATTGCAACTCCGAGAATTGGTCTTTATTCAAACCTTCTAGAAATTAAAAAAAAAACATACATTTTCTTTCATACACGGTAGAAATTCCAATTTTTTAAAGAATTTGTTTGGAACTAATATCCAGTGATTATTGATTTTTTGAAAATTTGTGCAGAAACAAATAAAAACATATTCTTTCAATATATATTTATTTGAAACTTTTATAAATTGAAGAAACATATATATTTTCTTCCATACATAGTAGAAGTCCCTCCTTTTTTTGAGAAATTGTTTGAAATTAGAGCCCAGCGATTTTTTGAGAATTTCTTTGAAATTAGAATCCAACGATTTTTTGAGAAATTCTTTGGAACTAGAGTCCAGCGATTTTTTGAGGATTTCTTTGGAACTAAATAACATATACGACATATTCTTTCAATACATATTTACTTGAACCTATTATGTATCGAAAAAATACATATATATTTTCTTCCATACACACTAGAACTCTATTTTTTTTTTGAGAAATTGCTTGAAATTAGAGACTAGCGATTTTTTCAGATTTTCTTTGAAATTAGAATTCAACGATTTTTTGAGAAATTCTTTGGAACTAGAGTGTAGTGATTTTTTGAGGATTTGTTTGGAAATGAATAACATATACATCATATTCATTCAATACATATTTATTTGAGGATTTATAAATAAAAAAAAATATACATTTTCTTCCATACACAGTGTAGAAACCCCCCTGGCTTTTAACCCTTATTTCGAACGCCAAAAATTGAACAATTTTTTGTCATCGGATCGTATTCAACGACAGAAACCCAACACACGAGAATCCAGCGAGAAGGCGATACCTGACGGAGTGGTAAAATTAGCTCTACCCCTCCGTAGGTCGCCTCTTCATCCCTTTTTCCAAAATTCCGAAAATGGTAATCCCCTGCTGGGAAAAAAATGCTATTCTTCTTCATATCTATATATATACACACGCATAAATAACATCAGCCTTTAGGGTTTGGGGAATTACCAAGCGTAGGAGGTACCGAGTCCGGAGAAGGTGGCGTGGGCGACAACGGGGCCCGGAGCGGCTACGGCTGGGGCTCCATAGGCGAGGGTCGGGGCGGCGACAGCCGCTTTAGCGATGACTGGAGCGTGCGCGGCGTAGCCGAGAGCTGGAGCGGCGGCGTAGCTCAGAGCCGGAGCGTGAGCGGCGTAGCTGAGGGTGGCCGGAGCGTGAGCGGCGTAGCTGAGGGTGGCCGGAGCGTGAGCGGCGTAGCCGAGGGTGGCCGGAGCGTGAGCGGCGTAGCCGAGGGTGGCAGGGGCGGCGTAGCTGAGGGTGGAGTAGACTCCCGGGTTGCTCACGCGCACGTCGGATTTCCTCACGCTGGAGAAGGGGGTGTCGATGGTCTTGGAGTAGGTGGACACTTGGGCCAAGTTGCCGGCGCTCCTGAGGATGTTGGACGACTGGGAAGTGATGGCTGCCGGGGCGGCGTAGCTGATGGCCGGGGCCGCGGCGTAGCTGTAGGCCGGAGCGTGAGCGGCGTAGCCGTAGGCCGGAGCGTGAGCGGCGTAGCTGTAGGTCGGAGCGTGAGCGGCGTAGCCGTAGGCCGGAGCTGCTGCGTAGCTCAGAGCCGCGGGTGCTCCCAGGAATCCGGCATTAGCTGCTGCGATAGCGGCGCAGAAGACGATGAACTGTTGGTGGAACGACCCGTAGGGTTTGGAATTAGAATTCAGAGATTTATTTTATTTATTTGTTTATTTTATTGGAGAATTTCTTTGGAATTAGAGTTCTTTGGGGGTTTTGGGGGGGAGTTCGTGTGGAATTAGAGTGTAGGAATTTTTTGAGAATTAAACCCTAGCGATTTTTGGGGAATTTCTTTGAATCAGAAGGAAATTAAAATCGAGTGATTTTTGGAGAATTACTTGGAAATATTAGAGTCTGGGGATTTTTTGACAAATAGCTTGGAACTAGAGTCCAGGGATTTTTTGACAAATAGCTTGGAACTAGAGTCCAGGGATTTTTTTTAGAAATACCTTGGAATTAGTGTCCAGCGATTTTTCTTAGAAATTTCTGAAAATAAGGACTAGTGATTTTTTGAGAAATTGTTTGTGACTGGAATTCAAACGATTTTTTTGAGAAATTCTTTGGAACTGGAATTCAAGCGATTTTTTAGAAACTTCTTTGGAATTAGCATTAAACGATTCTTCTTAGAAACGTCCAGAGGCTTTTTAAGAAATTATTTGGAAGTAGATTCCAGCAATTTTAGGAAAAAATTCTTTGCAAAATAAGCCGAGCGATTTCTGAAAATTTTTTGGAATTAGGATTCAGCGATTTTCCTTATGATTAGAAAATCTTTGGAACCAGTTTCACCGATCTTTTTTAGAAATCGTTTAAAAATACAGTCCATCGATTTTTTTTTCTCAAAAATTATTCGAATTCAGACTCGACCGATTCTCCCAAAAATCGTCCACTGGACTTATTAAACTTTTCAGCAACTTTTGGAGAGATTCTTGATTTGCCTTTTTTTCTCTCTCTAAGAAAAAAATTGCAGAAAAAAACAGCAAAGCTTTAGAACAGAAAAATTTCTATATCAAGGAAATTTCAAGAGAATGCTGGGGTACCACATTGAAGGCATTGAAATCTCCAGGAAAAATGACAGAATTTCACAAAATATCCAATTTTCTAGGCAATTTTTTGCGAATTTCCAAAAATCGAATCGAGATAGGACAATTTCCAAGTGCAAAGGCGCAAACTTACCTTAGCGGCCATTGTGTCTGGATCGAAGGGGGTTGAAATCCTTTGAAATTATCCCACTGTGTAGTAGAAGATGTGGTGGAAGAATGATACCTTGAACGTCCAGGGTACGGGATTTTATAGCCAAAAATTCTAAGGTAAAAAAGAAAGAGTACAAAAAAAAAACTGAAAAGAAGGAGAACGTATACTCGATATTCTCTTGGCCCTGTTTTTGACCATTCCCACCACTTTCATTATTTTCTGGGTACGTAATATCGCCTCCGAAGACATATTCCATGCCGTAAGTCCACTCTATCATTCTGGAGCTCTATATCCCCGCCTTTTTTTTTTATTTCTTAATATTAAGTAAGCAGCTTACCACGTTGTTGTAACAAACAGTCCGGTTTTCGACAAATTTCGTTCCTTCTTTTTTCCACCTTCGTGGCAGTTAATGTTGGCTCTCCTTTGCTTTTCTCGAGTGACTCTCGGGATTGGTCTAAATTTTAACGAGTTTATTGTCATGCCCCAGCATATGGGTGCTCCACCTTGAACGAAAATTGATATGTTGCATAATCCTTCAAAGGGTCTCCCTCTCTCTCCCTCTTTCTGTAACAAACAATTTCATGGGAGTTATATCATTTTTTATTTCAATTTATTGAAAGCGACTTTCCAGTTCGTGGCGAATTCAAGGAAATTGATTTTTTAGTGGAAAACAAAAAGGTTTTAAAGAATTTTGGAAATTGGCTTGTAATCTTTTAATGATTTTTCCAACTTTTGGGAAATTGGGGAACAAGGGACTCATTTTTGTCTGAGATAATTTGAGGACTTTAATGAAAATTTAGGGTTTTCTTGTATTTCCAATTATTTTTTTTTTTTATTGTTAGATAATATGCCATGGAACCCATGGGGGTTTAAAAATGAAAGGAAATTCTAAGAATACAAATAATTCATGATTGAAATTTGATTGATTCGTGATTTTTAAGGCGTTCAAGAGAAAATAGGATTTTAGAAGAGAGCGGTTGAAAAGAAAATAATTTAATAGAATAATTGGTAAAGTATTTTTTTTTTTTCATCAGGACACTTGTTGTCGAAAAAAAATATTCTTTGACTTTTCAAAAAAATTGGGAAAATTAAAAATTTCAAAACCTTCAACTTTCTGTGTTGCGGAGAATTTGACTTGTTAAAAAGGAGGGTAAATTATGACTCACTCGTTTTTTAATTCTTCAGAAGAATTTTAAATTTCTTTTAAATAGAAAAATAAGAAACGATAGACTTGCATTTTTGAGAGTGACACGAGGATATTGCAGATGCATCAAATTTTGCAGAATTCGAATGCCAAGTGTCACAAATTTTTCTTTCTGGAATTTAGAACCATCAATTTTGAAATATAAAATCGTTTTTAAATTCCTCGAGTTTAATCGGGAACCCCATTTTTTTTGGAAATTCCCTAAAACTGGGAAAAATCAGCAATCTCAAAATTTCTTTAAATCATTTCAACCTATTCATTCGGTGGTCAAAAAATTCCACTTATTTTTATTTAGCCCAAGCGAGGATAAAAGGGTCGAATTGGTGACACAAAATATAATTAAAAGTAATTAAGAAAGTAAAATAATTGTATATAAATATTTATATAATTCAGTCAATCTCGAAACGAACGAATTATATAATTTCGACACCGTGTCGCTGCTGAATTTCTAAGCAGATGGAATTTAAATAAAAGTTTGATCCGCTGTCATATAATAATGCGATTTGGAATAACCGCGAAAGGCTCACACACACACACATACAATATTTTTTTGTATACAGATTTGTAAAGTGATGGTCAGCCTTCAGGGTGTGGTCAAGTGTTATCCTATATCGGGGTCCATTTATACCATACAAGTACATATTTTATGTGGGTCATACACAGAGCATATATTCTTTTATAAAACCTAAAATAAGAGAGCACAAGGCCAGGAAATTTTACACTCTCTGTAATACAGTAATCTGAAATTAATACTATTCTTGAAAAGAAGAATCTTGAGTTTAAAAGAAACAGGATGAATTGTGTAAGATTAAGAAATCTTGTACACCCCGTAATTTTAATTGGAAAATTAAAATTAATATTATTATTATTAAAAATAATATACTTCTAACAGTTTTTCCATACTTTTCCAAGAAGTTGATAAAAATAGTAGTATTGGCTTAAAAAAAATTTCATCCAATCACATAGAAACTGAATCTTTGGTAATTTCTATAAAAATGTTCGAATTTGCTTTTTAAAAAATTCTCCTTGAATTTTTTTTAGAGCTGCAATAATAAAAAAAAACACATTTTTTAAAAATTATTGCATTTGCTGTAGAAAAGAATTATTGTTTGATTTTCCTTAAAATTGCAGAAAATGACAATTTAAACCCCAAATTTTCTGAACTCTAAGGAATTTGTTTTGGTCAAAAAGAAGTAAACCTTCACTGCTGACGTTTTAACGTTGAAAAATAAAAATTTACTTCAATTAAGAAATTGTCAATAAATTCCCTAAAAATTGGAAAAATCTGCAATCTCAAAATGTCTTTGATTTGAATTATAAATTTGATAACCATGAAAAAAATGAATTACTAAAGCTATTTGAGAATTTCTCAAACTTTCAAAAGTAGTCAAAGAAAAAAATTGACTGAATTGGATTTTTTCCAATTCCAATTTCCAATTTTTTTTACATAAGGCATCAAAATACAGAAAATTCCTATAAAACTTAAGAGGTGTCTTTTCCAATAAAGGTTCCTCTAAAAACCAATTGTCAACGAATTCCCTAAAAATTAGAAAAATTAACAACATTAAAATTCCTTAAAATTTACTGCTCTAAAAAATTAATGTAAAAAAAATAAAGAGAAAAATTTGGAGACTTTTTTGAAAGGAGAAAAATAATTTTCTGATATTTCTCGAAAATTTTGAAAGTTACATAGTAAAAATGAAATCTAATAAATTCTAACACTGGCAACCATAAAAATTATACTCCTGAACCTATTTTAGGACTTTTCAAACTTTCAAAAATGCTGAAAAAATATAATTGGCTGAATTTTATATTTTCTAATTGCTATTTTTTTTATATAAAAACTCAAAATACAGAAAAATCTTATAAAATCTCATAAACGTTCCATACAATTTGATATTCATAGTGTGGAAAAGGGTAAAAGTGTCTCATCTAACTCGGATCCGAGCGTTAAACGGTTTCGATGCAAATAAAAAAAAAAGAAAGAAATTGTCGGCTCGTTTCAAGGGTTTGTTCCCAATCAGCGAAAGGAGGTGATAGCAAGTGACAATGACGCAATTATTACGACACATTTCATACATACACAATTTTCTGATTTTTCCTTTCCAACTTTCCTGCAATCTGTCGCACTTCTTTGTCAACGAATCTTTGCATTTTGACTTTCAGCGAATTTCTCACTTTGCCAACCCACATTTTGCGGCCAGATTTTGACTTTTTCCTTCAAAACTTTGGGTGCGATTCCTTTTTTTTTCTTCCCCAAAGGGCAGATTCCAAAAAAAAAAACAGTCAGCGGGCCACTAAAACTTCACTTTTGGCTGCAGCACACAAAAGAAATTGACGCAATCGACGGTTTCACAGGTAAAATGTGCATTTTCGGAATGTATCTCCTTGCACATATGTCTATCCGCGTTCTATTAATACTGCAAGTAGGTCTTTGACACATATACGCATGTATAGTAATGGTAACTTTATAATATATCTCGTGGAAAAAATAAAAAGGCTCGCTTGCAACTTGAGACAAGCTTGCATCAGACAATTGCCACCGTATATCCCATTAGTGTAGAGGCGGTAATTCCTATATTGCACTTCTACTACTGAACCGACAAATGGTGTTTCCACGGAACTTTTATGCAATTCACGTCAGAATTCAAGTTGACGTGTCAAAAGGTCACTTTTTGGCCCTGAACACCACCATGGATTTCGGGTTCCAAACCCAAGAGTTTCCGTCAAAGGTCTTGGAATTTCTGTGAAGTGTCTCACGTTTTTTCAGAATTTTAGGAAAACAATTCCCTAAAGAAAAATTGATTATCTAAATATTTAAAAAAAAAATGAAATTTCAATTCCTGGATTTCATTTTTCTCAATAAAATTGAGAAATGTCAAAAAAATGGAATTTTTCCAATATTTTCCATTTTGTTGAAGAACCAAAGGAAATTTCTTCTCGTTACGGATTTCCTTTTCTCAAATTTTGGGAAATATAATACAAATTTTCGAGAAACTTCAGAAACGTTTTTTTTTCAATTGTAGGAAAATAATGTCTCAATGAAAAATTATTGTCCTCATTTCAAAAAAGTCTCCAAATTTTTCTCTTTATTTTTTTAAATAAAGAATCTCCAAAAAAAATCCGCGAATTGGTAGAAACTCAGTTTGTAGGCAAAATATTAATTATTTTTAATTACACACCCAGCATTGACTCCAGTGCTACTGAATTTGCCCGGTATTGGGTAAATATTATTTAGATGTCTTTACTTGGGTCCTAAAAATCTGGAATCCTTCTTCCCACGTTTTCTTTCTGTTCTTTTCTCTCATCCTATTTTTCCTCCTCAGAAAAACTAATTAATCGAGTCCACCCTCGTTTCCATCCCACCCGTTTCTTCATTGCAGTATTTTACTCATCCCTGTAACATTGATTACTTGCATACATCAATACCTTGATGAAAAAAAAAAAAAATCTCATTTTATGCAATCGCTTAGAAATTTCTGGTATCAATCTAACCCTGATGTTAATTGTCCAACGAGAACCACTATTTTATAATAATTAATTTACAGCAATTAATTGTATCTTTGGTTCCATTGTTAAATATTATTGAGGCCATAATTTACTTTCAATCCCAATGTGACAGTAATTATTATTATTATTATTTATTATTATTATTCCTATTAATAATAATAATAATATTATTATTATTATTATTATTATTATTATTATTATCATTATAATTAGTAGTAGTAGTAGTAGTAGTAGTAGTAGTAGTAGTAGTGGTAATATTGTTATAATCATTAATTATATTGATGAAACGGTAATTACCATGATGAATGCTCTCATTAATGCTACGGAGACTAAAAATGATTTGATTATTATTAATTAACATTTCTAAGGGTTAGTCACATCAAGAATAGTGTTCACTTGCAAACATATTTCATCAAAAGAGGAGACATCAACGCCATTTCTACCGCGTTAATTATTACACGTAATGAAAAATCCAAAATCAAAAATGTAGAATTATAATTGAAACAGATTTTTCATAATTAACGCCTAATTTTTTTACAGACGCACAATTGCTCCACTACGTTTTCTGGACTTGAAAAAAATTAAATCAAACCTCGAAAATAATTCGAAATTCAAATTCCAAAAGGTGTCTTTTCACACCTTTGGTAGAAATAGTGTTAATAACACTGGTAGTTGATAGTAGTAATTAATTAATATTGCCTCATTAATAATAATAATAATAGCTAATCACGATATTGTCGATTACCATTAACGCTAATCAATTGTTACTATAAATCTGTTATTATTTATTTCGCAGTGAACGATTCTCCTGCTGTTACTATAGGCAGCAAGAGATTGCAGCCTTAACGAACAAGAAATTATTCTAATTGATCCTTTGTTCCTTAACGTATTGATAGAAAAAAAGCAAATTTATAAAATTAACTACCGTGAAATTAGTAATTAGTAATGTAAGTTGTGATGAAAATTGATTTTTTCTCAAGTAAGAAATTTTTTCAATAGTTGTAATTGTACAAATTGCATGGATATTAATTGTAATAGTATTTTTATGGCTTTGGATCCCAATCCAAACATATTGATAAAAAAAAAGCAAATTGATAAAATTAACTACCGTGAGAATAGTAATTAATAATATAACTTGTGGTGAAAATTGCCTTTTTGTCAAGTAAGAAATTTTTCCAATAGTTGTAATTGTACAAATTGCATGGATATTAATTGTAATACTATTTTTATGGCTTTGGATCCCAATCCAAATTTATTGATAAAAAAAAAAGCAAATTGATAAAATTAACTACCGTGAAAATAATAATTGATAATATAACTTGTGGTGAAAATTGCCTTTTTGTCAAGTAACAAATTTGACAATATTTGTAATTGTACAAATTGCATGCACTTTAATAGTAACACCATTTTTTTTGCTTGTTTATTATGCCCTGGAGTCCATGGGGCAATTTTTATGCTTTTGGATCCCAATCCAAATTGAATATGAAATTTGAAAAATTGTAATTTACATGAAAAACAGATACAACGAATTGAAATTCAAATAACCAATTTCAAAATTCAAAAGAACTTTGGGAAAATTGGTTTCCTTCGTTTCATTTTAATTCACATTTTGGCGTTGAAAATTTCCAAGATTTTTGTTATTTAAAATTACTACCAACAATATTATTACCATTGCGTCGATTATCAGTATAGTTGTCGTTGCACACCTGGCCCAGTGGTATTTTCGCCAATGATAAGAGCACCTGCTGTTACCTGGTGGAGTTTTCCTTTGTTCCCTTTGTCCGTATCCGCAAACTTGCCTGCCATCGTTTTTCCGCACCTGGAATAATCAGTAGCGAGGTTTATGCGTCTATTAGTATTATTTACAAATAGTATGTTAATACCGGCAGGAAAAATAGAGTGAGAAGTGTAGATGATGCAACATGAGCTACTGTGAACAAGAATCAACCCCCGCCGTCGTTATATTTCATTTCAATAGATACGTGATATTCATTGCGAGATTTTTTCGGGAAAAAAATGCACCGGAGTGCATTGAACAGGTTTCCTAGGGCTTACGTGTGTATAAATAGGCTCGTAGATTTACTAGATGCATTCAATAGCTTGTTCAACTCTAAAGAACAAACAACTCCTCCAACAACAATCATGTTCAAGGTACGTTGAGTTCGTAGAAAAATAAGCTTTCAGTGGAAAATGTATATTTCTATTTTCCATGCAGTGGAAAAGTATCGCTTTGAATTTTTTTTATATCCTAGAGAAGTTTGTCTTTTGATGGATTCTGTAAAACTGCAAAGAACAGATGAGTTTCAAGATAAATTTCGAATTTTGCCATATTTTGTTCCCTGAGATTTCCCATAAAAGAAAATAATTCTAGTAATTTTTTGTACACGAGAGGGAATATTGTAACATTGTTTATTTGTAAAATTAGAAAATAATAATGAATTTTAATGGATTTTGTTGAATTGTTGTGGTGAAAATTTACTTTTTTGTCGAGTAACAAATTTTATAATAGTTGTAATTGTATAAATTCTATGGACATTAATTGTAATATTATTTTTATTGTTTTGGATCCGAATCTAAAGGAAAAAATTGAAATTTGTATGAAAAATAGATACAACAAATTGATATTCAAATAACCAATTCAAAATTTAGAAGAACTTTGGGGAAATTGGTTTCTTTCGTTGAATTTTAATTTATATTTTGGTGTTTATGAATTTCAGAGTTTTTTGTTGATTAAAATTTGTACTATGTCCTCATAACAAATATTCAGTTTATTTCAAATCCAATTTCTATTAATTATTGCAAAGTCTTTATTAGACACAAAACACTTTGAATTGCATAGAAGAAAATATTTACATTTTTCCTGTAATTTTCTGTAATATTGACTTGTAATTATAATGTATAGATTTCCATCGAATAAGAAAATACTGAAAATCAGGAGAATTCAAAATGCTGTGAAATTGTTGTGACATTTGTAACAAGCTATAGAGTTGCTATAAAATCTTTAACAAAATTCTAGACTCTATCACAAAATTCTGAAATTGCTATGAAATCTGTAAAATCAGGAGGATTCAAAATCAATTTTCAATCAAAATCCTGTGAAACTGCTACAACATTTGCATAAATCTATAAAGTTGCTGTAAAATTGTTAGAAACAGGATTTCACCAAAAAACCTGTGAAATTATTTTAAAATCTATAAAATCAGGATGGTCTCTATTAAAAAAACTGTGAAATTGCCGTAGAATCTATAAAATCAGAATCTTATGGAAAAATTATGAAATTGCTGAAAAAATCTATAAATTCTGAATTTTATAAAAAAGCTATGAAATTGCTGTAAAATTCATAAAATCCGGAATTTCTCAAAAAAACTGTAAAAGTGTCCTAAAATCTATAAAATCAAGAATCCATAAAAAAACTGAAATTGCTGAAAAAATCTATAAATTCTGAATCTCATGGAAAAACTATGAAGTTGCTTTCCAATCTATAAATTCTAAAAAAAAAAATGTGAAATTTCCATAAAATCTCTAAATTCTGGATTTCGTGGAAAAACTATGAAATTGTTGTGAAATCTATAAAATCAGGACTCTCTCAAAAAAAAAAAACTCTAAAAGTGTCCTAAAGTCTATAAAATCAAGCATCCATCAAAAAACTGAAATTGCCATACAATCTATTTTCCCCAAAAACTGTGAAATTGCCATAGAACCAGTAAACTCTCAAATTGCTCTAGACTCAATCTTGCAAAATTGTGATCGGCAAGGGTGGGTCGATGAAATTCTCCTAATTTCATGTTGTTTTTTCATTTTTTCTTATTTTTCTCCAGGTCATCGTACTTTTGGGTTGCCTTTTGGCAGTAGCTCAAGCCGGAGTGATCGGTGGTGGACTTTTGACAGCAGTCCCATCCGCTGTTGCTGTCGGACCAGCAATTGCAACTTCTAATATTATTAGGGGTATCGGTAACTTGCCTTCTGTTTCAGCTGACGCTAATGCCATTGATACTGCCTTCAGCAGTGTAAGAAATGCGGACGTGCGAATTACAAATCCTGGAATTTTGACTCTCAGTAGTCAACCTGCACTTGCAGTCTCAAACGCTGCTCTTGCAGGTAGAATTAAGTACAATTCAAACTACGCTTCTATGTATTAGAGCCAAAGCGAGTCGACAATTTAGTGTCTCTCCCGTGTAATTTAGTCCATTTGTCCGGTTTTAACATTTGTCCAATTAATTTTAACATAGAATTTTTACAAGCGACATCTCGCAAAAGTAAAGTAATTCTACAATTGAAGGAAACGATTTGAATGATCTGGTAGATTTAGTAGCGATTTTTACTTTTAGTTTCTCTTTGGCCACAAGAAAATGGACTTTGCGCACTCAGGCTTTTCCTGTCGTTAGATGCTTAGAATGTCTCTGTTTGGTTTCAAAAAATATCTCATATTTTTTTTTTTCTAGAAGCGCTCGAGCTCACATTTGTTTCCGCAACTTTTAGCGAAGAAGTTTCTTCATCCATAAGCTTCGTATAGACAAAAATCGTGGAAATTAGTTTGAATTTAGTTCTTCGTCATAGTCTGCCGCATGTTCTTTACTCTGCTTTAACGCAATTCCAAGCTTCCACAATTGCTCTTTACCCCCTTTTTTCCACTATTTTTTTACAACAACGTTTTCCTCCACACTCACATTTTTTCCCCTTTTTTAACTGAATCCGTACAGTGAATTTAATTATTAATTGTGATTTTTAAACAAATTAATCATGTCTGTCATCTTTCCGAATTTTAGGAAATCAAAGAGAAAGCGACTTTGTCATTCAATTTCAATTTTAGAAATTTCAAATGGACTTGATGCTTCAGGTTTGCTTGAATTCTAAGACAATTTGAAATTTGAACGAACGAAAATTGAATTATTGAAATTTTGAGTCGCTAGAATCTGAATTTTATTTATTCAATTTCAAAATTCTAATTAATAATTTGAATCTGCAATTAATTAACTTTGCAATTTTTTTAGAGAACCTGAAATCCCACATCTCTCTATTTTTTTCAAACCATAGAATCTCTAAATTAAATGCTACAAAAATTCTGAACTTCATTAAAGATTTATCTCAAGTGACAAAGTTGAAACCTTAATTTTTACAATTTTTTCAAATTTTGTACTAATTCAATCCCGCATTTTGTTATTCCACGTATCAGAATTTATACAAAACTTATACTTTTTCACCCTCATTATTTTATAAATATACAAAATTTACAAATGTTTCCCACAAAAAATACTAAAACCTCAATTTTTGTATCCAACAATTGCAATCCTTTTTTCTCTCCCTCATTATTATTTTGTCCCCATATTCTACTCTTCCAAAATAAGGAGTTGCCTGGAAAATCTCCAGTTCCAAATTCTCCAAAATCTCCAATACTTATCAAATTTCGCTATTTCTTAAAAAAAGCTGCTTAATTGCAATCCTTTTTTCTCTCCCTCATTATTATTTTGTCTCCATATTCTACTCTTCTAAAATAAGCAATTACCTGGAAAATCTCCAGTTCCAAACTCTCCAAAATCTCCAAACTTACAAATTTCGCTATTTCTTTAAAAAAAAGCTGCTTAATTGGATGCGGTAAATGGAAAATAAAATGTTCCTTTTAAAAGAGGTAACTCATGAGTGAGAAGAGGAAAGCAATTAACGGTTTTGATTCTTTTACAAAATAGGTCCAATTGGAATCGCATCTCCAGGTTTGACTACCGCTGCTATTGCTACCCCAGCATTAGCCGCTGGAATCGCTGGCCCTGGTATCGTTGGTGTCAACGGATTGGGTCTCAATGGTTTGGGTCTTAATGGATTAGCTCTTGGAGGTCTTGGAGGTCTTGGCGGTGTCAAAGTTCTTGGTTAAACGCGCGACAATTGAAAAAATCCATCGAAATGAGGAACAGAGGTCAACAAAAGAGGATAGAATGATAATTAGAGCTACTATTCAATTTCCCCTTTTATCATCAAAATTGCACATGTCACAGAATTCAAGAATTTTCATTTTAAATTAATTAATACAATAAACGCTGATACTCTAAAAAATGTGTGTCTATTATTTCTAATGTCTAAGAATGGTGGGAATGGAATATATTTTTTTAAATATTAAGTAATATTAGTTTAGGGGATCAATCAATGAAATTTGGGAAAGTCAGTTACTGGTATTTGCTTTGAAATTGGATTCTTCGTTAAATTAATTCAATTGCCAAAATTTGCAACATCAAATATAAGAAAACTGGGTGAAAAATACGAAACATTCAAAATTTAAATTTAAATGGGATTTCCAATTATAGAAAATATTATGAAATTTATATAAAATAATATATAAAATAATAATTATATTTTTTAAATATTTTTTCAAACTAAATTGTTTGAGTGCTCGAATATTCCAATATTCTGTAATACTAAAATATCTTTAGGAAATTAATGAATCAAATCTGAAAAATTTACTTATTCTAATTTAGTTGAAAATTAGACATGTAATACTTTCAATTGGAAAATATTAAAATTGAAATTTCGAACTGGATTTGAATCTCGCGATTGCGAGAATAAAACGAGATATCGAAACTGTTTCGACTCTAGTGGTAGTAGTAGTAGTCGTAGTAGTAGTAGTAGTAGTAGTAATAATAATAATAATAATAATAATAATAATTTGAATATTAATGTATTTCAATTGTCAAAATTTGCAAAAAGAAATTAAGTAAAATGGTTTAAAAATATGAAACATTCGAAATTTCAAATTTTATCATGAGAAAACTTCAAAATTTCGAAACTAAATTTGAATTTATACAAAAATGGGATTTTCTAGAGATTGCATTTTCAAGTAAAAGAATTGGAATACGAATTCTGCATATTTTTCTACAAGAACATATGATAATTTTTAGTTTTTCCCTACCAAATTGGATCTTATCGTCATTTCGCAACTGCTTTTCGTGATTAGAGTTCAAAGATCCAAGGAATGATGGCGGAGAATCGCAATGTCGAATGATATCGAAATTGATATACATTTTTTTTCAGCAATTTCTTGGCGTCAGATTATTTTGCTTATTGATTTACCTTTTCTTTCCAATAACATCCCAAATTATAAAATAGGATTAAGAAAATTTCCCCAAACATAGAAAATTCGCAAAAACTGAACTACACAAAAGGAATTTAAATGTATACATATATACCCAATATTCAAATCCTTGGGTCTGAAGTTGGCAACGTTTCAATCTCGGATCTAAGTCCGATTGGTTTTGAAATATCAAAGTAAAACATAAATTCCATTCTTTTTCTCGAAGAATATACGGTTTTCGGTACTTTTTCTCTCTGGAATTCGATTTTTCCCATAATTTCTCTACTTTCTTCCTATTTTAATGTCCTAAAATCGAAAAAATAATGGCGGCGCGCTTCCTTCCATCCTTATCTTTCACCATCTTCTTTTCCTCTTTATCTTCGGAACCAGCTTCACTCTCAATCGATACCTTTCGTAAAATTCCATTCTCATAACCTGAAAAAACAATTATACAATTCCTCGGGGTTCGCAGTCGCACATGTTTCCTTGAGATAATCGCATTAGCGCAACAGCGACTAGCCGTGAGTAAGCAACCCTTTCCCATTTTATTTATTGACCTAAGGAGCAACAATTAAACTCAACCTAACCTGCAACTCTTGTCAAAAAAATCACTCCGTTATTTATTTCCATAGGAGAGCCCGTAATAGCAAATTCATGCCGTTTCTCGATCCTAACATTAGCCGCAACTCCCATTCCTTCAACTGGTGCAATTAATTTCATTCATTCAATTCATGCAATTCATGTAACACATGCAATTTATTCAATCTAGTCGATTCTTTGAGTAAATTGGGTTTCTTTTAAAAACATTCTGGTGTTTATTGAGAGGAAGGATGATTTATCTGTTATTTGGAAGGATTTTTGATTCTTTTATATATAATCTGGGGAGAATTGTTGCAATTTTTGAATTAAAAAAAGTATTAAAAATAGCAACTATTTACTTACGAAAATTACAACTCTGAACATTCAATTATGTCGAAACTGCAATTATCTGTAAGCGAATGCGAGAATTGGAAGAAATTTTTTAATTTTCCTAGGTTTCGGTAGAATATAGTAATTATTTTGTTTTTGTCGATAACACACGAGTTATAGATTCTCATTATTATTTGTATTTTAATGTTGTTTTATTTACAACTTTTAATAACAATCTATAATATTATCATAGCAATAACGATATTATTATCATTATCATTATTATTATTATTATTACTATTATTATTATTATTATTATTATTATTATTATTACTACTATTATTATTATTACTATTACTATCATTTTTCTAGTTAATCATACCTTTAATTTCAGGATCGTTACATTCACATACGTCGACACGTAACGGAGCCTGGAATGGATAATGAATGAATTCTCTTACACTAGTTTTTGTAAGGATCGCATAGGCGCGTACATCAGCTGATGAAAGAATGATCACTAAGTTGCGATACTCAAAATGGTAGTTTATCATCCACCGGATAACGGAACATAATTGATGCAATTTATCGGAGATTAATTTTCAATGAGAATTTCGAGAGACTTCTTTTAGTTTATAAAATAAACAAGAGGATACAAGATGTATTCTTTATACGTAACTCGGAACGTTCTGTCGAGACGATTGAATTCGAACTCGACGTATACGTCTTCCCCTATGTATATATCGGTTTTTGCGAGAAACGCCCAATGCAGGAAAACGAAGAAATTGCAGAAATTTAGTAAACAATTCAGCCTGTGGTTTCAAGAACAGAGCATTCAGATCATACGAGCCTGTACTCGTCAGTTCGAGTTCATCGCTGCGCAAAGGGTTAGACGTAGCGTGCAAATCTTCCAGTTGTATTCGAAAATTTGGGACGAAGTCGCCCTGAAGGAGTTCATGAGGTCTTGGAGGCAGAGGATCGTTCGTAATAGTAGACAATTTCTAGTTAGCGCTGTTGGAGTTACTATGTATAATTGGGATCAAGAAAGGATATCGAATCAAGAAATACAGAGGTAAGCCGCGAAATGCCAGGATCGACTTGGAACGAGTTAGATCGATCGACTTAAAATTCATTTATTCCTTCTCCGACTAAATAAAATGATTTTTTACAGTTACAGCAAAGAAATAGAGAACATATATAAATTAAGGGATGCCACAGTAGTTTGCGCCAAATGCCACTTGAGACTAGTCTTCGATGTTGCGCAACCCGGAGTCAAGTATTGCGAATGTAACGGAAGTGTCGCTGTTACTGATTTATCATCCAATACCGACACCGGTAAGTGTACTTCCTCTCGCCATTGCGAAATTGCAGACCAATTTTAGGAAGAAAGGCAGATTAGCTCCAGGAAATAAATACGACCACCAGGATTTTCATTTAATTTATGCGAATAATCTTTAAAAGTAAATAGTGGAACTTTTGTCAGAGAATAAATGAAAAATTCAAGTATTTGTCCCCAAAATCGATTTAAAACATTGTGAATGTTTTCGAAATTTACAAAATCTGTTATTTTTTTATGGTATTTCACCTTCGATCAGTCATCGACGTAAAATTTCAGGAGAAATCGATGTGCATTGGCAACCTTTCATCGAAAGGCAAGACATGCTAATTTGGAGGAGACAGGAACCCAATTTCGGTGGATTGTATGCCTACAAAGTTTACGGTTCATTTCCTGATGTTACTGCCAAAGATTTCTTGAAAGTTCAAATAGATGTAGATTATCGGAAGGAATGGGATCCGACCGCTTCGGAGTTGGTAGTTATCGACAGCGATCCCGAGACGGAGTCAACCAATGAACACAGTACGGATATTATTTATTGGGAAATGATCTGGCCGGTATGTGAAATCTTCTTAATCTTTCATTAAAAAAGAGAAAATTTGACGTCATTCCAAACTTTGAGAATTTTTTAAAAGTAAACTAGTACTTAAATTTATTTATAATAAAGTAAAACTGTGAAATGTCTATTCATTTTAGAGTTTATTCGCAAACAGGGGATACGTTTACCAACGAAGATGGACGCTGGATAAGGAAAATGGGGTGATAGTCATCGTCAGTAGGGTCACTGACCATCCCAACGCTCCAAAACGACCCGGAACTTTTCGGTAAATTCGATTTCGACTGATTATCAAAAAATCTCAAATGGAACTATTTTTCAAAAGCGAATAGTTTGGTCGTTTCCAGCACCTTTGTTAAAAACTAACCCAAGATAACTTTTTCCAGCGTTACTACCTACTGGTCCTATATGGTGATAAAACCATATCAAGAATTCGACAAGCCTGGGATTGAATTTGGATTAACTTATTTCGACGATCCCGGAGTGAACGTACCTTCCGCAGTTACCGCCTGGGTCGCTATGAGAGGTATTTATCAATCTTTTTGAAAAAAAAAAAAGTTTCTTCTTTTTCTATTATTTCTCTCTTTCTCGGAATTAGCAAATTTTTATTGACTTCTTGACTAACTTTTTTTAGAGGAAATTGACAATTTTTATAAAATCCAAAATAAAATGGTATAATCAAGAAACTAAATTTCTGCATAAAAGAATTCTTCGAAGGAATGTCTGGAAATTTTAGTTGGACATTTTCGAATTTTGGTTATTTCTTTTCGCATTTAGGTTTGCCAGATTTCTTGTGTCGAATGAGAGAGGCTTCGAAAGATTACCACAAATTGAAAGCTACGCAGGAGACGATAGAGAAATTAGACACCGAGTGTGGCGAACAAGGAAAGGAGCAGGAAAAAAAAGAGGAAATGTCGAAATTCAATTTGGAGGAAACATCGGAGAGAGAAGAGAAAACGTCGATTTTACTGAAAGAAATTAAGAGTACCGAGAATGTCAAAGATAAGGGCGACAAAGTTGATGAATCTCAGAGAATCGATGAAACCGATAGTTCAAACTTACCCGAAGAGCCCGAACGTCATGGGTTCCTGTATTATTTCTTATTTACGCGACTCTTCGCATGACACGTGATGGAGATTTCGTGATTGTTATAATTTAGAGATCAAATTGAGGTATGAATTTAAGTAATAAATGTACAGTCGTCGTATTCGCACGAGAATGTTGTATACATTCTTTTCATTTTTTTTCTTTGAAGTATCAAAGGTTTTCGATTTCTCATAAGAATTCGATGTTTGTATGTGTGTATTTTTGAAACTTCGAACGTCTTCGCTTCGAACGAATTTTTTTTTAGTAATTAGTAGCTCAACAAATTTTATCGATACCAAAATCTAGGTTTTTCTTTCAATCGAAGCGAAGAAAACCTGGAATTTTGGTATCGATTAACCTTTTTATATATTTTTCTGCAGTTTTAATTTTCGATGTGAAACAAACAGATTTTATACAGTAAGATCCATCTTGCAACAAATCTCATAATTACTATAAGGTAAATCATGTTGAAAACTGAGAAAATTTGCATTGCAGTGAAATTACTTTCCAATTTTTTAATGAATTGCTGGAGAATGTTCGAAGTTTGAAAAATGTAACTGGTTTTCTACAGTGCGTCTGAAAATGATTACAAATGTCACTATGTAGAGGATAAATAGAAGTATTTTGCAAATCTAAAACTGTATCAGTTGTACATATATAAAAAAAATATAGTTGGAAATTCATTCTAATTTGCTGTTCTAATTTTTCAACATTTTTTTTCTCTAATTTTTTTAATAGTTTAATACACTTTTTTTTAGTTTTTTGCAGGAAGCGAAATTATATTTCTATTTAAGAATCCGGGCTGAATTTCAATAATGTGAAATTTCGAAGTCTAAGCTTTAAAAAAAATTATAACTACAAAAATTATTATCAATTCAATTTTTTAGGAAATAAAAATATAGATACTGACTTTCACTTGAAATCAGCAATTTTTGACTTCTGTAAAACTATGATTAGATTTTTAACCAATGCTGAAATTCTATTTAAAAGTAGGATCTGAATAGAAAGTTTATCAAATTTGGGGAGTTGAGCAATAAACATGGCAATTGTTTCTGTAAAAAAAAACATTAGCAATTTTTTATTCATAAAAAATCTATAAATTCTGGCTTTTCTCTCATATACATTTCATTAATAAAATTAAAATAAAATTACCCGCACCCAAAACGGCAATGATTACTTTTGCAAGCAAGCATTATTATCCATGGAAAGACCAGGATCGATAAAATTCTGATCATGGAATACCGTTTCAGGAATTAGAGACAATAATTCGTCGGTTTCATTATCAAAATGAAAAACAACTTCTTCGGGTAATGTTTTTGGCAGCGATTTAAAGCCCGCGCAATCTTCATCGTGGCATTTCTGATAAAAAACTTTCGCTTTTAAATCGACAACTATATAAATATTATTGCTTTTATGAGGCCTGCCAATATTTTCGCAATATCTGTGCGGAAAAAGAAATTCAATACTTGATTAATATATTTCAACTGTGATTTAAATCAGAGTCGGAAAAAAATGATATTTATTATTAATGATTTATTTTCAACAAAAACTTACCGGTTTCCAAAAATTTCGTAAATAATGGTTCGAGTGTTTTCGAACTGTTTACAGGCACGGACTTTGCCCGGCTCGATGTAATTCTTGATATATTCGTCGAGTTCAGGGTACTGAGATTTAAACAAACTTCTGTCTTGAGAAATATAAGTGGACTCGTGCATGTCATTGTTGTAAGTTTTGACTCTAGCGACATCATCGTCGCCGAATTCCAATAAAATCAGATTATCTCGATTCGGAAAGTACGAGACTAAAGAATCTAAAAAGATATCGAGCTCGTGGTTCTTTTCTTTATATAAAACAGAACTCAAACGCTGGCGATTTCCAGGGACATATTTACACTCGGAAGAGACATTCAGAAATGAATGTTTTCCCAATTTCGTGGATTTATAGATCCTGAAATGTCGATTTTTCGTATAAACACAAGTATCCACAAACAATTTTTTGCCCTTGTCCGTTTCGATGAACAATTCCTTCAAGTCTTCCATCGCAAAACTCGACAGAATTTGATCCTCTAACGGATCCACGGAATTCACGAATTCGATGATGTCGTGGCAAACTTTCTTCACGAAATTGCCGGCGTAAAAGTTATTTCTGAAAGCGATATTTTTTATACAGAATATCAAATGTCTGCTAAATTTCTTGTCGTTGGTCGAGTCCAAGTTTAGAATATTGGTTTCGGTGCAAGATAACTTCCAGAAGTGCGAGAAGTAGGCGGAAAAAATATTCATTAACGTCGAAGTCATCTTCGAACCGTTGCTAGACGGGTTTAAGTCTCGCTGGTATTCCAAATCCAAGTATAGCCAGCAAGGGGCTCTGTTGGGAATCACCTGGAAAGGTCGAGTTCGGGTTGAACCATGAAAAAAACACATTTTCACACCTTCCCCAACAACCGAGCCTGTTCGGCTCGTGTATGTATAATCACCTCGAAGGAACAACGTTGTTCGGGTGGTCTGTGAGAATCGAACCACCAGTAGACCTCCGGATTGGCAACGATGAACTTTCGAGTGCCGTCGCTCTTCTGATGAACGAAAGTGCACAGAGTATCCCCAGTCGTGCTTCGCCGAGCCGCGACGTCTAATGCATCCGCTTGCTTATAAAATTCTACCCACAGTTTGTCTGGGCTCAAAAGGTGATCGGGCATCTTGGGTCTGGATTCCTCTCCGGTCTCTTGTTTTACCTTCCGGTTCTTGTAATCTACGTGTTTGTGGAATTTCTCGCCAAAAAATTGCTCTGATTTCACCGGTAACAGGTTCATCGTTTGTCCCAGGTGTGTAAAACTGTGTCGAATATATTTTAGTGCCAAAAAACTAGAAATTCACACAGGGATCAACGTCTTTTTTGGATTTTAGAAATTTTTCCATCCAAAAACAGGGAATTTTCTTGATCCAGTTTGAGAAAGCAAGATTTTGCGGCTTTTAACTTAATATATGCAATATTTCTTTTTTCATATGTTTCAGAATTGCTGGAGTTCTCTACAACTGAATATTATTATTATTATTATTTTATAATTATTATTATTATTGTTGTTATTGTTATTACCTGTTGAATCCAACGAATTTTCCTAACCTTTGCGACTGCTTTCTTGCGATTCTATGGATGCGCATTTGCGCTAAAGTAAAATCCCGCCATTTTCAGCCAATGGGAGCACAGTTCCTGAGACCTGAAGTTATCTTCAATGCACTCTGAAGTTTGTTTACAAATTAGTACTTCGGAAATCTCAATGCATCTGAACCCTAACCCCAAACAATCTTTTATAAGCCATAAAAAATGAGTTTATAGACAAAAAGTTAATTCACCTAATGACTTTTTCTTGCCCAAAGTTTCAACTCGTTCCAATTATTATGATTATTATTACAATTCTTATTTGTTTGATTCAGCAATTGAATTACAACGAACTTCCTTAGTACATTTCAGGATGAGTAAAATGGCGCGCTCAATGCTCTTCCGAGGACTCCCGACAACTTCCGAACATTACCGAAGACGAGCGAGGCGTCCCAAGTACTCGTAATTCAATATGATTTCATGTTTTTCACGTAATATTATTATTATTCACGTAATTTTATATTTTTATTTTCTGCTTTTTACAATTTTAACACTTTCATTATCAGATGCTGATAAGGCGAAGATTTCTGGGAATCATCACAAGTTTAAATAACCATATTCGGAGCTATTCGGAGGCTTGCGAAGGTATTCGACTTATTCCGAATCCTCCCGAGCAGCAACCGAAAGCGGCCGAGCGACCGGATGCACAGGCGCTATTTTGGATTATTATACATGCATTGGAACAGTGTTTACATAAATATATAGAACCAATGAGTGCAAGGAAATTCTGGTTTGAAACTTTGCTGTCTTATGAACTTCTTGAAGTATAATTGTTTAAAATAATAAGAGCCGGAATGGTTGTTTTAAATAAAATAAGGGTATTTATTCCATTTTTCTCTCATAATCTCATTGTTATTTGCTACAAAGTAGTCATACGTAATCTTGTTTTAGCGATCCAGTGAAATTGCAGGAATAATGTAAAACGTAATGATTTCATCAATTGTCAGTAAGGACAAGATAACAGCCAACACGGAGTGGATTTCTGACACGTTTGCAATTTTTGCTCTAATTAAAAGAAAATATTAAATCCCAATACAATGGCAGCTTCTCAGCAGAATCTAATGGGGCGGTATTTGTACATAACCTTTGTGGTTTCAATTTATTGGTAAATATGTTAATACCTAACACATATTCATTCTTTTATGTTTTTTGTATTGATTCGATTCTGGTATTATTGTACGATGACTCGCTAAGAAAAATTAGCCAAATCGGTCCAGCCGTTCTCGAGTTTTGCGCTTAGCGACACATTTAGCCATCCATTTTTATTTATATAGATTTTGTCAAACGATTTTGGGATAATTCTGATAAATTTGTTCTCTTCCCACAGGGTTGTATCGATCCTGACCGTATTCGTCAACAAAACATTGCTTTCGAGCGAACTCATCAATTTGGATGCTCCACTTTTTGTAACGTGGTTCCAGTGTATCGTGAGCTCGGCGATATGCATTATTCTGAGCATTTTGTCTCAACATTTCCCACAATACGTCACTTTTCCGAAAGGACATCCCTTCAGTCGCGACACAGTGCGAAAGGTATCATTTTCGCATACATAAACTTCTCCAATTGCAAAATTACGTGTCGTCACTTTTGACGACTTTTCTATGAATTTCTCTAAATTTGTGTGAAACTAATGCGTTTTATTGTATTTCAGATCCTCCCGCTGTCGATATTATTCACTGGGATGATAGCGACTAACAATTTATGTTTAAAGCACGTAGGAGTCGCATTTTATTTCATTGGAAGATCCTTAACGACCGTATTTAATGTACTTTTTACATACACTATTCTCGGTACGAAGTGATAACACCTACAGTGAAATTTTGGTTAATTGGGGTTCGATTATCCAACTCCAAGCTGGTTGATCGAGGTTCCACTATAGTTTCTTTACGATATATAGTATCCATAAGGCGGGTTTTTGGCTCATGAAAAAGAAAGTTGTGCGTAATTGCGCTCATATTAAATTAAAGCATTCTAAATTCTCTTTTCTCTTGCAGGTCAAAGGACTTCTTTTGGCTGCATACTATGCTGCGGTGTGATAATAAGTGGCTTTTGGCTCGGAGTGGATCAAGAAAAGATCGCTGGCTCGTTATCATACTTAGGAACCTTTTTCGGTATTTTAGGATCCTTAACACTCTCTTTATATTCCATTTACACGAAACGAATACTTCCATTGGTAAACCAGGAGATCTGGTTGCTATCCTATTACAATAATGTTTATAGCGTAATATTATTCTTGCCATTAATGTTCCTCAACGGAGAATATGGAATTGTTTACAACTACGAGAAAATTTACGAACCATTTTTCTGGTTCGTTATGACAATAGGAGGAATTTGTGGTTTCGCTATTGGATTCGTAGCGATGTTACAAATCAAAGCGACTTCACCGCTGACACATAATATTAGTGGAACTGCGAAAGCTTGCGCTCAGACTGTGTTAGCAACTTATTGGTACAACGAAAGTAAAGCATTTTTGTGGTGGTTTAGTAACTTTGTCGTATTAGCTGCCAGTGCGGTTTATGCCAGACTGAAACAAATTGACATGGAAGAGACACATCGGAAAGCCCAACATTATGGAAATAAATTACAGAACATGTAGTGAACCTTCGCTTCTTTAATATTCACCTCAATATTTGATGATTCTGTTTTTATGAAATGATATGAATTTACATATCATTTGATTCAGCTCTCAGAGAGAAAAAGATGGAAAAAATAGCATAGAGGAATTCTTAGGAAGTAAAAAATACTGTTTATTTATATATAACATTAATTTACAATTACATAAAAAAAGATAGGTTTCTTCGACACGTCGAAAAAGGTTGTTTTTACTTCAGACCTAAGAAATAATTTTTTTTGCTTGGAGCAAAAAAGTCTATTAATTCAGCAAATTAACTCTTGCAAGGAAATAATTTTTTTGGATTTCCAAATATTTAAAAAAATTGAAAATTCAATAAAATACTAAATTAAACCTTTCGATAAAACAAAACAATTATTTCATCCGATCTGAATTGAAAGAAAAGGTAGTCCTTGATTAAATAATATTCCAGATTCACTCGAGAGAAAATTAGTTCACTCTTAATTTGGTTCCTGCTAATTTGGTTACTCACTAATCGTCCAAATTCTTTACAGAAAAATATCCCCGCAGATTTCAGAATCTCGAGGCCAAACCACCTCCTCGACTATCCGAATGGCTCGTGATGGAATTCTTCTCCTTTAATATCAAGTTCACACTTTTTGATAAAAGATTGACGTCGTCATGCGAAGGTGGCATTATTAAATTCAACTGCACTCGTAATAGATCATCGACCGAGTGTTTCGAGTCATTCTCAATCGCTATTTCATCGGCTAAGAAGTAATACCTTGAAAATAGGAAGGTGACATTGTCGTTAATATTTTACAATAAAATTACATACAAATGATGAAGAAGTTATATCTCACCGAGGCTCTTCGACAGCTGCGGAGACATTCAACTTCCTGAGGATTATACCGTACAGCAACTGTCCAGTCAAACTCGGGTCATCGCTCGCGAAGACTCCTCTCAGTCCGCACTTGTCTTCCTCATCGTAAAAAATAATCGGTGCAAAGTTGGAGAAATTATTATGGTTGCCGACACTATCCAGTAGAAATCCAGCTGGAGACATTCGTCCTAAACCCAAAGGGGCATTTAAACCCCTTGAGAAATGGGAAACTATTATTTCAGGATCTCGAAGATGGAATTTGTAGAGATCGATGTTGAAATTGAAACACTTACGTGATCACCGACACATAAGTGTCTTGCCAATCCATCGCTACGACCCCAGAAAATCTCTCTTTTTGAACTGGAAACAGAATTTAAGGAATCTGTGAGAAAGAATCATACTTCCTGGGAGAAATGCACAATTCTCACCGTTGGCATCGATTCCGGAATGTATGACATTGCAGCGAATGAGCGACTTGGCAACCGAAATCTGGGATTCGAGTGTCGAAGAATTGTCCAGAGAAATGTTCAGATTATTCAGTTCCTCGATGGTCGCTTGTAAAGCACTTGAAGACTGCCTCGGATAGAAAATCGCGTATTTGTAGAACGAAGATTTCTTCGCCACGTGGACGCTCACTTGGTAGCTCGCTAGGTCTTTTAGAACATCATCTTTCATCTCTGTTGCGTTCAGAATATCCTGCGAAAGCGTTCCGTTGTAGAAAACTGCAAGTAAAGAAGGATGATAGCGAAGCTTATGTGGATTCAGCTTCCTGGGTCTGACATTTCATCCGTACCATCGGATCCAAACTGAGCAACCCGCTCCAAGGTTTCCGCAAGCTTTGGTAGCTTCAAAGCGAACCCAGCACTTAAGTGACCGTAGAGAGAAGAGTAATTGGGGTTTCTCGATAACTCGTAAGCCAGTTCTTTGGAAACTAGGAACCCATCTTTCGCCAAGTCAATTGAAGGTTTCAGGACTTCGCTCCATTGCAAATTTCCTTTGAGCGACTGAACAAACTCCAGGCCTTTTAATACTGCTGGTAACCGGATGGACAAAGTTTTTGAGAAGACACCTGCGATGTAAGAAATTACAAATTCATTACGGAGCAAAGATAACCACTCCGATAAATAATTTGGCTTTTGCGGAAAGTGTACCTTCGATTGTACCACTGGCGAAGTCGACGATCAAGGGAGATTTCTGCATCTTGTGATTATAGATCATGAGATATCCTCCACTAAAAATGCAACATTTTTTAAAAACTGTTCACAGTCACAGGATTGGAGGAATAATTGAAAAGGTCGATAGTAATTTTTTCACATGATTTCATAAGAATATCGACGAAAGTGAAAATATTTTGCTGGGAATTCGTTAAAACTTTACCCTCCGAGCCCGGTTTTGTGTGGAGACACGACCATCATGCAAATAGTCGCAGCAACAGCTGCATCGACTGCATTTCCACCTTTCCTCAGGATTTTAGTCCCTATCTGCGAGCAATTGGCATAATCGGTAGCTACGGCGCCATGACTTTCACCATTTTCCTGCTGAAAGAGAAAACTTATCCTCTACGAATTTTTCCAAAGCAGTTAGGGAAAAGGATTTTCCTGCAACGTATTGTAATTTTGTACTGTGGGATTAGAAAGCACTGAATTTCTCTCACCGGGGGTCACCTTCGATGCGAGAACATGAAATTTGCCAGGTCTATTATCGAAGAAGCGAGAAGATTTTTTTTTATCACACAAAGTTTTTTTAATTTACAGGTTGAAGAGGAAAAACAAGTTTCACTGGATTTACTGTCGGAGAAGGAAGGAAATGAATAAATGCCAATTATTACCTGTAGTCTAAGATTAGTGTAAGACAACTGTAAGATCAGTGCAGCTGTTATGGCAAAAGTCAACGTAGCGAAGCAACAAATGATTAATTTGAAGCCACCTGCACCGCAACAATTACTCAGCTTGCATTCCCTGGATTTATCCTTCGTCAAGGGACAGTCTTCTGTCAAATTTTCTGCAACAGAAAAACATGACGTTTTTGGATAAACATATTCTGATTATATTTAATATTCACTTTTTGTTTCACGTTTATTATAGAAGGTATACTTACGTCTATCATTGAAGCTCATATTGGAAAAGAACGGAGTCGAGGCAACAGTGAAAATATGCAATTGTTAGCAAATTGACGGCTTGTTTGTAATAGAAATGTTTGTAAATATTCGGATGCGTGTTAGTTTCATGGCAGCTGAAATGTCTTCTACAGTCTTTTATGTGAGACGGAAAATAAGCTATAGAAACTTTCACATAACTGTACTCTCTCATCCCCACTTTCGAGCAGAGAATGCAACTGGTAACAAGTTACTTTGTTAAGTTTCGTTTTTCTCTTGAAACTAATGTCAGCGGATTTACTGTTTTTTTTAGAATTTCCACAGCAAATTTGAAAAAACTGGAGTTTCTACTGTAGAATTTGTGAAGTCTTGCAATAGTTTCTATTTAACTAATAGTTTTTACTTGTTTCAAGTGAATTTCAAAAATACGGGAACTTTTTGAAAAACGGTGATTTTGTAAATAAGAACTGAAACTTGGTGAAGTACTTGTGGTTTTCATGATTTGGTTTTATTTCGACCGAAATGGAAGTTTCGAAGTTTGAAATTCTTAATTACAATTTCATTAAAAGTAAAAACTATTAACTAATTCCATTAAACTTTAAAATTCTTCATAAATTTAACTGAAACTAAAATTGTTTAATTAAAATTATTATCACAGGAATTGGATAATTATTTGAATGTTCGTATAAATGAAAAACAGAAGTTTACAAAAAATTGTGCGTTTATTATATTTTTACAATGCTATCGTATAAAATTGGATCTTAAAGTTAATATCAAAATATATACAATCTTTTTTCATATGAATTTAGCCAGAATGTATTTTTTCCGTAAGCACTGACCCACAAAATCTCTATGTTCGCAATGATTTCATTTTCTTCCCTTCGGAAAGGAACAAAAGTTCCAAAACTTTCAATAATTCCACATTCGATTTTTAAAATCAGTGGATTAAAATCAGTATACTAATTTGAAGACCAATTTAATAAGTCATCGACCAACATACATTTCCATTCCTTTCATTCACACTTACGACGAGCAAATAAATAAATTAAATATTTGACTAATAACAACTCGACTAATATTCATCGAAGATATATTCGTTCGATCAAATGTCAATTCTCGAATGAATACGAAAAGTTTTGTGCTTTTTGTAAATTCTTAGAAAGCTAATAAAAAAAAATTGAGCAATTAGTAATAGGCCGAAGCTGAGGAAAAAGATAAGATAATACTGAGGAATTTGGAACCGAATAAACATTAAAATGAAACAAGTGAACAAATTAGTGGGTAATCGAAACCAATTAGTTATTGTCGTACGATAACTCTCTGGTAAGATTATGCTTTTCAAATATCCGATAGCTGGATAATAAATTCCTATCGAGATCTCATAAATAAAGAAGGAAATCAAGCAAATATAGGTTCCCTGGAGTTCGTACGGCTTGAATAATTGTAAATATGCACCGAAGCTGGAAATCAGAACACTCGCGGTACTCAGTACGATCGAAGCTTCTAGTAAACTTTCGCAGGATACTTGGAAGCGTTTGTATAAAACGGAATACGAGTAGCTCCCAGTCATGATGGAAACCATGAACAAACTAAAGATAAAACCATAATTGGGTTGAATGGGAGACAAAATCGGCGTCCAAAGGAACACGAAAACGTAGATCACAGATTCAAATAAACTCTGAATGGAGCCTAAATGTAACAAGATTCGATTATTTTTCAGGAAAATCAGAGCCAGGCTTTTCTTCAAGTTGAAATGCATGGAATTATCATTCGTCGTGCAGCTTTCGTCCCAAAATTGGAAGCAGAAGTAGCCGCAGGCCAGTAAAATTGGGATTGCAAGGAGAAACGGTGCCAGTGGACCAAAATCTAGAGTCTCTGCGAAAACCGAGGAAATCAAACCAGCGAAGATTGCCGATAGGCCGTTGTAAAATGTGGAGTTCGTGAAGGTTTCGTTGATGAGTCTTTCGTCGAGGTGATACTTGAACAAATGTTGTCCGACGTACCACGACTCGAAGGTCGTCACCAGAATGGACGTAGAAACTCCGGCAAAAATCCTCCCTAGCAATAGTACAGTGAATTCTTTGGACATTTTGGAGAGACAGGAAATGATGTAAAGAGCGGTATAAGAGATGCAAA
This sequence comes from Gasteruption jaculator, assembly GCA_949825005.1. Taxonomy (NCBI): domain Eukaryota; kingdom Metazoa; phylum Arthropoda; class Insecta; order Hymenoptera; family Gasteruptiidae; genus Gasteruption; species Gasteruption jaculator. Next base: position 6,203,972 of record OX463776.1, read on the forward strand.
GAGTCCTGCGACCAAATTTGTCGGCCAAGTGACCGACCGCTATTCCAAAAACCATGCTGCTGAAGAACCCGGTGGTGTAGAGCAGCGAGATGTCGTAAAGGTCGTAGTTGTAAGTCTGGTAGAGTTTGTACAGGTAAGCTCCTTGCAACCAATCGGCGAATGTCGCCAAAGTGTAAACGAGGATGTATTTCCTGTAAAGGGTCGAGTAGATCCGTTCCAAGCTGGGTAGCTTTTCCATTGCTTCTCTTTTTCCGGAACAAGGTTGAGACCCTTTTCAGGAAATCGCCTTATCTGGAATAAAAAGATCCATGAGAAAATAAATAAAAAAGAGTTTGAATAGAACTGGAATTTAAATGCTTTGCTATTTTGGAGAAATAGAAGCTGTGGCGAAAGTTCATAAAATTTTGAAAAATATATATATGTATAATGGCATGTTTTATTTTCGATTGATTTTTTATTTAAGAGATTCTTCGCTCGCGCAACATTTATTACAGATTATTTTTTACAGAAAAGAAGCATTTTGAAGGATTTGGATGAATAACGAAAATTAAACTATTTAATATTGTTTTTAGAGATTATTTTGGCTTATTGCTAGTTTTATTATTTTCTCTTGATTCCTGTGTAATTTCTTAAACACAAAGATTTTTTTTACTGATCAATTATTTGCAAAGTTTTTTAAATCTTTTGTTTTTTACAGTAAAACAGGTGAATATCCAGTGCTCACATTTAAACTTCCCTTTTTCTCTCAATATAGTACATATTTGTCATCATTTCTGGGATAATTGGGAAAAAAAGATAAAAAAATATCCAGAGACGTTAGAAATTAATTAACTTGTTCTAATTCCTTGTTTCTTTTTTTACAAATATTCATGGAAATACAGATACAGGACCGTTTTGTTGTCATTTCAAATCGAATGATGCGTCGCATCGGTTCACAATTTCATTGGCAAATTCTCCAGTATTGTAATTATTTCTTTTGTTTCAGCTCTGGTTTCACAGTAAAGAGAACGAAGAAGAGAGAGAGAGCGAGAAAACAATTAGAGGCTTTTGACTTCTTGGCTTCCTGCTCTACCTTCGCGCATGCGCGAACATTGACGCGCGTCAAGTCGCCGCGTATTAGGAACTTTGCGCGTTAATCCGACGCCGGACTAACTTTGGCGCGTCAAGTCCCGCGTATTCGCAACTTTGCGCGTTAATTCGACGCCGGAATAACTTTCGCGCGTCGGTCGACGCGCAGTTTGAGCATGGCATTGGACTATTGCAAACATAACCTATGACAAGGATTCACTGGAAGCGATTTCCAGGAGTTTCAAGGTTAAACGAGAACGTACGAGCAATAGATTAAGGTGAGAATTTGGAAATAAATGTCGAAGTATTGGAAATTGTTTGAAACTACAGGTAGTATTTGATTTCAAACTTACGGATCACAATTTTATTTTGGGAAGTTTGTTCATGTTTGAGGTTGTGTTTACTTTCTTCACCTCGTTCATGCGCATGCGCGCAGAAACGTAAAGGGGGTTCCCGGGAAATTCGCAAAATGGCAGTTTATACTCATCGCGATAAGTTTGCAGTGATTTCATGACATTTCGAAATTTGAATATTTTATTGATGCGTCAATGCAATAAAGTTAAAGATAAATAATTTTTTCATAAACAAAAAGTTCGTTTAAAGTCTAATGTTGCGATAGTAATAATAATATTCGTAACAATAGTACAAAGTAAATTAAGATGAAATAAGTAATGAAACAAACTCGGAGAATAATAAATAAATTAAATTTAAATTAATGTCAGTTATGAAACACTAGATGTTCAGAAAACTATATGTATAAAAAAGTCAGAGAGAGGAACTTTTGGCACTATCATCGAAAGACTTTACTTTTCCTGTATTTAGAGCGTCATGTCAGGATTAGTCCAGTATGTGATAATTCGAGGAGATCTTACCAAAGGATTGGGATGGCCCTTAGGTGCATTGATCGCTCAAGGATGCCATGCTTGCACGGCGGCTATTCATATGTTCTATAACGATGCCAACACGCAAGCTTATCTAGCAGATTTGGATAATATGCACAAAGTCGTCCTCGAAGTAAGTTCTTTTCGAGGCCTTCTTTCATAATCGAACTTTTTGCACTCGCGAGTCATTGTTACAAAAGTTGATCTCTTGGGCCTCGAGTGCAAAGACTTAATGTATCAGAGGTATCTGATCTAATATTTTTGGTTTAAATTACTGTTAATTTTTGCTAGTTTTTTTGTCTGCTAGAAATACAATTTTATCGATTTATCGTTGAATCATATTATCTCGAAAATTGATAGATTCCAATTTCTGACAAAATCGTTAATACTATTCATGATTTTCAGATTTTGTAAATTAATCTGTGCTAAATATTAGATAAACTGAAATTTCGTATGAGAATCAAAATTTATTTATAGGTACTCCTGGTAATTTTGATTTCTTTTTCATTTTAAGGCTCCGAACGAAAACAGCTTGAACGACCTCCACACGAAATTAAAAGAAAACGGGATAGATCACAAACTTTGGATAGAACAGCCGGAAAATTATCCAACGTGTTTAGTGACGAAACCGTACGCTAAAGAGGAGGTACAGAAATATTTTAAGAAATTCAAACTCTTAAAATAAACGGCGAATATGCATTTTTTGAGATTTTCAGGAGAAACTACAGAGGCAATGATGAATCTTTGAATTTAATTATTTTTCTTTTTCAGTTAATAAAAATTGTATTTTTCTATATTATCCAGAAATTTCCTTTCCATTAAGGAAATCCTAACTTTATTACAGAAAATAATGAACTAGGAAGGATTTGATTACAATAGATTTGAATTTAGTTAAGGATGGGTCATTTAGAATAGAAATTATTTTATTAATATGATTTTTTATAATTTTCTGGCTGTTTCGAAACAGTGAGAAAATATAGTAAGGCATTTTAAAATTAAGCACGATACAATGCGATGGTCGATGATTACAATATTTTGATCATTCGATCATCTGTTTATTTAACAGGAGAATAAAAAAGGAAAATTTAATAATAAAACTTGTATCTCTTATGTTTTTGGCGTTATTACTTACCTTAAAATTAGAATAGGGAATTGTATAATTACATGGATAAAGGAAAAAAAATGAAGAAATTCATAAGTGTATGTGTAAAAAATGAATTTTTTTTAATAGGAATTCCAGTTTGCTTGAGTTTCGTACATTAGTTGTGAATTCGGTTTGTGTTATACATAGAATAATAATTCGACAGTCATATCCATCAAAGTAGTATTAAAAATAATAGTGATATCATTCTTAATCATATAATAATAATATTAATAGTAATAATAATAATAATAGTAATAATAATAATAATCGCTACAATATTAACAATATATTAACTTTTATACAGTTTGTTTGTTTTTGGCTACGATATCGGCTAAAGTCGAATGAAAATTAACAGTAGCATCGATTTCAAAAGTTAATTTCTTTGTTTCCTAGAAACACAATTTTATCGATTCATTGCCGAATTAATTCGCCTCGAAATTCATAAATCCTAATTGGTGATAAAATCCATAATAATATTTATGATTTTCAGATTTTTTGTGCTCGGCTGAAAATTATCAGTTTCTAATTTTACTATATAATATGGATACAATGATACATTTATAATATAATTGTTTGTAATATAAGCATATAATATAGTTATGATCGTAGCAATCAAATCAGAAAATTATAATTTCCCATAAAGATTTTAATTCTTGTGGATTAATTAATTTTGCAAATTAAGCTTTTTCAAAACCAAAACGTAATCAAATCAGAAAATTATCATTTTTTAAATATTGAATAAAATCAAATTTTCTATCAGGATCAAAAAAGACATTACTTATGGGTACTTCAGGTAGCAGCAGGACATTAATTTTGATACTTTTTCCAATTTGATCATATTCCAGTAAAGAATGAACGTAACAAAGTATTTTGTTTTCCTTATTTTTGATTTAAGGCTGAATCGTTGAATTTCACTGATTGAAAAAATCATCATAACGAATTAGGAAGTTCTGGCAGAAATAAAAATTTGAAATTTCGGCACCTACTTTTCATTAAGTTTCATTTTCATTTTAGCCACATATCCTTAAACACGAATGTCTCCTTTTGCCTATACTTATGGATATAAATATTACTGTATATAATACTTCTAAGAAACGTTTGACTCGACAAATTTAATGCGGCACCAGAATTTCCAATTTTTCCTGGGATTTTGTACCTTCTCAAAAAGAATCTTTTTTTTCTTTCTTCATAACTTGGAGTATCATCGATAAGAAAAAAATTAGATTCCCAATTTCGAGTAGCATTAAATTAATTTCGTCGTTTTTCTAAAGTCGAAGAATTTTCCTACGTTTTTTTTTTCCTAAACTTAAATGTAATTTTTTTTTTTCGGCTTAAGGGGTAGAATTTCAGTTATTTGCGATTAGAAAATTCCCTTTAAATCCCGTTAAAAGGAACCTTTTGAACAATTGTAAAATCGCAACATCGATTGTCAATAATTAAAACAATAATAGTAATAATACCATCAATAATATTACACGTAATAATAATAATAAGAGGCATTGTTATATGTACACACAGGAGGTTTTTTCTAAACGCTGTTATAAGTACACTTATTTACAACACTTACTGGCAAGAAGAGAGAAACTTTACATTTTTGTTGTTTTAAATAATTGATTAAATCGAAGTTTGATTAATTGTCTTATAAGTTAAACATTCTTTATATTTATATATATATATTTTTTTTTTCGACGCGGTTTAATGGATGATTTATGTTCGAATAATTCGTCATTGTCAGTTTAACAAAATTTTGTCCCTTATATTTCTAGGTAGTCTCGATCCACCAGAGAAATAACGTCACTGATCTTCTTCAGCCAACCATTTTCGTAGAATGTTATTTTTTGGCTAGAAACAAAAAGAAACAAGAGTGTTATTATAATGTTGCTCAAAATCTTTGGATATTTTTTTCCAAACAATTCAGAATCCTCATTTCGACTGCTAAGAGTCCTCAAAATAAAGTACCTGAGATTCTTAGCAGTCGAATTTGGGGACATTTCGAAAACAATAATTTTCAAATATAGAATTTTAGATTGTTTTAAAATGTTAAATGAGAATTTTTGTAATTGTCAAATGTTTCTCCCCTTTTTAGGGTTCGAAATTTTGTAAAAATTATGATAGTTTACAAAAATTATTCTTTTCAAGGTAAAACATTCATCGTATAAAAGCGAAAATTGCTGCCAATTGAAAGGAGATAGAATATTGTTTGAGCTATAGGAAGAAAAAAGTTCATCCAAACGTTCCTTATGTTCGTTCAGCAATTGTGAAAATTAAAAAGAAATTGGAGGAGAAAGTTGAAGATAAAAGTTCTGCAGGAAAGCTGAAAATCATTGGCAGGAAAACCTGTAAGAAAGTTGCAAATATTCCATTAAAGAGACAATTATTTTCGCAAATTATTATCTCTTTCATGAGTTTTGAAAATTCTTGATTATTTCCAAATTGATATTTTCTCTTTCAAAGTTTTGATAATAATTGTCCCTTTTCGACAATGTTTTTTTTTTGGAAAGAAATGTTTTTCAAGCTCCAAATTGTTTTTTCAAAATTTCAATTTAAAAAGCATAAAAATGTGGAAGAATTAGAATTTCATAATAATATTTCTATTTTTCTTTTTTAATAAACATAAAATTCAAGGTTGCAAATTTGAGGTATTTTTTAGAATGAGAATTTCTGGTTTTGGATTTTTCGAATTTTCTGTCCAATTCAATTTTTTCCTATCTTTATAAAAAATACATTTTTTTCAAATTTTCTTTCTGTAAATACACAAATTTCATTTTCTTCGTGCAAATGTAAAATTATTGCTAATTAGGTACTAAAATGTTGTTAGTCCTAAATACCATTTACTATTTATTAGAAATGGTATTGTTAATTAATAGTCCATTTGGTACGTTTACAGAACATTTGTGGAACATTTCCGGAAAATACCATTAAAATATTTCTAGAAAGATTTCAATGCAATACTGCATGCTTGTAGAAAATTAACAATAAAGAAAAAATATATGCATAAAGCCTGGCTTGAAATTCCCAAAGAAAACGATTGACATAAAATTCTATGTGATATCGTTAAACAAATCTGAAAAAAAAACAGCATAGTTTATGGTGTTTCCGAGTCTTTCTATCTATCGTCTTCCATCGGAATTATCAAACAGGGAGATCGGTTGCAAAATCATGTCGCTTAATTGGCATTTACGTGAACATGCTTTTGGCTCAGGTTCTTGCGATTTCTCTCAGGGCCTAGGATTCAATGAAATTACCACGTAGGTAACACGCGTTAGTGGAGGATCGGTAGAAGCTGCCGGTGGTTCTAAACGGGACGTACGTTGACAAGACGAATATCTTATAATTAATGTAGCATCTAGGGTTTCTAAGGTTTCGTGATGATTCTGGTGACGTAGTAGCCGTAGTAGTAACGCTGGTGCTGATAGTAGGAAGTGCTATGTAGGTATAGCCTATTTTTACTGCTCCGCTAAATTCCCATTCTGATCAGGATAATCCTCGTATTCCTCTTCGGGTTCCTCATAATCGGTTTCAGCGGGTTCGGGACCGTCAACGATAGGTGACGCGGTGCTCATCATTTCCTAGATAAACCGTTAGAGAAAATGTTTCTGGCCCCCCTTACAAATTCGTTCCCTCCCTTTTCGGAGAAAGACCCTAGGTCCTTGCTTTCAGGATCTCCGAGAAAAAAGACAAACATACAGGTGGTTTCGATTTAAACGATACACCAAATTATCTCGAAGAAAGGAACGATTTCGGGATAACGAAACATAAGTAAAAACCTTAGTCGTCACCTTGGCAACGTATGCTACGAATGTGACCTCAATAGGTCCAGTGGTTTGTTAGTGATGACGCGGTTTTCTCACGAAAACTGGATTTTTCTTTCTTTTCAAGATAACCGTCTGTACCGTTTTAAATCAAACACCCTGTATAAATATTATCGAAAATTGAACGGGGGTAGTAGGTGGTCCCAATAGGACTCCTGACCCATTTTTGGACCTTTTCTTCAAAGGACCATGTACCCAAGAAATACAAAAAGGCTACAAATCAGCAGAATCTGGTCTCCAAAGTAACGATAAGCTTTCTAGTGAATTTTACCATCTTATATCCTCCACGCGTTTTTAGTAAAGATTATCGTATTGGCGGTTCGAATGTACCTGTGATGGTGGTCTCCAGCCACATCCAGGTAACGGTAATCCATCAGCACCCACCGGGCAGGGTGCATCCAGACCAGGAACTCCTTGATCTCCTTTGTCTCCTTTATCCCCCTTTTTACCACGCTTGCCAGCCGGTCCCTGAATAAATAACGAATTGTAATTGAAATTGGTGCCATTAGGTAACTAAAAGCTGGATTTATATACATAAAAAAGAAAGAGATTGATTCCATGAAGAGACAGACTGGAAAAATAAAAAAAAACAACGTCTGTCCTGTGAACTTTTCCCCATGGGCAGAAATGTTTTTTATTTTGAGTCTACTCTCTTCATACCGAATGCAAAGCATTTTCATTTTTCCCTGTAACGTAGCCATAAAACACAGAATTTATTTATTCGGATCCCAGTTAATGTAACGGCAAAAAATTATACATTTGGGGTGAATTGTTGATTCTGTGCAGATTTCGATCCTTAAAGGATTTCTTTTTTCTCTTTAAATAAACACGAAATTCAAAGCTGCAAATTTGAGGAACATATTTTTTTTTAGAATGGAAATTTCTGGTTTTGGAAATTTGCAATTTTCTATCCAATTTAAATTTCTCCTATCTTTATAAAAAATACTTTTTTTTTCAAATTTTCTTTCTGTAAATACACAAATTTCATTTTCTTCGTGCAAATGTACAATTATTGCTAATTAGGTGCTAAAATTTCGTTAGTCCTAAATACCATTTACTATTTATTAGAAATCGTATTGTTAATTAATGGTTTCCGCAATTAACAATAATTATTGAAAATTGAAAAATGTCTAATCGTCATTTCTCCTGAAAATTTTCAAAACTGGCGACAATTGATCTCCAATTGATCAACCAGTATTTAAATAATAATAGAAAATCCTTTTTTTAGGTATTTATATATGCAATAAATGATGTATATATAATTTTCCGTTGTATCAACAGGGATCGACTGAGGAGAAAATATGAAACAGAAAACTGATAAACAGAATAAACACGAAATAAGGTCGAAATTCATTCAGAAGATTGAAATTCATTCAAAACGTGCAGCAAAAAAAGGCCAAGCAAGTAGGAGAAGTCTTTACTTTCTTCGTGATTTTTCCTCTTGAAACCAATCAACCAATCAATCAAGCAAAGGTATCGAAATCGAAAAGTGGATTTTTCTCTTTATGGAATTTTGCAGATTATTAAGTTTTGGTGATCTGTGTATTTGGTGGCAGCATATAACAACTATTACAATGAGCTTTTGAAACTCAAAGGGGAAAGTCAGCCCAGGAGGTGCTTATAATGACCCATTTTTGGCCCAAACCTTTTTTTTTTCCTAGCTTGGCCCCTCTCACTGGGTCATTAAAAATTCCTATTTGGACACTTTCCTTCTTGAGTTATTTTTTGGAACAATTGCAATGTAATATATCGGACGTAAAATAAATAAACAAAAAACAAATTACAATTAATTAAAAAATGAGGATACGAAAGGTAGCAGAAATACTTACCGATTCGCCTTTAGCTCCTTTGTCGCCCTTTGGACCCTAAAATTGTCACGTTTAGTTTTTGAAAATTTGGGATTGGATTAAAAAGTAAATAAGGCAGAGTTGATTTTGTAATTCAATTGTTGCATGCTTTCGTATACCGCCTTTGTTGTTAAAAGCAACCACAAAAAGTGATGGAAATAATTAACTGTTACTTTCTCACTAAAAAAGATCCTTTGAAAGTGATTTTCATTTCGAGATCACTTGAGAAGGATTAGAAATTATCCAATTGTTATTACGAATGGCTCTACAATTATTTCTTTTACAGGGTACCATTTTTTTCCTGCACGGAGAACAAAGAGGGAATATGAAGGGGTAAATGCCCCCCGAGAGCTTCAATTTTATGGGATGTGATCACTGTAAGTAAATCAACCCATGCTTCCATATCTAATTGGTTTTTTTTTGTGATGTCGAATGAAAATGAATTTTTTTTTATTAGGATTACGGAAAAGTATAGAAAACTATACTCTTCCTTTTTGAAACTCTAGGTGCGTGTATGAGTGTGTGAAAAAAAAATAAAACCCCAATTATGCAGAAGTTACTATACCTCAGTACCAGGAATCCCATCAGTTCCCTGTAGTATGAAACAAAAGTAGAAAAAAAGCTGAGTTAGATAATTAGTCAATTAGTAGTACACTTGGTAGGTGATTAGGTAATTTAGGATCCCGAAATTTCAATGGTAAAAAGTGTAGATTCAAAATTTTTTTTTTTAGTATTACATTTTATCATTGCAAGCACTGATTTAAAGTTATTCTACTATTTTTTATTTTTTATTGTTTCAAAAATCTATTGTAACATATTTTTTGAAAGATATTTTTATGTATTTTTCGAGAGATTTCTAAAATATTTGGGAAATATATTTAAAAAGAATATATTTTAAAGAATTCCTTACAAGAAAATTCATAAACTAAATAAATATACAAAAATTGTTATTTTCAGAGCTGTGGAAATATTCAGGATCGTAATCAGCAGCAAAAAAGGGGATATTAACACAGGAACCAGCAATTTACATAGAGTCGAATCCAATTTCCCCATAAAGACACTCTATATATATTGAAGTCCAAGCACAGGGAATTAATCAAAACAGGTAAGAACGAAAAAAGGTAAAACAAAAGAATTTTGTAAACTTACAGGTAATCCAGGATCTCCTCGTTCCCCTTTAGTCCCCGGTTCACCTTGAGCGCCCTAAATTTCGAGAAAAGATAGAAAAAGAGCTTTTTAATGTTTTTTTTTTCGTAATTCAAATTTGTTAATTTTTTTTGGTTAATGCTCGGTTACGTAAAATTGAATATTTCTAGTTTAAATTTGAGAGAGGGATGTCTAACTTGCAATTTGTCCATTCCGGGAACAAAAATGGAACATTTAAAGGCAGAGTTGTTGCAAAATTCCAATTGATTGAGCAAATTTGGAATTTGGGAGTAAATTAAAAAGAAAAACTTACCTTCATACCGTCTAATCCCGGTGGACCCTGTAAAAAAGCGAGAGAAAAAAACTAGTGAATAAACAAAAAAATTCATAAATCCAAAAAAAAAGGAAAAACAAAGTGAATATGGAATAACGAAAATTTTTCGAAACTTTCAAAGCATTCAGTAATTTAGTGTTTTTTTTGCTTCTATTTCCATCTACTAAATTTCGCACAAAAACTTTCATCTACAAAAATCTTCTCTACGTTTCACATGGTGATGATGAAAATTTTGAAATCGTTCAGGAGCAACAAATAATGACGCAAAAATTGTGCTATTCGGGATTCGTAATTCGACCGAAAGGAAGGAAAAGTGTTAGAAACAGAAAGAATTGAGAACAATATAAAAAAAAGCAGCAAACAGTGATGCAATACAACAACAAAAAACAGAGAGGGAATGGAGGGTTCATTAAAAATCAATTCATCAATCATAATTGATTTTTAATTCCATGGGTTTCGAGGAAACAAAAATTGCAGGCAAAAATGATGACACGTGAGTAGAAGAAAATACAAAAAAGTAGATAGAAGTTTTTTTTATATCACCTGATAATCAGAGTAGGTTCCCAAATTTCTCTGTTAACCAAAGTTTCTCGGTTCGAATTTAAAATTCAATAATAATAATAATAATAATAATAATTATAGGTAGAACGTTCGATGGTATCCAAATTATTCGATTATTGACCCCTTTTAACCGTCGTGGTGTTGCAGCAAATTAACACGTTTATGTATTAATTACAGATTAATTTAAAAAAAATGCAAAAGCTTTTTCAGGAAATAGTGTTACGTAAAGAAAAAAATGAAATATTAAAAAAAATATTACGGTACTTGAAAAACAGTAAAGCAGATTCGATTGTTGAATTTTTCTTTTTTTTTTGTTTCTTGATAGCGTAATTAATTAAATTAAGCGTAAAAAAAGGAGTCACAGCCACATGCACATTCTTTTATTAACTTTTCATCTGTTTTGGAAACGTAAATTTTCTCTACGGGAAAATTCAGTGACGATGAAAGAAAATTTGCAGTTTCGTCGTTGGTTTCTTTTTTGAAAATTTGAGCTTTGGTTTTTTTTTTCTTTGGAATCTGGAATTTTTAATTTTCTTTTTATAATTCGAGAAATAAAAACGGGATTTCCTTGGAAAATAGACAAGAATTGCTTTGAATTCTAAGTTTTTATGTTTGAGAGTTTTCTAATTTTGAAATATAACGCAATTTTGTGTTTAAAAAATTTTTTTTTCAGGGACACAAGTTGGTTTTAGGTAATAAATATTAGGTTAGAGTTAAAAAACTTCAGTACATTTATATGTATATACAATTTGTATTGAGAAAAAAAATGAAATTAATACCTGGTGGGTTTGCTCGAGTCCCTTGGGAAATAATGGGAAATAATTCTAAAAGCGAAATTGTTTTTACTTTTAGGGTGTTTCAAATCTGTAATTTTTCTCAAGAGATCCCGTTTTTTTTATTAACTATTTATTTATATGTCAGCAATATTTTGTGGAAAATGTATGCAGTCGAATTCTATGATTCTGGAAATTTTAGCACCGAAAATTTTCTTTTTTCTGGAATCCTTTCCTTCGTTTGGGAAAAAAGTTTTTGATAAAGAATTTTTTAGTTTAAGAAATAAAAAATTTCCAGGATCACAAAAGTTGGCAGCTTTAATACTGAAAATTGACCCAACCTAAGTTTAATTCATATTTACTGACAATTACAAACAATTTGCAAAAATAAGTAATATGTACAATATTTTTCATACGTTTCAAATTTGCTCACTTTGAGTTACGAATGTGTACCAGAATTATCAAAAAATTTTCTTTTGTGTTTCTGTTTTGAAATATGGCTTCAAATTAGAGACAATTAATTTACAAATTGTTGGTTTCTGGAGAAAATACAGATTTTCTACAGAATAGAGTCAAATAGAATTTTTTAATAAAACGTTCCTGCAAATGAGAATCTTTAGAAAAAAAAAACGTCACAAACTGGACTATGTTAATTGGAGAACAATAAAAATTCCAAAAATAGTAATTTTCATCTACAACAAAGTTCGATTCAATTTGGGATGAGTCAATTTTCCTGCACCGCTACACATTTCATCAAAATTCGAATTTTGTCAAAATTGAAAATTAAAAAAAGACAATTCCATCCAAATGTGTCCTTTCGCTTACTCTTTCCTTCAGCGAAAGGATATAAAATTATTTGATTTCCTTGAAGCTCAAACTTAGTGATTTTGAAATTCAAATTTTCCTCCTTTTTCGTAATTTTGCCAAAACGATTATTTCATTTTTCAAACATCGGATTCCTCAAAATTTGTATCAATATCTATTCGAATCGAAGGTTCTTTTTTCCTGTAAAGAAAAATCCGAACGTAACTGGAAACGTAAAAATTGAGATTTCATCAAAATTTCTCCTGTCTACGAGAAATTCCAAACCACTTTACCTAGTCCAAATCTACTTTCCAAAACAACGTCTTTTTACAGGGAAACTTCGTTACATATTCTTTAGAAAATGCGAAGATTTCATTTCGTTTTCGTGGTTCTTAATTTTAACAAGAATTATTTTATATATATATACTATATATATATAATATTTTTTTATAATACATTAATTGAATTGATTCAAAGATTACTAAGCCGTTCAGACTAATTTCGTCCTAATTGTTTCTTTTTTTTCACATCTTAACTATAAATGTCTTTTTTTCTCCAGTTTCATTTCCATTTTGTCGCTGTTTTTTGTATTGTAACTCCATTTTTTTTTTCCAAACTTGGGTTTGTCGTTATTACTATCACTACTTGGAAACACGGCTGACTTTTCGTTATGAATTTTTTTATTAATTCCTTCTTAATGAATGTGATTGAAATTGATACAGTGCCAGGGGAGGACTTATAATTGGCCGAAATTTTCAAATAAAGAATTTAAGAAATTTTAATGCAGATTTTTAAAAAAAGCTGAATGGAGAAATTACATCCAAGACAGAACAAAAAATTTATTCGTTTGAAAACGTAAAAATTTGTCTGCAATCGAACATTTTTCTAATTCTAATAATATTCCTCAAAATTTACTATTTTGATTTTAATTTAATAATAAATTTCAATTTAATAAAATGTAATGGGATTTTTTCTTTTGAAATATGGAAATGTTCAAAATATTGAGTTCTATGAAATTGAATTATTTTTAAGAAGGAATTAATTTAATCGTTAATCGAATTCCCGATACGTTGAGTTTCATCCGATTCAATAAGAACATTTGCAATTCGAAATTCGTGAAATGCAATCAAATTTCGAATTTCTAATATTCCATACGTATTTTACAAATTTTTATGTCTCCTTTTTTTCGTATCATGACAACAGTGAATTTTCACGGGGGTTTACGTTTGGCCAAATTTTCTTTGCTTTGACAAATTTTTTTTTCGAAAATCCTAAGTACTTGCTACAATCGGATACTAATTTCAAATTGAAATTGTTCTAATAAAACGAAATTGTAAGTTTCACTTTCATGCATAATCTCGAATATGCTTCGACATTTTTGTTTGTTCATATTTACTCGAAAGTTCAATAATAGTTTCATTCCACTCATTGTCATAAAAAACAAAAATCAGAATTTGCTCATTTCCTCTCCAACAAAATCAACATACTGATTTTTGGCCAATTAATCAAAACTCGGATTCTAAATTGACCCAGAAAATTTGTCTTTTCATCTTCCTCCAATTATTTCTTCATTTTCACGATCATCGTCTTCATTATCTTCTTCGCTTTCCTCTTCGTTTTTCTTCTTCCTCTCAAATTCCTTAATTTGTAATATTTTAATTTAAATTCTGTCTCATTCTCGCTTTCACTCTCATACAATTTTCAGTTTTTTGTTTTTCTTCCTTTGCACACTTTCAGTCTCACATCTTTTCTTGTACACTTAAAAATAAGTAATTACAGTACATTGACGGGTATACAAAAGTAGCGAATATAATTACATCACTATTATCGTCATCGTCATCGTCATCAATTGATTCCTCGGTAGTTTTCCCCTCGTTTTTCTCTCATTTTATTCCCAAAATCTCACAACGTTCGTTTTTTCTTGTTACGAGAATTCTGTATTTTTCCATTTCCGCTTGTTTGTACTAATTAAGTACATGGGGTTAAATAAAATAAATTAGTTAAAGGAATGAAAATCGCAATTCCATAACTTTCAATTTTCGAGAAGTTGGTCAAAAGTTATTAGTTTTCATGATTTTTAGGAATTTGTCCCATTCTTTTTTTTTCGAGCTCTGTGTTTTTTAGTATTCGAAAAAGAAAAAATTAAAATATTTAATAAGAATGGAGATTTGGAAAAAAAATATTCTTTCTACAAAAACAAAATTTTCTTGGAAACAAAAATAGTATCTGTTATCAAACATTCCTTATAAACCAATCAATTTTTACATCTAAATTAATTGGTTGCTTTATTTTTGTACAAACAAAGCAACCTTTACATACAAATTATTTATGATATCATTTTTGGTCCCAAAAACTGGTGATATTTTTTTTTCGTTCCTTAAACCAGTTTTCGGCCCAAAAATTACTATGTTTAGTTCCTAGGAGGAATTCCAGAAGATAAGAATTTTATATACCATTAAAAAAAAATAGTTTGGACCAAAAATCATTTTTCCAAAATTTAACAAAATTGTTCTCGGGAATAATACGTTTTCTTTTTCTTTCGTTTTCTTTCTTCTTATTCTCTTCCTGCCTCCCTCTCTCTCTCTTTTATTTTCGAAATCAACCTTAGTCTCTCTAAAAATGAAAATCGCGTCGATGATTATTCAATCGTTAGACCTCTTAATAGCAAACTATCAAATTTACAGCATGAAAAGAATTTGCAGTTACGACGATTCCAGAAATTGTCTATAACCATTACGAAAATGTCAATTATTGACATAATAGGAAATATTTTTTGTATTCGCCAAATTTTTTTAATTTCTAAACTCTTTCAAATTTATTTTTTGAACTTACTTTTCAGTGCCTTCGGGCTCTGTTCAATTTCGAAACTCCAAAGGTAATTTTGAACTCATCGGTTCTATTATAAAAAAGATTTTTTGAAAATAATTGACCAAAAAAAAATTGGTACTATTTTTTATAGGATATATTTCCCTAAACGTCGTAACTATAAATTTTACATTCCTCTGTTGTGAGCAAAAAATGTTTGAATAAATTTCCTGAAGGAGGAATTTCTTACACCTATTTGGGCTTTTATTGTTCACTAATTTTTCTTAAAAGAATCCATGACGGGAACAAAAAGATATAAAAATATGAAAACGAAGTTAATGGCAAAAAAAGGAAGTTCGATAATTATTATTATTATATTGTACACTCTTTTTCTTCTAACGACATTGCAAATCTACAATGTTCACGTGCATCCATTTATTTTCCTCGTAAAACGCTCGAAAATTAATATAAACATTATTTTACAACGCATGTAATACCTACGAGCCGCATTTCATTCCCAGTGCAAATTTACAATTTGTTTGAAAATTATTGTTTTCCCTTTTAATTACAATCCGGTTGAAGCATATGTATATATGATGTTTTTTTTAATTGAAAACCAATATAACAATAATTATTTGTAAAAAAATAAAATCATTTATGTCCCTAAAGTAACGGACTACCCTAATAATTGTTCATTATCGAGGTTTAAAAAAACTTCTTGACTTAAATACTGAAGAGTTATTATTTATAATGTTCTTATTTATATGAATTTCTGTTTTTCTTTATCCTTTTTAAATATATTAGGTGTTTATATAATAATGGAATTCAATATAATTTCCTATTTGCTGTTTGAGTAAATTTAGCGTATCAAGTATATTAAGTATAATAAGTAATTATAAAAGAGAAATTTTGTTTTATTTTATTTTAAAAAATTTGAGTTGTAATTAATGTTTTTGTTGAGAATTATATTTATATGATTTTGTATGAATTATGTATCAATTTGTAATGACATTTCTATTTTTCAATGTTTAGCCAAGTATTTCAAGATTATTATCAAATATCGTAATTAAAGAAATAAAATAAAAGTACGATAAAGAAATAAAAATAAATAAATAAATGTATAAATAAGTTAACTTCCAATTAAAAAAATCTAAAAATTTTCAAATTGAATGTTAATTGTAATTTTGAAACTATATTAATAATTCATATTATAATTTAGTTATCTACTTATTTATTTTTTATTTTTATTTTTTTGACAATTTTTGTCAATAGATTAAAATATATTGTAATAATCAAATTACACCCACAAAATATCAATTTCAAGGAAAATCCTTGACTACAACAAACAAGAGTTAATAGGATGGTTCGTTATTTTTGGGACACTTTATATACTATAATATAAAAAAAGATTATTGTTTAAAAAAAATATCCAATATTTGATTCGATCTCTTTCAGCAGAAAAACACAAATCTTTTGTGATAAAAACCGCGAGATTTCTTGAAAATTCTTGTTTTTTCCATTTTTCTAAAAAGTTTTGAAAAGCAGACCCCTATAATGCACGCTGTTCTATTATACATTCGTAATGCGACTCGTAGCTACGTATAGTAATAACACACTGACAAGTTTCTGAGGAGAAGTAAGTGTAAAGGGTTTAAACCGCAGAAACTTTACGAAAAACTTCTTCAACTTTTGTTTGAGATGAGTCTCGGTATGCTCCGAACATATATAAGTAGCTTCTTCAATTGTAATGTTTTTATCTCAAAGGCCAGGAAGTTTGCAATGACTCTCCCGCCTCGTTATTCTTGTAATCACTTCGATATTCATATGCTTGCCCTCCTCGTGCAATTGTAAAGAGAGGAGACTTCAATTTCGAAAATACCTTTCAGCTTCGTGTGGAGATCGAACAGGAAATAGTAATTTATTCGTTATTTCTTTCAATTCATTTTACATTCGCGAACTCTGAAGCGCCCCCTATCTTTGTTCGGAACAACTGAAGCACCTAAAAATTCCTTTTACTGAGACAAAAAGTGTTTTCGTTGATTTTTGGTTTGAAAATCCCGCCACGGTCTCAGAGACAGCGCCCTCGAAAGGTGCCTGAGAGAAGCTCAGAGAAAGATTTAACGAATTTTCTCTGGAGTGCCTTGAAAACATACTTTTGCCAAATAACTATTAATGAAAAAAATTGTAACCATCGAAATTACTATTGCCCAAGCACTGAAAAATTCCTTTTAGTCTTTCTGATTTTTGATCTCTAGTAATTTTCCAAAAAATGTAACCCACTAATTCCATTTGAAAATTTTTTTTAGTAGTACTTATTTGGAATAACTATTAAGGAAGAAATTGCAACTATTGAAATTACTATTATTAAAATAGCGAAAAATTCCTTTTAATCCCTCGCGTTTTCAATTTTTCAAAAAGAGCTGCCTACTAATTCCATTTCAAATTTTTTTAGTAGCACTGATTTGGAACAACTATTAAAGAAGAAATTGCAACTATTGAAATTATTATTTCCAGTTCGATCTTAGAGCAGATTTTGTCGTCTAGGGCAGTATACTGCAATTTTCAAGTGCTCATCGTCGCGTGACAAAATATATCTGTGGTTTTATTATTAATTATCCATTATCATTACTAACCAGTTATTAATTTCTTTCAGCGTTTTTTTTTCTCTTCATGGAGAAAAAAGTATTTAAATTGAGAAAATTAGCATGTACTCGATACTTTGAAGGTAGAAGGAGAGACAATACAATCATCTTTATCCCTCAAGGGTGAGATCTAGGAGGTCTTAGATAGGTCTTATTGTCTTTATCTGTGCAGTACCTATCCCCTGTCTGTGTTACGTTGAATCACCACGTGCCAACCTGTTTTAAGGTTGACTGTTAATTACTTTTTATAAATAATCTCCATTTTAGATAGATTTCCATTTTTATGCCAACGTCTCAATTCTTTGCGACGAATTTTTCTCCCAAAATTAATTTATTCCAGTTTATCGGCCTGATTTATTTGTATTTTTTACCTCAATTGTTTATTTTTATGTAAAAAAAATACCAATTTCTTGAGGGAGGGAATAAAATTAAAAAAAAATAAATTGTGGAAGTTTATCAACTAGAAAAAAAGTTATTTTCATTGTGGAAGAGTTCTTGGTAGAAAAACGTTCTTGTTTGCAAATTTTTACTGCGTTAATCGACTTTAATTTCTAATTCAATTACAAATTTTTCAAAATTCTCAAAATCAAAATCAAACCAAACAATTCCTGTATAAAAAAAGAAATCGGTCGAAATCGAATCAGAATATTTCTGTATAAAAAAAGAAATTGGTCAAAATCGAACTAAACGATTTTTTTGTATCAAAACGGAAATCGAACCAACAAATTCCTTTATAAAAAAATAAATCAGCAGGAATTTTATCCTTCTCTAATTGTTTAAAAATTCTTTAAATATTGAAAAATTCGTCGCAAAGAATTCAAGGATTCCTACTTTCTTAATAACAGTGCCAATTGTTTCAGAGAATGTTTTCAATTGAATTCTTATCGTCATCACCACCGGGTTCTCTTTTTGTCAACGAATCAACTTGAAGCTATTCCTTGCTTTCCCTTCGTTCTCAAAAAATTGACCCTTTCTCGTCTCTACAGGTACAAAACGCGAATTGAATTTAACCCTTTTCTTTCTTGCTAGAAGTACAATAAACAAAATTAAGGAACACCCTCGGGACCAAGTGAAATCTCGCGACTTTTGTCCAAAATCGCTCGGAAGGCGTATCTCAAATTTTGAATTTCACTGTAAAAGCAAAACTCCACATTTGAGAAAGTGAGGGAAAGAGTTGAAGACTCGATTTGGAGACGAAGTGTTGCGGGATTTCACTGGCCCTGAATAAACACCATAAAAATAGTAATAATAATAATAATAATAAAAATGTAACGTAAAATTGTTCGACCGTTTTTTTTTTACTGAAATCTGTGAAAGATTGTTTTGAAAGAATAGCAAAAGTTGTTATTATCATTGTTGCAGCCGCTCTTGTTGTTGTTATTAATTATTATCGTTTTTGTTACTTTTGTTGCTTTTGCTGTTGCTGTTATTGAATTGAATTATACCAAAAGTAGTATATAGTAGTTTAGTTAGTTTCAACAATTGACTGACGAAGGCATGTTATTGGCGTTGTTAGGAGCGAGAAGTCCGCGTTCTTACCATCGTTCCAGGCTTCCCTGAATCTCCAGGTTTTCCCGACTCTCCCCTTAAACCCATTGGTCCCTAGAATAATAATAATAATAATAATAATAATAATAATAATAATGCAAATGTAACAGTAGCAATAATTGCTATTGTCTAAGTAGTAACTATAAAAATAATGATAATTTAACAATAGAAGAATTTTAAGAAATTGCAACAGGAAGTAAAATTTCCAAGAAAAAATTTAGAAATTTAATTAATATAAAAATTCGCTTCAAAAGCAAATTAAACATATGATGTACCTCGAAAAAATTAATAAAAAATTTGAAAATCAAACTAGAATCAATATTTGTATTTGTATTTTTTATCGACAACGACTAATATTATTATTTTTATATTTATTTACAATGGTAAGAATAAAATAAGGTCTCCTAAAAAAATAAAAAGATTCATCTAAAAAAACTTATATATTTTTGATAATCTATAAAGACAAAATACAAAAAAATACGTACAGGTAATCCCATTGGACCGGGATCTCCCTTGGCACCTTTCTCACCCTAAGCAGAAAGCAGAAAATCTGTGTTGAGTAGATGAATAATCAATTATTTATTCAATAAATAATTGACAATTAATAATTCTGTGTTTTAGATAACAAAAGAAAAAAGAAATTAATACTGACAGGATCCCCTTTGGCTCCGTCGTGACCCCGATCGCCTTTGATTCCAGGTGGACCTTGTAGTCCTGGAATCCCCGCAGGTCCTGGTGGTCCTGGTGGACCCATTATCTGGAGCAGAAACGTTCATTTTTAGAAGGGTGTTTCGAATTTCTGTATGAGGGGTTTCCACGAAAAGGGTGAGTGATAATTGAGTGAATAATAATTATAAGTGAATAATTAATATAAAAATTTTAATAAATGAAAAATAATTGTAATGATTTAACAAGGGAATCACAGAAAATTTGTTTATCTATTAAGTGTAAGATAATGTTATGAAATGCTAGATATTAATAATCGTGGTAATGATTTAATCATGATAATATTAATAACAGTAATATTAATAATGTCAATGGTAATTAATATAATTATATAATGATACAACAATAATAAGAATATTAGTAAGAATGTTAATTAATAGTAAAAAAAATATAAAATTGAACTTACCACTTCTCCAGCATTGACTTCAAACGTTCCGTCACCCTAAAAAGCAAGTTAAAAAAAAGAAAAATTATTTTCCTAAATAGTTATTCATGAAATAGATTAGTATTAATTTTGTATCTTTTATAAAAAAATTAGAGGACACTCTCAGGGAATTATAAAGCGATTTTTAAGTTAATTACATATTTTTATATTTAAAAATATCCCTTTTTCAACCATACGTTGTAAATAAATAAAAAATTACTTCTTAGGTCTTCAATCTTAATATAAAAATAAAATAATGCAATTATTTCAGATTGGATCACCAGATTGGATCACTATCTGCACAGAGTAAAAGTAAGTCAGTGTTAATTTTTAACACCGAAATATAAAGGGATTTTTTTGGGAGTACCAGCAGGTCGGAGCAAATCTAGCGTGAACTATTTTTGCGATTTTCGAAGGTTCCCGCTGCGGGGACATCGACTTCTACGACGATTTAAAAATGTCCCCGCTACGGGGACACCGACCGCAAAGGGTTAATAGACGCCTAATCGGTGAACAAACAAATAGTTCTCAATTGTAGTAGATTCTCTAACTCGTGTTATTTCGTTTAACACCAAACTTTTAATTGCACAGCTAATTACTTAGTTCTTGATTACGCGAAAAAAAGGAAAAAATCTTACCTGTCTTCGTCTCAGTTTTTTGTACTTCTGTTTTTGGATGGTTTAAGAACATGGAACATAAAAAATTGGTTAGTGAGTCGTAATCGAATTAACACTTATGGGCTACGTAAATGAATTTATTGCTTCATTACAAAATTGAATGCTATTTGTTACTTACCGACTCTCCTTTCTCGCCTTTCTCCCCTTTCTGACCAGGATATCCCTGGAAAAAGGGAAACAAAAATTTGTGAAGTTACAGATTCAGAAAAAAAAGGAGGAAAAAATAAAGAAAAAAATATATACTGGACGTACAGGAGGTCCTGGCAATCCTGGTGGGCCCATTAAACCAGGAGGCCCTATGTCTCCGTATTCACCCTTTTCTCCTTTGGGACCCGAAAGACCCTGAAATCCAGAATTTCCATGAAACTGAAAACTCGACTCGTTCTTTCGGAATTTTTAGAATTTTGTATAATTCGAATTTCCAACCGATTAAAATAGAAATCAATATTCAATATTAAATTTATTTTTAATATCAACATTATATTTAATATTACAATTTTTCAATATTTAATATTTTAATATTAATGTATTTGATATTAAAACCATGGGGTTAAATTAATGTGTTTTTTTTTAATTTCAGAACTTTTGCCATCGATCAAAGTTTTACACATTCACGCTCCTAGACAAAATGGGAAAGAAGGAATGAAGAAATTTCTGGTGGTGAAATAAACTGGAGAAAATACGTTTGAACTTTGAGCGGAAGAGGATTTTCGAGCTGAAAATTTAGGTAAATATAAATTATCTCCAAATACATTTTTTCGATAAAAATCGGAATTCAATCTTAAATGAAATTAATATTGAAATTTCATTTAATATTGAAGTTTTAAAATATTTAAAATCTTGATATAAAAATATTGAAATGTTTAAATATTTAATTTTAAAAACCTGGAACTGAAGAAAGATTTTTAAATTTCAAATAAATGTAAAAAATAGCAATTACCGGTAATCCAGGAGGTCCTTGGATACCAACTTCCCCATTAATACCATCGATGCCTGGTAATCCTTGAGGTCCTGGTTCTCCTTTAGGTCCTGAAACCGAAGAGTCCTTTTTACGAAACGCGTATTCTTCCTCTTAGATCTCTTAGAAATATTTTTCGAAATTTTATAAATCTTTTGCCCCTTTATTTTTTTTTTTGAAACCTTCAATCGCCTTTTTTAGATGTGGAATTGTTTAGAAGAAGAAGAGGTGATGAAATGGTCTGTGTCCATTTCAAAATGAGAGAAGCGCCATTAGGTGAGATTTTAAAATACTGAGATAAGGAAATTCTGTGAGAATTGTACAAATATGAGGGTGCAAATTGACTCGAGAACGACTCTGTACGTAAACGAGCAAAATATACACAGCGAGTCTCTTAACACTTTGGAAATACCATCACGCAAATTAATTTCGTTGTTTCAGGCAAACTAAAAATATTTTTTTTTTCGCTATGATTTTTTTAAAGTATTTTTTTATAGGTATTAATTTTTGGGGGTATTTTTCTCTGCGTTAGGTATTTTTTATAGGCACTCATTTTTCGAAATATTTTTTATGAAAGGTATCAATTTTTAGAGATATTTTTTTATCCCAAGTTATAATTATGTAATAATTATATAATATCACTAAACAAAATTCTAAACCATCTACAAAAATATTAAAGATCCCCAAAAAATGTCTCCAAGGTTCTCTGGATGTTACTGAAACCCTTAAAGTGTACTCTGGGTCTGGACGACCCCGAAACAAATTTTTTCAAAAAATCGCATTTCTTTTACTTTCTTAATTTATTTATATTTCCCTTAAAGCCATTCTCTCTTTATTTTGACACACGTTTTTTGAACGGTTTAATCTCGTCTTTCGTAATTCTAAAAAAATATTTTCATCCTGTTAAGAGACTCAGCTTGTATTCAAGATGACTCATATTGAAGAAAAGACAGGGTGGCTAGCGGTGATGAGAGAAAAAGAGGAAGAATGTATGCAGATTTGCTTCTACTTCATTCTCTGAGATCCTTAAATTCCCTTTCTTTTTGGTAGCTAAAAATCTACCTGAAACACCAATGGCACCTTTCTCGCCTGGAAAACCTTGTTCACCTTTAGCACCGTGTTCACCTTTAGAACCTGGTAATCCAGGCAGGCCTCGCATCAGCGTGGATCCTCTTTGTCCTTTGATACCCTACAATGACACTCTTTTAGGTCAGTTCCAACCAGGTCCTCCGTGATTATTTTTCTTTATGTTTTTTTTTTTCGTTTGTCGTTTTTATAAATATTAATTTCCACAATTATAAGTATCGGTTATCGGTAGAAAATTTTATTCAAGCGTTATTTGCTGGTTGTTATGTTTATAAAAATCATTATTTGTTATTATTATCTCGAAGAAGAGCGAAATCATGATGAATGAAGAGATCAGGGTAGAGATAAGACAGGCGAATATTTTTCTTCGTGAAGGAGAAAGTTTTTTCGAAATCGAGAGTCGAAAGGATTTGATTTTTGCAAGATCGGGCCCCCAAATTCTCGTGGTTCGAGTTTCGAGGCTTTTCTGAAGCTTCGAAATTCAATATCGAGTAATTTGGAGGCGAAGTCGAGAAATCCAAGGATAGGAGGTTATTTTTACTTAAAAAAAAATATCAATTATTAATTTGTGGACAATAACACAGCAAAAACTGGAAAACTTGAACATTCAACTGAACAAAGAAAGATCGTTGATTTTGTTTTATTCTGTGAATAAAACTAAAAACGAAAATTATCTGGGTAACACCGTGTTAATTAACCCCTTCGCTCCCGGTGGCGTATTTATTTTTGCAAATGAAAAAAACCAGGGAGCAAAAGGTGAAATTCGATCGGGTAACACCAGTTTCAGTACTTTGATCTACGGCGAATGATGCTTTTCTATAATATTTTCTTTTGACAGAAAAGGTGGGCTTTCGAAGACACTATTGCGACGTGAAATTTAACACCGGGTAAACTCAGGCTGCAGGTTTGATGTTAAAGGAGAACGTTGTTAAAAAAAAGCCCACCTTTGAATGAAATTAATATTAATTGAGCAGACGGTAGAGTCAAAAGGACTGGAACTGGAGACGAAATATTGACACCACATAGGACAGCACGTACTTTTAACACCAATTAATGTAATGTCACACCAATTTTTTGAAGATTGGAAGCAAAATTTATTTTTTGTTTTGTTTCAGGTTGGCGTATAATTAACAATGATTATTTTGCACCAGTGTAACGTCAATAGCCATAGTTGTTAATTATGCATCAACCTGATACTTTTGTAAAGTTCGAAATTTAATGGTAATTAATTGTTGGCAAAAAATATAGTTGAAGGAAAAAATACACGTATTTGGAAACATAAAATTGGGTAAGGTCTTTATTAGTCCAAGCTTTGCTTTTCCATCAACTTTTATTTTCACAAAGTTAAGGTCAATATGTGGAAACTCAAATGTTCGAATAGTGTATTTTTACAACAAAGCTTCCAATCTCCAGGTCAACTTTTGCATGCTTCTACGAAACACTCTTTTAACATTTAACTACGATGGAGTTTTATAGAAACAATGATACCCACTAATCTACTCAGAATTAGTAAAAACAACTAAACGTATATTTTTTTCTATTTATGTAGACTCCCTTTACAAAGAAATGATATAAGGGAAATGAGGTGGAATGTGGAGAAAAGAAGAAAGTAGTGACTTTCACTGTTTTATATTGGTTTATATATATACATATTATATTTAAAAATTGAATTCTAATACAAAAATAAAATAATGCAATTATTTTAGAAATTGTTGTTTGAAATAAATATTTTAATTGTTTTCGTAAAAATGTTTAAAATAATTATTTTAAATTATAAGTTGAATTGCAGATTTTTAACACCTTTTTCTTTGCTCATTTGTGCCATTTTCCTACTTTCCTCTTTTCTCCACTTTCATGAATGGAAATAATAGTAGCATGGTATGATGAAAATGAAATGGTAAGCCGATAAGGTGTTACAAAAGTAGTAAATAGTTTTGGGATTAACGTATACTTACACGGGTTTTTGGAGAGATATCGTTGGCAAAAAGAGGTTTTTGCTAGCCTTCAAAGCCGGCAGGAGTAGTAGTTTATTAGTGATTAGTGGTACCAACACAACAGAAGTAGTGGGTGTTACTCGCTACATAAACACAAATTAGTTACAAGCTACCTAATTTCCTCTTATCACAAATATCTACACTCGGACAATTTGGAAAAAAAAAACGAGCAAAAGATTTTTCGCCCCATATTGACTCTCAGGTTTCATGATCAAACCCAAAATAATTGTTTTTTCTGCAACTATACTGTTACCGCTTGAATTAAGATTCCGAAGATCACCATAAAACCTGGTCTATGGGGCTACTATAAAAATCTTTTACAACAATTTTTTTATTTTCTCCCTTAGTTCCCCCGAATTCCCTCTAAACACCAAAAAAAAAATACTGTACTGCTCTCCTTTTAAAGAGAATTTAAATTTTACGAATCCCAAAGTAGATTTAAAAAAATCCAATCCGCTAAAAATAGTTAATTATTAATTAAAGTTAAAATGGAAAATAGATAAAAACTCTCAGTTTTACTATATATAGTTTTTCGAGTACTTACTTATAACTGTTGGTGTTGTTAGTATCATTATTTGTGTTTTTATTATTGTTATTAACATTATTATTATTATTGTTATTTTAGTAATATTTTTTACCATTATTTTCTATTGCAATAGGTCGGTGCATAATTAACGACGATTATTTTGGTACAACCCATGCAAAATAATCGTCGTTAATTATGCACCGACCTAATGTAACAGAAATTAATAATAAAAAATATTATTTAGATAGGAATAATAATAATAATATTGGTGTTGTTAGTATCTTTACTTGTATCATTATTAATATTATCATTGTTATCTTAATAATATTTTCTATTACTTTTTTCCATTACATTAGGTTGCTGCATAATTAATGACGATTATTTTGTTACAATTCATGCAAAAAAATCGTCATTAATTATGCATCAACCAATACAACTACTACGACACTGTAAAAAAAGTTTTATAGTAAAAACCACTATCAATTTGCAGATTTAAAGCTAAGGTGCTTTAGGAGGAACTTGACGCTCGATTTTCATGCGGGAATTCCGGAACTTCTATGGTGTTACAGAGTTCAACTGGGAGCTACGGGGCCACTTCATGGTTTTAGTAAGTCTAATAAAAATCTACTCTTTTTTTTTTACAGTGCGTAGCGTAGATTTGAAATTTTTCATTGGTATTTTAAAAATTTGGGGCTGAAAAATTGGGGCTAGATTCGATTTTTCAATCAACCCCCTTGCCCCTTATAATGCATCGGAATTCATCAATGAAATTCTGATACATAGCCGCCCACAAAGTGACGTCACATTTTTTTTAATACAAAGAAGTGAAAAAGTATTAGGTAGGTGCATAATTAACGACGATTGTTTAGCACGAATTTCTGCAAAATAATCGTCGTTAATTATGCACCAACCTAATCAAATAAACGTGTTATTTGCTGCCACCAACGCAATCGACGGATTCAAAATTCATCTTATTTTTTTAATCGATTATTAATTTGTTGTTTCATTAATTTTTTCTGGTTTTCAGAATAATTCAGTTTTTCGCAAGAAAGTACATATTTTCTTGGCATTTCAAAGTTATGTACAAGCAACGATCTTGCATTCGGGTTCCAAAAATCTCGTTGGAAGCTGCTCCTATTGCTCTTCCGATTTTTCCAATAATGTTTCTGGAATTTTTTAACACTATAAGGTGTTAAAAACTATTATTATGGGATTGGAGGAGTGATTTTTATCATCCATGGCATATTTAACACCATAGAGCAATTTTAACACTGAAAACTGACGCTCTTATGGTTGAGCCGTTTCAAATTAACACCAATCGAATTGCAAATGCGGGTAAAAATTCGATTCCTATTTTACAGTGTTAAAGAAATGGGGTTTTAAAGAAGATTAATTTCCGACGAGATTTTTTTTGGTTTTTCTAAAAAGAGCTAAGGGGGTAAATACGTGCAGCAGATTAGATCAAAACATCATGCGTCGTGCAGCTTTCAAGCAACGCCTCTCCTAGCTTCCATGCACTTTCAATTCAAAGCCAGTCTTTCTAGGTAATAGCAAACTTAATAATTACTGTTTCGCTGTTTCGGAATTTATTTTGATTTTTATATTCCAAAATCATAATTTTGAAGATTCTCATTTGTATTGAAAAGCCAGAAATTCCTACTTCAGGATTTTTTTTAATGAACAACGAAACAGTTTTTTAATAATGGAAGTGTACAATTTTAGGGAATTTTTGCAAAATAGGTGGAAATCGTATATTAAGAAAAATATATCGTATTAGAAAAATAGTAAAAAAATCTGAATCGTAAGAAAATCCATCCCAGGCATGATAATAACTGCACCAGGTATAATAATTGCATCACCTGTGATGCAGTTACATGAAAAAAGAAATTGAATTTCTTTTTGGAAGAACTAGTTCAAAATTGAACGAAATTTCGAAACTATACGATTTTCTTTTTCACCCTTGACTGAGTCAAAATACTCAAAAAAAAAATAGGAATCTTCTGATTGGATGGAAAATAGGAATTCGATCAAATCTGAATTTATTTTTTTAGAAACTACTACTTTCCTATTTTGACTGCAGCCATTCCGTTTCCACTTCGCTTGCAAACAAAGGATAACAATAAAATTCTTATTTTTTGGGAATTCTGGAAAACGGGATAATTCAAAATATTCTTCATTTCTTTCTGTAAATTTCCATCAAGGACTGTTCTTGCTCGTTTCAGTAGGTGTCACTGGACACACTTTTGTCATTCGGAGGACCTTGTTGAAACTTACCTTTTTCCCCTGTTTTCCCCGTGGACCTCTATCTCCCGGTAATCCGGGTGGTCCCGTTGGACCCAGTTCACCCTTCTCGCCTGGGGGCCCTGCAGTGTATTTCGTATTGTGTCAAATAAAAAAAGGAGAGGAGGATAGGCTAGAGGTCACCTCGCCCTATTTTTCTCACTTGCTTTCATTGCAATTCAAAATTTCTTTTTTTTTCTATTGTCTAAAAAAGGTACTCGGAGAAAATCGGATTTCAGAAAATAGTCCCTAGATTTTACCAGATTCATAGGATCTCGTAGCCTCGAATTTTCAGCTTAAAAATTAGCCAAGCTTGAATTATAGAATTTGCAGTAATTTAGTAAAAATTGCTTTCAACTTTTTATGAACTTTTGTATTTTATCAAAAATTGCCTTTTTTTTTAAATTTCAGAAGTAGCTGCAAAAAATTACTTCCTATTTTTTTCAAAATATCTACAGCCTTGCAAGATTCCTTTTGGAAATTAAAAAAATAATTGCAATTAAGTAAACATTTTTTCCATCTTGCAGGAATTTTTATGCTACAGTAAAACTAAATCCCATTGGTTCCTGTAAAATGGTAAAATTTCCCATTTCCTGACTCCTTCGTTTCTCCTCGTGACGCCAAAATAAAAAAAGGACCTGAACTGAACAAAAAAAAAATTGAGGATTCGAAATAAAAGGGGATGAGAAAATTTGTTCACACGGAATGCCCGGACTAAATTGGCGAGACTCTAAACTTGAGACACGACCTGATTGATTTCCACCCGGGGTGTCTGTACAAATCATTCATTTTCGCTCCTTTTCTTTCCTCTCTCAGGTAACCGACATGGGACTGATAATTAAGATTGACTGGATAACCGTCTACTTTCCAACGGTCACCCTGTATATAAAAAAGTCATTACGAAACAGCCAATTTTCCCTTAAGCTCGTCACAAAAGCGATTATTGTGACATGAAAGTTTCATGGGCACTCATTTCTCGCTGGTATATAGAAAAAGAAGTCCTTTCTTTATCACACAAAAGGTATATCAAGAAAAATCGTCTCATCTCTTCCGTCCTCTTTTTGTTCTTTACTTCTTCCTTGAAATCTACTGGAATTGTCCACAAGAATCGATTGATCCGTAAGACTTTTATTACGAGCTTTGGACTCAATCTAAAAGTTACGAGTCCGGAGCACCGTCTTCTAATTGCTTCCAACACGTGAGCGGTGCGAAAAGAGTCGACACTTAAACTTCGCCTTTCTTGGGCTCGTTTCCGTGACCAACGTCCCGGTCATCCTAGGGGAATTACCGGTTCGTCTGAGGGGAGGGGACCCTAGAATATGTGGGACTTACCAGGTGGTCCCGGAGGCCCTGGTGGGCCTTCGAGGATACCGGTCGAAAAGGATTCGCCCTTCAAGGACATCGTTAAGCCACGTTCCCCTTTGTCTCCCTTGTCACCCTGGAAAATTGTAAAAAAAAAAAAGGAAATTTGAAAATTTAGTAATTGGTTTTTGGGATATTTCGGGGTATTTTTGAATTTGATTAGGCTTTTGCGAGATTGAAAATTCGTAGCTGTCAGTAAAAGCGTTTCCAAAGAATCCTTCAGGCAGGTGTAGCTGTAATTCTACTGGGACACGAGTTTGGAAAAATTTTGGGGTCAGGATTAGACGCAGTAGCTGGGAAAAAGCCAAAATTGGATGAAAAGTTTGAGAAACATATGGAAAAAAAATTGTTTGTAAAATTTCTGAAGAAAATATTCAAGGTAAAAAGTGGCAAAATTATATAAAAAATAAGAAAGTTAGAAAAACAATATTTGAAAAATTATAACACCCCCTTTGTAATAAAAATATAAAATAATAGGTATAAAATAATAAACGCAAACTCTGGATACAAAATTAGAGTTAATAATTAATTTTTTAAGAACACTAATTGTTTTGTTAGCGAATTGCATTGCTTTATTGCAATTTTGTTTTTCTTTTCGGTACCAGCTTTCATTATTTTGGGAGTTTCTACTTTTCTAGCGTAGTATTGTTGAAAAAAAAACTGGAAAAAATCGAGGTCCCTAAAGAATTGGCATTATTAGGGAATTCCAATTTTCCATGGTTGTTAGAAAGAAGGGGAGTTCCAAAATCGAAACCAACCAACACCTGAAAAATTCTTTTGAGAAACACTCACACGTGATCCAGGCGATCCGTTACTTCCATTTCGTCCTGGAGTGCCCTAAGGAAAAGGATATTGTTTTTTTGTAATTGCAAAAACGTTAATTTTGTCTGTTTTCGTTATAGTAGAGTTCTCACAGGTAATCCTGGCGATCCTGGCAGACCCGGGGCTCCGTAAGGTCCTATGTCACCCTAAATTTCATTATTCCATGCAACAGAAAAAAATATCCTAGGGTTTCGGATACGATTTGGTGTTCGTGGGGGAGGAAAACGAAATAGTCTGTGTTAATTCACAATTTAACACCAATTTTACATTACACAATTACAAATTAACACCATTTTATTCGGAAAACAATGTTTTGGGATTACCAAAATTGAATCTGAAACCAAATTTGAACCTAAAATTCAGAAACTTGAATTTTGGATTTTTTAATGCATTTCCAATAACAAAGAATAGGGTTGGAGTGTTGATTAGGGGTAGGAATAGGTCTCCCAATTTAAGGGTCGCGGGTGTAAGGGGCGATTTGGGGACTATGAGGTTCTCCAATTTCCAGGCAGTTCCAATTTTCTACCCCAACGAATTTATTAGGGGATTTTCCTTTACAAATTGGCTGTATTTAGTGGATTTGTAACTAGAAATCCCTGTATGGTGACTTTTTTAGGTAAAGAAAATTCTATTTACCTTAGGACCTGGAGATCCTTGTGGTCCGGGGGGACCCTCGGGACCTGTTGCACCTTGCGATCCTTTCTCTCCGGGTGCTCCAGCTTCTCCTGGAATTCCTTGCCTGCCGTCGTGTCCAGGAAGTCCCTCAGAACCGGGTGGACCTGGTGGTCCTGGAGGTCCGGGTTCTCCTGGTTCTCCCTAATTCAAGGATAATATAATTAGTGAGTGGTTAAAAACCATTGACAGAAATTTCGGAGGTCTGAGTATCAAAAAGGCGGGAAGGATATGGTGTTAAAGAGTTGTAACCCCATATTGTGTTATTTCCTTCTCATTCCGAGTGATTCCGACTCTCTCTAGCATTTATTAACACCAGTACAGTGTTTGTATTATTTAATTCTTTGGGGGCAAAGTGGAAAATTAATGTACCACTTTTTTGAGAATTTTAAAGTAGATATTTTTTTTTATTAGAGAGTATTCTTTGAAATTTGTTAATTTTCACATACTGCCGTGTGTAAATTTTTTAGAATTTTCTTTAACCCTCAGTTACCCCACAGGGGTCAAATATAGGTCCATGTGGATGGGTCCAACGGTAGATTAAAAATAAAGGGGTAATTAGGGTTAATTTTTTAAATGAAAATAGTCGGATTCTGAAAAGCAGCATTTTTTAAAACAAAAATTGTACACCTCAAGGGGTTAATCCCGTTAAAAGAGGTGTTAAATCCTACTGCAGGCTAGCTGAGGCCGGAATCATCTGAGAATGGGCGTGTAAATAAGCTCCAGCGTGGTGTTAAATCCCTTTAACACCGTCAATGGCTTTACTGGCGAGTATCATCCTTTTTACAATGCAATTCTGGAATAGTAAGGTGACGATAGACATTAGAATAGCTATAGCCCGTAACTCTTACATAACACTGGGTTCAGATATGGAGAGAAGTAAGAAATTTATCTATTTTTTACGACTTCGTTTTCAGATGCATATTGTGCATATAAAGGAGCGAAATAACTTCATGCGGTTTGGAGTGTATACATTTAATATCCTGCAGCTCTTTCATATAGGAAATAAAGACAAAGTGAAAGCAGTTGAAAGGAAAGAAAAGAAGATACCCACTGCAAGTTCCACCAAAGGCGAATATACATATGCATTATATCTGCAATTCTACGTAAATGCATTATTATGGTAACTATAATAAATATAGGAGCTGCTGTGGTGTTTATAAATATAAGTGGAAACACAGACAGAGGATGTCGGTGTAAATCTTCTGTCTTTATCTCTTTTTGTATTTGTACCTGAATTTCGTGCTTTCAGCATGCAAAGGTGGAATAAAAGAAGGAGAGGAGAGTTGTGGCAATTTTATGGAAATGTTAAAATAGAAAGAAATGGGGAATTAGATCCATCGTCCCAACCAAGAAGTTGCATGTATAGGAAATATTCATGATTTTCATTTGGAGGTGAATTTTGAGAAATTGGAAGGTTTTTGAAAAAACTAAAGTGTCTTTTTTATCCTTAATTGATCAATTTCAATAGAATTTCTTATATATATTTTTAATAAATATATATAAGATAATATATTTTTAATAAGTAAATAGTATATAAAAATTCAAAAATACCCCCAAAAATCATCACATGGATATTTCACACATAAAAACTTTTTTTGGGATCAAATTATTTCATGTAAATCATCAAGGAAACCACTTCCTGTACCATTTGTTAGTCTTTTTTTTCAGCAAAAAAAAGAACTCCTCAACTTACTTTTAATTGAATGATGGTTTCCATAGAAATATTATGCCCACGTTCTTGTAGTCCCTAGAAGGTCAATCAACTACCGGGTAAAAAACCATAAAACAAAAAAATACTACAAGAAAATAAAAATAGATGATAATCATGTCCAAAAAAAGAAAAGAGGTGGGAGGAAGAATTTTCCATTGTGAAACTAAATCTTCATTTTTTTTTTCCAAACGTACCATGCCAAAAAAATATTTCAATTCTATAAGCTAAACAGAGATACAAATAAAACGGTAACAAATGTAATTACAAATTCAAAAAGACACCATTGCCAACCATAAAACCCTCAATTTATAAGTTTCCACACCCTTTTCCAGGGAGGGGCCATAGCGAGTGAAGCGATCCAGTACTGGGACTTACGGCTGTAATTTCTAACATCCCAATACTGGTCTAGGGTGTTATTAATTAATTGCCCTGACCCAGCAATGGGCCGCCATAAATTGCAGGTCGCCTCTTTGATAGTCCTGTTAAAGAATACCTATTTAGTTAGGAATGGAACTGTTATTAGAAAAGGAATTTTTATTACAAAAAATGGGCGTCTCAAGTTTTCGTATCTGAATCTATTTTTAATTAAAAAATGTGAGAACTCTGCTTTAGTACCAATATTCAAAACAAACTATAATAGTAACAATTATAATAATAATAATGGAATATTAATAGATGTTTCAAAAAATGTTAATGTTTTCAGAATTGTTGATAATTCCTCTAATCAATAATTAACTGAGTCATGAATAAATTATTTTATATGTATATTTAATTCTATATTACAATTACTCACAGTTATTTGTGAATATATTAAACAATGATGAATAATTCAAGCTTGTAACGAATTACAATATCATGAAACAGATAAATTTATTATTTCAATTAGAAAAATGAAGACTTTCAACAAACTTTCAAATCAAATGAAAACATTTAATTATCTCGAAAATGCTTTAGAAAAGAAATCTTGAGAGATGGGTTATGATAAATTGTTAAAAAACAATAAGAAAATAAATTATCCTGCCACAAAGATTTATTGTTCTTTTTAGTTTTATTATTTTATTAAAATTAAAGTAACAATAAATGTTTGTGACAGGGTAATTATTTTTTTTGTCTTTTAAAATAAATAATTAAATTACAATAGGACTTTTTAGCACAAAAAATTCAAGTTTATAGAAATTTCCAAAACTGTTTCTATCAAAAGCTTTTTTTTTCCTTTTTTGAATATTATGAGGATACAAATTCTTATTCTTTAACAGGATTATCTCAGCCTTGCTTCTACTCAAAGATATTTTAACACCAAAAGCATTCAAGTGAGATACTACTTAACAACAGTCATAATAACTATAGATATTGTATAGAGAAAATACTTGAAACCCCATAAAAATGGAACTAATAATCACAGAAAAGCAATTTTTAGGGGGCGGTTTTAAATATGCCGAAAATACTGCAATTTCTCTTGGATTGGGGTTTGGTTTTATCTAATAAAATCGACTGGTCCGAAGCATGGGGATCCATAAGGCGGGGTTTTGGCCCCAAGGGAGTACAGAGCCACACATGTCCAATCCTGTATGTATGACATGCTTTGATGTCTTTTAATACATACATAAAAAAAAGAAAATTATGCGTGATTGCGCTCGTATTAAAAATAACGTTGTTGAATTTCCAAAAAGTATATTTTTGTTCATTATTTTGGAGTTTTTATTACTTTGGAAAAAAATAGTAAAAATCCTTAGATTTGAACCCATTCAAAAGGTCAAAATTTTTAAATACAAAGCACTCAAATTATTAAAAAGATTATTATTGCGGATTATATATTCGGTATTTGGACCCCAATGATAATCTGGTCCATTAGAACCTGAACCTCGCCTCCCAAAAATTGCTTTCCTCTCAATGGCAAAGAAAAAAATGATCCGTTGCATCCGGAAACCACTGTTTATGGCGTTTCTCCCTGGGAATCGACATCACGTCCATAAAACAGTGGTTTCTGTCCCGTGGTAGGCAAAGAAACAAAGGCCGCAGCAAAAAGGCTGGCGATTTACTGTTTGCCTGCATTTTTTTTCCCTCTCTGACTACCAGGCAACCCCTTCCCCACAGACCCCGACCGGGCCGTGTTAAAGTCAACTTCTACAAAAACAAAAAAAATGAAACGTGAACATCACATCAACACTAATTCAAAGCCCAACTTTGTACTTCCACTCCAATTAATTTGTACTGCTTTTTGTGATTCGAAGGTGTCCGGTTACCTTCAGAGCGACGATTTCCGCGTATCCGAGGGTCCCACCACGAAGCGTCGTCACCGACCTTTTTAACCCCAATCCCTGTGCATTGACCCGTAGGCGGAAAGGTTTCTTTTATTTCATCATCTTTTCTCCTTCCTCCGTTTTTTTTATTAACACCTATGGTGCCTTTTTTCGCTCATTTTTTTTTTGTTTGCGTTCTAGGAAATTACTGTACCACCTTCCACCTCGATTACTATCGACACCAGGAGTACTGTTGGGAGCACTAGCTGTGGCAGTCGGCTCTGATTGGCCCGAAGGCGGAGCGGAATCGCGTAAAGGCGACGCTCATTGGCCGAGTGGTCACGTGGACGCTGGTCACGTGGTCTTAGACTCCCCTTGCCTCTGAGCCCCCGCGACTGCCCAGCAGTTGCTCGCATCAGTACCGCATCAGCGGTTGAAAATCCGAAAAGTGCGTAAAGACTCGAATTTATGGTGATATATTAAAATCCCCAGATTTCAGCCGCTGATGCAAATTTCAAGAAATTCGGTGTCGCCAAAGTAGAAGCCTTGGAGTGACATTTTGTGTTTTTGGAAAGAGAAGGAATGAGAATTTTACTTCTGAACTGTTTTTGCAAGCATTGATTGACACTTTTGTAAAATTTCTTCAGGTTCACCTCAAAATTGATAAGCAGCAATAGAAGCGACCATTTTTTTTATGCCACTCCAATTCTTCAACCAGAATAGCTCTTCGATTCTGTTGCACTGTAACGAGAATCTGAAATGAACTTCGGAGTATTGAAAATCATATCTTTTCACAGACTTTTACCATACTTCTGTACTTATAAGAAGGATTAATTTTGTGGGCACAGTAGCACATCTTCCATTCCTGAGAAGCTCTTAACACTGTTTCTACCAAAGGTGTCAAAGGACACCGTTTAGAATTTTATTTTTGGAATTATTCTCGAGATTTAATTTAATCGAAGAAAATATTAACTTCTTAAAAGATCATTGTTTTTTTTTTAGCCCACGCAGCGCCACCTACCGGTCCCTAAAGAAGTAACTTTCTTCGGGACATTCACCGAGAAGCTCAAACTTCTTAGGACTCGAATTCGTCAGCAAGTGTCCGCCTTCGGTCAAGGAAAACATTACAATCAGCGATTTTTCTTTTTTACTCCGGACAGCGCCACCTACTGGTCTCTAAGGAAATTAAATCCAACAGTCCTGCGAGATACCAGGTAAGACTATCGTTACTCGACGAACTAATTCGAAATTTAAAATAATCGAATTCTTGTACCCTGGAAAAGTGATAAAAATCTTCTTTATAAGCGCCCTCAAGTTTTGGAAGACGCAGGCTCTTGTAGCTCATCTCATTGTCAGTCTCTTCTATTACCGTAAAAGCAGACTATACCCACATTTAGATCCAGACGGTTCTTTGAACCTCTTTTTCATTCTCAGAAAGCGAAAAGTTTATTAAGAGTGATCACAAGGAAGTGAAGAGGTGCTGTGCTGTCTGGTGGAAGAATATGATTTCCACTCTTCCATTCAAGAAAATAGTATGCACTCTTATTTTCCTTTTTTTTTGGCGTTACTTAAGTTAAGTGGAATTGAAGTTTCCAATAATCGTATTTTCTTTTTCTCCTCTTTAATTTCATGAATTTTTTAGTGGTAAGATGAATTCAGATAAATTCGTGGTTCTTTTTAAATTATTTTAGATACCTTTACTGCCGAGAATACGTCGAATCCGGGATTCCCGAGTTCTCCTTTTTGTCCCTTTTCTCCCGGTCTTCCCTGAAAAGGCGAACAGATATCAGTTTTTTTTGCGATACTATTTTTTTATTCCACGGATTTTTGTTATGGGAAATTAGAGGATTTATGAGCGTATGATTTTTCCAATACTTTGCTCTGTTTTACTGAACTTTGGTGAATGAGTTATTAAGAGATCCTAGTTTTCGAAAAATTATTAAAATCAGGAATTTTTGCTGAAGGGACTAAATTGAATTGCAGAAATTACAATTTACTAAAGTTAAAATCTTTGAATTAAAAACAAATAATTTTCTAATTAGTAATTAATAAAATATTCAATGATTCATATAAATTTGAAAGAAAAAATAATTAAGACTTACTGGGTCTCCTTTAGGGCCGTCTAAACCGATAGGACCCTGAAACGGAGAGAGAAGTTGTAATTAATAGAAAAAATAATGCTCCCTCTGTCATTTAATAATAAGTAAATAATTTAATAGCGAAAATAAAGAAGTAGAGCTTTTTCGAAAATCGCATTAGAACCGAAGCAAGCAATTGCATTATTTTTCTAGGAATAAAAAATAATAACAATTTTCGCTAATAATACGATTTTTGAATACGAATTTTCCAATTCTTCGTACATTTGACGTTTTAAACAAAAAAATTGAAAGAAAAAGCTAATTTTGCTAAATTGTGAAGTATTTCCAAATGTATATTTTTCTTCCTCCGTCAAATTTCGGTTAAAGAATTGAAAATTAAAAAAAAAGTGTAAATTAAGAACAAAAATAGAAGTAAAGTAGAAAAAGAAGTCCCCGAAAATAAAAGAACAAGATGCTTCCAAATATTCTGTAACAAGTTTCATACACACACTTTTCACGTCGGTTAGTAAATTCAACTACTTGTTGTTATTCACAACTAATAAATAAATTCTAATGTTTGCTAAACATAATTGTAGTAATAGAAGCTGTAGCAAACGGTATTTTTATCCCAATTTTTTGGCAATGCAAGACAATGTTATGAGCATAAAAAAAAACACATTTTCATATTATAACAATAACAAGAGGAAGAATGTAATTATTGCAGCTAGGATCCATTATAATATATTATATAAAATTTTGAACAATTTGTTTTTAATTGGGATTCGAAGAAATAACCAATTTTAATATTACAGGACCGAAAAATGAAATTGTTGAATTTCCAAAAAAAAAAAAAATTACTTTCTTCCCCTCGTTCCATGAATTCGTGATAAAATTATGTAACTAGTTTGTGTTCTGGAACCCATGAGACACATAAAAGCACCAGCACCATAACCTGTAGCGTTACTGTACCTAAACATAATTAACTAATGATTATGTCGTTCGCATATGTATGTTAATAATTGAGTGGTAGGATTTTGGATGAATTTCCGAGGATAGGTTGGATGAATTTTGGAAAATTGACCCTCCCACCCTTTTTTTAAAATCTACATTTTAGGGCTTCAATTTTAGCTAGGGATAAAAGCTAGAGGAATTTCATTTGGGAACAGTGTAGCCGGGAAAAAAAGTTAAAATATTTTTTTTTATTAAAGATTTTATGCTAAACAATAATAACTAATTTCAAGTAATTAGAAAAAAATTAATGCAAAATAATAATTATTAATATTCAATAACATTAAAATAATACGAAATAATTTTCATAAGCAGTTCCCAGCTGCAGTTACCGGAGTATATTTAAAACGTTTGAAATTTCGCGGTTTTGCATAATGGACAGCGCTACCTGCCGGTCCCTAAAGAAAGCTTAAAAAAAAAGACGATGTTCCCCGAATTTCGTAAACTTCAATCCATAATTTCTATAAATTTCTAATTTTATTGAAAAAGAACGAAAGAATTATTCGAAACCTTGCGAGGTATCACAGACAGCGCCCTCCCTTGGGCGCTAACTGAACTGAATTTCTCATACGTATTCCTCTTTTTCTTTTTCTAGTCTCGAAATCAGTAAAATCGTTCAACTTCCGATAGACGAATGGTAATAATAATTTTATATATGTAATTATCGACAAATGCAATATAATATCGCATATCGCGAGTTCATGTCAACGGAATGTATCCGGTGCTGCTTGCTGGGTATATTTAGTGTTGTCACATAAACTGATATTTCCAGAGAAAATTTCTCACCCATTAAATTTTGTTATCGTTTTCTTTACGCTCTATAAATTATTCCGAAACCGAATTGAGTCGTTTATTAATTTTTTTCCATTTTTTTTTTCTTACAGTCAAGTTTTGATGAACTCTATTTCTCTCGGTTAATAAACGAACGGTTAGTCGAAAGATGATAAGGAAATTCAATAACCTGAATTTTAATATCAAAAAGAAAAAAATAGATTATATAAAGATTTTCATACATGGTAGATTTAAAAAGTTAATAGAAAAATGATCAAAGTAAAATAGTGGAAAAATTGAGATTTCAGTGATTCAGAAAAAGGTGGATTAAAAGTTGGAATTTTAAATATAATAAAGGGAAAGGTTGCTCATTTTAATGCATTTTAATAATGCATTAAAGTGCATATTTTAGTGATACCAAATAAGGGTAATAAAAATATAGGAATTTGTATCCAGGATAGAATTAAAAAATTATTAAAATAAAAATAGTAAAAGTAAAATAGTAGAAAAATTCGAATTTCAAAAAGGAAGACACAAAATTGGAAGGCAATATTAAAATTTTACTGATATCAAAAAAGGGCGTAATAAAAATACAAAGATTGTTATCCATGATAAAATTAAAAAGGTAATAAAAAAAATGATAAAAATGAAATAGTAGAAAAATTCGGATTTCAATAACTCAGAAAAGGGGAATTAAAAATGGGAAATTTAATTATAACAAAGCGAAAAATTTTAGTGATATCAAATAAGGGCGTAATTTTCTGAAACGAATCACCTTCGTTTTGTTTTGAATTAAGAGGATCAAGTCAACAATGGAAAGGATAAATGAAATTGATTTTGAAATTAATATACGCAAATTAACGTACGTATAGGAATGGTGAATTAGGAATGAAAAAAAGGAACGAGGGTAAATATATGATAGAGTTAATTAAAAATCAGTGAAATAGGCAAAAGCGAGTATCTAATAAAAGAGGAAAAAGAAGAGAAGAGAGGATTTAGGGAATTATGAATGAACGAACCGGGAACCCAGGATAGCCACGAAGTCCTTTCGGTCCCTGCAACAAATTAACGAGGTTCTTATCAATTCGCGCTGATAATAAAATGTCATCAGTCCTTTCCTCATCCAATTTAACAGGAGTTAGTCGCGAAAGTTTCGATCCCTTCACCTT
The DNA here is from genome assembly GCA_949825005.1 of Gasteruption jaculator. Lineage (NCBI taxonomy): Eukaryota > Metazoa > Arthropoda > Insecta > Hymenoptera > Gasteruptiidae > Gasteruption > Gasteruption jaculator. Next base: position 6,243,844 of record OX463776.1, read on the forward strand.
TTTGGTTAAATAGAAGTCCTTTTTTTGAGATTGTTGCTTATTTTGGAACTTTCGTAATTCTTTGAGCTTTGAGCTTTGAGCTTTTTTCCGGCGCGTGAACCCTTTTTTTGCGGAGGATGAGGGCAGTGAATGGACACTAGAGTGGATCTTGGTTTTCGTTTTCGATTTTTTGAATCTAGACCTTCTGAAATTTTGATGTTCTTGCGATTTTTCAAATCTTGAAAATTTAGAAATTTGACATTCCTCTCGGATTTTTATTTGAAACTTCCAATAATATTATGAGGTATTTTTTACCATTTATTTTGATTATTTATCATTCAGCAGAAAAAGGAAGGGACAAAAGTATTAATGATCATGGGAATTATTTTAAAAAACTAATTTCTTGCCGTGTCCAACTTTTGGGAATTCCAGCTAAAAAAAAGAAAGATACTCGAAAAAAATAATGGTAACTGAGAAATAGTTAATTAACTTTAATTTCTTTTAATCCCAAAAATTTCGAATGTAGGAAAATTTTCATTTCAAGGGAAAAGAAGTTACCAGAGATTGGTAAATTTTCTGTATGCATTCTGTGACAGCGAAAAATTTTCGGTTGGCGATAAAATTCACTAAAAAATCAGATAGGTACCGTAACGTGTGATTGTTATCGCATCGTCTCCTATCATTCGCGCGATTCTGGAATAATATATAGGCACAGGCAATAATAAAACGAACAGTTGCATTTGGCAGCTTGCGTCGATGCCTTTTTGCATCGGGTTATATAAGTCGAATCCGAGTGGTGTAATTAAACGTTTAACAAATTGCGTTTTATAACTTGCATTTTTCCAAAAAATTCCTCCCTTTTTGTGGTATTAGATTGGTGCGTAATTAACGACGATTTTTTTGCAAACAATACACTAAAATAATCGTCGTTAATTTCGCACCAATCCAATAACATACTTGTCTGATATAATTCCTCTTTTATTTTTGGTATTAGGTTGGTGCATAATTAACGACGATTACTTTGCTATAGAAACAGCAAAATAATCGTCATTAATTACGCACCTACCCAATAACATACTTTCTTCCAAAAAATTTCTCCTTTTTTCCTAAATTAGGTTGATGCATAATTAACGACGATTATTTTACCAACGACACACTAAAATAATCGTCGTTAATTATGCACCAAGCCAATAAAATACCTATTTTTCTCTCTCTTCCCTTTTTTTTCGAATAATCGATACCATTCTCCGCATCAAATGCTCTTTTTCTTCTACTACGTCATAGCTGTAGAATGTGTAATTGCAATTGCAAAATACCAATCGAAAATAGCATGGTAAAATTTACCCTACCCCGGTCGCTTCATTCCTCCTTGAAATATCGCAAGATCCTACCCTTCTTTTTCGTTACATCCAGTCACGGTAATTAGAAATTGATCCCAGCGAAGGGTAGAAAAAGGGGTAAAGGGTTGTCGAATAATAATAACAATAATAAAAATGGGTAATAATACTAATAAAATGCTAAAACCATCACCAGTCCGGCACATGCTTGTATTATACGCTTTTCGGGTCGATTATAATTCGTGTTAATGAAGTTCATCAATCATTATTAATCAAATTAACGGGGATCGATAATAGGAGCGAAAATTGCAAAAATTTAAAAAGTTCCACAAATATCTTAATAAGAACAACAAAAAAAAAATTGAAAAAAAAAAGACAAAAACACTATGGTCATTATTTTTGGGCTTGGAATGCGTGGGATTATATTCTTCAACATTTCATGATCCTTACCGTGTTTCCTTGGTCTCCTTTGAAACCCTTCAGACCCTGAAATTCCAGCGTTCATTAAATCTTTTGCAATTAATATGCCTCGAATTTCTATTAATTACAGTATTTCCTTCTTGCACTGCCAATACAACAATTTATTCGATCGCCGCCTATTTACGCGGCCAACGGAAATTTGATAAACGGGGTAAAAGCTCCGCGCGACGAACAATCGTTGACTTTCGTTGTCGAAATTTTTTTTACGTATTTGCAGAAAATAATTCGATGAATATAAGTAATTTAATAAAATTATCGCGTTTAAAAAAAAATAGATTTTTTTTTGTTTTCCCCCCAGAATTAGCGCATAGCAAAAATTCATATTTCTTCCCAGAGTTAATTCATAACCGACTATTCATTCGCTGGAGCCTTTAACCTTAACTATAATACAAAAACTATTAATTGCATATTTGGAAGCAATGAAACGAATGAAAAAGTTTCCCCCCCTTTTTTTTCGTATATACAGACTTGCAAGAAATATAAATAATCAGGCATAAGTTGCACAGTCAGTAGCTTTAATATAAGTGCATGTGCATGTGAGTGCACACGCGCACTTACTGCAGCGTATAGTTGAATTCAATAGAAAAGTAGACATACGTTTTGATAGATGAGAAAATAAAGTATGAAATAAAGTATGTATAAAGTTTTCTTTTTTTTTGGCATACAAAGAAACAAACAAAAGATAATTAATCGTAAATCAATAATACCGGAAAACCATTTTTCCCCGGAGTCCCCGCTAGACCCTGCAAGAAGGGGTTGGCACAAAATTAACAAAATAAAATCATGAGTGATTTAATACCATAGCAAATAAAAGTAAATAAAAAAAAGGTGTAAGTGAGTAAAAAAAAAATAAAGAAAAAATACGTATATAAATTCTGTAAGAGCTGACAGCAGTGTAATATAAAAATATAATACGTAGAGAGAGTGCAAAATAATGTTACGGGGGAAAATTAATATGTCGTAGAATATCAAGGAAATTATTTATTGGATTTTACGCAAAATATACATTTTTTGTTTAATACCGCGGGTGTTTGTCGATAGCATACTGTCGAAGTAAAAATATTTGTATGATTACAATGTAACGAATTGTTAATGAGTTCTACGACAAATATTAAATGCCGCGTAACAAATTTTAATTGAACTTTATTGGAAATATTATTGACATTCGAATATATTAGGTCGGTGCGTAATTAACGACGCTTATTTTGCATGAAAAGAATGCCAAAAATCGTCGTTAATTATGCACTAGTCTAATATTAGTAATGATAATCATAATAATAATATTACGAGTGTATCAATTTTTTAAATAACACTTTCTTGTGTTTTGGGGGCTGTGTATTAAAATTGTGTACCAAAATTTTAAAATATCCATGGAAGGAAGAACGAAGGAGGATATCTTGACAAAGAAATAGTAAATTTTGTTATGCTGGAGCAATTTTTTTTCTACCTAACGGCAAAATTTAAGTAAATCATTTTGGAGCACATATAAAATAGTTATTGTAAAATATTTTAAGAAACAAAAATTCGTTTTTTGGAAAAACGATTTTTCTTTTTCAATGTAAATTCCAATATTTTAGGACTAATTTTGAAATTCGTGTGGTTAAATTTAAAGGATCCGAAAGTTACCAAACTCTGGTAAAAAAATTACTCGATTCTAAAAGTGTCATATTTATTTTGAAAATGCATTTCCTAAAGTTGAAATGCACTTTTTCTGCATGTCCCCTCAGGACCCGGAATTTCAATTGGATTTACACAATTTTTATTCCCGTGGTACTTTTTTTTCCAGGGATCCGTAAATTACGTCGATATAGTAAAACCTATTACATATAGTTATTCCTCCAGCTTACATAATAAAATTTACTATATGCGCCACCTTTCGGTCCTTCCTCCGGGCAGCAAACGTATAGGTAATCCCAAACTTAAGCAAGCGGCTATAAAAAGCTACTTACCGGTGATCCCGCTTCTCCAGGATCTCCTTTTTTACCCTTTTTTCCTCTCTTCCCCGGTGGTCCAGGTTCACCCGGTGGACCTATAACATGAACAAAACCAAAGTTTGAAGCTTGAACGAACCGAGTGCACTTGGGGTAAAACGACAACGAATGAAGAAGGGGTGTTGGAGGTAGAAATGAACGAAATGGAACGCTTTTCCACGCGCTCCCACGAGCGTGGCTAATTCCAATTTACTGGCAACCCTGAAAATTGAAATGGATGAGACGTCTGAATTTACTTTACGCTTTACAAATTAATAAAGATGCGAATTGCTTTTACATCCTACATTTCTTCTCTTCTTCCGACTTAAGTTTCAAAGTGTAATTAAGCTTCCTCTAAATTCGTACGTATCTACTGCAGGAAATATCGCGCGAAAGATAACTACTGTGGAAAAGTAGATAATTTTTTTGCTCCGTTAATTCCTATTCACATGAAATTACGATTCCGTCGCGAAAGTCGTAGAGAATTATGAAAACTAAACCTTTTTTATCTTTACACCTTGTCTCTAAGGTCTACCGTTTATGAGATAATCCACCAAGGAGTTTTCAGGCGATTCGAGCGCCACCACCCAATGTATCAGCGAAGCTTTATATATGTAACCCCTAAACTGAACTTTAATCCCCTCAATTTTTAAAACTATTGGATATAAAAAGTACTCACGGGGGGGGGGGGGGGGGGGATTAACGTAACTATTGTGTCTTATTGCTTTTCATATTAATATAGAATTCTGATGTAATAGTCGTGGAGGACTATGAAAAACAAAACTTTTTTGCTTTTATAGTTTTTCTCTAGGGTCTACCGTTTAGGAGATAAACGAGAAACAAGTTCCCAAGCGTTCGACGCGCCTCTAGCGAGCGCGTCAGCGAAGCTTCGCGCGCATAACCTCTAATCCGAACTTTAACCACTCGTATCTCTGGAACTGTTAGGCGTAGAAAAAAAATGTTTAGACAAAAATCGTAGCAAATTCCAAGGGCCATCTGTGTACAAAATTTGGTGACGATTCCCGAACTTTTTGGAATTTTCCAGTATTTATTTACACCTCTGGAAGGTGGATGGGGTTCGAAAGGGAGTCTGAGCGTCATGGGATCATAAAGTATCACGACCTCACGTCCCGTAAATGTACAAGTTCTCTCGTATCGCAGGTTTTCTCGTGTTTTTGCACGGATACCTATTTATTTGTGGCGTCCAGGGGCATGAATCTTCATTATTAGGATAAGACGAACGTTAGCAACATGTTGGCTTGCGCGGTATCAGCAAACAGAAATGCGGACAGTTGGCTGTAGAAACAGAAAGAAGGAGCAAAAGGAACGACTGGGTCAGATCCACCCCTTCTGATTATTGCAGATCATTAATTATCCAGAGGGTAGGGATTTGTCTTGTCTATGTGAAAAAGTAAGTAAGAGTGGTAGAAAAAGATAGATGGCGAAAAAAAAGGCAAACGAAAGCGGAGAGACGGGATGGGAAAATGCGCGGATTCGTGAACCTGAAAATGAAAAAGGACGGAAAAGTCGCAAGATGCAAAAAAAAGGGTAGAAAAGAGTGGAAAGATACATATAACAAACGCGGAATTTCCCAGCACTTGTTCTCGCGTGTGTTTGAGGATAAACCCGTGGATGTCCCGAGAAATTTATCAACACGACGCTGTGCGGTAACGCCAACCAATACCCGGTATCATCTTTTCGTTCCTCGGTTCTATCTCCTGATTTTCTGTCTCCCTCCCTCCAATTGGTACCTCCACCTTTCTCCCAAATTCATGGGAAATTTGCTTGTGAAAGTCATATTTCTATTTTAACAGCAGGCAAATGTTTCCTACATATATAACATTGTAGCGTGAATTTGGCTCCTTGCGTATGCATTCGCGAAAATATACGCCTGCCCCGGCAGCCAAATCGCATTTGAATAAATAAACTTTATTTTACTTTTAGTGCTTTACCGTTATATGTGCCCGTTCTTGTTTCATGCCGATTTTCGGTACAAATGAGGAATAATTTTCATATTAAAGAAAGATTTGTCAAACAAAACGAACGTTTCTTCTTGAAAATTTTCTAAATTTGAATAGAAAAATAACCTTTTTTTCAGAATGTCAAAAGGCCATTTTTCCGAATTTTTTTACCTTCGTTTTTGACAATTTAAAAAATCTTAATTCGAAAAATGACCTTTTTTGGAATGTAAATTTTTTAATCTTGTTTCTAAATTATTTAAATTAATATCCATAACAAATTCGTAATTTTAGTAATTGAATAATTAATTTAAATTATTTTAGTATCGTTTAAAGCAAGATTTGTCAAAGAAAAGGAAGCATAGTAAATTAAGCAAAATTTACATTTTTTTTGGTGAAAATTCTGAATTTAGAAATTTTGAGAATAGAATTTTCAAAATTCGAATAGAAAAATAATTAATAGAAGAAATTGGCAATTTTAATAATTAAACAATTATTCTTAATGATTTCACTATCAATCTATGTCAAATGGATTATGAATGGGGTTTCCACAAAAATGATATTCCTACGAAAATGGAATTGTGGAAATTGGGGCATTTTAATTGTGGTTGAATAACCCGAAATTGTATCTTTCAGCTACGAAATATCAACATTGGCGTTAATCAAACTTTTAGCGAAAGTCAACAGAACGCTCCATAAATAGGCAGAGAGAAATTCGATTATAAATTATTAAAATGTTATTTCTCGGCAAATCAAATTTTTTACAACTTTTTTTTTTCATTTTATTGGAAAATAACTACCATGAATTCCGTGAAACGCGACTACGTATGCTGATAGAACAGAGTAGATACGTGCTTTTCCGGACATTTCGACAATTACTTCGGTGGAAATTGTATTCGTATTGGTATATTCGTTATTTTCCAATTTTTTGCTTTTTCTGATAAAATATTGTTTCACGCTTTGTTCCTAAAGTTCTCACATTTCTCCATTTTCGAATGTTTGTTCTACTGGTAGAAGAATTTATAGAAAATTTTTCAAATATTTCATCTTTCTAACAGCAGCCATTCCGAAATGAACTGACTCCAAAGATGCAAAAAGGGAAGGAATGCGGAATTTTATTGCATCCACTTGAAGAGAATACCTTTGGCAAATTTTACAAAGTAAAATGGAATTTATTCCATGACATGGCAACTTTTGTGTAAAAACCAAATTTTTGTAGCAATTCCTAGTTCACAAGAGGCTGGGATGTCTCAGACCCCAGTAGGCTAGCTAAGGCTCAAAGTATTTCAATAAACGTAAGATTTTTTATCAATTTATGAAATATTTCTTTTTTTAAATATGATTTTGGGGCTCCTCGTTAATAATAATAATTATAATTTAGTATAATTAATAATTTTCGTTTACATTTCCTAATTTCCTTCATTTTTTGTTCAAGATAAAAACGACATTCTTCATCGTTTAAAAAACTCCGAGAGCACAATCGAGTTTAATATCCTCTCTCTTGCCTTTCCTTCTATTTCTCTGTACAAACTAAAACAAATTTTAGAAGATTCAATAATACGGTGTTTGCGAAACTTGGTAACATCTGTCTTCTCACAGACTTGGTGGGAAAATAGAGCTGGAAATTTGATATAACTTTCGTTTAAAAACTTTCTTCGTGCACCTACCAGTCTTCGAGATATGGGCGTTTAAAGTTCAGCTTAGAGGTTATGCGTACCGAGCTTCATGGACGCCCTCACCAGAGGCGCGTCGGTCGCTCGGAATCGTTTTCCTCGTTATCTTCCAAACGCTTGACTTTAGAGAAGTACCGTAAAGGGCGAAACGTTTTAGTTTTTCCAATCCTGTATGATTTTCACATCAGATTTGTAATTCGACGTAACCGGAAGTTAATGGGACGAGGGAGGCACATCCCTTGGACGCATTTTTTTCCCAGTACTTTTTTATTCTCCTGCAAGTTTTGCAGCAGGTATAACAAATTAAAAAAAAAACTATGATCGTTTTGGAACTAGTTGTGTGTTTCACGGTCCGTGAAAAAAAAAATGTAAATGGTAATACCGAAAATTTCGTCATTCGGGCGGTCGAATGCTATTTCGGTCTGGCGGGATCTTTCCAACGGTTCGCGAATTTTTAGCCAAAGTGACCGCATAATTGCAGATAGCTATTATATAGCTTTCCTCGACGGTTATATTGGAAACTAGCCTGGATATAACTACAATAATTAATGCCATTCAATCTACTTCGGTCAAGTGTATACATACATATGCGGACGTTCAATGATCAAACACTATAGAGGACACTCTGAAAACCATAATTACGTCAGCTTTTGAGCCAACGGCAGAGTATTAATTAACACAAAAACCGGGGGTTCTGGTGGATTTTTTATTTATTACTGATGCGATTTCGCCCTCTGCCTCGTTTCTTGCAATCGAAATCCAATCAGCGCACGTAAACATATGCAAATGGCGACGGAAGCCCCGGCAACTGAAAACTCCAAAGTCCATAAAAATTCGCAACGCCACTTTCGCCCCGTCCCTCGTCCACCCACATAATTTCTGGATACTTATAAGTTCCCTGCCTTTCAAATTTCCCTCGTATCTCCCTCCATCGCGGGCTTCTCCCAGAAATACCCGTCGTAATTCTTAAAGAGTCCCAAAGGGTATCAAGAAAGAAACGGTATAGCTATTCATCGACACGTTACATGTTAGAAGTTACGATAAAGGGCAATCTGAAAGGCGAAAAGGGATGGAAAGAAGCGAAAGAAAGAAAGGCGGGAAGAGATGAAGAGGAAAGGAAGTCAAGAAGGAAAGGTTTTCTACCCTCAAGCAATCATAGGGGTTGAAAGGGAAGGCAAACCTAATTTATCGTGGCAAAAGGATAACGCCAAGGGTATAAACGCCGTGCTGAGATTCGGCGCAAGGGAAAATCTCTTACATTCTAGCTCATTCCTTCGAACATTCCTTTCTTTCTTTCCGAGTTCAATTCGACCCAGGAAAAGAAAGGAGAAACAACTTTTTTCTTATCCTTTGTGTGGTAATCGATTTCAACGTCGATCCGATTTCACAGCCATCGCATTATCTTCATCCGATTTTTCAATTTAGAAGATACTCACATCGGTTTCCAACCGAAAATTCCTTTTAATTTTCTCTTGGATTCAATCTAGTTTGATCCTTATTGCTTCCAATGCGAAATAATCGAACAGTTTCTAGTTCCAGTAGCACCTATCTTCCCGTAGATGCGATGAGAGGATAGGGTTTGAAATTTGCTACAACTTTTATGTCGGAACCGTTTTTCTGCACCTAATAGTTTCTGAGGTAGAAGCGTTTAAAGTTCAGGGCAGAGGTTATGTCTATTGAGCTTCGGTGCGCGGCCACTAGAGGCACTGGGGTCGCTGACAACCTTCTTTCCCGATTATTTCCCAAACGGTTGGCCTTGGAGACGAACCGTAAAGGGCAAAAGTTTCATTTCTCGGAAACTTTTACGATTGCCTCCTCGAAATTGTAGCGACACGATTTCTAACACGAAAAAGCAGTACTTTTCCAAAAACTTTCGTTATCTACCGCCCTTCTTCGCTAATCCCATTCAATTTCGTAAAAATTGGGAGGTTCCTTCTCAATAACAAACATTCTTCTAATGTACGGTCCAGTCGGTGAGCAAAAATACGATGGAATTCATAAGACTCTTGGCTCGTGGAGTATTTGAAGTTCCAACTCCCAGAAGGTCGTGACATCTTATTAGAGACTTAGAAAGACGTTTTCTCTATCTGTAAGACTCGCAAGGATCATTTATTCCGAAGTACGAGTATGACGCTGAGAATATGTAGCTCTTATATCAAATCAGTCGCTGAGAGTGCAAAGGGCGGATCTCGGTCCGATGCACATCGGCGAGGCGTCGTTCCTTTATTAAAGGCTCTCTTGCCTTAACCATACGTTCATACGTGTGCGATGTGTATGTAAGAATGAGGATAAATATTTCCTAGGTATCTCCTACTCGCCGCATGTGTGTACGTAAATAAGTACTCGGTTCATACGTTGTACCACCTACCACCTATTCCACCTATTATATCCATACTTTCATTGCATCTTATCGTCATTATCGTTATGTGTGTTTAAAGACCCCACCTATAAACCTATTTGACTCCATATCAAACAATAACGACAAGAAAAAATAAGACACATGGTTACTCAAGCCTACAGTGGGTTACTCATTATATATGGGTTCGATGAAAGAAAGTCAGTCAGCTATGAGTTGAGAAGGATCGCTATCTTAATTATCTGAACGGAGCTTTCAACCGGACGTATACACGTCAAATAATCACGATCAAGATATGTGTAATAACTGTAAATATCGCTCCCGAGGTATCAAAAGGGCGGATTGGGAATATATCGCCATCCGTTCGATGCCCTTTTCGCACGTAGTTACGCTGAATGGCGCAGAAATCCGTAATAATGATGTCAAAACACGCCGAGTATCGTTTTTTTTTTTCTTCGGAAATTGAACGGAACAGTCATAACAGAAGATCTGCGCTACGAATGCTTGTGAAACAAACGAAATAACAAAATCGAAGACGAATAACGACAAATTCGCAGTCGAATAATTAAAAATTATTGAAAAACAATACAAAACGATCGAAGCGCCTCTAGCGACCGCGTCGCTGAAACATTGCAAACGTAAATTGAGAAACTACACTTTGAACACCCTAATTTTGGTGTGATTCTGAAGAACTGCGTCCGACTGCGAATGAGCAAAATCGGATCATAAGTGTAGTCGCACTTCAGCGCCATCTATCGAAATAAAACCTATCTAAAAACCTTACTCGCTACCTCGATGACATATGGTGTGAATATGGCCTCAATCGGCCCAGTCGTTTGTCGGTGATGACGTGGTTTATTCACGCACAAAATTTAACTAAACCTCACAAGATTATTTCACCAACGTGGAGATATGCTTGGATACAATTATCCCGTTGGTGTACGTACAGTTTAGGTGTACATATAAAAATTTCAAAGGAATTCTTTTCAGTGAATGACTTTCATTGTAACAAACATTGTACGTATTATCTATAATGATAAAAGGTGGAGTGACAGAGAAGTTGAGCCTTCCCCTATTACGTCGAGTGACGACGCATGTTTTTCCAAATGCTCATTTCAGCCGTTTCTCTCGACGAAGAATTAATTATCGTAACAAACTTATCTATTGATTCAACTGTATCAAATATCGTACAAAATTGCAGACGAGTTTCAATTGAATTTCCCTGGAATTCAAGTAATTGGGTTTGCAGCTTATATATGTGTACACTTATAATACATATGGAAAAAGAGGAATTCCCCAAATTTCATTAATATTATTTGTTTATGAAGGACGTTTCCGTCCAATAAATTTTTAAATTGAAACTCGCATTGCTGGAAACGAAATTTTAATAACAATTAAGCTCGGAAATGTAATGAAACCTTTATTTTCCTGTAGTGGATATGTATATATATTTATGAATAAAAAAGGGGAAGACGAAGGATCCTGAGATTTCTTGCCATTTATCATCCTCCATTATTCTTTATGCAGCACCGGGTGCTGTACGTACTTTTTATTAAAATTTCTCATGCCTTAAAGGACATTCTCTGTCTCATTCTAGCCCGGCAAACGTTGTATTCTTTCTTCTATGTAACATCATTATACATAAGCTTCACGAAAACCTTCAGCGACGACGTAAAATATTCCAAAAGTAAGGAAACAATTTTTTTCAAGAAAAAAAGAGCACCTACTTTTGCTTATTACAGTCGCTGCTGCGATATAATTAGCAAGTAAGATATTAGAATTTCGGGAGAGACAATTTCTTTCGCGGTAAAAAATTGATAATTGCAATCTTGATGGGAAACAGAACAATTTTGTTCTTTACGATTTTTCTCTAAAGTCGACCGTTCAAGATTTATGAAGGAGTGAAGTTTTGCGCAACGGCAGTGCCTCTAGTGGACGCGTCGCCATAGCTTCGCAACCATAACCCCTACAACGATTTCCGAACGCCTGTATCTCGGGAAGTTTTAGGGTTGCAAAAAAAATTATTCAACAAAAGTTGCAAGAAATTTCGAGATCTATCCTTTTCCAGAATTTGGCTTCGATCGGAGATAATTTTTTAGTCGGAGAAGAGTGCGCGGGAGTGGAAGAAAATTGTCAACACCCCCTTTTCGCGAACTACAGTGACAAAAAGTGGTTTCTCAGTCGGTACCTTGTTTTTTGCACTCCCAAGGGAGTTAATGCTAACGAAAACAGAACTTATGACGACGCAACACCTATTTTCAACGTCTTCCTCATTTAGCCAAAGCTGTAGGAATGAATGAGGGAGGAAAGTAAAGTGGCAAGAATAAAACGGGAAGTTAATGTCAACGAGATGCAAACTCGACTACTTGAGAAATGAGAGTTTCTTTCTTGCTTTCCCTTTACTTTTTATCTGTCAAATATATTTAATTAGGGAAATTGGAGTTTTTAGTAATGCAAAAAAATTGCGCTACGCTCCACTAAAAAAAATATATATACGTAAACTTTTGCTGTTACACTTTATTCCCGTTAGTTTGTAAACTATATATAATAAAAGGGATGGAAATAACAAGACTGCCGTGATATTAGCCTTCCTTGTGTTATAATCCTAGTTACAAACTACATGCATATATGTATGCATGTTCTGCATGTACTGCGTCGTTTTATAACGTAGATGGATACGGCTGAAATTTCAAAACTACCTTCTACCTTCCTTAATCATTACAAATAGCATCGTGTGGAAGAAAAACATTCGCTAATGAAACTTCATACTTCATTTAGAAATCTCTTCATATTAAAAATGAGGGACAGGATTAAAACCAAAAAAATATTACAAAACAGTAATTATCAGTTAACAAAAAATTGTTAATCAAGCTTTCGACCAAATTACAAATGTCAATGAAACAGAAACAGCGGAATTCATTTTCAAGAATTAATTTTGAAAATAAAATTAGTTAGAATAATATTGACAAGAAAATATTGTAGATTTTGTTGGATATTAAATTCTTGTCCTTTGAACCACATGCGTGAGACCTACGATTCCGGACATATACGCTAAAATCGATGCGCCACGGTAGCGCCTCTAGCGGAGGCGTCACCGAGGTACACCAACGACATAACCTCTAATGAAACTTCAAACCGCGCTATCTCCGTATCCGTTACCCGTAGAAAAAAGATTCTTAATTAAAAATTGGTCGAAATTTCAAATCCTGTCCCTGTATCGACGTATCTGTAATTTATTTCTCCGCTTACACAAGATATGCGTTGCGGGGAAATACGTCGAAAGTTTTTATCTCCGAAGTTGAATTAAAATAAGGCCAAAAAAGTGGGTATTGGAAGGACGGGTGTCGCCGGGAGTGGAGAATGTTGAAGTTATTGATAAAAGTGATACGGACACGGCGAAGAGATGACATCCTTAATAAATTTTCGCGATACAATTTACGTTCGTCTCGATTGTAGAAGAAGTACGGAGAAGAGAGAAAAGACTCTGCAAAACTTTTTTTGTTCCTACGTAGAAGCAGAACTCCCATCCGTGCCACGAATATCTAATGAAAAAATTCTTGAGCGCGCGATAAATTTACTAGAGTTCCAATCGTGACAAATGTTCCCCAGCAACTTTCATTCTTTTTCGGTGCACGCGTGCGTTTGTTCTTCATAGGGATTGTGAAGCAAGAAGAACAGAGGAAAATATACACTAACTTCTCCCATAAATCAATTTCAAAACATGCATCTAATAAGAAATTCATTAGAATTTAACGTTATTTTCTCCTGCTGAAACCTTGCTTCGATATTCATTTCAATCCAGACGTTCCTAAAGAAAGTTTATCACAAAACTTGTAATTTTATTATGGCGCAAGAGTTTGACCGTGAAATCTGACACAACTTTTCCTAAGGAATTCTTCCCTCAGCACCAGTAGTTTCCAATTTAGAAGCGTTAGAAGTGTAATTCGTAGGTTACGTTAACACTAGCGCCATATTAATTTAGTTGACCTATTCATGCCGCGTGGGTCGCAATGGTATACACTATTTCATTTGTCATAACCAACGTGGCGTGAACGTAGAGTTTAATGTTGGTCGCCTGTGACCGTCATGGCAGTCAAAGTGTTAACCAGAAATGGACAAAAACCTTCAGCATTGACGCAAAATATTCCAAAAGTTTGGAAACATTTTGCTGGTGGGGTCTGAGAAACCCCAGAGTGCCAACTACATTGTGGACCAGCCAAGGGTTGAAAAAACTAAGTCTTAGTTCCATAAAGGACCATCAGAGGGAGCGTTTTTATAAAGTAAGGCACAAACAGATTCCGGCGAAGAGTTTCTTGTTAAAAAAGGTGCCCGAGGAAAAATTCCATTTGTAGGAACGAAAACAAATTCATCGTCAGTATATCGTTACATAAGAAAGAAAGAAAATGGGGGTTGAGACAACCGAGACGTTGTTTTGAATGGATGACAGAATTGTGGTATTATATAACGCCTCGGAAACTTGTTATCGTTCGCGACTACCTCGCCAACTTGAGATCAATGGAATTGCAAGAAACTCAAGTTCTCCAAGACGACGTAAACTAAGCTAACCATCGATGTCTGCATTTGAAATTGATGTTATACCCTTAATAATTCTCACATACCTCCTTGCCAACTTGTGCAATATATTTTCTCAGAAACGGAAGTTAACGAAAAATGGGAGATAGAAATAAACACAAAGTGCGGAAAAGCTCGCATTCCTCGACGCTTTGAGAGTGGAAAAGGGGAAGCAGCGCCTCTAATGGCGGCGTTAGTCGACTATGGGTTACATAACCTCATCGACACCTCGAAGGACCTCTATTTCGGACAATATTGGAGCTAAAAGAAAATCGTTTGGACTCAAAGCCAATATTTTACTCCTTCCCTTGTTTCCCTAAATGACAAATTTGCGTTTTGGCAATTTTGTTAAGCCCAATTTTGGCACTTTTATTTTTTTTATTGCTTTAGAATAGTGGGACGAAAGGAAAGAGCGCACTCCGATAATTAACGAAGTTTGAAAAAAATTTCTAAAGCTTCTTTAAGATAAGTTGTACGGGAAAAAAGCGAGAGAACGATGTAAAGAAAATGAAGGGTTGGTAAAAGTTCCCGCTATAGGGCCAATCATTCTCTTTAAAAACACTTCTAACTAATCTTCTTAAAGGAGAAGTCTAGAACAATTTTATGACACTTCTTATACGCTGAGACCTACTATTAAAAGCGCATAAAAGGGAATGTTCCGCTACCATTGATTTGTTTTATGCTGATTTTTTTTTCCGCGATACTTCTGCAAATTTATAGGTGCAGATGGATCTTATAATTAACTCTCATTTATCGGCCTTTACAGGGAGCTCTCTAATTAGACGAATCTTTATCGCAAACTCGTTCGGAGAAAAAGGAAAATGGTACAATTGTTATATTTCTTTCGTGTTTATGCTTTTAGCACAAAAGGGAAGCAGAGGAAAGGAAGCATTGAAGTCTAAATGAAATTCTTTGCGAAAACTGACTCAAAAGGATTAAACATGCCATAATGAGAATTCCTAGTTTCTTCTACTGTCAGAAAATTTGGCATTGAACAAAGTACTCGCTTTCGAAGCTCTTCTTTGATCACGTCCCTTAATTACCAACTTCACTTGGCATCCACTGGATGGAAATTCTACAGCTCAACAATTCATTGGAATATTCAGCAAGTATCTTTTGTTAATCAATCCTTTCTATTCGTTTTTTCTTCCCAATTGCATGGAATATTCTCAAGAAACTAGAACGAAACAAGGCAATTGTCGCAGATCTCATTTTTTAGTCCAAGAATAATACCAATTTTTATATAGGTATAGGTTTTATATAGGTATTATTAAGGAAATTGTACATTTAAGACTGTTGCGCCTCTGGTGGTAACATAAGAAAATTAGATGCGACATAACCTTGCCGTAATTTTCGAACGCGAGTGCTTTGAAAATGGATAGAGATAGAAAAAAAAATTATTGATAAAAGTTGTAGCATTTAAAGGTACCAGCTGATCTCGCGAACAACGTCAATTTCTTAAAGCGTAATTGTAGCGCCATCTATGGAGTGCAACGCACGCTAAAACAATTTCTTTTTGACCAACAAAAATTTCCTTCAACTACGAGCAAAATTGGCCCACAAAGATAGAGGCTAGACTGTAGCGCCCCTAGCGGAATAGGACATGACTAAAAACCTAAGTCGCCACCTCAATAACATATGGCGAAAATATGGTCTCAATAGGTCCAGTGGTTCGCCAGTGATGACGCGGTTTACTCACTTTTAATGGATTTTATACATATAAAATACATTTGGTATATAATAGGAACTAACTAAACGCTCTACGGTATAATTCAAATAGGAATTATTGGTTGAATGAGATACTGCAGGTTTGCAGAGGTAGATTTACTTGCTTTTTTACTGATACATAGTCTCGCTTCTATCCACAGGAAATTGATAAACCCGAAGATGATGGAGTTACAATTCGCCAAATTAAGATGAGAAAGGGGTCGGACGGAGGCACGGTAATAAGGGATTGGGAAGAAGAAGCAGCACCAAAGGTATGATCGTTATATGAACAAGATATATATAAATTCTACTGCGTCCATAAAATACCATGCGATAAATTATCAATTGCACGATCGTATGGACAGGATTGCAGCGGGGACACGAGCCATGATTCATTGCTTCCGCAAGAACAGAGTGTATGTACTCATACTGTCTCCTTTCTTTCTTCTTCTACTTCTATGCATATATAGTTTACCAGCAATATACGTAGAATATTTGCGAAGCTCATGTCCGTATATACCCATAAGAAATCTTGTTCCTTATAGACTACTTCATAGTTAAGAGAAAAGGGATGTACATATCTTAGGAATGAGAAACTTTATGTTTTCTTATTCCGGCTCCTGTTACTTCCACATTCAACATTTTTCTGAACCTGCATATTTTATGGCAGGATCTTTAGGCTGCAATTCCATCTGGGATTGCAATTTGGAGATCGTTTCATTTCCACAAAGTAGGATGCTGGGACGGAACGGGAGCAGACGGAATTCTTAATGTAGGGGAGGAAATGAAAAATTAGTGCGACTTTGAGGCAGAGAATAAAAAAGAAAATTCCTTGGAAATTCCTGGAATTGGAAAATTTGTTCAAAAAGGTATCCTGTACGCTGGAATATTGTTGTGATGTAATACGTAAACTGTCAAGATGACAAATGCGAATACGTTCGATAAATTCGGTGAAGCTGTCCGGGCAGATCCCGGACTATGGTTGTACGCGAACATTCATCGACACACGAGTGTCGCGTTACATGAACATTTATCTTCCGATGCCTTTGGGGCAATATAGCAACTAGACATTGCACGCATTCTCCAAAGCTTCAGCTAATGACACTAACCAACTAACGCACGATTGATCTGCAATGTCAATAACAGCGTTTATTACCTTATCAATTATTCCTGAAATAGACTTTTTATGAAACCACTTCAAAACCAGTGACAGTAGATTATAATGCAAGTACCGTAATAGTCCGTTACGCAAAGAGGGCGCAAAATAAGCGATTATCCCGCGAGTCGGGTTTGTCGCCCTCGCGAAGCCAGGGCGACAAATGAGATGAGTTGCGTGTTCTACTTTTACTACCGAGTGCGTAAATTTGTTGTCGCACGAAAATTGGGGATTTCGTCATATTAATTTTTGTTGCCTCCCGTAAGTTTCCTAAAAACCAGTGTTTTGGAAGATAACTAACAAAATAGTTTTACCGCGATTGTTGCGCCTCTGGTGGAAGCGTCAGTGAACTAAATGCAGCATAACCTTAGCAGGATATCTTGGAATCTATTGAAAGTGGCAGAAAAATTTTTCAATAAAAAGTGGCATGATTTTGGAACCTTATGTAATTATTTTGGCAATACCTTAAAATTATCAACAATAACAAAAAAAATATAGACTTCACTATACGATTTAACTTGATATTAAATATTGAACAAGAATGGAGCATTTTTCTCCCACGAATTTTTGTAGCGATATAAATTTATTCATTTTTATTATTTGCTTTTGTATATAAGGGATGTGACATTACATTACCGGTGATAAATAGAAAATAAAAGAGTTCCTTCTATACTTCGTCCGGCCTATTATTATAAAAATAAAGGGTAGGAGAATAAATCTTGATTGAATTATCCGGTATAGCTTGTAACACCGGAAATCAGAATGAAGCGTTTCTATTCGGTTCAGAGGCTTTATAATAAGTGTTATTTGTGAAAAAAAAAAATATTTTGAGGATTGGACAATTTTTTTCTCGTTTAAAATTTCACACACAGGTTATTTGTAATGGTGTTTACTGAAATTTTATCAGTTTCTAAAATTACTTACTTACGTAATACTTTGAGAAAAAAATAAACAAAAAATTACAGGCCAAATTCGAATCCGCTAATTTTTTAGAGAATTCGGGGAAAGCAGTTTTTCGGGCGAAGGTAACGAGGGAAAAAGGAACTCGGGGAGCAAATATTTTCTGCAGTATTTTAGTGAACTTCAAAAGGAGGAGTTGCTTCATTATAAAATGATTGTGAACCCTTTCCTTGGGTAACGTTATATAATATACATACATCCCTCTATATTCTGCTATATGAACTACAGTAAAGGTATGCTGAAACGTATCCTTTGATCTCATGTGACAATGGAAGCACTTAACATTATTGAATATACGGGTTTTTTGTTGATTTGCTCTGTCTCCTTTAACGCTTTCGAAGAGATGAAATCGATTCTGAAGACTTTAACGATCTCCGCAAAAAAGGAGGAAGAAAGAGGGCTCTTGAAATTTGGGAAACGCTGGGTTTTAATTTAATTAAATTCGGTACCTCGCTTCTAGAAAGCCAAATTCAAAATCGATTTGCAATTTGAATATTCCTTGTCCAAGAAATCAACGGAGTAGGAAAAAAGATTGTTTTCTAGAATTGGTTATTTTTTTTTTTGTGGAGAACCAACTTTGTTGGTTTATAAAATTCTTGAACATCTTTATAAACACGCGTAAAGCTTCGAGGTTTACCACGAATAAACCCGTGATGTATTTTGAGAATGTCTGTTTAAACGAACTCAAGCGTTTTAAATGTGTACCAAAGTAAAAGGAGTAGAAGGAAGACAGAGAGAAGAGAGTCAAGTCAAGTCGGCTACTTCAAAGTCTTAACATCAATGTACGATTCTATGCTAAACTCTCGAGTCTTGAGAAAAACACTGTAGGTACTATTATCCACTTTTCTCGACTTATGTTTTGAATTTCTGTCTCTTCTGTCTATTTTTCAATATAGGACTGGCCTTGAGAATAAATATTCTCATGCTTTCTTTACGCTGTTTCAGAAACCATCGGTGAAAGAGGACAAATACGACAGTTGACTGGAAAACCGTCCCGAAGCTGCTGGTGTGATGAAGTTCAATTTTGTCCAGGAAAATGAATATTCTCGTGCTTTCTTTACACGGTTTTTAAAACCATCAGCGATAGAGGACAAGTTCAATTTTGTCCCGGGATTTTGAAGGAGTTCATAGTGCCACAACTTGTCCACTTAAAGTATAGGTGAGTTAACTATAGTTTTACTATCCATTAGGTACAGTTTTGTAATAAGAATATTTATTGTGTATCCCTATGGGGATTTAAGTAACAATATCTATAGGGAGATGTTCACCCTATTAAAGTTTCACAAATTATTAATCATGGTTCAGTAAACTCCAAATTCCTCAAGAAAACATACGCTATTTCAAACTAAACCGCGTTCACGGAAAGAACGAACGGCTTTGCGCAGCTTTGAACGAAGTGGGGGTTGGATGGGCGGTCTCGAGAGCGCCTATTGGTGCCCGCCCTACCTTTGGACCAATGGAAACACTCGAAGCTATAAAGTGGGCGTTCCAGGTCGTGGGACGTGACCGAACCGGACGAAAAACTGCTCAACGCTCGTTTCTTCTCCCCGTGAACGACGAAGAGAAAATATATTGAAATGGTATATTATATATTGAAATGGTATATTAAACCGTCTTGAAATATTTATGGCTACCAAGAAAATATAGTGTTCCTTTATTACCATATACGTATATGGTAGGACACGCTACAAAAAGGCTGCTTGACGTAAAGCTTTTCGCAATAATAATTTTACTGCGACTTTTAATATAATATAGTTACACATACTATAAACTACGTTACTTTAAACTATACAAGCTTAACTTCGTTTATATACTCCGTTTTACCACATTTTTTTTCTCCGTGTCACCATTTGAGAGATATACGCGAAAAAAGGTAGAATGAAGCATTAGCGCCTCCAGTGGTGGCGTTAACTACAGAGGAGGAATTTTTAAGCACGAGCATCTCATCCGGAAACACGATAGAACAGATTTTAGATAAAAGGTCCTTACAAACTACTTTTTGCAAGACGTAAAAAAAATAATAATAACAATGCGTTTTATTTATTTCTCGAGGTTTTGATACAGTTTTAATAGAGTTTTGAGGCGCGAGTCTTTTTTAGGGATTTCCCCGCTTGCATTGCGACTGCTCATTGTTGCAAGAAAGTGAGTGTGCTATCTTAGGTCTCTACGTTTCTCAGTTTCGAATATATTTAAGTATCTCCTTCTTTTGTAAAGTACTCGAGGAACGCGCCTTTGTAATATCCAGAACCACACAGCCATTATTCTCTGCCATGCCTAGAAGATTTAATGAGCGTCTATTGCAACCCAACTTACAGCAACTTATTGACAATATGTGCAGTCGAGGGAAATTTTCTCCTACTACTGCTTCCATTTTCTACATTCCGCTTTATCGTATCTGATACATTTGCAAAAGGTTGCCTTATTTCCAAGCTAACACAATTTAACTTCTCGCTACCTGAAGTTTATTAGCAAACTTACAAGAAGCATAATCGAGTCGATAAAATTTGTCAACTCCGCCGGTTTGCGCGAACGATGCTGCGGAAAATTTTAATGCCACGTAAATCTTCAGTTATACTCGGAAGTCTCTCGCGGGTTTCTCCTGGATTACCATTTCCGTGTTGCGAATGGACCCTCGAGTGGTCGCCACACTCGCTTGTTGGGTTTCCAGTCCAGCACAAAAATTGTAGAATTGGGACGCGATTATAATAATAACAGAAAATTGATAGCAATAAAATCATTGAAATGGAGGATAATTGTTTCACACAACGTCAAATTCATGCATACAGGCCTGCTAAATGTGTGTTTATATACGTGTACACTATTCAAACTGACGTGTAGGTCTTTCCAACAATTCCTATGGGTGGGCGTAATGAATGCTAAACCTATCGTTAATAATCGTACAAAGTGCCCTCAAGTCTCGTTCTACGTTGACTTGAAATTACCCAGCCGATTTTCAACCTCCGCATTTATACGTACGTAGCATTAAATACGTATATCTATATAGGCTAAGTATGTATATCCATACAATTTTCCACCTCTTTTATTCCTTCTCCTTTGTACCTCTTATATTAGAAAAAAAGGTTCACAATAGGTTCAATGTGATTATAGGAATTATTACCAAATTTCCTGGTTTTCAAATCACTCCCTTTACTTCCGTCGATTTATTTTTTTACTAATATAAAAAATAGAGAATATGTGAAACTGATTTTTGTCAATTTCTCCCAATCAGTAATACTGGAATGCGTGATAGCTTTGATGGGAAAAATCAGAAATAGGAGACATTCAGAGACCCTATTATGTAATTGAAATTATTATAATTATTTTTATATAAAATGATATCAATATTAAATTCGCTTGGACAAGTTTTCGTTAAAACATAAAATTAAAATGAATAATCCTCCAATTAGTGTAAGGAATATAATTATTGAAAATCGAAATGGTGAAAACAATAATCTGAAATTTATACTGTTAATTATTATATTCCAGTTTATTACATCACGATTTAAGTTATATCATTAAAAAAAATTTTATTATTTTTCAGTAGTGTTCACTGTAAAAATAATTTTCATTCAAATTTAATTTGATACGGTAAAGCTGCCTTTTAAATAAGTACAGTTACATTTTAAAATTTAATTTTCATAATTTTAATTTACAACAATGTGGATAATTATTTTGATTTCAAATGGCTCCTACTTCGGCCGAATTATTTTTTTCTTGGTAATTTCAAAAATAGAGAAAGGCTAAAATTGATTTTTCTTAATTTTCCAATGAGGAACACTGGAATCAAAGATTATTGGAACGCCGTGAGAAGTTTGATCACAAAAATTGGAAATAGGGGAGGCATCCTAATGGAAAAAGCGGAAAGAAAGGCGAAAAGTAATCTTCTCTTACATCTTTTGGTTGAAAAGTTGAAATAAACGAGGTAAAATCTCGACGGTTGTTTCCATACTAGTATGCTACTTGTGATGGAAAGTTCAAAGTCGTTGTCGAAACTTTCTATTAGCTGCTATACTTTATTGTAAGCCATTTCGACAAAATCGTAAGAAGACGATTTTAACCGTTATACTTACTCTCGACTCAAAAAGAAGAGGAAGTAAGACTCAGGCGCATAAAATAGAGAATGAGTAAGTGAATAACATATATACCTACAGGACCGTAGTCGTATACCTTCTTCTGCGCCATATATGTAACGTCGACGTCGTCTATTCCAAAGTTACTTACGACCGAAAAAACTATTGCAAAAAGCCCGAATCACGCGTATATAAATGTTCCACTCCGCGCAAAACTTTTCTCGTTCCATCAACACTTCTTCCATGCCCCTTCTCCTTATATTTCCATAAACAACTTTCGGAGCAACTTATCAGGGGAATTCCGAACGTCCGCAATGGTCATTATTCATTCACCAGCAGAAATGCGCACTTCCGGTTCTGATTGGTCTGTGGTAGCAGGGCCCCATTTATCGATGAAACGGGGATTGACGTTCTCATAACTCCCAAGACCTCCGTGGCCACGGAACCAAAGTATGATACGAATATTGTCCGCCAGAGGGCCAATGGGACGATCGATCGCAAGTCGATTTATGGGACTGTGTTAGGATTTTAATTCAGTCCTTTGCGTTCCAACAGCGCCAATAGCACCCTCTGGACTAGGAAAACGGTATTGGACGGTGTTATGAGTACCTATATAAACACTGACCATAAAAAAAGTGGTCGAAATGTATCTGGGGCCCATGAGAGTCTTAATTAGGATGCATCGATTTTCTATAAAGAATCGTAATTGCGAGTCTCCCGTTTTTTTCACAGTACGTATCTGCATTGAAAGCGTTGGTAATCCTTTGAAACGCGTGTTGAAGGTACATATATACGTATCTCCATCGAGTCCTCCATGTATACATACACTTATACACTCGATACAGGCATATCTTGTGCATATGTATTATTTTATAGATGGGAGGCATTGATCGTGTTGATTACGTAATCGTGCTAATAGTAACATGGATAATAATGTCCTGGGTCATTCCCAGTTTCAGCTATACCGTAGAATCCACCTACAGATCAAACGGAATATTCTAGTCGATGTGATATTAAGCGGTATATGGCAACATCCTTTCTTTTGCCGATATTAGAGACCCCTCGCTTCGCCATAGAAGCAATTATCTTACCGGTCAGTGGCAAACATTAGCTGGATTAACCCCGTTTATTTGCGTCAAAAGTCGTAGGTTTTTGGAAAAAGGAATGTTAGACGGAAATTTAGGAAATTACTGGGAAAATGGCCCGACCAAGATCTGGGCCACTAGAGTGGCCAAGCAAATTAAAAATTTATAATTTGAGGTGAAGGGTCACGCGATGTTCAATTATTCTATGAGGCAAACAAGAGAACGAGCATTACCTTCGATGAAATTGCCTACCAAGAGGTCCCTTTTTGGGCTAATTATACTCTTATATGGGGAAACTAAATATTAATGGTAAATAGTCGAAGTACAAATATGACTTCATTGAATTGGGGTGACTCAGGGCAAAAGAGCAAATGGCAAAATAGTTACACGACCAAAACCAGAATGATAAAAAAATTACTACACGATTGGTCTGAATTGACTGAAATTAACCCTCTGAAACCTCGAAATAGGTTTGAAACCTTTTCGCATGTGGAAACATTTGAGAGAAATCCTGTTCGGCGTGGAACTGCAGCTTACAGCCCCTGAACAGAGTTCGTTGCACGACCAGAGGCGTTCTTAGTAAGTAAAGAGCTGCGAGATTTTCCCTCGATATGATGTTACGAAAGAAAACAGTGAAAAAACAGCTACCCAGGAAATTTCATGGACAATATTGATGCGAAGTTGTTGTAGTGTCGTTTATGAAATAATTCAATTACACAGCTGCACAAAATTGTGTGTACCTTTTCATGATAGCTCGTAACGAATTTATACGCGACGTTACAAATTTACGAGAAGTACGCTATTTTTGGAGGTGTTTATTTTCTATATCGGATGTACATACATATGCCCACATATAGATTAGCTGCGGGTACACGCGTATGTGCGTAGATGTGTGTCGTATATACCTCGTGTCGTCTCTCTTACCTTGTCTGCCCTTTGTCAATTTCACAGTAAATAATTGCCATTGCCTTTTTTCATTAAACTTTATTTCTCCCAAATGTCAGTTTCTCTCTTAACTCACCTGTAACATAAAAAAAGTGCGATACTTTAGTGACAAAAATGACTCCCTCATAAACTGTATTTATTTTTTGCTGTATTTACTAGCTATTTATTTTCTTATTTATTTATTTATTTACCAATACACTCGAAGAATTTAGAATTTATAATTACATAATTGTCAGCACCTTCTTCACGTCATTTTTATTATTATTGTTATCGCAATGAATGTTCTCATAATTCATTAAAAAAATATTTGATGACAATATAAAAAACAAATAACCTGTAAAACAAAAGAATTTTCTTTTTTTGGTACGACCTAGGTGTAGAAAATGGTTTTCCTAATTACCATAAAAATGAATAATGTCACTTCATATCACAAAGAATATGAGAAAGAACGGGGAGGAATTCCCAGGGAAAATTCAGTTTGAATTTGAGTTATAAATATCTATCTGTGTGGCCTAAAAACTCAAAGATTTTTCAAAGATCCCTTAAGATAACGTCCGATCCGAAACGTGCCTAAACGTCGTAATCCCGCTGCGAGTGCATTCTGAAAAATGATGAAGTAAAAACAAGAAAGACACCATCACCAGGCGGTATTAGCTTTTAGATGGAATCTCGAATTAACGTGTCTTCAGGCACGTTTATCATCATTGCTGCCGTGACTTACGACGGAGAGAGGGACTTTTTCGGTCCAAATTATGTACCTGCAGCTCTGCTTCTGTATTATTATACTCACGAGTCTCTCCTCCACTCGGAGTTATAAGGACGTACCCATAACGTGCAAGCATAGGATTTTACGTTCGTGGTAGTCCGGGTCATGGGACCTGGGATGCAAACGAAATACGGCTGAAATTTCTACGAGCATCCGAGTTCGTCCCTTTTGTCGCTTTTTGATTCTCAGAACCTGTGACTGTAATTAACGAAAGGGTATAAATTCATAAAAAGCATCCCCTTTTCGTATACCCCATTGTCTACATTGTTTCTAAGGCCAAGGACCCAAACCTCCCACTGCGTTTTATGTACAGATTCATCTGGACTTTCTTTTACAATAGCTAGAAAAAAAAGTATAATAATTTTTACTGTACAGTTAGGTGTCTTGGGGGTTCAAAAAAATTCGTAAAAGAAAACATCCGAAAAATCAGACTCCTAATGTGGTTTCCCCCAGAAATAGGCGGTTCGCGCGACTTCTCTTCTGGGCGCGCTAGTCACCTAGCGGCTGTACGTGAACTACGCGCCCGAGGACGTTACCAAAGAATGTCATGGTTGTCAATATTGAAGGAGATTTAATGTCGCTATATTTAGAATCGTTCTCGCCATATTAAAGTTTCATAAATTTTCATTTATGGGTAGAGAAAATATAGATCCCGTAAGCCAGTACATTAAATCCTATTGAAATATTTATGGCTACTGAAAAAATGGAGTGTATTAACTCAACACGTGTATGGTAGAAAATACTATAAAGACTTTGTTAGTCCAACAAAGACCCTTCATATTTCCTCGTGAGGACTATTGCAGTCGGATAGGATGTAAATCCAGGTGGGTTCGACTGTAATCGTAATTCCACCCGACTGTTCATTTACATCGCAGGTAGAACTCGTATTTCCCGCGAGTTTGAAAACCACTACGATGCAAAAGTGATTAATATAGTGAAAAATGCACCTCTGTTTTCCGTCTTGGAATTTCCTCGCGTTACCTTTGATCCCATTTTTCCGCGGAAGATAAGAAATTGAAGAAGAACGGCTACGTTGCGTGTTACATACACGTACGTACACATACATGCATATATATCATTGTTTTATGATATAACAAGAGAGAATGTGTAGCGGCATCGCATCAGCCTTGCATAGAGTAAACGACTGATGTTCCTCCGTCGTTCTTCTTTTTTTATTCATGCATTGAAGAGAGTGGTATGAACGTGGATAGTACAAGAGGGTTTGAATAGTCAATTGCCAATAAATACATATTCCTATCACGTACAGAAGGGGTTGATCATAAGAGTATCGTATGGAGAAAAGAAAAGAGGAACGGCGTGGTAGTAATGTGTACGTACGTAGGTATATATCTACTATATTGCAATTCGTACCACTTTTACTTGCACTACACACATTTTTCGGTATTCAGATCGTACTTCTGTCTATTCTATACCAGGCACATACGTATCCCATATTCCCACATATACATGTATAGGTATATCACATATGAATTCGCAGGTACCATAGGGATATATTACCCCTTTTGTTATTTCCTTGCTTATTTATTTACTTTTCCCTTGAAAACGTATTTCTCCGTGTCACATTCACACGTACGCTGTCCCATATATAACGGATACGTATAATATACCGCGTCAAATGTTATAAGATTGTATATCAAATTTTCATCGGATGCCAATATTCTAAGTATTCCTTTTTGTGGTTTGCGAGATAACCAGGACGATATGAATTGTCTTGTCATGGAAGAAACTCCATTTCAACTCAATTTTGAAACCCCCAATTTTGAAACGTGCACTTAGAAAAAAAGAGACTGTATGAGCCAAGCTAAACTTGTATAGCTCAATGCAACATAGTCAATGTAACTATATTATAATAAAAAATATTTTTATAGAACTATACCATATCTATAGTAATATTACCATGTTACTATTTATTTTTTAAACTGTCTATGAGAATTTAATTTCGTTTAAGGTCAAATTTTTATTAATGGTTATTTTGGCTAATTATTATAAAGGAGACCTATTACGTAATCAAGTTATATATCCTACAGCACCTACGAATTCATATTAAATTTATAATAATTATCCAAAATAACTATTAACAAAAAATTGACTTATTACAAAATGGAATTCTCGCGTTTAAAAAAAGTTTAAATTATAATTACTGATTAAAAATAATAGCCTATAAAAACTATAGTATTTGGGAATTCCTTTTAAATTTATATCAACTAGTAAAAATTGTCATCGTTTCGAAACGACAAATCCCTATGATAGTTCCTTCGGAAGTTGTAAATTTCCAAAATTGATTAACTAAATTAGAAATTCCTCGAAGACTCATATAAATTCGAGGAAGTACTAATCGTTAGAAAAGGAAAAGCTGCGGAAGCGTGTTTTTTCTTTGTTCAACATGTGTTTTATTCATTTGTCAAAAGATTAGGAGGGAGCGAGAGATGGAAAGCTGTAACAATTTTTTGATCACCCTTTAAAAATTCCCAACGTGTCGGTAGAATCTTCGATATTCCTTCCCGTTCACACGTTAAATTCTACTCGGAGATGAAAGCAACGATTTTTACGAGTTCCAGATTCCTCTTCTTTTTTAATCGTCAATCCCAAAATAAACTTAATGTGTTTTCACAAACTTTCCATATGGTTTCGGGATTAGAAGATTTATTCACGTACACGTCTCCCATTTTGATTAATAGCGAAGAAGATTCGAGACCTTCTCGTAAACCCGTTGTTGTTAGTACCATTTTTTATGAAAAAAAAAATCTAGAGATGCTGGAACACTTGGTTTCAGCAATAAAGTACGGTTTCCTTGCTTTGGAAGGACATTGAAAAAAAAATGTTCCTCCGCTGGTGAGATTTTTTTTTCTTATCGGTAGGAAGCGTTTTCTTGCTGCAAACGACAAGCATTCTAGGGCATTGTGCTGCGAATTTGACCCCTACGTGAGGGAGCGAATACGTATTCCAGGGGACTACTGACTGACGTGTTAAAGTTGATAAAATGAAATGGGAAAAAACGGGCGGAATGAACTGTTACAAAACGTCCTGAAATATTTGTCGTCTGACAGAAAAGGAAATTTATTTCCGTGGAGATTCTGTTTCCATTGTTACACAGTACACGGATGCGACATTCTACCTACACACAGCATCTTCATCTGTACTGGAGCTTTTCAAGACTTATGACAAGATGTACATTTCAAAAGTGTCTCGTACAATATTTCTTGTACATAATATATATCTAGAGTATTTTCGGAGAGAGAAATATGTACGTGTATTGACGAACTACTACTATTACCATTAGTACTATTGCTGCTACTATTACTATTATTACTACTACTATTATACTACTATTACTACTGCTGCTACTACTACTACTATTATTCCTATTACTACTGCTGCTACTACTACTACTATTATTCCTATTACTACTACTACCACTACTACTACTACCGCTACTAATACCAGTGCAAAGCGGTAGTATGGTTTGATTACTAGAGGGAATAGTAGATGGATAGATACATAACATGTCCACCGTACGTTCATCTCTTTTCTGTTTTCCTATATTCGTTCGATACGGTTCAAAGGATAACACCAGAGTGGTAGAAACAGGGCCAAATAAGTAGAGTCATACTGCTCCAGTAGTGGATGCTACCTATCCAACAGTTCTTACTACAACAAGTACTGCTCTTACTTCACTCTACTTCTCTTTTAGAGAAAAGTAGAAATCGGGTTAACTCGCTTCTTTCCCTCCCTTTTTTAACTCCCTCGAGGAGCAGTCATGTACTACTAGCCTGAGAAAAACACGTTCAATACACTTGACTATTTTATCCTGCGAAAAAAGGGCAAAAGGTTTAAAGCACGAATTCCTAAGAAAATACCTCAACATATGACACTCTCCAATATTTCTATGTGGGAACTCATCGGATCCGATGATTAAAGTTGGTCTTTGCGGGGCAGCAGAGAGCTTTGAGCACAAAAAAAAGAAATACAAAAATATATCTCGGAAACTATTCCAGTTACGAAAAAATCGTGTCCGGCGAAAGCTGCAGGATAATTCGTTAGCGTGCATGAAAAATAACTGTTTTCGATTTCAACGCCTCCAGAGGAAGCGTGGGTGTACTAAATTCTAACACTTATCCGAGCAACTGTAAACTAATTTTTTGAAACGTCGCTTGTAACAAATGAAATCTAATTTGTAAAAGTAAGCGGTAAATTAATGTTTTTAATGTTGTAGATAAAGTATTACAAATTAATCTTTACAAATGTGTGGTGTGTACTATTCAAATGAAAATCTCAGCAAGGAATTATTTTTTAATCGAATCACTTTTCCTATTGGCGCTTAAAATTGTCAGAAAATCAGAAAAAAATGTGACTTTTTTGGATTCCCCATTTACGTACGTATTCCGTTTGCGATATTAAAATGAAAGAGCGGAAAAGATGTAACTATTCACGAAGAATTCCTTTTTTAACTTTAACTTTCAAGTCGCTTCTTGAGAATAACGAGTAAAGTTATATAAAACAAGGAGGTAACAATAGGATTCTTCTTTTTTGTTTTTATCTAGTTAGAGTCTTCGAGTACCTGCTTGAATTTTTATTCGTCTATGTTCATGATGAGACAAAGAGAGGAAAGATTCTAGGGAAACTGGATTACAAAAGGAACAGAAAAATTAATTTATTCAATACTCAATTAGCTTTTCATGAAAAGTAACGTGAAAGTAGTTTTCGGACATCGGTTTCACCCGCTTTTTGCCGCCCGAGATTTATTTGACCGCCCCGCCAATTTATTAAGCCCTATGAAATTTCGCTATCAAACGTATTCGTTGAAGGAGCTAATAAATATGATAAAATAAATCTTCTCCACTTTCTTTAATGGCATAAAAGGAAAGAAAAGGACACAAGGAACATGCAGTATAACCTCAGGATACAAACCAGTTCATGAACCACGTTTTTTATTTGTCTCTTTCTCTTACGGCTAAACAATCCCTTGCCATTAGCTAATTAACCTTTATTATTAGCCTCCAGCGCAAATCTTCTCGTCTCTGCAACTGTTCAACTTCGACAACTTCGTCCGGTATGGCATGAACTTACGAACATTGACCTTAACAAGCTGATTTGTTTAATTAAAGTCACTTATTTTCTTTATAAATCCTTCACTCGTCATTAATTTTTTCTTCAGCTGCATTCTTACGTCAAATTCTCTCAGTATTCATTTTTCCCATGAAACTTTAATATTTTCGTGTTTTTATTAGAAACGGTAGGGGACAATCTCGCAGACTTTGCTGTAAAAAAAAAACTTTTTTTCCCTGTACATTTGTTTTTTGCGACTGAAAGTTTGGAAGATATTTCTGTTCTAATGAAAGGATGACGTCTAGCGTTTCTGCTGAAAGCGTGGGTGTATTAAATCTCGACAAATGTTCAAGAACGCGTATGTATCTCTCAAATTACACAATTTGGACAAAAGATGCTTTTACAAAAACTGCAGAAAATTTCGAGAAGAATTTTTTTTCTCGGATGAAATATTTCGTTTTTGATTTTATTCCCTGGTTTCCATGTTAAGAAATGGAAATTATTCAAAAGCGCGTATCTTTCAAGTTATCTGAATTAGAACAAAACTCGTACAGATTGCAGGAGAAAAATATTCTTTGCATTTTTTTTTGTTTACTGATAAGAATTTTTTTCTCGGGTTTAGTGCGACAGGTGAAAATGTTCATGTAGGGTAAGGACGCCTAATAGGAGATAGTGTCGAAAATGAGATACCAAACCCTTTTTCTACTCCAGCGTGGTTTTATAAATTCTTTATTTTGTGGCATATTTTTATCAGATAATTTCTAAGCCTTCCGGTGAAGCCTTCCGGTTTTTTCGAGAGAGAATTTTCCTTTATTCAAGAGCTTACAAAAGCTTTAAAAGGGTTGAATTTGATTTTGAAAATTATTGTGATAATTAAAAGGACGTATTTTCATTTGTTGGTTGATTATAAACTTTTTAATTAAATTGCGTAGTTATTTGAATAATGTATTATTTTATTTTATTCCATTTTTTAATTATTATACATTATTACAACTTTCAAATTAAATATTATTTTAAAATATATTTTGTAGTTACATAATTAATTCAGAAATTAGTGAATATAAATAATTTAATAGAAAAAGATGAAACATTTCAATAAACTCAATCAAAATAATTTCATATAAAAATCAAACCTTCGATTGCAAAAAATTAAAGACAAAAAATTCTAGAGAAACCCCTTCTTTTAATCCCTTAACTGCCACAAAATCATTTTTTTTCTCATTTTCCAATATTTTCGTTTGAATCGACGAATGCAATTCTTAAATTCAATTTCTCTCCCCGGTTCTTCGGTTAAAATATATTTATCAAGATAAATGTATTTGAGAAAAAAGCTTGAATAAAGGATCTGAAAAAGAGCTGGTGAATGATTCTGATTGCATCTTCAATATTGCCTGTGGCTAAGTCTACGTTTGCATCGAAACTCTTCACAGTAGGAGAGATAGATAGGTTTCTATGCACTAACATAGGTACAAAAGTCCTTGTCTACATTCCATTTCGTCCGATTCCACTGAATTCCAACTGAATATTGCATCTCGAATATGCAATAATTCTAGCACACGCTGTACGGTTACTGTGGAGTGAACTGAGTCCTGTATTTCTAAAAGATACTTCGCAAACGTTATTTGTACCAATATCTCTGCTCTATATAGTTTCGTAAGCAGTTTACGCGCAAAATGATCCTACGTCTGTTTCGCCGTTTAGTGCAATTAAGTGAATACCCGAAAATTGGAGGAATGTCTGTGTAGGAACGTAAAAGTTTAAAACGTCGAAACGCTATGAGAGTCCCAGTTTAATTGCAAATGCAAGAAATTTGAGCGTCCGATTCCCCGGAATTCAGCGAAATGGCTCCGAAACGCAAAAAACGATTTTTATTTTTTCTAACTATGACGCGTTAAACAAAAAAAATCTGGAAAAAAATTTTAAAACAATAGCAATAAGAATACGCACTCTGTTAAAATATGATGACACTTCCGTGACTCCTTCGATACGAAATTACCATTTTTTGGCATTTTTTATTTTTTACGACCTGAGTTTTCATCCAAAAAATTTGAAAAAAATCTCCATTACGTGCAATTAAATTAAATTAAATTTGTTTCGGAATTTTTAGCGCGACAGAAGGGGAAAAATTGTCAAAAACGAGAATTTTTGGTTTTTTACCATTACTGCCCTCTATGTTGAAATTCAGAACTGGAATGAGCGCTTTTTCGTTAAGGGGCAATTTTTGACCCCCGATTAGCAGCGGATGCAAGTCAAAGAATGCAACTCCAGCGATGTGTGAGTCGAAGAAAGCACGGGAAAAAGGCTTTTGTTGACACGGTTTGGTGCATCTCGGTAAACTGGGGCGACAATTTTGGAGATAAATGGGAACAGCTCGCACATGCTGGCGTCTCCTAAAAACTCGGCCATATATACTGCTGTTAGAAGGGACGCGAAACATGCTCTGGCCACATACATAGCTTGTATAACATGAAATAAATGGTCGCACGTGAGCAAATACTATTGGTTTCTGGTCACATTGGTGGGTAACGTCGTCTGGAAAGCGAAATCGATGATCCTTTCTCAAATTCTCGCTCTCTTTCTTCCCCCAGTTCCATAGTAATATCCGGTTGCTATACCTCTTCGCGCGTACTTCATTTGCTTTCAGCGAATAAGTTACAATTCAAATTAGGATCAGCTGCTGTAATATGCAACTAGCTTTGCGTTTGGTATCACCGGGAACAATCGACGGCAATTCGTAGCGGTACAATTGGCCAATTCCACTCGGGAGTTTTGGAAACTTGACACTTTTAGCCTCGATCTCCCGAAATTACAGCGCGACCATTTGCATTTTCCAAACTTCTCGGCATCCCAACTCCACAACAACAGAAGAAAATTCCTATTCGAAAATTCCCTATGAGAAATGGCTCCTTTGCTCTTTCGTAAATTACCATTTAATGTCATTGGTTGACCCGCTAAGAATCACCACCGAAAAACCACTGGACCTATCGAAGTCATATTCAGGCTAGAGGTCATTGAGGTGGCGAGTCAAGTTTTTAGTTATGTTTCATTTCTTCTAATATTCATGGGCCGATTAGCAGGCAGTGCACGGAGTAACTGTCTCGATGAAAATAAACAGAAGGAAACTACGTTTCTAAGTAGAAAACGTTCTTTTGCTGGAACCAAGCGCGTTTCGCTCATTACGAGTACACGTAACAGAAACGAGAGCGAGTATTCGAGCAAATCGTACCGGTTTCCGAAGGAAGAATCAATTGGTACTATTTGTAATGATAGTCGTGTAAAGGAATTCATTGATCTTTCAATACTCGATAATTTGTAATAAATAGCACAAGATTATGATAAGATCGTGTCTCAAAGTAAGCTTGGTAACTTGATTAAAGGTATTTATTACCCCATAACCCGTACATGTGGGAGATAAAAATAAAGAAGACAAAAATGGAGGAACAGATAGGAACATTATGTATATACATGCACGCGTTAACCCATCTTTCTCCCTATCCCATCGCCTGGAGTTAGACGAAGGCAAGACCAGCTAGCTTATCTTAATATTCTCCCTCAGTGATTCTATTCACAAGCCCCGTCCAGGATTCCTTATCTCCTACGGAGGATCTGCAATATGTAAGCTCCCTCCCTTCCCTTCTCTGAAAAAGTATCCGATATCATTCTGATGAACAATCATCAGCAAGAATAATAACGGAGAAAAAGGAAAACGGAAAAAGAGATGAAGAGAAAATTGGATGTACGTTCATTTCAATGCAGGATGCGCGCTGATTACGAATTCTATCTTTCGTATATGCAGTTCGTAACATTTTTTCACCATTATGCGAGTTGACACTTGAATAACCTCGGCCTCATGGTTTATTTTTGACAGTGATATGTAATTTTCGTATGGCTCTTTTTGCCCCTTTTTTGTCCTTACACACTCTGATGTGTTAAAGCTATGACACAGTTTGTTTTCATACGGCAACGTTAAACTCTTTTACTTCCCCAGCTTTTCAATTTCTGCTACCAAACGACGCGTTCGCAATCTCAATGTTTTCCATTTCCAAGATATATCTAACCGAGGCTTTGAAATTCCACCAGTCCTTGCAAATACTCTGCCTGGGAACCCGGCGTTTCCAATTCCCAAGCTACCAGATGCGTTCGTTGTATTATCAAGCCAGAAGCTATCAGAATTGAGTGTCTCCAAATTCCGAGCTCGGAAAGTCGATACCATCATCCACTTGTCTTGGATTCATCCCCCAGTCAACGGCATTCTGCATTTTTAGGATCATATTTTATCTACATACAGCAGAGAGATTTCATTTCAAATCATATAAAGAGAGAAATAGACAGAATGTGAATGAAAGAGAGTGTCACCTCGTTGCCTCCTATCGAAATTAATGACATATGGACAAGCAATAGAAAAATTAATGAAATTATCGGTATTGAGAGGAATGTATAGCAGTGGTGGGGGTACAAATTACCCCTAATGAAGGACATCGAATATTTTTAGCTCTGCCAGTAAGATTCATAAAGCTCGTGGAAAATAATCTGTAAGCCAGCGAAGATTAAAATGGCCGAAGGAAGGGCAGAAGGGTAAAAGCCCCGATACAGCTTTACGTGACTCTTGGCTGCTGCCAAAATGAAAAAACTCTTTAAAAGAAAAGAGATTTGACGACGTGGAGGACGTACAACAGAATGTGATGAGGCAGCAGCTGAGAATTCCAAAAGTTGAGTTCCAGGACAACTTCAGGAAGTGGGGGCAGCTTTGAGAGAAAGTTGTGACTTCCGAAGGAAAGTACTTTGTTGGGGATTTAACCGTTGTTTATCCAAGGTGATTTTTTGTTCTCTTATGGCAGATCTGGAATGATACCTAATAGGGTGGGTGTAAGTTAGTCCTAAGCCAAGTATCCAACGGTAAACCACTTGCGCCTCAAAATATAAATAAGTAGCTACTCCGGTGAATGTTGAAGCTAAAATAATTAATTAGAGAAATGATAAAATATAGAAACTAGACTCCAGCGCTACTTATCGAAATGAAACGTAACTGGTGATCGATTACAACTTTGGCAGCGCAAGTAGCAGCAAATACTAGGAAATGGCATGAAATTGGCCTGAAATACGTATTCCTATAGCCGAGAATAAAATTCTTACCACTCGGTTGTTATAGCGAACGGAATCTTCCGTCTTCTAGGTTCTCCTCGGTTGCCGCGTTTAAATACTTCTTTAGGATCGATTTCAAAAGTTACTGCAGTCAGAAACGTTTTATTGTTATAGAAAGAATGAAATATGTTTATGTCGGATCTTATAATACTTATCAAAAGACATTAAAAGTAACGAACATTCCTTAAAATATGTAACAAGAGTTTCATTTTACGACGAAGAGGGAGGAGAGCCGGGAACGATGAGGATGGAGAGGATGAAGCGGGGGAAGAAGGTAGAGGAAACTCGAATTAATTCCCCTTAAATCTCGTAACCTCGACAGATGAAACTATTAATTATACCAACCAGAGGGTACATTCAAAGTTGGATGAGAGAAGCTGCTTGAAGTTTCTGCTTGTTGCATAATTTAATACATTGGCTTACTGAGATATCTAATGGATAGCGTTCCGACGAATTCCAATTTAAAAAATTAACCACCCCCTTACGATGCCGGCGATTGGGCTGGTACTGGAATTTTCGAAGCTAAAATTGTGCGCCCCGACAGCGGCTTTCGCGATTCTATCAACCAATTCAGCGGAGAAACCAGGACCAGTTGCAAGTATCAATTGCGGTCTCCTCCTTTCATTTGCTCAATGGAGCCGCAGCCTGCGATTGAATTGGATTCTATACTGGCACTTAAATGCACGATGCTGAAGATTGTTTATAGCGATACTTTACTAATCGACCTCTTTTCTGCAATTCTGGAAGTCACGTTAATATATTGCATTTATATTTAGTCACACATAAAAGTTCTCTCCCGGAAAGTGGTTGGAATTACGGCAGATTGCTCGCAATAACCGGCTACCTGTCTCGTAATATCCATATTTACTCCAAGAATCTTTCCACCAATTACCAATGATAGACGCTCCTTTTACATTTCTGGAGCACTTTCCAAGCCAGCCTCTTATCAGATTCAACTAATCGTTAAGAATGTGGGCAATTATAATTCTAAATAGATATGTCTTCGTTACACGGCATCGGTATATCTGCATTTAACGATCAAAGTGCTCTTAACGTTCAATTAAACACGTTCTCGAGAAATTCTTTCTCAGAGTAATCATTCGTAGCGATATCATTTTTTTCGACCTTTTTTCTGAGCTTACTTGTCGTCGATACCGCGAAGATAAATTTCTTATTGGTCTTCGATGATCGAGTGTATATGACTCTTATACAATTATTACAGCTTAAACTTGATTCCAAACCATTTGGGAATATTTAAGTCAGGGCATTTAATCCTGGAGATTCAGAATGAGCGTCGGACGCTCGGTTCTAGCTGAATGCTTGTTCATTTACGGCAGAATGCTCATTTATGGCTTATTGCCTTTTCATTTGTATCCGAATGCTGATTCATCTACGACAGAACGCTCATCTGCGGATACTGCCCATTCATCTATGGATGAGTGCTGATTAATTACTGCAAAATTCTCGTGAATGGCTGAAAGCGTATTCATCTACGACAGAGTGCTCATCTACGTCTTAATACTAATTCATCTATGGCTGAATGTTTTTTTCATCTATGGCGGGGTACTCGTAAGACGTTGAACTGTGGTTAATCTATGACCGAATGCAGATCTGCAGCTTAATGATCATTCATTGATGATTTATCTTGAAGTAGCGGATCCAGGCGAATGCAGTTTCGCCTCATAATTGAATATTTCTTTTATATAAAATCCATAATAAATTTGTAGCGCCACCTGTCCTAATGAAACGTGACCAAAAACTTCACTCGCCGCCTCAATTGCATATAGTATAAATATTGCCTCACTTGGTCTAGTGGTTTGTCAGATGTTGCGGTTTACTCACGCACAATAAATGAATTATCAATTAATTCATCAACAGCAAAATTTTTATCTATGGTTGGACGGTAATTTATCCACTGCAAAATGCTTATCTATGGCTGAAAGCTTATTCATCTATAATAGACTACTCATCTGCGGTTTCATACCTACTCATCTATGGGTGAATGCATATTCATCTGCGGCAGAGTGCCCACAAGTCGTTGAACGCTTGTTAATCTATGGCAAAATGCTCATCCATCGCTTAATGACCAGTTCATCGATGGTTTAACGCCTGTTATACGGCAGATTGCGTATTTATCATTAAATGCTTAAATCACGAATTGCCAAATAATCATCTACGGTTAAGTATTCGATCTTGGAAAAAGTAGGTTCAAGATGGAAACTGAGCCACTAAACATCGTCAGATGCCTCGACAAGTACTGAAACCCCAGTCAGATGCCGTGAAATGGTAGAAGTTACTTCCGGCTCGGAGTAATGACGATTTCTTCAGATTGTGTCGAGCCAAGCTAATAAAACCCGGGTCGATAGCAGGCTGCTATAAATTCCTGTCGGGGTACAAATCCGATCAGAGTCAAACGCTGCCTAAAACTGCAACTCATCCTAATCCGCAAACATGTACAGGAAAATTGCTAGTAAACCGAAATGTTCGCAGTGGCGGATCGGAAATAGTTTGAATGTAGAGGGAAGTTACACGAAAAAGCTCCGAGAGATGAGATGGTTTTCGATGGAGATGCCGCTATGTAGGATACCTAAAAGAAGAATCAACACGAGACGACAAGTAATTTCGATTTCCATCCGACTCCTTTTTTCCCAGCCCTTTTCAATTTTTTTCGGGGTGGAAGCTACGTGACGGAATAGCGCACAAAAACATAGACTTCCACACGCATTCCATTAAACGACATTACATTCCGAAGACACGCTTTGTCGTACAATAGTTCCATTCGCCGTGTTTTTCCGGTTGATGGATAATCGGGTGGTGTTTCTGTGTATTCTTGCGCTGCTTTTTCTTCCTTTCCTCCTTGTCTCCTCCTTTCCTTTCACTTTGAAATTAAACGTTTCTTCTGGTTAACAAATTGGAATGCAGGACATTCTCTTTCCTTCTTTGTCTTTTTTTCTATCTGTGTTGGCTTGGCAATTGCGCTTCGAATTACAAAGCCCTCACCGAAGTGATTCAAGAGGGTTGAAGAGAAAATTGCAAGGCTACTAGCCCGAGGGGTATACGATGTCCATACATCCAC
The DNA here is from genome assembly GCA_949825005.1 of Gasteruption jaculator. NCBI lineage: Eukaryota > Metazoa > Arthropoda > Insecta > Hymenoptera > Gasteruptiidae > Gasteruption > Gasteruption jaculator. The sequence goes on from OX463776.1 coordinate 6,282,143, forward strand.
GCACCATTCATTCGACAGTGATCGATTCCTGGCCTATACAAACTGATTATTTCCATTGCTTACTGCTATTCAATGACTATTCACGATAGAAAAAGAAGTCTTAAAACAAAGCAAACGCCGGACTCCCACACAATTTTTACCAGTCAGGTGATTTTCACTTTTCCGCAGAATCAGCCAACTGCCTACGCTTCCATACCGCAAATTTTTGTATCTCGCTGATGCAGCTGGTAATTGAGAACTAGAACCCAATTTATTGGTTTATTATTCCTTCAGCCCCCGTCAGACAAATTTATGGGATGCTGACGCTGATCCGAGGTAACACCTCCGAATCTCCATTTGCTGGAGACCATTTGGAAGATCCCGAAGCACAAAGAAGTATCGGACGAAGAAACACCCAGGATCAGCAAAGCTGGAAAAAAATCGAAGGTTGCTCCGGTTGGGAATTAATTACCAGCAGCGAAACTCCATTTGCTGACGGTGTTTTGAGGGATCTTGGAGCTCATCTACTGGATACTCCGAGAAACAAAGGGAAAATCATTTAGAATCCATCAGCAATCCTGTCAAGAGCCAGGACGTGCTCGGATCCCTAGAATGAATCTCACCCTACCAAGGCTACAACTCCTTTCGGGATTTGGGAAAGGAGCTCGGAGTTCATGGTAAAGAAGTAGCCAAAAGTTCCATAAAGAATCCTTGAAATATATAGCACTTGTATTTTTTCAACCTTTTCTCCCACACCATCAGTGTATTTTATCCAGAAAATGGTTTCATGTAAAGGAAGAAACTTAACTCCCACGCAATCTCGTCGTTATCGCGATAATCATCGCAGAGCCTTTGGCATCATGTATCTAAAGTGTTCTTCATGTTTCGAAACTCGATGCAGTTTATTTTTCACGTAATGCTCTATCTTAAAGAGAAGACGAGGAGAGGCAAAGGGGGAAAGAGAGAAAGTTTCGTATCTGCAAAATTATAATACCGTTTTACTGGATCAAAACCAGAATCAATGTAATATTTGGAATGCAGTGTTATTGCACCTGTTTCTGACACGTTATTTGCTACAACGAGTGCATCGAATGCTTGTATAGGAAGAAAGAAGAAGCCAGTACTGTTAGCATCTGGAAAATGTCAAGTGCAGTTTCAGTCCCCCCCACGAGTATCAGATCCAGAACGTACCAGTGCACCGGGGTTCTACTATACCGCTCGGGTCAAAAATGAACCGGGTTGGAGACGGAGAGATTTCGTGAGAATTTTGCATCAGAAACTTTTCGGAATGAACCGCAAATCCTTGTGTTCTCCTTTATCTGCTGCTCGCAGGGAAACGGCGCCGCAAAGTTCGCAGACGTACTGTCATTACCCAGAAAAGCGCAACGAGGTGTCCTTCCGCAGGAAGCAAAGGTCGCTGAATCCTCCAGATTACTCCGAAATTTTAGCCGTAATCGGAGCTAAAGTACACCCTGCCGGGAGTTGTGAGTCACTTCTTGCGAGCATTTTCCCTCGAGGGAACTGGATACTTCACGGGTGGAACGTCTGTCAATTGTCGCCGAGGAGCATGAAGTTTAATAACTGAACGCGCGTCGTTCGCTCGGAGCCTTAAGGTACCTTGTAAACACGATATTCTTTTCTTTCAACCAATAAACGAGGAGTAGCAGTGGCTGTATGCCGTGCTTCTTTCTCCCGTGTGCTCACATGGGTAAACGTGTGTCGACTCAAACGGCATTCCTCAAACATTTTTGTTTGCCGATAATATAAGTCTCTTGATACTTAAAAGGAAACGTTCCTTCTGCTTTAGGCATTAAGTAGCAACAGCTTCTGTAACATGTCCCCAACCGATGCTTCCAATATTTTCGGTATTTACTCACTTTCGCGAAATAACACGTTTGCTCGTACCCGAGCCCCCTCGAGATATTAGAAACTGTCGTGTCCCGAAGCGCAAAGGAATCAACAAGTCTCTAATTAAGACATTGGACGCGAAACTGTCGCTACATAAATAACGCATTGGATGTAAAATTGCTCGATAATCTATAACTGGCTTCGTATTACAGATATTGAATATTGATAAGGCGAAAGAGGAGGAGGGAGACTCTGGTGACGACTTAATTCACTAGAATTTATCGTCGGACTTTTAATACGAATCATTGAAATGCGAATCTTTTAATTCCTTCCAATTTTTCCAGCCAGGTGGAATTTATTGTTGATCGATTTTGCGGAATTACTCCAACTCCACTTTTCCGCCCCATTTCGCCATCCAAATCAACTGAAAGCAGCGAAATCTGCTCGTACTGCAGAAATATCGGATGACTGCATGCGCTGAAGTCACTTTGCTGTGACTTTGCCGGCACCTATGTCGTAAATTTCTGTCTCAAGGGGAAAAAGTGGCTACGGTGTGCATTTCTGCGCCAGATTCTGTCGATCTTACTTGGAAAATTCTTGTGGATCCCGAAGACTTCCAGGGGACTCCTTATTATGGAAATCATCTAAATGGATGATTTTTATAAACAAATGGAGCGTTATTATTATTAGTCTGAAGGTCTCTCGTCGATTCCGCAGCATTTCCATGTGGAATCGCTTTAGACTCGCGTCGAAAGTGTTGTATGGGAAATGTCTGGGCCATATTTCAAGATTTTCAAGTTTACCCATAACGTTATTGTAAAATTAGCTCTAGACTGTGACTTCTACTCTAGTTTTGTTCTCCGAATGCATGGTCATGCGCCTGCGCATGGTCCCGAGAAAAGTGATTAACTAAATAACATGTTATCAGTGTGTTTATTGGTAGTTGATGTGATTGAAGCTCCCAAAAAGGACAGGAAAGAATTGAAAGAAGTCACAGATGTTGGTACGTGAACAGCTACTACTACTACTCCTACTATTACCACTACTCCTACCAGTCAATATATACGATCAAGGGAGTTACTGATTATGTATCTCAATCATGGGAAACTACCGGGGCGGGAATCGAAGGCCTGGCACATAACCGTGTTTGCCCCGCGGCCGCGACATGTGAGGTCCTGCCGTCTTACTAACAGCAGGGATTCTCAATCTTGCGAAAATCCTCTTTCCAGACCAGAGTGCACATATGCAAGCTTTCGGGAGCATTTCCTTCGATGGAACGCTAATCTGTATCCAGTAGCACCCGCCAGAAGCTAGAAAATCCTTTTTTATGACAAAAATGACTCGCACAAAACCGAATGAAACAAACTAAAAACCTTATTCGTCACCTTGATAACGTATGGTGTGAGTATGGCCTCAATAGGTCCAGTGGTTTGTCGGTGATGATGCGGTTTACTCACGCACAATGAATTTTATATACGATAGTTTGTACTTTTGCTCTTTTCCTTAGACCTAAGTTTTAATAATGGCAACGCGGTGTTACTTTTTATTCGGGTGAGAAAGATTACAGATTTTCTTTCTCAAAAGAATCTGTAATCTTTCCTGTTTTAACTCTGAGACTCTAAATTTTCAAATTCCTGAAGGTTTTCTCAGCGACGGATCTGTCGAATGTATGAAAAAACACATCATGCGAGGAACTGAGCAAACAGCTCGTAGCTCCCTTCGCTAGGAAGTCTTTGTGGATGCAGAGTTTCCTTAGCTCCCCCATTTTTTTCCTCTTTGTTTGCACAGTTACGACGGTCGTAGAAGACGTGATTAATCTTACGAGTGTTTATGCGTGGCATTAGATTAAGAGATGACGTTGAAAGGAATGTGTATCATAGGCTGAGGAGATGATATATAAGTTCTCTGAAATCAAGTTAAACAAACAACCATGGAATCAATTGGGTTGGGGTGTAACTTAGATTCGTATGAGTACAGGCAAGTGTCGACGTTACAACTACTTCGCCAATCTAAACAGCCTCCCGAGAAAGAGTAGGAGATAGAAGTCTAGACGTGACCGAAATACACACCGTGTCTGTAGCATAATAAAACTTCGACACTTTAACCTCCGCTTGCTTCGTTCCAGAATGGTTCCCGGTGGAACAACTTTGTACATGCACATATACTTTGAGTATGCATGTCTGTGTTGCCAACATCGCCGTTCCTGCAAATCTCGCGTGAATAAAAACGTGATTATACGACATTTTACCTAAAATTTACGATTCGCCTTGCACTTGACACTCGTCTCCAGACTAAACACGACCCAATGCTGATAAAACGACAGGAAAACGTTCCATGTCTCAGTTTCTAGATTATAATAATATATTTCTTATTATTAATAGGAATGAACAATTTCTTTTCGGTCCATGAATACAGAGGCCAGACTTCGGCGCCATCTATCGGAGTTAAAACTAATTAAAATCCTTACTCGCTATTTAACTAATATATGGTGTGAATAGGGTTTCAAGTGGTCCAGTGGTTTATGAGTGATGATGCGGTTTACTCACGCACCGAGCAATTTGGATGGCTCCAGAGTTGTAAAACCCTTGCATCGATATCATGTGAGGCAACTTCATACCAACTTGGTAACTACGATGCAATTACATCGTACGATTTTGCAAAATTATCCAATTTTGTGAAGAAGATTGGCGAACCAGGGAATGGAGTACCTTCTTAGGAAAAAATTAGCCCCGATGTAAAAGCGGATGATAGGCTTTTAGGGTCGGGCATACAGTTTCCACAAAGTTTCCTATTTGAAGTTTAACGTTAGATCTTGGATCCAAGTGGATCCGAGTATATATAACTACATGGAACTTCGCGCTACGTCAAAAGTTAGTTTAATCTTATGATTAGCGAAACTTTGCCCATGCGAAGCTGATACAAATTAGATTAGGGAAGGCCCGAGAAGAAAAATGGTTTACAAACGTTTTTACACTGCCTAATCACCTCCGAGGGAATGGATGGAGCCTCAACCCATGGAACTTCACTACGGAAATGGAGTTCCACGAATCCTGACGCGATCAGCTCGTTGAAATTCACCCCGTGTCGTTTTTTAGTTGTTTCTTGACTTCTAATTATTCCCCGCAGAGTTACGAAAATTTATTTTGGCAGTGGAACGCTCGGAGCAACGGACCAACGTTTCGTGAGAATTGGAGAGATACTGACATTTCCCTCCAACGTTCGCCATTGCATTTTAGTAAATTTTGGGAAACGAATTCTGCGATTTTTTCCCGCCAAACTGGTGGAGGACCAAAATGTTGAATTGAAGAAAATGCAAATTCAAAAAGAATGTCGGCCTTTCCGGATATTCAGCGAGCAGGTGATGGTATCATGCATCGTTTGAGTATTTCCCATAAATAAATGGACTCGTTCCTACGAATGAAGTTTTCAGGGTCTTTAACGTAGTAAAAGCGATAAAAAACAGATAAGCGAGAACTATTGAAAGTATAGGCGGAGTTCAAAGAGAACCGGCTGGAGGTTTATGAAGAAACCTTAGCGTTTACTCCTTTCCGCCACTTACATTGTCTTTCCTCCTTTACGTTTTTTCCGTTCTCTCTCCGTTTCACTCGGGAGGGAGAGTATTAGCATATCCAATATATTAGTTCCAGCAAATTGCATTTCTCTCTCAAATATATGTTTCCATGTTTCGCCCACGCGTTTAAAATCCATATAATGAAAAAGCAATTGAAAGGTTAAAAGGATTTGTCACGATACTTTATCGGTTTTGCAGAATTACGGGTACATTCTTCTTCTAAAAAGATTTTCTATTCCGACTTCTCTTCCTCCTTATTTAAACAAAAGATTATTTTTTGCTTTTTTTCTGGTTTCCTCTTCCTATGCGCTTCATCAGTAGTCTTCTCACACATCCCACCACACATAAAAATGATGAATTGGTTCTACACGTTTTCTCGTAATATCATTTCTTGACCTCTTTTCGGTAGAATTTTCGAGGAAAAATCAATGTTATTATTACAGGCTACCACCATCGCTAAACTAGATATTGATCACTCAAGTTTTGCAGCTTCATTATTTGCTATAAAACTATATAGTAATTTTAACTATCGCTATAGTTAAATATAGCACCAACAATATGTTTCTAGTTACTTTTTTCTAACTACATATATTGTTATTCCTACAATTTTTATGATTGAGTCAACTAACAATTACATAATTCAATAAAATTACATAAAATTGGCTCATTTTTTATGGGTCCAGGGAATCATGGTTTCCCTTCATTACCCTTCTGTCAATTTTCTCTATTAGTAATTTCCGCGTTTTTCGAGGACCTCACTTAGGACCCCAAATAAATGACAATCATTGTTAATAATATTATTTTTCCATTATTAGAACCTTCCTTCACCAATATACATCTGTGTAAGTGAATTCGTATACATAAATCAAGTTCATACGTATACAATCTTCCCGATACGCCCTTCGTTTTCTTGGAAATCTACAGCATTTCGAGCTCACGTTTTCCCCCAACTTCTGAAGTCATCAAATTTGTGACGTTAAGTGGGAAGGAAGAACATTCAACTCCAAGTCCGGAGTTTTTTTTTTTTTTGGTAGGGTGAGAAAAAATGAGATGCTTTCGGAAGACGCTTTTTCAAGGGAGGGAAGGTGGAGTACGTGTCGTATGGTCTTGTTATTGTTGTTGGTAGTGACAGAACTGATTGGATAAAAGTGCGGCTGACAAGAAGAGACTATCTAACCTATACAGTTATAGTGCTTTATAATGACTGGGTACAACCACCACCACAGCTGCTACTATTACTACCACTATTTACTACCACCGACTCGTATACGTCATAACATTAAAGGCGACAAGAGCTACGACATGTGTATTAAGTGAAAAGGGTAGGAACGAAAAGAAGAAGCGTAGGAAGAAATATAGATATGTTACCCCAGGTGAAGATTCCCTACACTCGTGGTAATTGCCTCCGCTGTTACCTCTTAGAAATGTCCGCACTTCTCTCTATTTACCTTGGAAACATACACACTTTATACACGTGCTTAAGTTTTCCAGATGTGTGCGTCTACACCTGCCTCCGACTGAAAGTTTCCGAGTTGACAAAAATCCTATCCACCGCATAGGGTCCCCTTTCGTCCTCGGGACTAGTGCTTACGTGATATATAGGGAATCGAGGAATCAACATCCGATATCGGGAAAGATATTCGCGGGATAAACTGCGGGAGAGAATAATGAAGGGAGATAAAATCCGAGAGAAACGGTACCCCGGCAAAGGAGAGTTTTGTCACACGTTAGTGGTTAAGTCGATAAACTTTCTTCTATACGATCTATTTTAAGGTGGGTATATCGGTAAGCCGAAAGAGCACATCTTCTTGTGCGATGAACCAGCGACCAAAAGGAAGAAGAGGCGAAAGAGAAAGAAGAGTACTGTAGCATATATAGAGCTGGAACCTTCTTCTTCGTACCTTGCTCTGCTCTCATCCCTGCTTCTTCCAATCCTCTTATACGAATGACCCAATCTCCGTTCAAGATGATCGAGGACTTTCAAACGGTACTTATATTCCTACGAAAACCAATGAAAATTCGAACCCGCAATAATTCCAAGGAGGACATTTATCGCAAAATGCTGGCCTGGGATCGCGATAAATTTCGGGATAGCTCACGACTGGCGAAAAAAGTGCAACTACTTTCGGACCCGTAACGGAGCGAGGACGTGGCTTTAACGTTCGCTGCAATTGCCTCGAAGGAAATGACAAGTGTATGAATGAAGACATTACGACACGTTCAGAGCCACTTTGTAGGACATTTGTTACAATTTCATGCCTGTCATCTTGTGCTTTTATGGACGTCGATAAACTGTCAAGAATATTCCCCCCAAAGGGATAGTCCCGATGTAAGTAGCAGCGACGCTGGTGGATTCGTTGCAGCCAAAGCTCATCCCAGTCAATCCAATTCAGTTCCTTCCTCCTTTAGTGTTTTTACACGACCACCAATGTTGCTGTTGCGAAACAACCCGTCAGACTGCCTTGTCACTTGGATATAATCCTTGCGCGCGCGCATCCCACAATTAGAAAACCACGCGTTTTATGAGCAACAGCCCAAAAGGAAAACAGGAAATTCGATTGGATTTCAATTTATTCTAGATTGCATCGAATAAATTGAACCACTTCATTTGTTTGATCACATCTTGACCTCTTTTGGATACCATCCAATCTCTCCACTCCACATTTTGGCACACGAGTTGCCTGCGATTATTTAATCCGGAGATTGTTACAGCTTTCAACGAATTTCCAGTGGTTTGTTTATCGAACTATTAAAGGGATGAGCTTTTTTCCCCGGCCTGGCCGACGCGAGCACCCCCTTTGCAGCGGCTAAATAATTAAAAACTACCTATTTGTTGACCAGCGCTATTACTGCGAGCGTTAATCGAGTCCTGAAGTATCGCGCTTCCAGGCGAGCCATGAATTTGCGAACGATCTGAAATGAAAATTCGAGGGCGAACGCAATTTCGTCGCTCGGGAAAATAGCACTTACGCGAGATCCCAACCAGTTTACACGAAGTTATATTTACTCGTGCAACACGCGATGTACAACAAAAGAAAAGCTGATTAAAGCGCAATGACTCCTCTCCTCCCGGTCCCTGATTTCCACTCCACTGATCATTACATTCGTGGTTAGACTTTACATTCGATGGATGCATTCATGAATTCTGTCGGTATCATTGATCGAAACTAATCAATGCCTTCGTCGCTGAACTAATGTTTAACTAGATTTTCACTCCCGGTTGACCAAATATTTCAACAATTCGTCTCCAATCAGGCAACTGATTTCATCATTTCCGGTTAGAAATGGTTCCCAAGAAAATAAGTAAATATCCCACGAACCTGGCGTAGATTTATTATTTTAGGAAAAGCTTGCCATTCGCATCAATAACAGTTGGAGCAAAGTTGGATAAAACTCGATTATCCAGTAAAACGAAATACTTAGTACCATTGTGTATGGGTAAACCGCATCATCACTGACAAAATACTGGACTTATTGAGCCAAATTCGCATCATTTGTTATTGAAGTGGCAAGTAAAGGGCTTAGTCACGTTCCGCTCCGATAGGTGGCGCTGGAATCTAATTTTTGTATTCATGGGCCTATTTTTTGGCCCCTTGTGACATAAAATAATGAAATTTTTATAAAAAATACATCGTAGGTAAATATTTTAAAAAATTTATTTTTCCTTTATTTCTGTAATAAAAGTTTTTGCATTTGGGTTTTTTTTACAATAACCGGAAACGTATTTATTATTTTCTTAACAAAATTTGTCAACCGTGTTTCTCCGAGCGAGTGTAAATCCATAACTATTATATTCCAATCAGTTTTTATTTGACTTTTGGTGTATCTCTATTTTTATATCTTCGATATTCTATTTATTTAAAAAGTGATATCTGTTTGTTTTTACCGATAAACACAGCTGCAAAAAAGAGGATAGGCGAATGAAGACTGGAAGCACTGCGGGAGCTGATCGAAGTTGATGTAAAATAAAGTAGAAATTACTCAGCATTTTATAAGCTGAAAAAACTTTTTTAATTTAATATGGATTCAGTATTTCTCGCGTAGTTTGTGATTAATAATACAATTTGTATTGAAAGAGTATTTAAAAAGCAAATCAGAGAATTTTTATATTCACTTTACTTTACTTTAATTTAAATAGCCATCCTTTTTTATCCCACGAACGGAACGAAACAGGATAACTTGACTTTTTTTATAAGATTGGCTTGAAAAATATCATTAATAATCACAAAATTATTAATTGCTAATTAAAAAAGAACACTTGTACGTTCTATACTAGCTGATCTCGGCGAGCGATGTCCCACCTCATTGTGAATTGATTTTTTGTTCTTTGTATGTTAACATCGATCAACACGATTGATTCAAAATGCGACTCTAGCCCCGCCTATCGTAATGAAACCTAATTAAAAACTTCACTCGCCACCTTAATAAACATATAATGTGAATATGGCCTCAATATGTCCAGTGGTTTGTCAGTGAAGATGCGGTTTACTAACGCACCATGGGTTTTATATATAGACTGAAAGGAAAATATTAATTTTACTCTGTTTATTTAGTCATAGTACAAACCATTGAATGATAGGTATCTGTTTCGCCGAACTCTTCTGAAGTTTTCCCAAAACTTTCCCATGTGTTGTCAATATCCGAATTTTGCCGTACGGCTCTATTCATATCTATATAATACTGTTTACCTGAAAAAAAAAAATAATTCTCCCGAAAACAAGCGATTTCCTCCATTCAAGCCCTCCACCAGGGAGTAAACACAAAGTTCCAAGAGTAAGAGCAGTGGTTAGGTCCAACTAATGCAGCCGGATGAATTTTGAGAAATGAATTCCTTCAGAGCCTTCTGGGTTGAAATTCAGTAGAGAAATCAACGGGAGGTCTGTTAGAAGCAAGAGACCTCACATGGCGCGAGTACAATAAACCCCAGAAAGAGAGAGAAGGGAAGAGAGGCCCTCCACTTCTATCTCCGATCCTCTTCTTTTACAGAAGAAATATATGTACGTAGAAGCAAAATACATATATTCTGCAAAGCAGAGCTGTTCTTTCAAATTCGTTCCCACTGTTCCACTCCTCCCCGTGCCTTCCTCATCATCTGGGAGCCTATGCGTGCAATAGAATTACGTTACACGTAGGCGCCAGAATCTTTACCTTCGCCCACGGATATTCTTTTCTCAGAATGTTTAAGCTTTTGCATCAGCATGAATAGATACTTTATACAGAAATTTTTTTAACGGCATTTGTGACAATGAACTTGTTATCTGGTGATTTAATGGTCTCGATGGCTATTTCGCTCCACGGGAATTCTGCGCAATTTCGATTTGCGCTCCAGATTATGCGACGAGGGCTAGATTTAAGCTCCTGCAAGGTAACGCCTTTTATACCCCATCGTAGGCCGACTGCAACCAGAACCTCATAATGCTCATGCTAATCAGAAGCTGTTCTCCTAAAGTAGGATCTGATCTCACTCACGATCCAATCTTGGCACTGCAGATTGCGATGACCGTGGACATCCGGGTTGGGGATTCAGCCCAGGCTTGATACCTTGCATGCGTGAAACGATGCCGTGGATTGTCATCGGGTGCAGGAACCCGCTGATGATGCCCGCATCCACGTCAGCGTCTTACGAGTGGCGAATGTTCACTGCAAAGTGCCACTCGGTCACCGTCGGAGCGGACTACCTTTTTAATTTTTGCCCAATGTTGGTTGATCCTCAACGATTCCATTAAGGCAAACCGCACGATTGATGTTTTGGTCCTTTGGGTCCACGCGAACAATCGTGACCCACTGGTGGGAATCGATCTCCCAACCGCAAATAGCGCTCCGCTTTCGTCTAGTGTGACACTTTGCTGAAAAACCACGTGGACTTTAAACCCGATTGGATCTGCCCCGGTCACTCGGGAGCCTAATCCGAGCCTAATCTCCCAGTCTCCGTCATAAACCCACTAGAAACCTCTCTTTATCGAAATTAAAGACTGACGTTCTTGAAAAGGCGTTTAATTTAAACCTGGGTTTAATCCTTCCCTGAACCATCATCAATATCCCCAAATGACTGTGGCATTTTGTCATTCGTCCCGTGACAAAGCATACAAACATTTAAAAGCTTTTAACAAAAGTACAGTGATAAGAAAGTAATAAAAAGAAGGAAGGAGACAGAAATCGTTGTCCCTTCATTAAACGAAGGTTTATTCGAGCTCTAACTGATGGAAAAGTTGGATTCCAGGCGAGTTATTCATTCCCAGAGGATTTGACGACCCTACGACCCTAAACACGTTTTTTTTTTTTTTTTCAAAGAGGGCTATGCACACGTTGGCTTTTCTTCAACGGTTTGACGTTGTATCTTGGCTCGTTAGTATTAGTGTGTACGGTTACTTTCTCATTTCTTCCTTCCTCCGGTTTTTTGTCCTTTCGGATCACGTCTAGGCCTTGCAGATGGCAAGGATGGGAGTCGCACGATCAAGGGTAGTTACGGCAATCAGGAATCCTCTTCCTTGCTGTGTTTTTCGCTTCCTCGTGAGACTTCATGAATATCCACGGCTTCCCCGGTCGCCGAAATTTGTGGGTCCACCGAATTGACGCAATTTAAGCGATTCCTTTTCTTTTTTTTCAATCAAGCTCGTAAAGTGTGAAAACTCTTGCGGGGATGGAATTTAAATGGTCGTGAATTTCAATATACACCTGAACCTTTTTTTTTAATATCGACAATACACCTTTTTGCCGGGTGAATGAAAAAGGTTTAATTAAAATCGACGCAATGTTAGCCTTACAAATCATGGTTAGAGTACCTATTATAAAATGAATTTACTTTTCCTCCCTTCCTCGGCTTTTTTCTCTCTTTACTTTCGAGATTTATTTACACAGGCTGTCCGTTAGGTAAAGCGACAGTGACCGAAACCAACGAAATTCCTCGCGAGCGTTCTAAATTCCAGGATTTGTTGTACAGGCACTGAAAAAGGGAACTCGAAAATTGCTAATGGTACATACTTTCCTCGTGTTTTGGCAAGTGCTCTTTTTCCTCCCTTTTTCGCCTTATTCCGGGTGAGTTGATGAAAATTAAAGAGCCGCGAGATAACAAACATTCCACAAATGAAAAGAACAAGAATCGGGACGGAGTCAGGCTAGGTGTTTGTCTGGAATGTTAACCGTAAGTTATCGCTCGTAAAGAACATCCCATGGTTTGGGGGATGACAAAAGGGATCAGAGACGATTTGTGCAAACATCTGGTTTATTCTTTACGTTTCTCCTTCTCCTTCCTTTTTCTTCCCATCTCCGGGGATGCTGAAGTTGTGACTAGAAAAGTGGGAAACTTGAAAGACGGAATTGCAGGTAGAATTTCCCGCAGTTATATGCTGTTTTTCCAGCACATGTAAACTTATGCAGAGAATGGCCCGTTTTTAATGGTAAAACTGTGTTTTCCTTTCTGTGTTTGGATTCATTTGGGGAAAATATTGACGATTCCAACAGATACTGCGACTTTCATTTACGTCGTTTCGCATTCCCTGCTTTCGGGGAAAATTTAGTTTCGATCTCTGTTCGGGAAACAAATATTTTTTTTGGTTTATTTCCTACTCATAAATTTTAATCAAAGGTTGAAAAAGCTAGATTTCAATAATTGGGAAATTCGGATTTAAAATTTTATAGTTAAATCGGCAACCCTTTTTCTATTCTCAATTTTTCATTGCAAATAAACCTTATTAGATAAAAAAACAGTAATGTTTGAGAAAAGCTTAGAAAAATCCCAGAAAATGCCTAAAATCATTAGCAAGTCATTAGTTTTCTAGACGAATTTTAACGGAATCCTGGTAAAATGCTTGCAAAAATCTTGGCAAGACTTGAATTTCAATTCTACTGAAATTCTACTAAAATTAACTAGCTTCTGGGGCAATTTTAGCCTTCCAGTTTCCGATTGGCCCCTCTAGTGGCCCAGATATTGGCCCAACATTTCCCCTAGAAACAGACCCTAGCTCCCTAACTTAAATATGAATTATTCTCAAATACCTACAATTTTTTGGCGGAAAAAAGGCGATAGTGTTAAAAACATTTCGCTCTAAAACCACCCCCTTTCTCCTAACCCAGATCCACTCGTCTCCTCTGCTTCTCCATCACTGGCTTCACATCGGAATCCCACATCCAACTTTCTTCATATTTCAAATCGCGCGTTTATTAATAACCGTAGCAGCGTGTTGCAAAAAGTCCTCTAAAAAATAGATGAAATTTTGAAAGCAGGGGACACGGTCGCTGAAAAGCGATAGCGAAATTCATTGGTGTTACGCGAATAGAATTCCACAATACGATTTATCAGAAATTTCACGCAACCTCGTCATCTATCATGTTCGTAAAGCTGTCAACGGAATAACGTGTTATGTTGGCATCAATTTTGTTATTTTTTCAAATATATATTACATTTCCTCTCCTTCTGGTCGAACCTATTTCAGCATCATCCGTGCAGAATATAAGAGTCGGTCGGTCGGTCGGTCGGATGGTTTATTCGTTTTCTCTCTTTTTTTTGTTATTCGTGCCGTATAAAAAAAAGAGAGAATCGAGTAAAGGATTGAACATATGAACAACCGCATGAGTAAAAGCAACAAAAAGAGAAGGAAATATGTATAGAGATATCCGAAGTATCGGTACTACTCCCATACTCCGTTGTCATACTATCGATACCAGTTTCTATTTGCAAGTTCATTCAACATATGAATGAAATTCGATTTAACGAGAGACAGTTGATCATTCTGTATATATATCTACCCGATAGAATACTTTTTCGCATCTGTTATATTGAAATCTAGTTTGTCGTTATCAAGTAGAGGCACGCGAAAAAAATGGATTGCTCGTGAAACGAGACACACTTTCCAAGTGTTCCGGAGGATGATAAAAAACAGACTCATTCGAAGGGAACGAATTAGTGTCTCAGGGAGGATCTCCTTGGGGGCAAGAGAAAAAATTATGTGCGGGCCACCCTCGTGGAAGGAAACCAATGGTAACGGTATGGGTGAGCTGCCAAAGTATGGAGTTTGACCCTTGGTCCATATTATTCTGGCGAAGTGTAATTTTCAAGTGGATGTTCAACCTTCCAATGGGGTATTGGACAATTTCCATAAAACAGATTTTCCACAAAATTGGGATTTCGAGAGTTGGCAGCTTAACTCAAGTTGTAGGAGAAAGTCTGAGAAACGATTTCTTGGTTTCTGGAGGAATTCAAATTAGAGTTTTTAGTTTTAGAAACTCTTCTGGGGTTTTGCCTTAAATTACTAGCGAGTCACTAATTTTCTGGACGATATTTAACGAAACCCTGGTAAAATCTTTGTAATATCATGACAAAACTCGTCTGAAATTAAGACCAAAAATAAAAGTAGGCTCCTTTTTCCGAAATATTTGAGATATTAATTTGTAATAGAAAAGTATTATTATTAGTATCATTCGGACGTTTCCGCTTCTCTTTTTGTGACCATTATTTCCCTTTTTTGAATAATTATTTCCAAAAGAAAAACAAAAGTGATCCCGCTCCTTATTCGGTCGGCACTCGAGTGTAAAATTTCGAGGCTTCGTTTTCTACAATGTCACTCGGTAAGAGCTCTAAGCTTTAGTTGAGAATTTCGAGTTCCTTACAACGTCACCCTCAAGAGACGTACTTTGGTGTACTCATACACCGAAATCATGCCATGCTTCGCCTGGCAGACGCCGGGTTTTTGCAAAGCAAGAAACAACGACATATCCGACGTGTCACCTATCTCTAAGTGGATTCTGACACGCACAGCGGACGATTCTACCAGAGACTGTATGTAGTGCAACTAAAAAAAACCACCCTTGAGCCTTGACTGATTCATTAAAAATACCCTCTTCCATGAAAAAAAATCGAAGTATGAATCATACGAACTTACCGGTGACGTTTCCAGGTGAATTCCGCGTTTCCAAGTGACAACGAATATGAACTGAGCATCTCGATTTATTAATCAAAGTTCAATGTGTCAGGTTGGTTACGAAAAAGGGAGGGATAGTATACCTCGTTTTCAACTCATTTCGACCTAATTATGTAAAAGAGGTATTTAGCTTTTCCTTTTTCACGCGCATTATGCAAAAGAGAGAATAACTGACGATTTTTTTCCAGTTATTTGCTCTAGATATGGTAAATGGGAACGACGATACAGGTAAATTATTTGAAATTGGAATTTCGAGAATTTTCAAAATTTTGAGCCTTCGTTTTCTACAATGTCAGGTAAATTGATAATTTTGAGAGGCTTCGTTTTGGAACCGTCATCTATTTTATCAGTGCTTTGGAATGTGGTTCTTGAGTGAAAGAAGGTAGTAAAAAATAGTAGAGTACGTTATTATTATCTCGTATTTTCGCCAGACGAAATTTGGAGAGTCGTATTCTCCTAAGCTGTCCTCCTAAGTCAGCTGGAAGGTAAAAATAAAGGAGCATGCATGGAACTATAAGGCTGGGGTATCATATTTTACGAGCTATTGTGATGTTAAGCAGCTAAGAATAAGCCCTCCATGTTTTCTATACCGTTTTAGCGCTCTTTCTCAAAGGAAAGAATCATTTTCTATAGACTCTTTACCAGATGAGGGAGGGAAGGAAGGAAGGAAGGAAGGAAGGAAGGAAGGGAGGGGTAGAAAAAGAGAATATAAAAACTACTACATGTAATGTAATAAAAGATTCAATTTTGAATATCCAGTGATCCTGAAATAATTGCAACCGAGGGAGGAAACCCAAACAGGGATTCAGGTACTTCTTGCATTAATTAAATGCCTAAATCTATTTTTAGAAATTCAGGAAGAAAGGAAATCCTTGTATTCCAAAAAATTCTCGAAATAAAAAAATTCCCAGGTCAGATTGTTTTCGATTCCTTGATATGAAATTTTCAATCAACCCTTAAGAAATTTTTTATCGGGCAAAATTTTTGTTGCGGTAAATAAATTCCCAAGAGAATTTATTTACTGTAGCAAAATTTAAAAAAAAAACGCTAAGAAAACCCAACATACCTCGTGGGAGGCATAAATTACTCAGGCAATTTATTTGCTCTTGGAAAACCCTAACAACACCCTTACGAAGAATACATTTCTAAGGGGTTGGAAAAATACTGAAAAATTCCCCAGGAAATCACAATTTAAAAAAAAATAACAAAATCCTACAAAAGTTCTACGAAAATCCTGGTGAAATAAATACAACTACCCCAGCGAGAGCTTTTTTGAGCAAAAATTTTCAAGGGATTTTATTCCCTAGAGACCGTACCTCAGCAAACCACTAGGAAAACCCTAGAAAATTCTAAAATAACCCTCGTAAGTCATGAATTTCTTTATAATCGATCCATTTAGCATCCCTTAGGAATTCATCCCCCGCAAGGGATAAATTCCCTTAAAATCGCTTCATTCACAGGCATCAGCGTCAGAATTTTTGTGGAGGCGGAGATTACAAAGTCCTCCTTGTCAGACATCATCCTCGCCCACTTTGAATTCCGTCTTTCTTTTTAGAGATACTATTTCTTTCCCCTCTGTCGAGGGTTTCCAGTCTTTAATACGCTCTGGTTCCGTTATCCGTTTCGGGAATGGGAACTCCGCCTTCGATTCTTTGAAAGTCTTATTGACAATCACCTTAACAACAATCGTATCGGCTGCAATTTCGCGAACGGTCACCTTCCACCGGGAACTTTAAGTTTACGAGGTGCGAATAAGGATTTCCACCACTTCTTCTCCTTTTCCTTTGCTGCGAGACTTTTACGACGACGATCTTCGTGATACAAGAACGTCAATTTCTTCAGCGAGGAAACGTTTAAACGCCTTTTATCACCCAGACATTCACCGATTCTTCTACTACATCTTCTTTTATGAAGACTTTCGCGTTATCTCTTCAGACGTAACATCATATCTACAATTTTATTACAATTTTTACGCCGAAACAATACCGAAGGTCTCGGTAGGAACATTGGGGTTTCGAGAAACGATCGATCCTATCGGTAAAAAAAAGAGGAAGGGCCGACCGACTAATTTGAACCTTTCTTTTCGATAAAATAAGGATGGTCCTTTTAAGTCTTATAAATTTTGAATTTCAAGTTATAAACTTGTAAATGTTTTTATAATTTTACTAGCTGATCACGCCGTCGTTCCTTCACGTATGAGCAAAATCGGCCCATAAATGTAAAAGGTTAGACTCCAGCGCCATCAATCGAAACAAAATGTAATTAAAAACCTTATTCGACATTTTAATAACATATGGTGTGAATATGGTCTCCATAGGTCCAGTAGTTTGTCAGTGATGATGCGGTTTCCTCACGCACAATGGATTTTATATATAAAGGTTTGAAGAATTTTTCCGCATTTTCATAAATTCGAATTGTAGTAGAGGCTCCGAATATTCGGATTCAAAACGTTGAAGTAAATTTGTTTATAAACGAGGATTTAATGGGGGTGGCGATGATGCAGGATTGAGTTTGGAATTTTGATCTATTTCCGAAAGCTCAGGGTGTTAAGGATCGGGTAAAAGCTATCGTTTATTCGGCGACGTAAATTTGAAGGATCTTGAAATTGGGGTAAAAAGGCTCTCTAGCAAAGCCTATAAAAGCAGCGAAAGATAAAGAGCAAAGAACTGTACGTGTCAGAATGAACGACATTATTTACGAGATAACATCGCTTTGTACGTCCCGTAATACCACTATAACGTAGTTACTCCGCAGTACATGCTGCCATCAGCGAACAACAACGAAAATGTAAAGTATGGGGTTATTAATAAGAAGGGGACGATTTTACGTCGGGAAAATTTACGAGACGATATGCTTGCGGAGCTAACGGAGTTAATGTAAAGAGACTGTTGAATGATCCAATTAAGTGCAACACTACTACTCTATTTCAGCCTTTCGGTAAAGGAGAACACGCGTATCGTCAGCTTCACATCGGAAAGAAGGCGTCTCAGAAGCCTTCGTATTAGTACGGCCACTAGTATGGCAATGGGTATGGATGAGTATTGGTATTAGTATCACCCGGCTGCATCAGTACTGTCTTTCTTCTCGTCAAATGGAAACGAACAAAATTTACGTTTCGTTAAAGCTGCTTGAAGAATTAGGAGGTGTGAAGTTTAACACTAAAAGGGATAAGTCTGCTATATTTATGTGCCGCTTAAAAAGAAGAGTGCGTCTGCGGTTCCCTCCGGGGCCAACAGCGCTATATGGACACAGTAAACTTTAACGAATAAAGAAGGGGTTGGACGAATCTGTTTTCAAGAAAGCCGAGCTTGGGTATTTTTAATTTGGCAACAGACGAAGCGGATTTCGCTACAATTGGAAGGGACGAAGGGAGATTTTGTATGGCTCTCCCGGTTTCGTGGTGAACCTTAAAGTACATACTACCTTCGCGAGCCTTCGAGGTTCATTTTTATCCATTGTGCGTGAGTAAACCGCATCGTCACTGACAAACCACTGGACCTATTCAGATAATATTTCCATCGTGTATGGTTGAGGTAACGAGTAAGGTTTTTAGTTAGGTTTCGTTTCGGTAGGTGGCGTTGGAGTCTGAGCCTATATTTATAGGCCGATTTCGCTCATACTTTCGGGAAATGTTTGTTGGTCGAAGAAAAAAATTGTTTTAGGTCTTTACAAATGATTTAGAATCTAAATTCAACAGATGGCGTTATTCGAAGTAACGTGGGTTCGAGTCTCGTATCGAGACGAGTCACCAATTCCTTAATGACCAAAGTTCAGAGGAACAAAATAAATTTACTGAAAGTGATAAAACAATCAGTTATTGCTTTGTTCAGGAAATACGTCCAGATGCGTTCAAAAAAAAGAGGCATTTTTCCTGCTTTCTCCTCATTCTTTTCAGAGCTCGGTATAAAAGCTTGGATGTGAAAAGCGACAGTGTGGAAGCAAGAAATGTCCTTCCACTCCTTCCGGAGGACGAGAGGAAGACGGAGAAAGATAAAGGTTTACCTTAGCTCATGTGGATTGTTCCTCTCAAGCAGAAAATCCTGGGCAGAAAACCCTCTTGAAGACTTTTCACCTCTTTTCGCAACAGAAAAGGAGAAGTTTGCAAAGACGGTTAATATTACCGGTTTCGCAGAGAAAAAAAGGAGGAGCAACTTGCAAGGAAAATTTCCAATTCGAGACGACGCTTTCCTTGATTACTTTGATCCCATCTATTTAAATGCAACACGATTTCTCAGTCCACTACGCGGCCTGTTACAGTAAACAATTGCGTTAGAACGATACCGACGATTTCTATCGGTATTGTTATGATTCTTATCCGAATTATAAATTTCGGGTATTTAAACCCCCGTTAAGAACGAGAGGAAGAGAAGAACCTGAAGTTTATCCAAACTCCCGATCAGAGGATTAACTTTGCCTTCTGGAGTCCTCCTATCTTTCCTTGGAAAGGAGTTTTTGGTTACTCTTACAGGCTTTTCTTTTTAATGTCATGGGATCTTTACTGAGCCGATAAGGCTAAAAAACCGTCTTTACTCCATTCTGCTAATTCGAAAGTTAAGAGTGGCTTCCTAATTATCTTTTTCCCCTTTCTTATTAACAACATAAATACGGGAATATCTTATCTCCGGAATGACTTGGAAAGAGACTCGAACGAGACTAACTCGAACCTTGAATTTTAATACAATTCCAAAAATTCCTATCGAAACCTCTTTTTTGTTCCTATCCCGAGAATTTCAAGGACGTATTCGGATAATTTCCTTCATTCGTGGGAATTTATAATATGAAAATCCGAAAAATTTATTGAAACCATTATGTATAAAATTCATTGTGCGTGAGTAAGCCGCATCATCATTCACAAACCACTGGACCTATAGTGGTCATATTCACAACATATGTTATTGGGAGGGCGAGTAAGGTTTTTAAACAAATTTCTTTCCGATAGGTGGTGCTGGAGTCTAGTTTTGACCGTTAGCATAAAACAAAATTCTCCGCGTCAATGTTAATTATCAAATTTACGATGAGCATCCCCAATTTTCTTTATTAATATTTCCTATAATTTTTCCCATGTGTCGCCCGTTTTCTCATTTTTATCGTGGCAGCTGCTGCAATATGTAGGTACTCCCCCCGTGGACATTAAACCCGGAGGTAAATTGAATTACAGCGACGTAAAGGTCCAGGTTTTGGGTATACATATGTGTGTAGGAAATAAAGAAGACTCGGAAAGAATAAATAAATCATTTCAACGCAAACATAAAAGCCTTAATTGGAATGACACCATAAAAATTCCATCGTAATTAATACTCACGTGGGTATATACGAGTTTATTTGTAGCAGCGAAAGCCGCCGACAGTAACTTTAAGTTTATATCACGAGAGAAGGCAGGTAGACATAATATAGTATTTTAGGAAGAGAGAAAGGAGCTTATGCTCGCTACGTACGAAGTTGCTTCCCTCAGGCTGCTGTATTATGTCTTTGGCGAACCTAAAATCACGTTCCTGGGCTGCAAAGTGCCATTTCTAAACGTATCATTATCTGGAAAGTTTGCTCCTATCGTGTGTTTTCTCCCGAAAACTAGTTTGTTTGTCTTGAAATAAAGTCCGGTCGAAGTCAAATTGTACCGAAGTTTCTTTAAGGTAAATAGAAGCCCGGTTAATATTTCGAGATACTGATTTTGAGTAAGATCGTTGTTGGTTCAGCAAATGTTCCTGAAGGCTTCAAGCATTTCCCGTGTTACGTCAAATTTTGAGATTTCTAACGCGTAAGGAAACGAATTTAGGTCAAGTGGGAAGGGTTTTGGCACTCCGAATATTGTTGCTCCCTAATTGTTCGAATTTTACTTCGAATGGGTTTGAACCCGACACTCTCGAACCTTCTGTTTTCCAATTGAAAGACATTTGGAGTACCTCAACTGTGTTGGAGCGCGAAACTCCGGAATTCCCTTGCTTACCTGAAACAAAAAATTTGATTCTAATAAAATCAAATTAGAATTTAAATTAAATTGAATTAGACTGAAATCCAAAAATTCAGTAATTTTTTCTTCAAGATCTAATCAAATTTCTTTCTTTCGAGATTTTAAAACGCGAATTTTCAGAGCCTCTGTTCCAATTTTTACAAAATCAAATCTCCTAATGGGTGTTCCGACAATACAGATGAAATGGCACCCTCGCAATTGCACAGCAAATTAATTCCGTGGCAGATTTTTGTATAAAAGTCTTTTTCACAGCTCGATAGGTATGGAAAATAATTTGAGGTACAGTAGTTTTGGGAATTGTAATGGTATCGTTTACTAGCTCGCTTATCGTTTCTCCTCTCGAATAGCGTGCCATTATTCGTACGTACTAATACCTACCCTCTATATCTCTGAACTATTGGAGACGTGCTGGAGATTTGTTAAAACCGATACCGCGTTTAAATGTAGAAAATAGTCGTATCGTATTTTAGGAAATATATTTATACCTTTTATTGATTTGTTGATATTTTATTTATAATTTATATTGAATTGTTATAATCTCCGTTTCATATAATAACATATGTTCAATAATATATATTAAAACATCCTTTATCTGGGAGAACATACAGGATCTGGCAGACTCTGTATTAAAACAATTCCAAAAATTTCAGAAAAAATGTTTAAAAAACATTATATAAATATTTTTAAAAATACGATTGTTTCACGAAATTTCCCTTTTTCGAAATTGTTTTTCAGGAAGTTTCTTGTCATTTTAATGTTTGCAACGAAGCATTTAAACTACGAGGATTGATTCTACAATATTTGAAAAGCATCTTAGAATTTGCTCGAGATCATGGAATGACTAGTTTTTTAATAATATCCCATAAAAAAAGTGCGCAGAGTATCAAAGACTCATACTGTGCTCCATGATTAAAAGAATAGGTGTATATCGGATTTATATTTTTCTAACATCGAGTCTCACTAGTTTGTGCCCAGAATTTCGTCAAGGGGTTAGTAAACCCCTTTCGTTGCCTCCAAAAATCTGGAAAAGGTAGTACCTGCATGAAACCCCACCGACATCCCTCTAAACATCCAAGATACGCTCGCGGGATCTAAACTAATACCTAAGCTCCGTCGAAAGTTAAAAATACGTCCGGTAGAGTACGCACCGCAAGCATTTGACATTTTCTGGCTAAGCGCCATGTAGACGTTCCAGCTCATGTTCAAGAGCTACTCTTTTCACCCTTAGATGCTTCCAAATGAGACGTAACATCTCGACTCGCATTCTTAACGCGATCCAAATACTTTTTAATCTAGATCCCAACCTTGTCCTTGATCCATGATGCCTTTGATCTACGAACGGAGAGGATCCTGGAGCCAAATGTTAAAACCCAGCAAGGCGGATGATTCATTTTTCCATAGCTCTTGTTGCAGGAAAATTCCTTCACGGAGGAGGGCAAGGATACTTTTATTCTCTGGAGATAGTTTTTCCCTATATTACAGCAATTTCAACATTCCGCGAAATAAACTCCGCTCTTCCTCTTCCCTGCAGAAGCTCGCCGAACGGAGCAATATAAAGCTCTCCTTGTTATGCAGTTCATTACAGGAATTTTTTCCAGAACCAAACGGATACCCAGCGTGCGCTTGTGACGCAAACGGGATCCGACGGTGCAGCGTGTATTTCGCTTGAAACTTCGGCCTTCGTGCGCACGTTAGGGACGCGGATCCCAATCAACTCGATGAAATTGAATTGACATTAAAACCGTGTATTAGCGTAAAAGTAGTCCTATGGAGATAACAAAGGTGAACGGTAGCGACAGGGATTTTAGATTTTACCTCTGCACATTTATCACGTAAGGGACATTTAGTAGTCTGCACTCGTGCGGAGTGTGTCCACGTGCGTGCATACCGAACGTTGCGCTGTTATGGCCACGACGTACGTACGTACGTTGAGTTTGGTAATTTGAAATTAAGGGACGGAAGGGTTTGAGAGGGCGAGAGGAAGGATATCAATTTATAGAGACAGCATAAATGCGTTCCGCGAACGTATTCTATTATGATACCAGTGGGATACAATAGAAGCGGCTACTCCCCATCCTACAAACGCTCCGCTACGTAGACAGACCAGAGAGAAAGATACATTGTGCCTATATGAATACAGCAATGATCTACACCCGCATAATGAATCTCATTGTGTCGCATTAATTCCAAATCAAACCATGAAGTCAACTTGTTAGCCGTTTCAGCTATTTATGCTAAAATCTTTTCGAGGTAGTTTCTAGGTGTGGAATTTATGGAGAAGTCCGTTCTCGAAGAACTGAGTGTTCTCTATCTGGCTTTCGTTCCGAAAATCGAAGCAAACAGCGTAGATTCACGAAGTTGGATCCTTTAGCGCCATTTCAGTAACCTCGCTGTTGGTTTGAGACACTAAAAGGTTCCTAAGTACCCGAAAAAACTGGTATTTCAAAAATCGGTCTTGAACCACTTCCTTTCGCGTGGGTTGTGGGGAGCAGACCGCAATTGTCGGGCATCTCCAGTTGAAGCGACGAGTAATTGACAATGATTGGGGATTCCCGAAGAATGGGCTTCGGAGTCAAAGCGGTTAGGTGGTCGAAGGTGTCAATAATGAACGCGTCCACGTCGGAATAATAATTGCAACTCCGTTCACATCCCGAGCATTCATCTCGGTCACCTCTTATGACCGCTATTCTGGCCTGAATTGCATCCTTCAGTGAACTCCGCTCCAAGCTGGGCGCTACTTCGCACCCATCGTCCTTATACTGGACTCCAGCGGCCCCTCGAGTTTTATGCAACAACATCTATAATTTATACAACAATAAACGTTGCTTCGAAGTGACAATACATTTGTTTTCGTCAGAAAAACGTCCCGGTTGCTTTCCTTATCTTTGTAAACGATACTTTCCTTACGGTCCATAGCGCGCTTTAAAATCTCAGCGATTTATGGCACACATATTCGCTTTCAAGGAAGCATAATAGCAGTTGTATAGAAAGCAGCGGCAGTAACAACTCTATATACGTCAAACAGTGGTAGTCGCAACAGCAACAGCAGTGAACACTGGTTACGTGATAAAGCGGTGCCAACGACGGTTTCCAGCCCCAAAGTTTATGCCCAGCATATAGAAATGGGTGGCCAAACGTTTACACCGCACACGAGATCGAGGGTTCGAAAACTTGAGAGAAGAAGAGGGGTGATGAAGAAAAAAAAGGAAAGGGGATGTCGCTGCCGCTGTTGCTATTGCAGCATCGCCACGTGACACGGGTACATTTTACAATGTCTCCTTTATTACATCACATGCACGCGATGTACCTATTCTATCTGAATGAATAACCTTCTGATCACACTACATTGGACACGTGTTTAGTTTAGCTACTATTGACGAGAGAATTATCGCCGTCATCATCATCATTCCCTCGTTTTATCGTCTCGCACTCCCCGGAAGTTAGCGTTTTTAGTATCTGCAAAAAATACTTCGTTTCCTGATAAATCCCATATATACCAAGCAACCCCTAATCTTTGGGGCTGCAGTAATTGGGGATGGAGTTGTAATTTATTACGTGATAGATGCGATGAAATCTATCGACGGAACAAAATAGATAGGTTTCAATAACGTCTGTCGTCAATCTTCGTCATTATTTTTTAACGCAATTAGAGAAGTGAACAAATTCTGGATTCCGAGGTCTTCAGGATTCTCCGTTTACATAAAAACACGGGAGATGCGTACATTTGATAAAGTTTCATTTGATCCGAAGATCCTCCTGCAGATAAGGCCACTTCACACCTTTCAACTGCTTTCAAGAATCTTGAGGAACATCCCAACGAGTGGTTTACGGCCTATGCAGCTGCGACGTTATTACGAACCCTGGCTCTTTTGATTCGAGGGAGCCGTCGACTGAAGGATGGTTGAAAAATCCGAAGATTTGGATACAGACGTGAGAAAGATTATAAATGAAGAAAAAAATGCACCTCCGAGATGGATGCATCTGTCTTTTTTTCCCTATAAGATGAGAAAAAAGGAATATCGTGAATGAATTCAGTTAGAAACCGAAGCTTAACGCACTAATGCATTTCAATATCCTTTGTGAGAACGTGGAATTCAAGCAGTAAGCAAGGAAGCAATAATACGTAGTGGTATTAGTATCTTCCACCGAGATTCTACACGGCGCGTTGTAAATAGACTTACCCTACACGTGTTAAAGTAATTGAAAATGAAGATAGAGAAGGTTCAGCAGCAGCAACTGGTAAAGGTATTACGAAAACCTGTATACACAACCCTCTTCCAAAATCCACCGGCGTAAGTTCGCATCAGCATCTTGAACGTTATGTTCATTTACATTTACATCAGTTCCTACAACGCCTCATCACCGAGCACAATTTTATCAGCATTTATCGGGTTTATGAGAGTCATCGTGAAAATTCTTGTCAAGATAAAGAAAAGAAATGGAGTCGAAAAGTGAATCGAGGGGGATAAAGTGTAAAGCAGATTTGTATCGATATCCGATTCTTTAAAACTAAAATAAATAATTTGAATTCCTTTTTCTGAGGCTTTAAAAACTACTACACGCTAATTGAAGACACACTTATTAAAAACAATGGCAAAGTTATATAAAAAATAATAAAAGTTACATCAAAACAATTTCTTTTCGTCCAACAAACATTTCCTGCGAACATCTGCAAAATTGGCCCATGAATAGTTGGACTCCAGCACCGCCAATCGGAATGAGACATAACTAAAAACCTTACTCGGCGCTAGAGTAACATGTGGTGTGAATGTGGCCTTAATAGGTCTACTAGTTTGTGAATGATGACGCGGTTTACTCACGCATTAGTTTGCTGGTAAATTTCATTATCTTGCGCCACATAGGCGTCGTAGAAATTCAAGAAGGGAGGAATTCCGTGATCAACCCTCTTCCTGATTCTTGTGTAATTCTATATTCCGAAACGTAGCCTACAGATATTTGCTAGACCATTGTTTCCCGGCAGTGAAGAGGTCCGAGTAGCGGTAGTGAAATGTAACTAGGCGCTCCTACACCTGACTGGCGCTAGTGAGCTACAACAGAGGTGCACTCTGTGGTGGAAATTGTATCCCACACCTAACGGTTAAGTCTCCGATACATTCTTCTATCCTCGAGTGCTAGAACTGTTTCGTTTTTTGCTCGTGGACGTTACGCTTAGCTTTTTCGATACTAATTTGGCCTTTTTTAGCATAGTGTCGTTAAAGGCGGAGGTAAAGAAAAATTTAGCAGACGAAATGGATGGAACAGGTAAGAAGAATAGGCACTCAACGAGAAGAAAGAAAGGAATGGAGGTAATTACCTCGAAAGAAGATACTACCCAGTAAAACGTTCCAACAGGAGCTGCTTACTTGGAAGCCAAGTAACGTGTATCCGGTACCTATTAGGCTGGAAGAGCTATTAGACATTACGAGTATACATGTATACATGCAACACAGAGGAGAATGTTTACGCATAATAGAGCAATTACCCTTAATAGAAGGGACAGGTAGGACAAGCGTGGTGGCACAAACGAGTAAGACAAAAGGATCACAAAAAACCAGAGGAATTACAGTACACGGACGACCATACGAATGTGTATTTTATGGTTTGAAGCTTAATTGTATATTATGAGCTATGGCTTGTCCCTTTCTTACGTGTTGCACCAAGCCCACGCTTACGACGTACTTATGACCCCAGGTCTTCGGTCTGATTAAAGGCGTGGTGAAATAAGATTGGGGACGAGAATTGGTTCCATATTAGCTCCAATTAGACCCTGCGAATAAATCAAAGCTTCCGAAGCCGCTCAGTTGGGAAAATACCATGTGCCCTTTTGGCCATCGTGCGAACGCATCAATTGCTTGCGTAAGAATATCGACGACGATGCTGATTAGGCGGAATACTTCTTTCTGCCTCTGCACAATTGGTACCCAATTTCGTAAACTAAAGATGAAGATTTTTAGTTAGATTCTCTATGTTCCTAATCGAAGATTGGGTTTAAAGATTTGGAATAAAGGGTTAGTCAAGTACTTATTTAAATTGAATTCAAATACCTATTTTCAGTCTCAAGTCGCTCGTTTGTACCGTATCCGCCGCAATTACGTTCACAAGACGTTCTACGTCCTCCAATTAGATCATTTTGCAGACCCTGCTTTGAAATTTGAGATTCTTTATACTCGAGCTGATTTAATCCTTAGAGGACCGACATTTCAAAAATTGTAAGAGCTTATTATTTACACTGAAATGAGTTCCGAGGTCCCCTACTTAGGACCGAACTTTAGACGGATGTTGACGAGCTAGTCCATGAGGATTATATGGAGAAGGTTCTTGATATTACAGCATTTTTTCAGCGAATGCTAATAAATATTCTATCATTAATCAAAAATTTTTTGCATTTAAAATACTAAAACATGATTAAAATATTGCCCAGAGGTAGAAGTTGATACTCCAATCTTGGATTTCATTTGAAAGTGGCAAGTTAAAGGCTAAAACGAGCATTTTGAGAATACAAGAAGCTTCTCAGATTTTGACTGGACTTAAGCTGGATCCCGTCTGTCCATTCGTTGGAATCCTTTGGTCAGCTCTATTGGTCGAACTTGGGAACGAATATAGAAATATTAGATTCGACATATTGGAGGCTCGTCAAGAACATCATTAATTTTCTACGGCAAATGGTATCGACATTATCTGTCTATTCACGATTCGGTCTATTTTCTCCACTTTGAGCGCGTTTCCCTCTGCCTGCTATGGATTCATACATATGATGTGATTTTTCCAGTCGGGAAACTTTTCGATCCATGTCTTTGCATTGAATGAAAGCTCGGTGCTTTGTCGAAACTCGCACTGTGATAAAAAAGTACTCGGAATTTGTAGATAAAACACATTGTTGTTAATTTCTAGGTGAACTTTGTCACCATCTGAAGCTACATGTGCCTTAACCCACTCTTTAAGCCGATGAAGGCTCCAGTCTCAAATCTCTTTCCTGGCGGTAATTTAAATCTAGAGAAATCGCATGGTGCCAAATCTGGCGCTTGTTGGATAATATGTGTCCGATGTTTGGGCAAATAATCCATCACAATGGGTGCTTTGTGAGCTGCTGCCTTATCGAGGTGCGTCTCCCCATAAATGCGCTCGTTTTCAACCCACAGCATCTCTCAAATGCCCCAAAACGGATAGATAATACTCCTCATTGACTGATCCGCTGGCAAGAACTCATAGTGGACCACACCTGGATAATGAAAGAAAATTGCGTTCCAGGTACTTTCCGGTCGTACTGTATAATTACCAAAGAACGGGAGGGAAAATGTTTAGGAACCATAAATACACCTACGTTACCAAATCAACTAATAGCATAAAGTACTACCGCGAGAGTCGGAAAAAGTCGCTTACGCACGCTCTAAAGTTCCGTAGGTACTCCGGACTGTAATAGGCTTCTTTTGATGTGCGTACGCTCGCTTACACCCACTTTTCAACCTCGCTCTGGCTCTCTCTTGCTCTTACAGCGAATGAAATTTCATAGCAAACAAAATCCTTTGAACTTTTCTGCTTTCCCTTTTTTTCAAATCACTAATCGTTGTACATATGAAGAAGAGAACTCGAATCAAAGTGAATATTATGAAGTTGTTGGTCGTGAAACGAAAAATAATTGGACGGCCGCAATAAAAACTAATAATATTGTGCTGCGAAATTACAATATCCGATTTACACATAATATAGGTGCATGTTTATTGGCTTGTTTGTTAACGAACTGTTTTATGTTCGAAATATTAATAACAGGATGGATGGGTGTTATCATACAGCAAGGAGTAGAGGCGAGGAGGAGCGAAGAGGGTAATCCCATGTGCGCAATTCGGAAACCTAATTACGACGGCATGGATGATCGGATTACGCTTTTCGGTATTATTGCGACAACGAGTAAACACGTGGATTATGCAGTAAACGCGTATTTGCCCTCGAACGAGTTCTGTGGATAGTACAGTTGGATATATACGTTGTCTCTGCCGTGTCAACGTATCCACGGCGTATATGTAGCTGCCATTATGTCAAGTATATGCATGGCAACCGATCTAACTCTACTCTGTTCTCCCACACTTTGCTTATTTTATAAGCCCCGCACAGAATGTTACTATTGTAGCAATCGTCGCGGCGGTGGTGGTGACGGTAATGCGCATACATATGCAGCGAATATCCCGTCGTAAACATTTGCGCTGTAGTATGAGTGCTGCGAATATGGCTGCAAACGGTAATAGGATCTTCACGCTAACTTGTACGTGCACACACACGCCGGAGGAAGTCTACGTTGTCGTCCTCACACTGCCGCACGGCGTTGGTCTTTGGTCAAAGTATATTCTATATATCGTAACCTTATTCTCTTACGTTCCCTTTATCTCTCTCCAGTTTGAATAATAATCCTGTTAAATAAATCGTTCTCCCGAGACTGATATTCACGAAGTTGTCTCGCTACATGTTTCGGATCTAATTTCACTGGAATGTGGAGGAGGATTACGCTGCTCCCTGAGCTTCTTTCTGAGATTTAACGGCACCGAGGAAAGTACTAATACCGTGTATGATAAACGCAGGTGCAATCCGATCTTGTTTTCCAGCCTCGCTATTGAGTTCAACGCTTGCCTGTTCGATACTTCCTCGCCGAATTTAAGAAAGTTACGGCTCATGGGAGCGCGTGTATCGAATTCGTGGAAGGGGGTGCGCGGACAGAACTCGCCAGGAGGTGCTCGCGGGGAACTCGAGAGGTGGGGCTCGCGTGGAACTCGAGAGGAGGCGCTCCTGGACGAGAACTCGAGAGGAGGCGCGAGTATAGCATTCGAGAAGTGACGTCCGCGAAGAACTCCAGACGAGGTGCTCGTAGGGAACTCGACTCGAGAACTGTTTGTTTCCTTGCATTGACAGTCAGGGACAGAACGTAGATTTCAAGGGATTCTGGTTCAGTTTCCAGTGGTTTCTTTGGGACATTGAGACATTTTCTTTATGACCCGTGTCATTTTTTAGGGTAAATATTTGAAAAATGGAAAAAAGATGTTTTTTTTAAACAATAATAGTTATATTCTAAATATGGATTTTCATCAATATTCTAACAATAAGTTTACCTCCCACTTGGTAAAGGGGTCATACGAGCCCTAGGGAATTTAAAAAGTGGGGTTGATTTAATGATTTTCACGTCTATCACTTTGCATATTTGGAATAATAATGTAGTTGAATAAATTATTCTTAGAATTTTACGTTGTAACCTTAAAGTAGAAGGTTTCAAGAGTTTGCATAAATTTTGCGGATTTTTTAAAGAAACTTTTACATAATAAAAAACGCGTGGGTCATGAGTACCTGGGGTGAACATAGTGGGATGACTAAAAGTGAAGGTTGCGTCGAATGAATTCTTTGTATCACTTCAAGTAACAAATACATATACATATATAATAGAATCCGAATGTGTTACAGTACATTACGGAAAGAGGGCGTGAAATAGGCGATTAACCTACGAGTCGGGTTTGTCGCCCCAGTGAACCGAGGGCACCTAATGAGACGAGTGCGATAATCGTCTTACTAGCAAGTGCGTACATTGATTTCACGCACGCTAAATATATTTAACGTACACTAAATTAGGACAAACTTAACAGCGGATATAATTAACAATAAATGTAAGGTTCCAACTTTGAGCCTCTATTGGCAATGCAATCTTGAGTCGAAAGCTGACAACCTCCTTCGATTCGGAAAATGCTTATTTTTCCCACTCTCAGTCCACAATTTGTCTCTATTTTAACACCATGCCGTCCGGTGACACCACGCTGGTGTCCTGCGGATACAATTGGACAAATGTCGATGGCACCATGTTGGTGTCGTCCACGAATTTCTACCGGCGCCAAACAAGAGAATCCCGACTAGAGGTGTGGACGGCATAGTATTAATGCTCTAAATGCTCTGGAAAATATTTGGTCACGAGCTTTTATCGATAACTTCCATTATGAGCTTGCAGCCGTTTTGCTAGTAATAGTTTCGAATTACTTCCTCTGAAGAATCTGATTACGGTGAAGTCGGGATTACAAAAACCGAAAATAGGTTTTTGAACCAATGTAGGTTTTCAAATTTCCACTCCAGATTGCGACCAATTTTTCTGAGACCCCTTTTGGTGGACCTTAAAAACTTAGCCACGAAATGAAACAGTTTAAAATCCCTATCCCACTTTATTCATCGCGAGGTCAAGAAGTGAGTCAACGATGGGTCCTTGTGCTGCAAAATTGAATTTCTGTCGACTCTCGCGAGGCACGAGTAGACATTTCTAATGATTCTTCCTCAAACCTGTTGCTCTCCTTTCCAAGCTTTTCCACTTCCAGTAAAAGTTTACGTATCTCGGGCAAAGTAAGTAAGAGATATGACAGTCGTAAAAAAAGGAACTTGGTATCTTAATTAAACTCTCTTCCGCGAGAAGTTCACACGGGATGGGAACAAATTGCTCCGTGAAAAAAAGAACCATCTTGGAGAAATTCCTCTCCCTTTTTTTATAATCCTTAAATCATCTTAATGTTAAGAATTAACGCGCAAAAAGATGAATCCAACATTGTTGTAAGTAAGCGCATGCACATACATACACATAGACACAACATGTGCAAAGAATCTCTGGACTATCTTAAAACCTCTACTGCCGAGGAGATTCCACCTTATCGCCGCAATTTATTACCGAGTTTCCGGATCTCTCTCACTTCTTCTTTACAATTCCATTTAAGATTAAAGCGAAAGAAGAAAACTTCCCTTTATTTCTTTTTTCACAACTTTTAAAGACAAATCGAGATAATTTTCAGGTAATCATTGCTTGTAAGTATTTCATGTCTCGCTGTTAGTAACAAAATTCCTTGATGCCACTTTTTTTGCTGTTGTTGTTGTTGTTCTTGCTGCCGTTACTTTTATTTGAACTTGGCTTCTGAACACCAGGGACTAATTAGACCCAAGGATTTTATTGAGCATCTCGAGGAACGTTACGACTGGTCGCAACAAGCCGTTTACGACTGGCAACACGTTTTCTTAATGTTTCCTCTTACGCTCTTCAACTTCGTTCTATGTATCCTAATCCCCGTACATTTCGTTTCGCACTTTTATTACGTTCTTCTCAGCTTCTATCTCAGCAGTATTTCTACGGAAACCGTATCAACGCTCGACCTGACCCGGAGATTTATCTATCGTCCTCGTAGCGTCACGGTCCAGGTATGAAAGCTCATCATGGACCCAAGCCTCGTGGACCTGGTTCACTACCGACAATTCCTATCGCATCAATTCGTTTTTATTCATCTTCTCATCCGAAGAAAATGCTGAATACGTGGCGTATATCGAGAAACCGAGGCTGCAAAGCTCCGACCGTGACTTGGACGGACTACCGAACCTTCAACCAAAAGTAAAATCGTCGAAACCAGACAAACGGTTGAAAGGGAAACGGAGATAAACCTCTTCGATAGAAATTGAAACTCGTTTTGAAAGTCTCCCTTCCCTGTGAGAAAAAAAAATAAGAAGCATATAGGTGCGTGTTAAAGTTGATGGCACGTAAGAATATACTTTGCGTGTAACCACATGTCATTCTCAAAGTCTTGCAAAAGGTATTCATTTTATTATCATCCAGCATCCTGTCGGCGCCTACTCTTTTTCGAGTATACGAATATATGCCTCTTTCTTTTTTCAATATATTAGCATCTTTTATTGGTACTAACAAATCTCACAAAAGTCTCCACTTTAGTCATTCTCGTGTCAACATTTTCATCTTTCTTGCCCGCCTTCGCTTATTTTTTCGCCTGACTTTTCTATACATAGGAAATTTTATTGGATGGCTTGAATAAATTTTATCTCTCTCGTAAAATTTACTACCCAAATCCTTCAATCATACAAGATTTTTGATATCGGTAATATATCCAAGTGGAAGAGGAGTCGACTCATGTTTATTGGAACCTTTTTTCTTTCGTACTTGGATGAGTTATAATAGGCTGTTTCTATTCCGGGACTCGTATGAATCCAAAGCGGCTGATTTTCTTTTTTTTTTTCTTACTAGATGTAGATTACTCGCAGGGAGGATGGAAAGTTGCCAAGAGTAATCTGTCTATCGATGTATCGCAAGTTTTACATTTAGTGGAAATCTTCCGAGGCTTTAAATCCACCACATCGTGGGAGAAGTTACATTATTCGAATGCACGGAGAGGGAATATCGCCAAAAGAGCGGAAAAAATTGGAAAGCTCCCTTTTCATCCGAATCTTAAACATCCCTTCCAGTCTACATTTTATGAAGAAATTCTACGACACATCCTTTATAAACCCGCTCGATTTCTGCCAAACTACGAGAGATCGATGGCCGACAAGTTCACTGGCTGAAAGTTGTTCGGGCCTAATGGAACTCGAGGGTAGTTTCAGTTTTTTTCTAGATGCTTTTGCATGGACCGAGAGCCCTCCAGGTACACTCGTTGGCCTGGCTTACTTATAACACATTAGACAATTCTTAAGCTGTAAAAGGCTCGGGTCAGTTTGAGCGTACAAAAATTCGGAAACCAAATATTTGAAATGCACCGAAACATCTTGAAACTGACACACGTCTACATCGTCCACCTTTCCAGCCCCAGTTGTTATCCCAAGAACGGTCGTATTTGTCTTCCAGGCATACCGTGAAGGTGAATGCTCTTACTGAGAAGCATATTTTCCTCGACTTGCAGGAATCGGATAGCCGAGGTGGGCAATCGCTGGAAATTAGTGTCACAGATTCAGTCTGACGAAAATACCTAGTTTCTTCGGCTCTCTTGGAAGAATTGACGGAAGTTCAGCGAAAACTCTTCCCGCTGTTTCGCGGATACCGTCTTCTAGCGGGACTCGGACGACTGCTGCTGTCGTTAGATTCTTAATTATGGCTCGACTTCTCGCGCCCAGGAATAGCTCAGTCGGGATGCAGCAGCGGGAGCAGCAGCCGTGACACCGGTGGGACTCGAACGAGTTTCAATGTAACCGACGTTAACTTTCCACCTTTGTTTGGAACTATGGGTAGAACTGCATTTTTTTCGCTTTGAAAGAATAATAAACGAAAATGCAGCTGGGGAATAGGAATGACCATAATAAAAAAAATATAGAACATCGGAATGGTTTTGTGAGGTGGGTTAAAATGGAAGGACTACGCCACGAGTGGTGGTACATCGAGACTCAACGGGTTCTATGTCGGTGGGTATATACGAGCAAACATAAAATGTTTCGGGCTTGCCGCGTGTTTATTATTACACTTTGTGCCGTAATTCATATTCCACAGCGGCGAACAAAGTTCACGTGGTGGGTTTTCGTTGGTAGTTCTGCGTATACGTGAACGCAAACACAAACGTCCGCTCGGCTCGTACGAATATACCCACGACAAATGTGCGTAAGCTATGGGCGTTCTCGAAACCACGTGTTAACGAACGATACCAATGCAACCGTTATCAGTGTCATTCCCTAATCTTCCAGTCTACGGTTTCATACACCGTGTTTATACGATCGTGAACAGTGGAGGCCCGAGCCCTGCTCTGGAAGTCGCTCGTAACAGTGCCCGCCGCTAATCAGCGATGGGAATTGTCCAGGGGATCTACTCACAGATTTACTCCCTCCCTCATTTTGTCGAATATCACGTGAGGGCCTCTCGCCATTAGGAGACGAGTCACGTGACCGGAACCGTAGCGTTTTCTTACAATAACGGTCTCTGGCGAGGATATCCCTTACTAACTCGAGGTTCCCGATTTTCTGTGCAACTTTTGCCACCGTTACGTGCGAGTAAGAGTAAGAAGCCTGAGACGAATCTTCTGAATTCGGACTATTCTTCATACGACTCGTTCCTCTTGCTCCACGAAAAGGAACGAAAGAGGAACGAGTTATGCAAAATTATACAGAATACGAAATTTATGCCGAGTCGTGTATGGATCGTAAACCTCTTTAACTCCTACAGAAGTCAGAGACGAAGCTTTACTCCAGTGATCACGTCAGATTATCGCCCTGTGTGTAGATTAATTTACCATGAAGGCAGGGAGGAACTAAGAAATTCGAAATCAGTGCGTTTTATTGTATGGTTAAAGGTTTGCCACCATGGAAGGGAAAATGTTATGAAGCAAATATTACTCGTACGGTGGAGCTTGCTGTAATATTTTGAGACGATTCTGTTACGATGTGCGTGAGTAAACCGCATCATCAATGACAAACAACTGGACCTATAGAGTCCATATTCACACTATAGGTTCTTCAGGTAGCGAGTAAGGTTTTCAGTTACTCAATATAGTAAGACAAATATAGTAAGACCAATTGTCTGCAGTGCTAAAGATATCAAAACCGAGGAATTCATCCCTTTCTCTTGGAACCTGCCTTATTCCTCGACGAAATCAAATTCCTTCAAATCTACTCGAGAATGTATCCGATTTTGGTTATCCTGATAGACGGAAAGCCGGATTTCCTTCAGATTGAAATACCTGATAATCTGTTGATTTCAAAAAATCTGTATTCCACCCAGGTAGAATATCATAAGATTAAAGTACTCCGAATAAAGTGGAAGGGAGAGGAATTGGAACAATCCTAAAAGCCTAATCCTCAGAGCTTACGCGAGAACGTAATCTTGGGGAGCGAAGAAGGAGGAAACGAAATCTTATTTTCTTCCAAAACGCCTTCTTTATTGGAATTAAAAATGGCTTCAGTCGCACCCTGCAACTTATCGAACGATGGCTTGCCTTCGATCAATGCGATCGATCGTCTCCATTGAATTTTGACGACGGCTGTTAAAATCTCGATGCTGTATCAACATTTTCATTCACGCGATTAACGCTGCGGCTGGGATTAGTGGTCCAGCAAATTAGTGTGGAGATAAGGCACAAATGGCACATTATAGCGCTGCCTCTTTGTTAGGAAAATGGTGGAAGGAAATGCTTTTGGCTGACTGCCCGAAGAACACAATTAGCAGTTCACGTTCTGGTAATTTGCAGAATATCAGCCAGTGGATTTCACTTTGGAGAGACAACAATGCTGCAATTATGCCGATGGGTAGCTGGTGCTTTCGCTAGCGCGAGCTTCGACAAAGTGGGGTTATTTCGAAAGTTCTGAATTTTGAACTCGGGGTTGTCGGAATCACTCGTTTGCCATTGCTCTCAGGTCGAACCCCCTTCTATTATTTGACGTGCGTGCAGCAACGATCGTCAACCGGTGGAATTTGGTTGCCTGAAGAAAAGAGACGCCCAAATCCATCGGTTTGCGAAGATTCCCTCGGACTCAACCGCAGTAAACATTCGTGTACACATATCCTGGGATCGAATAGAATGTCTGATAAAGTAAACACGAAATTCTGTACTGCAAACTTTCTCGAGCTGATGGTAACGGCATTGGTTCTTTACACAAAGAGGAGGACGTCGACAAGTGTGGAGGAGAAGTAGGGAAAAAAGCAGTTAGAGTACCTTCTTTAACCGGTGAAAGAGGAGTCCTTCTTTCCTAACTACTCGGCATTGCGGAAGATAAGTTGTATTTATCCTGCAGCTTTGTCGATCCGATACAGAAATACACGGGCGATTGGAGAATAAAAAGTGGAAAGTATTATCCCGCGTTAAAACCATTTTCCTCTTCCTCCGTCTTCAGTTCCATTCGTTTAATTATTTACGAAGTTAATTGCAATCCTTTCATCATTCATCGATAGCATCAAACAGCTTCAATGGAATTTAATTACGTAACTGATACAACAAATGAACAATTCATAATATTCTCTGATACAAATCTCTCGGTATAGCAACACCCACATTATACAATAAGAAAAAGGGGATAAATAGCCATTAAGGTGTGTATGTGTGTGTGTGTGTGTTTAAAGCCGATTAAAAAAAGGAGGAAGGAACGAACCAGTGAATAAATCGTAAGACGGCTCGATCTACTGATATAAAAAGAGGTCCTGCAGTGGCGGTATTAGTAACGAAGCAGAAGAAGAAGAAATGGCAAGGAGACGGCAATGGCATATTGAGAAAAGAAACGTTCCCGCTGCACGTGTATGTCTCTTCTGGCAAATTGTGACTCGTTATTGATCTTTTTACGTGCGGGGTATGGTGGAAGTAGTTGTGAGCAGGGGATTTCGTTGTAGTCGTAAAAGGTAATGTTTATGCTGGTACCTTTTCAGTTAATGAAATATGATCGCCTTAAGCTAAAAACTTCTAGCATAAAAAGTTGGAGAAAACGATGCATCCTCGTGATGTTTTTCATGAGGCTCATCGCCAAAGTTAATTAGCAAAATATTTCGCAGGGGATGACGCCGAGTTTATAATGATATTCATAGCTAGCAACATAAACGTGGACGCATACGCGTGCGAGTGGGGATCCTAGCCAACGTTCATTCGTTACCACCTGCTGGTGATCTACTCCTCGAAAAACGAAACCTGCGGCACTGCGCCTCAGCTCCAATGAAAATTGTACCGTAGCTTCTTCAAACTCTGAGTGTACCAACACCGGGAGTTGGTACACAGCGAAAAGCAATCATTTGTATTCCGGAGCAGTAATAAATCGACAACGTCTGTCGATAGCGTCGCTGGCGGTGTCGCTCTTTCGAAATTTGCAAGCGTCAACCTGGATCTTATCGAGGTCGTGACTGCTAATAGCAGCCCAAACGGGCCCCTGAGAGATACAATGGGCATATATATAAACGACACACGTATGCAACCCACCCCAGAGTCATAAATGTTTCCACGAAATTTATATACTGTCCCTCGGAGCGATGACATTTTTTTCACCATAATTGGAACTGCGAAACTCAAGAAATTTGGGAAACTCTATATATAAATAAAGAGGGGAAAGAGATAGATAATAAAGATTATATTTTTTTAGCGTGGGAGCGGAACGGATTCTCGGCTGATATTGGGTTTATGTAAATTCGTCACATCTTTCTGCTCCTCGCTTTATTTTTCCACGTATGATTTTCTCCACGTAGTTGTGTTTGTTTCTATCAATGTAGATGGGATGGAAGATGATCCAATATATCTCAGACGCAAATTGTCAAAGAAGTGCGCCCTTAAAATTCATCGCGTGTAGTTAGAGAAGATTGATATCGAAATAATCTCATAGATACCTTCAGACATGAGAGATAACCACATACGTCATGAGGGAGACTGCTGTCGTGTTGCCTTGGTCTCTTGAAAATCGGGGGTCAAGTTTTTCGACTTTGGTAAGACGAGATCTGTGAGAAATGCTAGCAAGGAATCAAAGAGTCGACGGTGCGTTCACGTTGTTGACCGATTCAGTCCCGTGCCTTCGAGAAAAATATACAGTAAATTAAATAAATTGGATAAATAAAACAAATGAAAGCCGAGAATTTGTTCAGTCGACAACATTAGGGTAGAGAAGAAGGGGACCATGTTTTTTAATTTTTTCGCTACCATTTCCATTTTTTAAGCATTTAATATCTTCGGAACGACGTAACCAAAGACAATTTCTTTTTTAAATTTGCAATGGAGATGCCACCACAAAGGACGAAAAAAATCTGAAGAAACCTCATTTTTTTTTCTGGCTGCCACGCACCCCTAAAATTGACCGTTTCAGACCGGAGGATAAGGTACTTGGTAGCGTTTTGAACTTGGACGGAGACATAAAGCGTCAGCGAGGAAAAAAAGTTAGAAAAATCTGTTTGATGCTAGAATCTGGGGTTATTACCACCGGGACGATGATTATTCAAACTAATTAATTATTGTGTTGCGGTAGATGGGTCAAGAGAAGAAAGCTAAGTTGTTTTATAGTTTAATCACGCCTTCCGCGTGGTTATAAGAGGGTGCGGCATGGTTTAACGTACGAAGAGAACGAAGCAATGCAAGAGAATAATTCAAACTCATGTTAGTTTCCCTCCGGCTACATCCCATCTCGCTAAAATTAGTTTTAACGAACTTCCGGAAGGTACATCTCGCTGGCACAGTGTAATATTATCTCTCTCTTTCCCTTTTTTCTTTTTTACTCTCTCACTGCTTACGAATGTATATGCCTTACGCTCTTTTACATTCTCTCCTCTTTAGTCTTACTTAAGTCGTACGCTTAATCGAGACGAATCATGGTGTCACATTCTTCTGGCATTACACATAAGTCCGTTTCAACATTGACATAGCTTCGAGAAATTCTGGGACGCAATGATCTGGGTAAGATCCTCCAAAGTTTTCGGTCACGGGTCCCGGTCCAAAACTTTAACCTGGTCAGTGGAAAGGATCCTGGTGCGGATTCAAAATTTGAGCAGAGGATTCATGGTCCTGGGAAGGACACTGACAAGTCCCATCTAGGAAATTGCAAAGTCCCGGAAAAATCTTGATGCAAATCTGCAACCTGGTTGCACATTTGCAACTTGGTCAAGGGATTCCCATCCAGGCTATCGCTGAAGCCTAAGAAAGATCCCTGTGCAAATTTTCGATCTGGTCAAAGGATTCTTATGCAGGTTGCTGCAACGTTCGCGAGTGAATCATTGCACTCGTGTCCCAAAATGTAATTCCTTTCCTTGACACTAGCGAATTCCAGACTTTCAAAATTTGTTATCGTATTAACTGGCGTTGTTTACCGGAAAATTATGATCCTTCGGGTTGTTGAGTTATTATTTCAGAGACACAGAAAAATAGTCCATATTTTCGCTACCTCCTCTATGCGTATTCTGTCAAGTAGGAAATCCACATAAGCTGCATAAAGACGAAGGAGGATTAACTCGATGTTCTCAAGCTTTCGGTGTTCTCCAGTTCTCCTGTTTTACAAATACCACAAGCTCGGAATAGTGTAGTCGTATATAATGTTAACGTATAATCAATAACAACATTTATCAACCTCTCGGCAAATGCTTGAATCAGAAGAACGTGAATAACAAATAAGGGTGCCAGAATCAAGTGCAAAGATCAGCACGATTCCGAACAACACATGTCCTCGTGTGAGTTCTTTAAAGGGCGTTCATCGGGAGTATTTTTGGTTTCTGTAATTTCCCTGCACGTTTTGTCGAAACGAGCTGCATAAAAAGGAAAAAAAAAATAAAAATCGATCTTCTCGTAACAAACAAATAATTGTAGGTGGAAGTAAAAGAAAATTAATTTTTTTCCACTAGAAAATTCAAAAAGTCCCTATATTTTGGATCCCTAGTAGGAACAATTGAACAATTCAAAATTA
Source organism: Gasteruption jaculator (assembly GCA_949825005.1). Taxonomy (NCBI): domain Eukaryota; kingdom Metazoa; phylum Arthropoda; class Insecta; order Hymenoptera; family Gasteruptiidae; genus Gasteruption; species Gasteruption jaculator. Next base: position 6,322,542 of record OX463776.1, read on the forward strand.
CGACAACAGGCTTCGATCTTCCCCACTAGGACCGCGAAAATTCCCGGTCTGTCATTCCCAGAAGCCATCTGCGACTGAACAAATATCGGGGGGCTGAAAAAAAAACCAAGAACCTACTTGTTTTCTTTCCATTTCGAAACTCAAAATTCTTCGACGTGGTCAATCGACCGATCGAGCGATTTGAGGGTGAAAACCGTATTAGGGCGCTCGAAAAATCCGTATTTTCCGATTCCCTGGTGGCGCCAGTCGACTGATCAAACAATTGGTGGTGACAAATGTCAAAGCCCCGTTTTTGGCACCGCGAATTATTTGATATACGACGACGTTGGAGTTTACAGCTGTTGCAGTCTCTCAAGCCGAATAAATGTTTGTGTCTACAGTTATATCAGTCATGACATCGCTAACGGCGTATGTGTGCGCCGTGCATGGATTCAAGCGAATGCTTTCGCCATCACAAGAGGACGTCGAAACGACGGAAGTCCAATTTCACGGCGTGTTATTTCCGCTATTATTTCCTTGTCGCGTTGAAAAAGCGACTTTTGATAGCGACCGAATGAATTTTCATTCAATATTGCGTTCGGGTAATGCCTCTGGAGCTCGTAAAAAAAAAAACAGAAACACTTAAATGTTATGTGGCAGGGAGGATATATATTTTATAACTTTTCGTCTTCAACTTTTTTTACACACGAGGTTCCGAAGACGCTCGCAAGGGTGTATGCGAGCCTGACAGGGGAGCTGTTTAAGCTTTCTTCCAGGGTGTTGCGAAAGGAAGAGAGAGCATAAACCGCACTGCGTCAGCTGATTTCTCCACGGTAAGGTATCCGCCCAACCCTGCTAGAGAATAGACGACTTTAACCTGCACCCTCGAGTCTTCTACTGTCCATTCAGAATCCTGGAGAACAGGGACAATAAAACGGAAACATACAAGAATCGGGGAAAATGGACTACGAGAGTAGTTTCTTAAATCGATCTCCTTTGTTTTCGAGATATCTATGGTAATACGTATGTATACCGAATGTTTTGCAGAGGTAAGGTGGTATTGGCGAGTTTCGAAGAGGAACGATAGTATCGCGCAAATCTGGGATAGACTTCAGTGATGCTTGAATGCTGTGGTATCGATACAAGGGGGGAAATACGGAAAAAGAAGAATGAAAAAGGAAGGGAAAGGGGGATTTATTATGTGGTAGTAATGTTTATAGTGTGGATGCGAATTTTACTATGGTATGGTAATTTTTATGGCGCTGGAAGTAAAATTTAATCATAGAGTAATTTCGAAAAAAATAGGAAAACATTTTACTTTGGTATAACCTGGAGAATTATTTATGTGGCAAGGTAATTTTTACTATGGTGTTGAAATTTTTATGGTGAAAACAAAAAATTGGCTACCCTCGTACACCTTGCTTTGTGCGTGCATGCAGCAATTACAAATATCGACGTTCGTATATAATTAACCAATATAGAAACACATCAAACACATTTTAGTTATTAGGAAGCCGTCGATTATGAGTTTCTGGGTGCATTGCGGGTGGTCATGAATAATCGTTAAGGGAAAGAGGTGTGGTATAGGGTCGCTTGAGTAATCTCGTCACACGTCCAGTTTCTGGCATAAAGCCAATTCCTGTAGGCTGTATAACTAACTAGCTATGTACTCCTTCTCCGTAGCTATCATCTCTCTATGCACATATAATGTATGCATATACGTGCACGACGTACTTTCTGGGAATATGCTCTTGTTGTGTCTGCTCGCCACTGCTGCTTGCTGCGAGAGAAATTCGCTGAGTTGGTATTTTAATAGCCAACACGTCTCTTATACGTACGAACGATTAAGAAGGCAAGCAATCAGGTTAGGACCCTGTTAGCCATCGGCCAGGACCTCCATGAACCAGAAGTGGATGTTAACGTGTCTGACAATTTGATATCTAGGCACAGAACTCCTGTCGGACAGGTGTCTCCGTAGGTTTAATATCGAAAATGCAATTGCAATTTTCCGGGAAAATTCACGAAATGGATGGAAAAAAAGAACTAGTAGCTGCAATTCTCGAGAATAAGAGCTTTAATCTACTAAAGGATCTCGGAGTAGTAGTGAGAAAATTTACATTCATGTTTAAAATTATACCCCGAAGGTATTTGCATGAAGGAAGAGGACATTTCCGCGGGAAATTTTCATACAAGCGAAAGGAGATGATTTCTAGCCCCAAAGGAAAAAAAGTAGGTTTTCATTTCTTAGTAAGTTCGTGTAATTTGTATCAACGGATCCAGAGATATTTCTTTTTTGTGTTTGGATTTTTTTGGATGACTATAAAGATAGTAAATAAATTTTTTGGGGGATAATTGTTTTGTATGTACAAAAGAGCGTAATTAACGGCAATTTTATCAGAAAGGAGACAGCAAAATAATCGTCGTTAATTATGCACCAACTTAATATACATAGATTTTATTTAAAAAAATGCTATAGAAATATTTTTTTTTTAAATTATTGTATGTATAAAAAAAAGAACCTAAAATTCTTCCTGATTCGGTTAAAATTTTTTAGAATATCAAAGAGATATCAAGAATCCATAATTCTGCATCTGCCAAACATCCAAGAGTCATTCGACTTTGACTGCACATATTTTTACTGCATACAAAATTTTATTTAAAGAGTTTTTTTTATAGAGTATTATTTTCTCTATAAAGAAAAAGTCGTATAACATTTTACGGTGACACTAAAATTGCAGTATATTCATAAGTAATTGAAATTTGCACGGGTAATTTATGAAACTTCGGAGTTTATCGACATAGATAGCAGATTTGACCAAACGAGGGGGGCAAAATGCAGTCCATGTTACAGTGGAACGACGATGAAAAAAGATGTCCGATATACAGACTATTTCATATTTATAAGCCATTAAAGAGATCCTCTGGCTCATTCCGCTGCAGTTACGCCTTTCTAGGCTCGATGTCCCTATATAGATTTTAAATACGGGTCATTGGCCATCTGATAAAGTCTGAAAGCTTAATTCGCGAAGAACCGGCGGAAATAGCAAATGCTCTGGTGGATATAGTGGTCGGGACAATGTGTACTTCGTGGTCTCGATCAACGGGATGTTGCTGAACTGGCTATATAGCTAGAGGAAAACTACGTTAGTGACCAATATTGCCATCGTAAATGGCAATACGGATGGCTAACTTAGCGTAGTATTGAGGCAAGTCGAAGTTACAATGAAATTAAAATATTGCGAGAAGAGGATTGGCCAAAATAATTGTCTTGTTGAAAAGATCGGTAACTATATCGAATAGGAGATCGATTGACAGACAGAGAGAGAGAGAGAGACAAGTTTTTTGGGTTTTACAAATAAATGGAGTTGTCAAAGGAAAGGGAGCAGACTGAAGTTCCCTATGAATGGTTACTATTTATTGCGGCAGTTTCTCGTGGGAAAAGTGGCTTCCCAGTGAAAAGTATGGCGAAAGTCAAACGAAAGGTCGAATACCCGTATATCGGTGATTTGTGACCGGATATCGCTCAATCTTGAAATTATTTTTCAAATTTTTATGGGAAATCTGTAGAAAGAGTCTTGTAATTGTCACTGAAAAGGGTCATTTGAATTTATTTATTTGTTTATTTATGTCCCAGACGCGTCATGGGGCAATGGAGAGACAAAAGAATAGAAAAAATTGGTGGTGGATAGATAAAAAATTAAAATGAAGAAGAATAACGAATTGGCAGATAGTGGCGTACTAAAATGGGAAGGTGAATGAATGAATGAATGAAAGAATAAATGAAGGAAAGCTAAAGAGCCAGCGTAGGAAGGATGGATACCGAGTATTTTGGTTTTGGAGATTTCTTCCGGGACATGTACATAATTCAAAGTAGATAAAAGATTGCGTGATTTATGTCTAGAATTCCTGTCCAACTTCACGAAAATGTCTTACGTACGTTTGAAACGTCGGTAAGGATATTACAATTTAGGTAACATTGCGAGAGAGAAAGAAACTCCTGTACTTGTTACTCCATTTTCTGACGTTTTGAGACTCCGCTCACGATTTTTATCTTTTCCATCAGACCACATAACGTCATTTTCTTGATCCCCTGTCGTACATGGAAAATTTTGTTACGTACGTAATTCCGTCCTTTTCGCAGAATGAAATAAAATAGCAGTTTCATATGAGGTAAAGTGATTCTGGAAAATGTCACGACGCAAAAGAAGGTGGAATTTCAGGATTCTGCAAACTCCAAGAAATACCGTCTGTTTAACTTTTTTTGAAAATAATTGCAAATTTCATAGTTTTGATGATTTTCATTGGTTCCAATAATTATGCATAATTATCAAAAATAATCCAATTTCAATTGAAATTATTCCAAATCGAGTTAAATTAAGTTTCTTTTAAAAAATCATTGCATTAAATCTTTTGCATTTAATATTTAATAGGTTTTATTGTTTTCAATAATAATCTGTCAGCAGACTAATTTTGGAAAACTGTGTAATTTAAAATAACAATTTAATTTTAAATTATCTCTACTTGCTCTTCGCTATTGAGATTTTTATCAAACGCTTCTTATCGAGGCGATAAGAATATTCGTAAACCGGAAAGATCGGTCCAAACAGATGCTTCGCGTTGTTTCCACATGGAATACGTGAACATCCCGATGTGTTTAAATTCTATCATGCGAACGACAACATGGTCGTAAATAAAACATGTTAGCGATTAGTTATTTCTGATAGCCATCGAGCATTTGTTTGCTTGTTTGATCAACAAGCTACCAATCAAATGAGTAGGAAGAAAACAATTTGTTGAATGACAAACAATTGTGACCTAAGCAATAAATAACTGGAACGCGAACAGCGACGAAAAAGCAAACATTTAAGTAACAGTTGAAAGTGAGTTATTGATCCGAAAGCTTTTTTATTCGAAATCTTCGAAAATAGCTGCTCGAATTTGGAATTGATTTAAATGGAAATTGATGCTTTTATGACATAATTTAGACTAAATTGAAGAAAGCTGAAGAGTTATTTCTGGATGATTATTCAAAACTTTCGATGCAGTCACTGCAGTTGGGACCTGACTGGAAATTTGGAACTTATATTAGAGCTTTCTCTGTAATTAGAGTTTATTTGCAAATTATTATTATTCACAATTTAAAAAATTGTTAGGTTTTAATTCATTTCATTAGATTATAATTAATTTACAAATCGAAAGGAATTGTTTTCCAAAGCTACAGTATAATTCAATTTATTCAGAGACTTTTTATTCAGAAATTCAATAACTTTTATTCGATTGATTTTTGCAAAGAATTTTTTCTGGCTTACTTTTAGCACCCACGGAAACCACTCCAATTTCAATAGCGATTCCTACAAAACTCTAAATTTCTCCCAATTTCGATATTCTTTTCTCGCATCGGTTCGTTTCCGCGGGTATTTTCATCACATCCACACGGTCCTTGTAAATCTTGGTTTGGTTTGAAAAAAAACACTACTTCCTCACATCCTGTTCCCATCAAAAATTGATTAATTCCACTCGAATGGAGAGTCAGGGGAGGAAGAGAGACGGAGAGATTGGGAAAAAATGATTTTCCTCAATTGTTTCCTTTTCGGATGAAGATAAAGTGAGAAAGGGAAGGAAACGTACGTACAACCCAAAGCTTTTCTTGACAAAAGAGAATCAATCGATTGAGAACGTTATTGTCCGATTCACAGTATGTCGTCGGTCTTTTCTATTGAGGCGAAGGAAAAAGGGATATAGTATCGATCTTTCCCATAGATATCACAAAGAAAAAAAAAACATTCGCCGGGGTTTGAATTTTTTCGAAACCAAATATGCGCATAGGCGATGTTTCCTTTGTCAAGTTTGTCTCTGCTGAACTCGATGCTCGGCTTGAGATAATGGTTTCCCCAGGATAAATGAAAGCACAGCTTCGCTGGTGGTATTATATGTTTCACAGTCGGTCATGGCCGCGAAAATTGCGACAGTCTGTCCCCTGGGATGCATCAAATGCGCATTAAAGGGATGCATTTTTCCGGAAAACGCTGAATGGCGAGGCGTCAAATGCAGCACGAGCCGGTCGCCCGTGCATTGTTTGCACAAGAAACTCGGTTATTAGTGGCGTCGAGATAGTATCTTTGCATCAGCTAATAATGAGAGGGAGCGTCGGCACAATTTGAAGATCCAAGAGGGAAAAATTACGTAGGAAGGAAACGAAAGACGAGGGAAAGAAGACTTCCAAGCTGAAGCGGCTGCTTCGTTGATGGCTAATCAACGTCGAATTAAGATCCCAACACCCGGCAATTTATCTCGAAAGCTATCGAATTTATTCTGCTATCGGAGCTTCCGTGATTGCACATTTCTTTTTTTCCGTCGATTTTCCAGGGAATTTCACATCTTTTTTTGTCTCCATCATTCCACAAAACCCAATTGCTTTCCCATTAGGTCCCCGTCGAAGGCAAGTCAGGGGATATTAGTTGCTGCAATTATGGGAAGCGAGTCTCTCGGATGGGAGATGGAAGTCAAATGCGATGGATATCCCCATACATTTTCCGTAAAATTTTCTTTCGCGTCTGCCTAATTGGGGTCGAGCGAAACGCTCTTCAAATCTGTTTCTTGCTACTCCTGGAATTTATTGAAAACGTCCCAGGTACATGCATACCCGTTCATTCGCCTCCCCCTGTTGTTCGGTAGCGACTTTTTTTTCTGTTACGAGGACAACAATTATCGTAAATCATCTTAGCAGTGGTATTAGCTTATTAGCCGGTGACCAATAAATGCTCGGATTTTACGGAGCGAGCAAGTGAAGTCGAAAAACCGGTTGAAAAGTAGAATTAAGGATAAAGAGTAGAGGCACTAATTATTTCCCATCATAAAACAAGCGCCTCGTTAGTTAGTATTACTCTCCTTTTTTTGCAGTGACCGAAGGAACGTATGTATGTGCCATGGAATGTCATTTGAATAATATCCAATAACCATTTTTTATATTCGGGCTCTCGAAATTGAACGGACACTCCCTAAAATTGGCGTCGAGGAATTTTTTTCCTGAAACGCAGAGATACTGACGATGAGACAAGGAGTGCTGTCAATAGAGAACAGCAAATTATGCGAGCGCATAATCGTGTAATTTCTAAAAATAATCGAAGGCGATGAGTGATAATGCGTGAGTAAACCGCATCATTACTAACAAACCGCTGAACCTATTCAGGCCAGATTCACACCATACGTTATTGAGATAGCGAGTAAGGTTTCTAGTTAAGTTTTATTCCGATAGGTGGCTCTTAGGCGAAATATGGCCAAGATAAAGGGACTCTAAGTTTTTTTTTATAGTAAATAAGCTCTACGATCTGAAAATCCATAATATTTAGAACAGCAACACAAACAACAACAACAACAACAACAACAACAATAATAATAATAATGATAATAATGGAAGAAGAATGAAGTGGATCGATTACACAAACGTTAAGACAAGTTTGCTTGTAAATGTCGTTGAAAATAGGCGCATCAAGAGAAATGTAAGGCCTCATAAAGCTTCTACTCGGAATAAATCGCTCGTCGTTCTCTCGGTGTCAAAAAAAGTAAAGATGCGACGGTAAAGAACTCGAAGCAAACGACGATATGCAACGACGACGAACTTGCGGCGATAGATGAGACGGAAAAGGACGAAAAAATGGGGGGGGGGAGCAAATATAGCCGTGGAAAACGAGGAGATTGACGCTCAGCTTCTCTATAAACGACGAAAAAATGAGTGCACTGAGATAAAAAAACTAAGGGAAATGGTAAGCAGCGATGGTTTGAAGAGCCGAAGGGAGCTCGCGAAGCTTGTAAAGCTCTCAGCGTTTTCTTTCCTTGCGTTCTGTTTTTACACCCTTACTTTCTTCCTTTGGATTCGACCCCGGCCGTCCTCCGTTCCTACGCTTCCCGACGCCTTATCGTTTTTCGGGACTTTTTTGTTGCCGTTAGCGATGGATATAAGAGTTTAATTCAAGCGGAAATTGATAGTTTGTTTGTCATTCGGAGTGCGGAGAGAAATGAAATTGGAACGAAAGACTGTTTGTTTGACAGATAAATTTCTATTTGAGGTTCACGCGTATATATGTGTGTGCATATATATATATTCCCTGTAGATAATCTTGGCATTGTGCCACAAACGCTGCTCAATTAATGCTCTAATATAGCAGGTGGTTGAAGACTTACCCTTAATATATAACCACTGTATCCTCTTAGTTGGTTTGGTTATAACCCTATAGGCTTCCTTTGTACATACCTGGAACAGACAATTCCTTGAATTAATTATCGATATCTATTTACGCGTCTATTTACAGAGAAAGCTCCTTCAGAAAGAGTATATGCGAAGATATATGCAAAAGTATATGTATAATATATACTAAAAATTATATATAGATACAAGTATAGTGATACAAGAAAGCTAAATGATTTTTTGTTCTTTATATGTCAATATTAATTGACGCCAGCGCCACCTATAAGAATGAAATATAACTAAAAACCTGACACTCTATCTCAATAACGTATTTTCCCGATCAAGGAAAATACAAAATACGTGTATGTGTGTGGCATCTGCGGGAAAGTTTAATGATGAGAGGACGAAATCTATACATGGATAGGTCGTACATAGGGTTTAGACTTAAATATATTGCAAGTTAGACCGTTTAAGTGCTTGGAAACTGCCCGGAAGTATCGTCGTATTAGAACTTTGTGTAAAGACATTGACTTTGGAAATATGGATCAGGCAAACTTGCAGCTCATATATATCCCGTGTACGCGTGTATGTGTGTTTACGTATCGTCGTATACAGGCAATGTGTACGCCATGACAAAGGAAAGCACAGTACCGAAAGCATTAATTAAATACATGATCCTCCAACGATCGGAAATACGTCTTCTGCAAATTGCAATGATACCGAGTACGTACGTCATCTCCAAACTCATTAACGAAATAGATCCTCAAGGAGAAACGCCAATTCGCAGCTACAGAACCAACAACTTGCACGGTATTGATTGGAAATTGTACCAAATTGTGGTAATTCCTGTTTCGACGCGACCTAAAATTATTTCCTCGTCTAGCAAAAATTCCTTTCGAACAAAAATCCCATTTCTCATTACATTTGTTTTTCCAAACCTCTCTTCCTGTTTCCGAGACTTCGCTAAAAAATCACTCATTTCTTGGCATAATTGGAAGCCGAGGGTTGACTGCGTCCTAAAGGACATTCAAGGATCAGACCTACTGGACCAATAATTAAAATTTTCTGTGCCATTTCTCTACAATTAACGTCTTTACGGGATTTATTATTCCCATTTTAATTAACCCTAACGGCACAGTTCTGCCTACTTACACGTGTGCAGTGCTTGCATCACACTGCAGCAAGAGAGAGAGGGAGAGGGTGCAAGGAGGAGGGTTGATAATGGCAAGAGCCAAAAGGAATGAATTGTTATGGCTGATATGGTTGGGCTGCTTCGTTACCACAGAAGTGGAGGATAATGACCGCCTGAGACTGGAATCCTAGGAATTCTCTCGTCATGCTAATGAATTACCTTCTTCATTACCATTGTATTCTTGCCGAAATTATTTGCGCTCAATCAATTCCCATTCATGGTCCCTTCGTTCCGTTTTCGCTGTTATGCTTCGGGGTTCCGGTCACCCCCGTTACACCTCGAAAGGTGTAAAACGAGAAAGCTCCTCCACCGTCAACGGACGGTGTTAATTTAACGGTGTTTTCGACAACCCGATGCTTAACCACCCACCCCTATTAGTTCACCCCCTGCACGGGGTGCACGGTACAAGTGACTACACCTTTTTTGCACGGGAGTGTTTTCTTTTTCGAATCCGTTTCCCGTGTTCCCCCGTCTCGGTTAATATTAATAAACAAAGGGGGTGGAATTATAATTGCATTGGAAATTTAGTCGAGCAAGAGAGACGGTGAGACGAAAGAGAGAGACAGAGACATAGAGAGAAAGAGGGAGGGAGAGAGAGAGAGAGATAGAGAAGGAAAGAGAAAGAGAGATGTTGAAATTAGATAAAGTGCTGTAGACATATTAGATATTGATAAAGTTAGCGTTGGTTTATAATATAGTTAGAATATAGAGAGGGAGAGGGACAGAAAGAGAAACAGAGAGAGAGAGAGAAAGCGAGTGAGTCCTGTTAGATAGCTGAATTGAAGTTAGTTTGTATCTCCAACATAAAGCATGCATTATATATGTGTAGTTGTACATATACAGGGTATATATAGTATATAAATATATACACACAGGGTGACTTGTGTGGAAGTGAGTATCGCGTAAAACAGATGAAAACTACCCCAGAAAAAATTAGGATTCCTCTTTCTGTGGGGAGGATCGGAGTTTTTTTCAATTTCTGCTGTTTTGAAAACAGTAGAAAAATTGTCTGGCGTTACATGCAGTAGTTTTTGGGAGAAAATTCCCCAAAAACGCTGCTTTTTTGGAATTCCCACAAAACTACCCCTTACCCGTCTATCTAGTTACGAGAACCAAAAGGATGCAAGTCCCTCGCACATGGGGATGAATGATACGCCCTTTGCTTTGCAACCTCCCAAGAATGTATCAATACACAGGCAAGCATTTTGCATTGTCGTATTCTATGTTAATATTCAAAGGTGTGACGTGGTGCGTCAAAGTTTCCTTTCAAAATGACCTAATGACTGACCCTTTTATACTCTATTATCATGTAAAGAAACCTATAGATTTTTCTCCGTTAAAGAATTCATCATGTACATAATACCCAAGGCTGAGAGGCAGTAGGGCGTATGTGCGATGATTCTGGGCTGCTTTTTCGCCCTTCTTTTGAGGTAACGCGCGGTTATTGAGCAGAAAAGATTCTATATATAGAGATTCGTATCCAAATGAATGTTTTACACGTAAGTGATGGACAAGGTATGTTTATTTTTCACCATTGTCATTGTAATTGCATAGTATTAGGAATTAATGCAGAAGGAGAATGTACAGGGTGTGCGGTATAAGAGTTCCAAGCCGAAAGGTGGTGGCAGAGGGTGAAAATTTCCGAAAAAAGGTACGCAGCAGTTTTCGCAATTCCGAGTAATTACCGAGTAATTAATTTAAGTGTTCTGGCCTATCGGAACGTCGAAGAGGCTCGGTCGGTGTGTCAAAAAATCTCTTAGCAACGAGGACCACATTTTGACGGCAAAACACCAGCAAAATCCTACCTAAAGCACCCCCGGCAACATGATCTCTGATTGGTCGGAAATTGTTAATTCATTTTTCCGTTATTATTTCCCATTTCGAAAATTGAACAAATCTTTTTTCTCAAATATTCACCCTCTACAACCACCCTTTGGCTTCGAGTTCTTATAGCGCACACCCTGTAGATACTCGTGTTAATTTTTTACGATGGCGTATCGTTTTCTTGAAATTTTTATAATTATTTATATTCGTATTATGAACTAGCTCGGATAATAACCACGAGGAAGATGAGAAGAACTACCTGTCAGTAGTTGGACACCGTCTCTTTTTGTAAGCTCACAAGCGGAAAAAAGTTCCCCTTTGTACGTAATCGCACACTAATTTGTCGAATCGGTACCACCGAATCCTCATCAAAACGTATCTGGAGGCTATCGTTTTTTGTATAATGACTGTGAAACTGGTTCATAAATTTGCCTAATTATGTACGGCTGGATCATAAACTGAGGTAACAGCACAGGCGTCCCGAATAAAAGGAAATATATGAGCTAAGTTCCCATTAACCTGCCCCTTAATTAATTTGCAACACTAGAAGAAAAATTGTACATTTAAATAAAAAAAAGCACGAGAGCAACGAAGAGGAGACGAGAGCAAACGGATGGAGGAAAGGAAGGCGAAGCTTAACGACAATAAATAAATTTCGCTCGTAAATATTGAAATTTTCAATAGGAAAAGTAATACCGTTGAGGAAGAATTACTTTTTTTTTAGAATTTTTTTTTATTTCTTTTTCGACGGAATACTTACGTATCGTACAAATTAACGGTGCAAAATTTAATCGCGGGAGTGGTATTGATTGATAGGTTGTTTAGAGAATTATATTTCCGGTTTCAAAAGGGAAATTAATTTGTGAGAAAAAGGAAATGGGTAAAACAGTGGAAAATTGCTGTGGAAAATAATTAATGTGCGTCCGTGATGTAAAATAATGCAATTAAGTAACAAAATAAGTGTAATTTAAATGCAATTTTATAGTTAGTGTTTATTGCTTTATTTGTTATTTTTTGAAGAGGTTTTTATTTTTTAGAATATTTTTTGTAAATTTTATTATTTTTTCGTCAACCTTGTTATTTTCTTACTTTTCAAGCATATCTCTTCGCGTTAATAGTAATTTTAATATCGTGAATGTCAATATTGCTGACTAATAAATTTAATATTGTTATTAATAATAATTTAAATATTAAAAAAATTGATAAATCAATTTTTGGAAAAAAAACATTAATTAAAATTAAAATCAAAATTGAATCTTCTCGTATCAAAATGAATTTCTATCGATTTTAAATATCAAAAATTCCCGAGATCCCAGTAAAAGGTCCAGAGAAGAATGTAAATACCGGTAGCACGGTAAATCGGAGTCTGTGAAAAAGCCGTGACACAAGCCGCCTCGTTATCCACGTATTCGAAAGCGAAGTAATATCGAGATTCAATTGTTAAAGTAACGGAATGTGCAATTAAGGGAAGACCCGGGGTCAATTTCCAATTGAACTTCCAATTTAGAATAGCAAGTGCTATCTGCTGCCCCTGCATCAGCCTAAAGACGTAACTGTTAAAGCACTTTAGGATATTGGCTTGCATCTCGACTCTCCTTAAACCTAAAACTTAGTTAAGCTTAACGTTCAACAGAGACAGATACTACAGTCCTTTCTTCTCGCACATTTTGCACCAAAGTGGTCTATAACTACTTGCTACTGGTACTTACTACCACTGTAACTCTCTCCAGATAGATACCATTACTGTACACATGGAATTATTCAAATGTTACGTCATTCCTCGAAACATCTCATTCCGAACTCATTAAGGAAATCGCTTGAGACTGGCATACCCTCCAAGTCATTCACTTCCGTTCTTCAAAAAATCAAATTTCAGGTTTACGTTTGAGCCATTCAATGCACAAATTCATTAACTCCATTTTTGTCCATTTTTAAAATTTGTTATTTAAAAAGGATTTTAACCATTTGAGTACCAGAGGTCTTTTTTTTTCAAATCGAAAATTGCATAAGAAGCGCGATTGCGCCGCTTGGCACTCAAACGGTTAAAAAGCAATATATGCTTTTTTATTATTTTTGTCAACTCTTTTTTTTTATTTATAAAAATAAATTCAGCCACAAACACGTTGTAAGATGAGATTGCAGTGGTTTTGGGCAATTCCAAAATCTTGAGACTGTGCGAATGAAGGTCGTAGAGAGAGCAGCAGCTCGCTTGTCAGACTTTTTTAAGTTAACAGCTTGTGTTTCTTATAAAAGCCCAAGATCAAGTAGCTTTCGGGGTTTCAGGATAGCAGGAAGTTCACTATAATGCTCTTGAGGATCTAAAACATCAGTTGCATTAACCTTCTTCCTGTTCCCATCAGTCTACTGATGTTATCCTTTCAACTTGGCTTCTTTAGTTGACCTACAAACTTAAATTTACCGGCGGTATGTGTATACTTACGTAAGGAAAATAAGCTCTACGTACAAGCAATTGCTTCGTTATCTTTTATGGAATCATCCTTTCGAGTAATTAGGACGTCTCTTCATTTACATAAACATCCTCCGCTCCTCGACTAATTGAATAATTTTAACCCACTGAGCGACATTTCATACCAACTCAGGAATACAGAAACGAAGATACATAATAATAAAGAAAAATTACACTTTTTTATTTTGAGCTACTCTTCGAGGGTTGAAAACTACTTCTGTAGCTCAATAGCGGAGCTTTGTTTATTTCACACTCACGAATTCCCAGAAAATGTCTTATTTAATACTCGCGTTCATTTTTTTAAATGTTATAAATAATTACGAAGGAAAATGTAGAGCACAGGTAAGAGAAAACCAGAAAAGGAGAGAGCAATTTCCAGTACTACCGTTAGCATTCTTAGTGCCAGTAAGCAATTCGTTGTTGAAGTTGTCCGTAAGGAGAAAATGCCATTTACCTTCATGTAAAAGTGTAAACTGTAAACGTTTGGAATAACGCAAGAAAATGTATAAGGGTGCAAGTAAAAGGTGGGTTCTTGGTGTCGAATAAACGTTACTTCTACCTCAGTTACCAACCCTACGAAGGATATTTCTACTCGTGTTACGGAGAGATAAGTGAGAACTACCTTTAACCCTCTTCACTTTTCTTACTTCCATTTCTTCTTCTCCCGCTATTACGTCTCCTTCTATCTGAGCTCTTCCACCAAACCTCTTGACGGAACTTCTTAGATTAGCGACAGCTGTGAAGGAAAAAGCTCCGCCTTCGAGTCTCAAACGGTATCACTAATCAGAACTTTTAGTAGAAAAGAGGGATGATTTCTTCATCCCCTTTCCTCCTCTGTCTTTTCGGCAAACTTCGATTTCATCGAAATAATGAAATTTTTAGCGGAGAAATTATCGCCCGTCGTATTATTGAAACATTCCTTTTAATTCCTCCTTACTCGTCCATCCAAGGGAAACGCCGTTAGGTAGTTCCATCGATTATTGGATACAAAGTCCGTTGATCTGGAAACTTGTCACTTTGTTAAGGATGGAATCTTAAGGGAAGAAAAGAAATCCTTGATTTAATTCCATGCCTCCGCGAGTCTCCCTGCGAAGTGGGAGTTTAAAGCTAAAATCCTTAAGCTTCGGGGGTGAGAGCTTTCGTTTTTAATTGGATGCCGGCGTGGAGTGGAATAGAATTTCGTAGTGTCTTGAAGGAGCGTCATAGCGAGGCGTAGTTGCTTCAGGCCCCATCGGGGAGCGCTGACCGTCACAAGTAGGCGCGGGATTTGAAACCTTTCACGGAGGATACCGAGATTAATTAGGAGTAGCTACTTTACAGGCGTCATTCATCTGCTTTCGAAAGTCCTATCGACGGGAGGCAATGTCCCGAGAACTTTAATCGACTCATCCTCGAAGAGAGTCCATTCCTTTCCTTTTTCGAACCCGTGGTGGGAACTAAAATTTCTGAAATCAATACTACGCTTCACGTAATGATGAGTGACGTTTAACCAGCTGGTATTTCGACGATATCGATTACACTGGAAGCTCATACCAAATCAACAGAAATATCTTGCGGTTTTGTTGACGTTGGTCTGCGATTATTTCGAGGAAGGGACCATTTTTCTGCCGGAATGGAAGATAGGCGTCATTTGGGATTCCACCAAAATGGGAATCTCACTCATTTATAATGGGGCAAAAATACTACGTGCCAGAGAGTTATGTATATAGATATAAATCGAGATTGTAATAACATTGGACTTAACGACAACACAAGCAAGCTAACTCGTGCTCATAAAACCACAAAAGTACACCAGGCGAGTGTGCGACACTTTCCTTTCTAGACTAGCTCGAATATATATGTACTTGCCTTTAGTTTCATATTAAAGACGATGTATCTTTGCGAGTCCGCAGTCCGTAAATTGGGGGGAAAATAGGTTTTCGCGTATTTTGATTTAATTTTTTATTTAATTAAAAGAGTCACGAATAGGGATGAAAGTAGTAAAAATATCTAGTTAAAAATTTAGAAAAACATAATTAAAATATGGAAAATAAAAATTCCTCTGGAGGCGGATATTTGAAACTTATTATTTGAAACTTAATCCACTGGCTTCTTTTTTTTTCTGAATTTGCCTGAGTAACCTACCCTTTATTTAAATATTCTTCTGCTGCTACACCACAGCCATTGCGTCATTATTTCTTGTACACATAAAATTCCTCGAGAGTGTGTGTATTACTTCATATGAAGTAGAGAGCATTTTATTTCTTCGAACGTGGACAAAAAAGAGAGAGAGAGTCGAAGGGAAAAATACTTATCGAACGGAGAACCCTGCTAACATGTACGTATTACAGAGAAGTTAGCTGTTAAGACTGAAAACTTATTCCTGGTCGTATTGACAAATTAATAGACTCTTAAGGACTTCCCAAGTGACTCTTGAAATACTTTAAGAACATACCTTTGTCACGGTTCTTAGTCATGAAAGGTTCGTTCTATAAAAGGTGTATGTACCTACATTGTTTGGTGAGAGAAAAAGATAGAGCCAAGGTGGGGAAAAGAGGAGATACCTGCAAGCCCTCAAACTCGCCCTTTGTCGTGGTGGGACGTCGAAAACTCGAGTATAGCTCGAACTCAAAGAAAAAGCACTCGCTTAAAGCAACCATAGTGACATTTTCAAAGAGAGGAAGATACGTCCCAACACTCTGAGGCTCGATGATTAGAAAAACCAACCGTATCTGATCTGTCTTTTCTTGCCCGTCACTTTAGACGAGCAGCCCACAAATGAAGGGAAAAAAGGGAACCAAAAATGGGTTGTTGTTATTTTTGTTGTTGTTGTTATTATTATCCTCGTTCACTTTTATCCCCAGCAAACAAAGGGTAAACATGTAAATAGAAAGTAAGGGTGGAGAGAAGTAAACTTGTAAAACTTGAACTTGTCTGGATGATCGAAACGGGGAATTTTGGACAAAAGTTGGTAATATACAGGCGAAACGTCACAGAATTGGTAATAATGGCAGTCAATTTTTGCCATTCGTTCATTCTTCAGCTCGAAAACAAAAAAATATTGAAGCCGTTGCAGTTTACAAAAATGTAATGGAAACAACAGTTGAGATGCAAAATGTCGGAGATGAAGGTACGATTAATAATAAAATAGAATTGTTTTCGGCCTCAATAAGAGATCAAGTTTCCTATCGAGTGGAAGATTATAAAAGCCTCGAAGGATATTACAAAGTCTTCCGATCAGATTGAATGGCTAATAGACGGTATATAATAATAATATCGCAACATAATAATATGCTATTACCAAAGAAGGATCGACTCACACGTACCATATAATTTCATCACACTTTTTGGCTTGTGTTCGGCACCTGAGTCTCCTTTTTATTTCTTTCCACACACGTACACGCATACAGCCGCACATATTTGTATGTAAAATAAGGCCCTTTTGTTTTGTGGACCCATTCGGTCAGTTTTCATGTGATTATCCAATATGGGATCCAATTACATATTGAAATTTGATAGGACTTCGCTGAGGTATTCATAGAGTCCATTTTGGAATGCGAGATTAGATCTTGTAATATCGTTATCGCGATACGCTCGAATCTGGTTCCTAGCCATGCCGAGTGACGAAACAAAATGGTATTATTGTCGAGACTTTGGTACCCTTGCATTCGATGCCCAGAACTTGCACCCAGATTTGCATCCGAAAGCGAGTTGGATTTTGCAACTCATTGCCTTCAGTCCACATCAGGAGAAGCTAAAATTTCTTCTGCGAAAGGAACGAAAGGGCAGACACCGAAACTCGATGTATCAGGTTGGTGCGTAATTAACGACGATCTTTTTGCCGTGTATCATACGCAATAATCGTCCTTAACCCTAAAGCGACCAGTGGGGTTCAACCGGACCTCAGAGCATGTTTAATTCGATTTTTCGTTTAAACGCACCAGATCATCCCTGCCAATCGTAGTTGAGTGTATATTCGCCAAACCGTCCTCCATCGAATGAGCATGTTGGTTGAGTTCAACTTCCACCAGATGGCGCTGATGTGGCCGTTAGAAGGGAAGCGGACCCCACCTGGCCACATATGTTTCTACATTTTACCTGGTCGCTCGAGGGTTAATTGCATGCCAACGTAATTTAAGGAACTCACGGGTTTCCTGAAATCCGTAAACACCCTAAAACCTGGACAATTAGGAAGATGGGACACCGCAAGAGGCATTAACATACACGAGCCCTCGAACCCTTGCACTGGGATTCAAAAATACGCTGAAGTGGAAGCGGTGTCTTTTCCCATAAAAGCCCAGATTTGATACAAAGTCGAGACCGAAGGGACGAAAAAAGAAGAAAGGACGAAGTCAAAGGCAGGAGACATCAAGGTACATCTTTTTCCTTTCCTCTGCGAAACTACTGGCACAGACATGTACGATACAAAAACAGCTCTGTATTAAACCATTCTCGGATCTGTCGTCGGTTTACCCCGAAGCTGAAGGAGTCTTGTATGTAAGTTCGCAGTAATACTGGTACTCGTAATCGCAGTAGCTCAAGAAGCGCCGTGTGTACCTAATGTTCACCTTAGATTTCATGTTGCCATACTGCGTTGGTGCTACACGGGACGAACGAAAAGGGTGTAACCCCCGGTTTGCGGGGCGGCAGATACACCCTTCTGCGTCCCGAACGCCGAGATGTGTGTGAACTACTACAAACTGGCGTTGCCATCAGCTCCTATTGCTTCAGTCGGATGCTGGTTGCTGCTCTTGCTCTTACTGTTGCCAGAGAAGAGAAGAGAAGAGAGGTTACCGGCATTCCTTTCTACCCTAGGAAAAGGAGGAAAGGAGGAGAAAGGTCTTTGCGTTGCTGCACTAGAAGAGCCGAGATGAGACGACGCTAGGTATGGAGTATACAGCAATGCCGAAGGTTTAAGGAAAAAGGGTGTGAGGGAGTAAGAGAATACCGCAGTCACATTCCTGCCAGATCGGATCACCGAGATTTCCTTACAAATGCGCCATGTGAAATACGTTAAGGGTGAATTGGAAAAGGGATGAAGAAAAAGGAAGAGTATGGAGATAATAATATGGAGGGATGACTTTCTCGTGCTTCCTCCGGTAGATCAATCGCTAACTTGCTCCCGCGTCATCGGATTTTGAGCGTGAAGGTGTAGCAAATGCGAAATGACTTCCTCAGTGGCTCAATCGTCGGCTTCTCGTTGCATCATCGGATTGTGAGTGCGAAAGCTGTCGTAAGTTCGAATAGTACACGTAGTCGATTACGGCTGTCGAGTTCCTCGGCTCCCATGAGCTTTGTTTGAACTCCGCCTCTTGGAAAACCCGCGACCTCCGAGGAGTTTCCCCATAAGATCGCAATCCCTACCGTGAAATCGATCCCATTCGAAGTTTCTTGACAATTCCTTCACGAATTGTGAGACAAGTGGGGAAAAAAATAGAGGATTTTTCGCTATTATTTATATCCGTCATTGAAGGAGATACAAACACAAAAAGAAAATCATAAAGTTTTCCGCTTTATCTGCGAGAAGCTGCTACGAGACTCAGAGTTGGTTTAGCTTTTCGATTTCCTGGAGAAATGACTGGTATTATTCATTCCCTTCTGCTTTAATGCTGGCATCGGAATTGGAAGAACCGGAAAGCAAGGAAAGCACCATCCACTGGGTCCTCCTCCAGGAGGTACTTTCATATGGCACATGGTTATGTTAGTCTCGTTGTCTCCAGTCTCTTAGAATTTCTACCCTTCAGGTCCTTCATTCTTTAGCACATAGATAGACAAATCCAGAGACAAGAGATGGTGTAAGATGCACTCCAAGATATCCATACATCCTTGTTGTCTTCTTTATCCTCTGTCCTCCTCCTCCACTAATTCTCTCCTTATCTGGTCCAATGTCCTCGCTTTCTCTTTCTCTTTCTCTCTCGTCTCTCTTTACGTCTGTCTGCACTATTTCTATCTCTAGCACGCTCTGTCTTGAGATACACTATATGTATACAGATATACACGTTGAATAAGCGCTCGTGGGACCAAGTGTCTTCGACCGTACTCTAATTAGTACGTGGTCCTGTATAAACGTGACGCTGAAGGTAAGGGAGATAACGTCGAAGACAAAGTCGAAGACGAAGCTTAAGACTGAGTCGAAGACAACTTCTATGGATCCCATTTGGCCTTTCATTTACACGTTTAAGTATCAATTGTCAGCATCATTTCGACGAATACGCGGACGGATGGAAAGGTGCCAGAGACTCGAGAAAACGAAGGCTGCTGACTGCTTTTCATCCAGTTTCACTCGTGGACGCGAGTTAAGCGTGGAGGGTACAGGAAATTCTCAACCCAGGGACTTTGCCCATCCCAAAAGTTCGATGCATCGATTCCGGCGGTGGGATCGTTGCCTTTACGCAGAATGTCACAGTGGGAATGTCCCCACTCTGACATTTTGTGCATACCAAATTCTTTTGACATGTTATTGTTTTATTAATAATCATGTGTAGAGTCCAAAGCGCTGTGAGAACTTTTTTGTGCAAAACTGCAATTAATGTCCGTGGTAATTATAAATCAAAATAAACCAACTCGAAGGCAACGTATACAAATAGTCCCTTTTGTCTCCGCTCAGCTCCTTCCCATTGCCAGCTGGGACGGCATTGAATCGCGATCTACTGATTGATCAAAGATGAAACGGACATTCTGGGAGGATATAGAAGAGAAGGAAGAAGATTGTTTGTCTTTTTATCGAAGAAGACAATTTCAATATATATCGCTTGAATCGCCACTCCTCTTTGGATGAACGAGTTCACTTTGAATAGCCAGGAGGGATCTTCGATAACAGGACATTTGCAACTGAGTGCGGTCCGGATTCTCTCTCAGACACATTTCAAATGAAGCTGAATGTCGTGCCTCGTTACACCCTACGATCAATCACTTCAGTTCTATCGTATCACTTTTTTCTCTTTCACTATGTCTGCATTACATTTCCTTCGAATGTGTGTGTATATATAGAAACAACTTATAAGAAATGTAATACCAAGTAGGAGAGTAGAGGTTTTCCTTCTGTTTACGATCAGTCGAGCCTACATATTTATACTTGAGAGATGTCTTTTTTTGTTTTTTATAAGTCAATGTTAACCATCGGGACTGGAGCGCCACCTACCGAATACAAAACACACTAGAACTAGAACACACTAGAATTCCCTTTTGACCAAAAAACTTTCTACGAATATGAGCAAAATCGACTCATAAATATAGAGCGCCACCTACCGGAATGGAACATAACTGAAAACCTTATTCATCATTTCAATAACCTGTGCTGTCAATAATTGCCCCAATAAGCCCAGTAGTTTGCCAGTGATGATGCCAAAATAAAAAACGAGTATGGAATAAAATCAATAAACCTTCGTATAAATATACGTGGAAGTATCGAGAAATCTGCAAAGATCGTAATAACATCGAGATAAGGACATTGGCTGTGACAGCGTTTTTTCCGAGATGGAGAATTCCCATGGAAAAGTGTTTGATAAGAGTTGTAAAAACTTAAGGTCACCAATCATAAAACAAGATAGTGCATCTGTTATGACGGTAATAACGCAGATTATCACCTCGGAACCCTTAAGGTCGTTTGCGTTAATGTAAGGACGTAAAGCTAACATCCGCCAACTGTCATTTCCAGTTGTATGCATTAAAAATCGCAATCGCAGGAACTGATATGGGTATCGTTCCAAACGTATGTCAATAAAAAGCATTTTCTTTCTTTCTTTCAAGAAGTCGTAATACCCATTTCCATCGGCTTTGTTACACTCCTAAAAAAAAGATTTACTATAATCCCTTTCAACAAAAAATTAATACGAGAATTGAACTTCGATTTTTGGGTATCTGGGACCTGAAAAATTTGTTATATTCGAAAATCAAATTCGGTGCAGTCGCTCGCTAAGATGCAAAAAACACTAAAAGAATTATTTTAAAGTTTGTAATTATTACCCCCCCCCCCCAAATAAAGGCACTAATTCTTTAATTTTTAGTTGGTTTAATCCTGCAAACAGTTGAAATAATAATTAATGTAGTTAAAATTACTTACAGTTGCAAAAGGTAAACTAGAAGCTAAAACCAGCATGATAGGAACAAAAATAGGATCTCGGATTTCTCCTCGAGTGGTTCAATAACAAAATTTCAATTTCTCTGGTGATTCGAGTAACACTTCTTTCACGCCGGGTAATGCTTCCTATCTTTACCGCTTCCGCTCTTTCGGCGTTAATGTAATGAAAGTGGACAGGTTCGTGCAACTTATATGCATGTACCTGTAATGTCTTGTAATAGGTAGACACAAACCAGTATGCAGTGGCTTGAAATTGCCAGCAAATGTCTGATTGAACATATAATGCCGACAGTCCCTAAGGGAGGGGACCTCTGCAATTATATCTCATAGTAATTACGGATATACATTGCATTTAATTGAAATTCTAAATAGATCGAAAGATAGGTCGGAGAGAAAGATTTGCCGCGATATTAGACTGCGAAATGACAGTTCAGCTTGTTTCCGAGATTATTCCAAAGATATGCTCATAAATCATGAAGAAACGTTTAGCCATCACGAGTATGAACGATGAAATCTATATCGACCCTGATAGGAATCCATCTTGACGTTAATTCAAAAGCTGTTTTCGTAATTAAACGGAGCTGACGTTTGATTAATTTATGGCCACTGTTTTTGGTTAATTAGCTGTTTTTGTAATTAACGACTGATTACGTTATCGGAAGGTGCTCCGATTGCGTGCAAATATTTTCATAGAAAAAAAAGTGCGTCTTCTGATTTAATTTAGATCTTACTTTTATGAATCAGTGAAAGTAACAACTGCATCCGCGGGACAACTTGCCTTTTATGTGCATCGACAGGGATGCGATCGAGGGTCTGGTCTAGGGCCCAATCAATAGACCCTAGATCAGCCTAGGCCCTAATATGGAAAATTATTAAATTCAAGAGTTGAGGGTTTACGGTTACAAATTGAGGGAAATGCGTCAGTAAGTAGCTGTTAAAGAGGTGGAATTAGTAATTAGCAGTAATGTTAATTATTGGAATCTCGGTAAATCATCGTCACGACTCTGGCAACGTTACCGACTACTCTTGAATGTAACACGTACTTAATTTAATGTTGTAAAAGCATTCCTCGACTTATTCCTTTTTTCCCCCTTCTCCGTCTCGTCTCCATTCGAATGCAGTTTGAATAGAAACGGATGCAATTCATTTGAGAACGGCCGATGCAAAGTTTCTTCATATAACTGCACTAAGGGTTAATTGGCGCGAGACTTCTCAACCTCTTGATTAGAAGTCTCGAGTTCTCTAATAGACGTCTTTGATTAATATCTACTTGTTACACGTAGAACAGTCGTTACTTTAAATGGTCCCACCGAGAGACAGATTTCGACCATTGAAGGTTCAGCAAATATTACTTGCGTATTTGATTTTATGGGATTTCGAGTCTGAATTTTCAATATTATAGGTAATATCGTTATTGAGGAAGGTAATCCACTGACTTTGAGGATTTCTAGAGTTTTGAGAATTTGAAGAAGTTGAACAGGTTGAAGAATCTGGAGAATTTAAAGGATTCTTAATATTTTTTGGAATTCCTATAATTTTAGGAATCCGCAAAGCTTGGGAAATTCGAAGTATTTTTTTAGTAATTTTGGAATTTATCGAATTTTGTGGAAGTTTTAAAAATTCGAAAATTTGTAATATTTTCAATATTTTTAAAATTTCTAGGATTTCTGGTAATTCGCAGAAAATGAAACATTCGAAGAATTTTGGAACTTCCAGGGTTTAACAAATTTTAATCAAATACTTCGTTGGTTTTTAAAAATAGTTCATTACGACAATTACAATTTTCCTAGGGAAAACCCTAGGAAAAACCCTATGGCTTTGCAGAACTCTTCAATATCAATTACACTTTCTTAATTTCGATTTTTCAAACTTTCTGCCAATTAAAAAATTTGAATAAACCCCAAACACGGTTTGCAAAATATTCTCATCGGTGCACCTGGAGGGTTTCACGAGGCCGATTCGAAACTCCTCTTGTGAACCTCATTGCGGTATATTCCGCAATAACTGCATGCTTGAGGTTGAAAATAGGTGGTTCAATTTAATATAAAATGGATAATTAGCAAACTCCTTCAACTCTTTCAACTCTGGCTTCAATTGAGAACCTCGGGAATCAATACGGATTTTGAAATTTCATCCGGGGTGATTATCGTGCTTTTGAAAACCGAAAATGATCCTCAGACGAGAGTACTCGGTATATATACAAAGTTCAGGATCCCTTCCAGAATCCGTAGGCGGGTGGGATGATTTCCATGAATGTTTTCAGTCATCGGGAATTAAGGATAAGGCATTAAGGACGAAGGTCAAAAATCCTGCCCATGTGAATGGGATGCATTTGTAATTTTAACGAGATCTATTATCCGCCATGGAATTATAACAGCTGGGAGTGACAGTGAGACAGAATTGTCGAGGATCGTAATTTATCACAAGACCAGAGCAACTTTACTTTACTTTCCTTTGCTTTGCTTTGCTTTACTTTGCTTATTTTTGCTTACTTAGGGGTCCTTTACTTGCTTACGGCCGTCTCTTCTCCTCATTCTTCAAGACTTTCCTTTTGTCCACTTTTATAACAAGTGGCTTCGTTTGTATCCCAACAATAGCGAATACCTCTTTTTACAATCTCAATTTATGGCTCAATTTAATCTTGTTTTACCCTCCAGTAGGTCTCGGAGATTAACGAAGTAGAAGAAAGGAAGTTAGTGTTTAATAATCGTAAGCAAATTCAAGGATACATTTTTTTTCGACCGGGAATGGCTCTGCCATGCAATGGGACGACGTAGGACTTCATTACCGAGTACCTGTAGAAGCGAGTGCTCGACTGTAATTTATAGAGATTTTTTCGATTCCAAAGAAACAACGTCAGGTTATGAAATGCCGATGTTGGTTTAGCAGAAGTATCTGCATGGGCTTTTGCTGTATAGCAAAATATAGCAAATGTAGCAAAATCCTAGCAATACCCTAGCAAAATATAGCAAATATAGCGAAAATGGCAAAAAGTAGCAGAAATTACGAATTTTAAAAATGCAGAACTTCAGAGACTTGATTTTTCGTTGAAAAAATAATGGAATAATTATTATTATGGAATCATTATTATCTTTTATTATACATTGGTATTATTATTATGGTCGTGCAAGAAATTTTCTTCTATTAAAATTGGTGAGAAGGCATTTTGGGGTAATATTATTAATTATGAGGGTAGAAAATTAGAAAGTGTAATTCTAAAATGTAACACCCTTCTTAAATTAATACATATTAATAATAGATATGTAAACTGAAAAATCAAAGTAACCCTAGCAAAACCCTACAAGTCCGCGACGGCAAAACGAAATGACGATGAGGTGCATCGAGGAGCTTTTGAGTAGGTTATATTGGGAAGCAGTTAGTGGTGGTTCTACAGAGAATTCATATTCCTAATGGAAAGTAATCTGGAAAGCATTTGGTGAATCTTATGAGTGGATTATTTATGAAAGAGTATTTAACGTCTTATGAATTTCTCACGGTAGGAGATTCGATCGAGGAGGATTTCAACGTAGTCGTTAAATACCTTTGCTTTTAGTCTGTAAATTCCTTTCAATCCACGGCTTAAGTGATTCAGACACTCGTTATCAGGACCCTGCGTTTAGTTCTTACGTGAAATTCAATCATTTTAGATTTCAAGTTGCTTCAAATGTTTATTTAAGGCAAACCGGATTTTCCTAGGCTAAAGTTTTGAACAATTCAGGGTCTGTGGGGCGTATAAGTCGCATGGACGTAGTTCCAGATTTTTTCTCATATTTGTGACCTATTTTGCAGAGTTCAAGTACGTATAAGCACTATTAAGATTTTAATTTATGTAAGTTTATGCAATTAAGTTGCAATTTATGAACAAAATTGAATTAGATGGTTCGTTTCTATATTGCATTTTTCAAATTCGTAATTTCAGCTACTCCTTTCGAGTTGAGCGTTAGAACGTAATGGTCACATTTCCAAGAGGGAAATTGCAGTTGGAAATAATTTAAAATAAAACAAAATATATTGAAAAATGAAATAATTTTCATAAAATTGTCTTGTTTTATTCGAAAGGCTTTTTCTTTGACGAGGGAAAATTCGATTCACAGCGGTAGTATCCGACATTATTGTCCAACCAGACGCGTTTATTTAAATGAAAGCAGCTCTAAACGATATAGGGCACAATATCGCATAAAACATTGCGAATTGTTTTACGTCCGTTGAAAAAAAAAACCAGGGAGGGTGGGTTCGGAAAGATCCATAAGATTTAGTAACATAAAATGGAACATCATTCTTTTCTCCCTTCCTAAAAAGCATCAGCCACAATTTCGTTTATTATCTTCACAAAATTGTCGCTTTTAGGACATCATAAAACGACAATTTTCGTGCCGCACTCTGACTGCGTGTTATTGCTTTACATATTTCTTCGTTGAATTTCCTGTACCGATGCACAAGCGTTACCAAATCTCTTTTATCTTGAGAAATTGGATAACCGATCCGACGAATTTCTCGTCTGTTTTCAAGACCATTGAGAGCAGTCGACTGTAAGTAAATTGTACCGGTATTCAATTATCTCAAGAAATTTTTCACTCAAGTTCAGCGATAATTAATTCGAAGGTATTAATTGGACGGAGGAAAGGCGGCCAATTACTTATTCTCTTAAGGCAGATAAGGGGTATAAGGAAATGTTTATAAATGAAATTCAGTATCCCTCTTTTGTTCCTGTTTTCCATTAAAGACATAAATTTAGAAAGGGAAGTATCCCGACTAAGTTTCGGGATGAAACCACCCCCTTTGCGGGAAATTTTAGGAAAGGTGTACATTATTGCAAAATTTTGTGAATAACTACCTGATAAAAGTTATTACAAGTGTAAATTATTGCCCATCGATTGGTGTCGTGACAAGGTCAAGGTAGGGCCAGTTCTTTATTAGAATATTTATTATTAATATTTTCGAGAATTTATAAGTAATTGTTTTTGACAATTAACATTTATCCGAAAATATTGCGTTAATTATTAAACTACCTAGTACTTGGTTGAAGTCTCAAAAAATTTTTTTAAATCTGAAAATGCTGAAAATTCTTCAAATTATGAATTTTCATTGATCGCTTGGTATTGTTTATTTTTTCGGATTCCGAAAATTTCGGAAATCTTAAAATTCTAATTTTGCGAATTTTTGAAATTCGGCCCCTTTCGGGAATTCCAGATAATCTAAATATTTTAACGCGCCAAAACTTATCCTAAAATACAGAAATTTTGTTGAAAAACAGGTAGCGAAACATCGAATGAGAATTTCATCGGTAAAAAGGTCGCGATCGTCGAAATTAGCCCTAATACTTGTAAAATGTTTAATGGGATGATTCGCCGTGTCCAAAAGTGATAGATTCATTTGATACTTGCTATAGAGGGAAAATAGTAGTGTAATAAGTCAAGGATTTAAATAGATTAAACATCGAATGCCATTCAACTAATCCTGCTTGAATGCTACGCTATCCGATGGAATTGATTAATTTCTCTCGATTTTACCTCCCTTTTTCCTGTTCGGCTCTGTACTTTTTATGTATCTGCTGTTGTTGTTTTTCGTATTATACCCATTTATATACATACACACCTACTGAGGACTCATAGATAAACTGTATCTATCACACGACGAGAATATATATCGTCAAATCGAAGAGAGGTCGATGGATTATTTTAATCCGGTGATGGCAATTTCAAAACGTCGTTTGTTAATATCGAAGGCGGAAATTTATAATATACATATATTTATCGATTCCGTTACATATTCACAACTTTTTTTCAGACGTTCCAAAGGAAAACCCTCGGATGGTAAATTTCCTGATATAGATTTACCGTAGGCGTGGCGATGGGGAACGAGTACAGACACCTTTTTAAAAATCCCCATTTCCTGGAGCGATTTTTCTAAATTGGAAACAACCCCTAACCCACGAGGGCCAATATACGGGGTGTGCGGTATAAGAATTCGAAGCCGAAATGTGCTGCTGGTGATGGAGGGTAAAATTTTGAAAAAAAAAAACGTCATGCACCATTTTTTCGAAATTCCGAATAATTACCAAGTATTTCGTTAAAATGTTTTGGCCAATCAGAAATGGGATCGGATTGAGGGGGGGGGGGGGGGGGGCAGAACATTTTAATTGATTACCCGGTATTATTTCAAATTTCGAAAAATGTTACGTTACGTTTTTTCTCAAATTTTCACCCTCTACTACCACCACCTTTCGAGTTCGAACTCCTACACCGCACACCCTATATTTGTAACACATAGAAAAAAAATAAAGGTGGATGAACTTCTGGTGAAAAACGGCTACAGATATACCTGCCTTCGTCGAAGGAATAAACTAAAGGGAACGAAGGAAGAAAGCAGTCTTGGAAGGGAAGAAGAAGGAGACGAGAAAAAAACGTTTCTTTTATGGCTGAGTTAAACACACTGGAATTTAGGGACCTATCCGTTAAGAACTCTATTAAGTGTAATCCCTCCCTTTCTTTTTTCTCCCTTTGCCTTTCTTCTTTCCCAATAAGTAAAAGGTTGTAAGGTTTTTGGATAATACGGCTATTTAGACAAAATATTGCCTTTGAATATGGACCCTCATCGGAGCGGAACGGATAATCTTCGAAGGAAAGAAAAAAATGCATCTAAAATGTACTGGGAGCTCCGGACACACTTTAACCCCCTTTTTCCTCACCTTTCTTTCACAAAAAGAGGACTCGAGTCTGATGTTACGTATATTTATACTCGTTGATCTCGACAAATGACGTTCCGCGTCGTTGTTAAATGTTTCTTTGTTATCTATAGGTCAATGTCAACCAATGCCATTTATTTAAAGTGTAACTATAGCGCCACACATAGAAAATCGGTTGATAAATGTAGAGGTTAGACTCCAGCGCCACTTATCCGAATGAAACGTAACTAAAAACCTTACGCGATACCTCAATGACATATGTTGTAAATAAGGTATCGATAAGACCAGTGGTTTGTTAATGATGATGCGGTTTACTCACGCACCATGGCTTGCTTATACAAAGGTTTCAATAATTTTCCCGGATTTTTAGACATTTTTAGACGACTGGTGGAATTTACACGAATTGCAAGAGAGGTACTGAAATTACGGGTTTCAAAACGTCAAAGTAAATAAATTTCTTGCATAATTATTTTTTACAAAATAATAATTATTTCAATTCTCTCATTAATTTCCTACCGAATATTTACCTTAATTAACAATAAATTATTGCCCATGTGTATTCCATTACTTATTCTTTTACAACTAAAATCAAGTTTACACATAGACAAGTCTCTACGTGTGACTCTGCGCGAGTGGTTAAAGGTCGTGAGACATCGTTGAAATAGAAATGAACAGTAAGTGCAAGCAAGTGTACGTCTTTTGGCGTATAAGTACACGTTACGTACGAGGCGAGAGAGAAAAAAAGGGATGGGACACCTTTTTAATAACCTCTTGCGAAATAACGACGCGCCTGACAGTACATACATTAATGTTTAATATGGGGGGTGGAAGCTCCGGGGGAGGAATTGTTTTTCCTAGTCGAAGAAGCGTGTGGGTATTTTTATAAAAAAAAAAGTCGTTCGCACAAATTATCCCTATTTTCCTACAGGTTTGTACACAACAGCAGAGGTAAGCGCACAAGAAACGCGGTTACTACGGTTAGGCACCAGATCGAAACCGTGAGCAACGCTATAGCAGCGGAGCAGCAGCCGCAGCAACTGCTACTGCAACTGCAACTGCAACTGCAATTGCAATGGAAACGGAAGCACAGATTTTCTTGCGTGGCATGAATTATATGAGACGCCGATGCTCTTCTTCTTATGCACTTGTGTATGCATTTCCCTTTTTGTAGGCAATAAACATGAGTATTTGGGTTCAACAGATGCAAAGTACACGAGGAAACGGCAAAACCTGCTAAAAAATGAATTGCTCCAATTTGGATGTTGCTGCTTTTGGTCGTAAAGCTGCTTCGACGGTTCCTTTTAATTCCCAGAAGCGTAGGATTCTCGAACTAACAGGAAAACTCGGAGAGAAAATTTATTAGACGAAAAATATCAAAATAAAGAGCAAAATTGCATAAAAAGTTATATAAGTTGAGTTTTTTGGTCGCCATATTGGATCCGTCATTTTTTAATCTATGTGAGTGTTCCAAATTTATGTTAGGGAACCGTATATAAAATTCTGAATAAGTAAATAATAGTAAGATACAGGCATTATGTCTCATAAAAGCAGAAAATCTGAAATTTTGGCCTTTTTTTACACTTTGACCGCCATTTTAAATCGGCCATGTTGAATTTTGAAAGTTTAAGTACAGTACCTTATAGTTCAACTATTTTGCCCACCGATGACATAGTTTTTTAACAGTCCCGGGAGCGTTTTCATTATGAAATTCTTTTAAAAAAAAATTCAAATGTTTGAAATCTCATCTCGAAATCACGAGAGAAATTTAGTGCGTTTGGGCGTTAATGGGTTAAAATGTAGAAATAAGGAAGTTTTTATTTTATTTATGGAGGATAAATTATAATATGCAGCGACCGAAGGTTGAAAAAAATGCTTAGGCGTTTAATTATTGGAGGTCCCGCTATAAAACTTGTGTCCAGGAATTATCCCAATATTTCAACCCGATGTATTTACATATATATATATATATATATAGTATCCAAAGGAGGGACACTTTTTATCCCAAAACGCATCAAACGTGTAACCTATTCTTATTGGTAAGAAATATTGTTTGTAATCGATGTTGTGAAAGGGACCGGCATAGTATTGGCATTCTGAGTACATTCGAAGACTCTCAAATTGTTGAATCGAAAAAGAAATTGTAAAATTGTATTTGTTTTACAAAATGTTTATTTTATTTTCGCAATTTAGGGGACTTGTTCCAAATCATATAATAAATAATTGTAACTTTTGTAATATTTATAATTAATTGAAAGCTACATTTTTAAAGAAGAGAATTAAAAATAAATAGAATAATTATTTATATTTATTATATTGCTTTTATTTATATTTTTGTAATTTCAATTTTGTATATTTAAAAAAATATTATTTTTTTATCAAATTAAATTGAATCCCAGTGAAAATTATTTTTTTTAATATATATAAAATCGCAAAAATAATGAATATTAATAAACGTGAATTTTAATTCCAAGTGTTCAATATTTCGAATTTTAATATTCATTTTCAATTTAAAATCAATTATCAATAAGTTTGATAATTTAGTCTCACTTATTCGGGAGATATTGAAATCTTCTATTCAAAATAACAAATCAATTAAATGTATCTCGATACATGATTATTATATTAATATTTTTATAATTAGTACCTCGTGTTATGTAGCTTACCATTAGAATTCATTTACATAGATTATATACACAAAGAAAAGAGAGAACGACAGAGACAGCAAATATGATATTCAATTTTCAAGTTTTATTAAATCTCTTTAATGTTCCTGCTTATTCATATTCGATTTTAATTATTGGTTCTGAAATTCCGGATTGTTGGTCAATATTACAAAACAATAACATGTGTTACAATCTGAAGGTTTTCGACAGGTACGAAAATAAAATTAAACTGTTACATATTTATGAATGTATTAAAAATCTATTTTATTTATTAAAAAGTGCTCGAGACTGGAAATGCTATTTTAATACTTGCATAATGCAATATTAATCCAATATTAATGCCACATTAATAATAACATTTATCACATTTTATAGATGGTACTTCAATTTAAAAAAACGATAAATAAAATAAATAAAAATATTTTTTTGAGTTTCAATAATTAAGTAATTGGAGTATCGACAGTAACATGATGAATTATCCAAGGGTATCAGATAATCATGGAATAGATAGGGAAAGGGGTGGGGGTGGAGGGGGGAGGGGGGGTACCGAGGGGTAGTAATTTTAATGGGATAAATACAGACAGGACAGTATATAGATCCCAGAACCATTAGAGGCGGTATACATATGTATATGTATATGTATATAGGTATGTAAATGTTTATACGTATGTGTAGAATACATACACACGCGTATCGTTGCAAGGAGATGCAACTGCATCAGTATCCGAGTAACGTATGAGATTCTGCGAGCATCGAGCTTATACCACTCCTTCGCTTTGCTTTACTTATTGCTGGCTGCAAGTTCCTTGCTTGACGCTGTCTACATGTAGCGTGTCTGTAGCGTGTAGCGTGTGTATATTGCTGATGAGAGCCAGCATGTACCGCTGCTGTTAGTGATTGACGGTGAATGACAAGCGCCATTAGCCGCTCCATACACTGTCAATGGATTCATTGCTGGCCCATTACAACATCAAATCCTCTTGTACGATAATCTAACGATAATGAGTGGGTCGTTAAAGAGAAATAAGTTGTATCGGTATGCTTATTTTATCTCCAACAGAATGAGGAAGGATGCAATGGAATATCCGATACTACTTCAGGTTTTCTAATGGCCGATTTCTTATCCCAATTCCCCGCTGAGATGTGTAATAGGAAAGTCCAGCGAATCCACGTTCGTTGTGGAATTTATTTAGCGGTTTTTGTAAATAAAAAGAAATAGCCTAAGACTTGGATCCTGAATTTACACTATTTCGCGATTACTGGAAATTACTTTTCCCCCGAACGTAATTTATCGGTAAATTAATGATTAATTATTGGTGAAATTGTTGGTATGTAGAATATAATATATTCATGTATCTAAAAAATTATGTATAAAATGTATCTAAATAAAACAATTATTGAATCTGAAATTATCAATGAATAAATCAATAGATAATAATTGTTACATTATTAATAAATCATTTTTATACAAATAATTTAAAAAAAAATACTAATTATGATATTATTGCAATCAAATATAAAAAAAAGTACACCCCAAATTTAATTATTAACGAAACCATATATAATCAGTAGAAATTAATTTTAAAAAATCCATAAAAAATTTAATTGTTGAAATTCTATAACTTTGAAGCAAAATTGCAATCGTGCCGATTATTTTATCAGGAAACAAATACTAAGGTGCTTCCGAACGTACTTTCATCTTTCTCAAAGCTTTTTCAAAGGGGCTTCAATTTTCAATTATCTAAAAAACATCAATATTATTTTTTTCTTTGAAATATACTACTCGATCAATTGATACAGGCCTTTTCCCGCAAAACTCCTTGAACATTTGTAACAATAATAAGTAAATACGTACTCCTAAAGCTTCTTTAAAAGGTTTTTCGTGTATGAGATATCGATTCCAGAACGTATATCATTTTTCTGTCCTCTTCTTTTCCTCGCTCTTCCCAGCCTTTCTTTCTCTCCTTTTTCATTTCGTCATTTTTCAAAAGAACATTAAGGCCCATCTCTCCTTTTCCAGTTCCTCGTCCCGCTTCGTCTGTATAGTTCAAGCCCCCTTTCAATTTTAGCAAGTGCTTCGTGACTGCGCATTGTTAATGTATCCTCTTTTGTTCATCCATACTCGTAAAAAAGGCTGCGCTTTTCTTGCGACGTGGAATTAAAACAGTATTTTCCTTCGACCCGAAATTTTTATCCCCTCGAATGACCCACCCCCTTTTGTCCATTCGAGTCAATGTCCTTTTTACGCAAAATACCACTTCCAGGCACGAGACTGCCGCGGAAGGTGTCATTACGAGCAAACGTTGTCCAACGAAATCGTGGGGAAACTTTTTAACAATAATTCGCCCAATTGGAATTTAAACGGTATTTTCCTTCGACTCAAAATTTTCATCCCCTCGAATGACTCGCCCCCTTTGGTCCATTCGAGGGAAGATGCTCTTTAGGGTTTTTCTAGAGTTTTGCTAGGGGTTTTCTAGGGTTTTTTAGTTTTGCTAGGGTTTTTCTAGGGTTTTGTTGGAATTTTTCTAGGGTTTCCTTGCAAAATATCATACCCAAGCGTGAGACTGCTGCGGAAAGTCGTTACGAGCGAACGTTGTCCGACGAAATCGCGGCGAATTTCGCGCGAAACTTTTTAACAATAATTCGCCCAATTTTCATATATTTGATTCCGACAGCTAAAGTTTGAATTCCGGCGATGATTAATAACGCTCAGGTGCTTTGTATGACAAAACTATTTTCAACAGCACTACGTACAGTGGAGTAACTACTCGTAATTCACTTCATCCAGAAAGAGCTATGGAAAGAGAAAGAGACGGGGATATGGAGGAAAAGGAAGAGTGGGAAGAGGCACTTCCGGAAAATAGTTTAGGATCCAAGTGGCGCCTCGGATAATCTCCCGACAAACTGTGTGTAACGGAGAAGGAGGAAGCACGAGGAAAGTCGTAATATCCATCAAAAACAGATTTTGCAACTGTTGAAATTCTATCGCTCTTTTTTTTCCCCGTCTCAATTCTGAAAAAAACAAAGTCGAGAGACAAAAACCCGAGGAAATTTATTATCATCGTCCCATCTTTTTTGTAGATTTCCGCGAAAACACGCTTTCGGGGAATGGGGTATATACGTACCCCGGAATATTATACACACGGAAGTAAATGTTCCAGCTTGGTAACTTCTACAGTGAGTAGATTTTACTGCGTCACGGTAACCCTTTATTTACCGCATTCTAGCATTTTTCGGAAGATGTGGATTAAAGTTGCAACGGTGCATTGAAAAGAGACGTTTCGGTACATAATCCTTTTTTTTTATTGTTATGGTGGTCTTTGGTTTTTTCTTAATAAATTGGAGAATGTTATTTTACCAACTCCGTAATTCACAGTTTTCTGTTGATAATATGAATATAATATATATATATTATATAATTAAACAAAAAAAGAAAAATGAAATATTTCGAAAATCGGTATTTTGACCAAAAATCAATGTCACAGATTTATATTACCTCTTTAATACCTCCTTTACTCTTTTTTTTATTCTCCGTGTGTTTTGCGCATATATAATATATAGTATATAAATATATATATAGTAATTACGTTCTCCTTTAATCAATTGTCACAAGATCGTTCAGTATTTCCTGAAGCGAGAGCTGAAAAGAGACACGTTGATTACGCTCGTACGAAGAATAGAGTGCTTTATTACAAATCGCCAAACGTAGGCGTAAGAAAAGGTAGGAATGGCTTTAACGAGCCGTGGAATTTAAGGATGTGTGCGAATGTGAACGTTCGCTTTCGAGATTTGTGCGCTTCGCTATGTATAAATATCCTCGGCAATACATACATTTCATTAGATTGGTTACAATTTACATAGTAAGAACTAACTTGGCCTCCACGACCCATTCATAATTTTCAGTAATACTCACGTGACAACGTGGCTACGAACGGACCTACACTTTTACACGGCTCTATGGCACAGTAGAATGCGTTTATATGCCATGTTAATACGCGTACTACGTTTGTAGATTTATGTGCCAATTAATATATTTCCCAAGTAGTGAATTCATACGTTTCTATCAGATCTACCGGGGGATTTATACCACTTTGAGTATTTACTGCTCCCCGGTACCATTTTCTAGGCGCAACTGTGGCCCTGAAACCGCCTTTCTTGTGTTGAAATTCTCAAAATTCTTCAAAATAAGAGCTTCGCATGAATTTGCAAAATTCTACAATGTATCGCCTTTCACGTTAATTCGTGAAATTTGAAAAAAGCTGGAAACGCGCAAAAAGGTAATTGCTAGGGCACTTTTAATTTCGAGGGTATTAATTTTTTTGTGGTTTGCTCGTGAGACACCCTGTACATTTATTGACAAACTGTTCTTGAAAGAATGACACGGAGTAATGACGAGGGAGGAATTTAAGCCAGAAATTCCACTTTCCGCTAAAATATACCGTCGATTCATAAAGAAATGGGACACGAACGAAAGAAAGCAGATAAATCCAGGATGCTCCACATTAAAACCGTCCCAAATAGTAGTAAGGTAGAGCATGAAAGCAAAAAAGGGAGAGACTGACAATGTCTTTTCGGTGATTTAGTAGAGATCTTAAATTAGCGAGAAGGCGAGCTCCTTTTTTTCCGCATTATTGGATTAGAAAATAACGTGAATCTGCTTCATTCGTCTTTTATGACATTACAATTCGCTGGAACTTTTTATTCCGCCCCCCATAGGAGGCCATGCAGGCCATGCAGCTTCCACGACTTCGGAAGGAATGATCTAAAAGTTATCTCATTAAATAATGGTTGACCCCTTCGCTCCCAATGACGCATATTTGCGTAAAAGGTATTTGAACTCGAAATTTGGAAATTTGAAGTCTAATGCGATGAGTTCTAAGACTGCGCTTTTTCGAATTTTTAGTAAACTTTGGTTTGGGTAATTAGTGTGTTGGATAACTTTTAGAATTTCGATGCAGCGATTTTGGATCCATCTTTGTGGATTTTGAAAATCTGTTATTAACACTATCCCGTCCGGTGGCACCACGTCGGTGTCGTACATAAAGATTCATACCGGCGCCAAATGAAAGAATCCCGATTGGACGTGCGGACCGATAATTTTCGAATGGCACCAGCGTGGTGCTACCGGACGGCATGGTGTCAATAAAGTTAATAAAACGATCAAACCCATTTAGCAGCTCTTTTGAAGAAAAAAGAAATAAAATTCGAATCGTTAAGAAAAACTTTGATTAGTTTTCTTCGCTCGATTTTTTTCCGAGAAATCGCTGGAAGGCAGAAATGAATTTTCCGGAAACCGGAAGTTTTTCGTATTCGCGGCTGTTTCCTCTGCAGGTACATAATAAACAAAACGAACACGATCAAGGATCAGTCATCGGTTTTATGTACTTTTACGTGAGCTTAAAAAGCTTCATCTCCGTGAATTTGATGACTGCGTTGTTGAAAATTGCATAATAAAAGATTTCATTATATTTTCGTGTACGTAGTGCAGGTATAAATGGTAATAAAAAGGAGGGAAGGAGGAAGAGTTTTAGGGTGGTTCGCAAATATATACCTATATATAGATATAGAACTTCGAAAGTAGGTAAAATCGCATTAACTCGTCGTTACTAAAATATTTCTCGAGCTTTTGATCATGCTTGCAGTTTCATTATCCGTAGAGGTTGTTAACGCGTTTGAAAAGAGGGTACGGAATTATTCACTGAAAGAGAAAAGAGAAAGAAACATAAACCCTCTCTTGTAAACAATAACCCATTCACCTCTTGCTCTTCAAGAATTTAATTTATGCAGATAGTATATCTTCTTTTTCCTCTCGCCCGCTATTTTTAATTTTGCCGTAATAACAAAAATTTTCCCACTGGAAATAAATTTCCACCCATCAACCAGA
Organism: Gasteruption jaculator; assembly: GCA_949825005.1. NCBI lineage: Eukaryota > Metazoa > Arthropoda > Insecta > Hymenoptera > Gasteruptiidae > Gasteruption > Gasteruption jaculator. The sequence continues at coordinate 6,359,480 of OX463776.1, forward strand.
AATGCCTTCGTTCGCAGGATGCAGCAAATTTGCTTTTGTTCCATCCAATGCCTGTCGGGGTTTGCCAATAGTAGCGGTATTAGCGCGAAATTAGACGGATTAATTTTTACGGGAAAAAAATTGGAAAAAATAAATCACGATTCGAAAAATGCAAAATAATTTGCATTCCGTGGAAAAAGAAATGAGGTATTCCAAGAGAGCGAAAGAAAAATCATTTCGTACTTCTTACTTCATAAATTCTATTTCTTTCCGCAACAACTACAAAATTGTACTATCAAGAATAACCCACTACCGCTACTCTTTATCTCCAATCCCGTTTACTCTGCTCTTCCTTTTTCTCGTTCTAATCTATCTGCATTCAATAAATCTACACGTATATTCTAATATCCCCCGACCCCGGTTCGTTCCTGACGTCTATATAACAACACCGTAACAGCATCCACTTAATATCTCCACTGTTATTACATTATCTCTTCGACGACTTCATCTTTAAAACTGGAATGTCGTCGCATCGTTGGGAAAGAGCAAGACAATATGTCGTGTTCTCGTTCCCATCCTTGGAATCTGCTTGTATAAATGTACATTATAATTGTCTCTTAACTGCTTTCTGACACACTCTTGACATGCATATATTCATGGCGAGACGTGACGAATAAAGATTAACCCGTGGACCAACTTCGTCCTCCAACGAAAGTGAATGAAATCACATCGATTCCGTCTGGTTTGAAAAACCAACCCCCGGTAGAAAAAAAAAAATGAAAAAAAACGATTAAGGAGAAACGTCGGAAAATGATGAGGATATTTCCTCGTTGATTATTACGGAATTTCGGGGGGATGAAAGCTCGAGCTTTTTTCGATTAAAGCTCATACAGAGGTTCCTGGAAAGCGGGAACGTTTGATTCCAGCGAGAGCGAATCGTTCTAGAGCACTTATTGCAACTGAACTTTGACGAGGAGGAATTCGAAGGGTGAAAAGCTCCGTCAGGAAATTTGAGTAGAATGTGTACATTTGCGAAAGAAGAAAGCACGAGAAATTGTCATCTTTGGAGGAAAATGATGAAAAAAAAAGAAAATCAAGAAAGTCGTTAAAAAATAAGGAAGTTGATTTACTTTTTTGGAAAAAAAGGGGTTGAAAATACTGGTGCAACGAATGCAATTTTAATGATCTAAGATTTTGCGGAATAACGCACGGAAAGTAAATAAAGGCACTAGTTGTTTAATTTCAATTTGGCTTGTTTATATTTTTGTGCCATTATTTGTTATTTTTTGTGACGATTTCGAATTTTGATTATTTTGACGGTTCCTATGTTTTTTTTTGTTTTTCAGTGTGACTGTAGAATATAATTTTAAACGTAAAACAAGAGCGATTATTCCAAGGGATAATTTATTGATGGTAAAGGGGTTCCCCTAAACCTCGCAAACACAGGGAAAAGTAAATTTTACCGAGTCATCGAAGCTTCTACGGCCCTTCGTGTACTTTTTATCCCGTTACAGCATATGAAAAGTAAGATTATTATTCATATGGGAGAGCGGTGGATCGCAAATTCAGCAATTTTTACGTCACTCGGGGGGAAAGTATTTCATTACGTTGAAAAAAATCACCATGGAATGGCGAAAACACATGAAAGTTGAATTCTAACAATTTTCCATTTTTCCATACCATCCGTACCATCGATGTAGATTTTACACAAAAGCCGCCAGATGTTCGCACTCTTATGGTAAAATAATAGCAAAGAAAACGTAACACTGTACCGTTGGGACCAGAAAAGTTGGCAGTCGCAAATTCAACTCAAAATTCGAACTCGTGACTGTTTAACCGATTGGAAAAATTTCCCACGTATCGTCTTTGCGTGTGAGTGACTCCAAATGTGACCCTACAACCAATTAAACTCCGCGGCCAATCGGAGTCGACTGCCAATGCCTTTGCTCCCTGCAGTAGATGTTGCTGAAATTGATGGTAAAATCGCCTATTTTCAGGCAACCCTTTCTCCATGTGGATTGTCGTTATTCGATTCATCTTTACTATGTATAGAATCTACATACCAGGTCAGATGGTGGTCTATCTACTCTATCGAACCATTTCACTTCGATAGCTTTAGCATCAGCTGTATATATGTATACTCGCTGTATGCAGCTATGTACTATATACTTACTGTTAAAATACATACACGTTTCTATATCATACATATATGCGACCATGCCTAGAGGCACTTACAGGTAGAACAATGTCCCTTGTCTCTTCATTTGAAATCTAACAGGGTGTACGGGTTGAACAATTAAGTACGTGCCTATTACATTTGTCGATATAACTAATGTATGTACTGTCATCGTCGTGCTATGTGTGAAATGGGAGTTATTAATATAGAGAAGAAAGGTGTCACGTAGACCTTTTTTGGTCCCCTTCAACTTCGTCCGAAGCCCAATCATTAAAATCCTTCCCCTGTAATTAAATTTGTACTGTGGAATTATTGACACGCTCCAGTACTGGACACCCCTCCTGTATTTCCATTTGAACATTCATTACAAATATATTATCTGTGCAAGAAAAATTGTACCATCAAAATTGTTATATTGGATAGACGCATAATTAATGACGATTATTTTCAAAGCAATCATGCAAAATAATCGTCGTTAATTATGCATCAACTCAATAACAAATTTTATGAAAAATTACAAAAAAATGAATACTTATACAATTTTATAATAATATAATTTTTTTTAGTTTTTAATTTCGACCAAAGGACCCTTAAAGTCTGTTACCGATTATTATTCATTGATATTCGCCTGCCTCACAATTTAAGCACTACAATTTTAAATTAAAGTGAAAAAAGGAATGGCTTAACTTTAATCAAGAATTTTTTTAGCAAAAACAAAAAATAAAACAGCTGCTTAGCGAAACAAAAGTGGAAAGGAATTCGTTGACGCATTCTTCGGGAAATAATTTCCCAACGAAAGAGTAACAATAATATTCTCCCCCACGTATTTTACGCTAAGTGACACCCTTTTCTCTCACTTTTTATCCTCGCGTTTCCTTTATTTTTATTTATTTATTATTTCCATTTTTTTCCATTTGCCGTTTCCCGCCCCTGCGTTTCTACGTATGCATTCACTTTTATATCGCTGCATTTTGCGCCGAGAGAAATAAATTACAGCGGGAATTAAAAAGATAATAAAGAGCTACAGCTAACAAGGGTCCCTGGCGAATTGCTCGCATGCAAAAGTTACAATTCTACAATATCTTTAATTCCACCTTTTCCACTAATTGTAAGATTTGAAACAACAGCGGATACAGAGCGTTCCCCTTCGTTCCGCGAAAGATGCATCCGCTGCAATTCGTGGATGCAAGTATGAAGATGAATACGACGGGGGTGGAATGTCCGGAAATATTGCAGTTAAATGAATTTTAAAAATAATTATTTTATTCAGTTGAGAAATAATCGAAGTTGATTAAAAAAATATTGGGGTCGATATTTAAAAATCCAAAATTCTACAATTCTATGGTGTCGCCACCATCGCGAAACGAATATTGTCGCGGCGTCCCCTGTCGAAGGAGCTCCGTACTAACTGTGGGAGTCACGTCCCATTTGCCATGGATCTGACCTCTTGTTTCGGGACGAAACAATGGCCTAGCTGATATTCACGCTCGAAAGCTCGGACCACCGGTTTAGTCGCAAGAAAAGCGAGTACCGATTACAGCAATGCCTTTTGAAAGTAGCTGGCTTTTAATCCAACCGGTATTTTTTTTTATAGCGCAGTCGAGTGGTATAATTGTAATGAAGCGATGGAATCAGGTCACATTTTTGCTTTGATCAACATCTTTTCTTCCTGATCTTATATGTAGGGCACACGTACAGGTATGGAATACGAGTACATACCGTACATAAACGCCATTCTTTGCAAGACCTTTTCGTCCCTATGTCGAATAATGAAGCCATTGACGTTTGAAGTCGCAATATACCTAAGTAAGTACGTTCAGCAGACTCTTTGTCATGTGGGACAAGAGCATCATCGAAATGTGGAGCTCCCTTTGTGCGTTATCATCCTTGGCCTCACCACTTGTCACGGCAATTAATTTCTTAATTTTTCTATGTTTTGTCCCATAAGTTTCTTCCGCGCCACGCTATCTATGACCTTAAGCCGGAAAGGAAGAAACTTATGGGACAGCCTATTAGGATCCGGACGGGATTCGACGCAACTGAGTAAGAACAACATTGAGATCAACTAGATTTTAATTAACTAAAGGGAAACTTTCTCCCAGAAGTTTCCTTATGTACACGGAAAAAAGTATTTATCAGGATGCAAACTGTTTGACTTAATCCTGGAAGCAGTTGCAATTATATTAACACTTTGCCGTCCGCACATCTGATTGGGATTCTTGCGTTTGGTGCCGGTATAAATCTTTATGTACGACACCAACGTGGTGCCACTCGGACTCGGATCGACTCGGATCGACTCGGATCGACTCGGATTGACTCGAATCGACTCGGATCGACTCGGATCGACTCGGATCGACTCGACTCGACTCGATTGTAGATCGACGCGATCAGTCAGACCACAATTAAATGCTGCAATATACTACTACTACTACATGTATGTACCTACATGTCACTCTATTTCACGGTATATCGCGTTCCAGTGTGTTCCATGGCACATATACATGCTTCTCTATGGATGAATGGCGCGTTACCTATTCGAATAATACCAGAGGGACGGAGATAGAAACAGTGACAATGACGGAAACGGAATCGCTTGAATTTGGTGAATAATTTTACCACTAATTACCTAGCATCCTGGGTGGTATGCATAGCTTTCCGCTTTGGCGGAAAAAGAAAGAAGAGAGGGCTGAAAGGAAATTATTGAAATCCTATATATAAACTACTTGTTGAACGTTCGGTTCGTACGGAGCGAAAATTGGATAGTAAAAGGTACCATAAATTGTAGGACAATTCATCGCACGTCACTCATCCGAGAATTAATATCAGGGATTTTTACTGACGCCCCAATATCACCCAGGCGGAAACCAGGAAGTATGTCAAAAGTCTCTTCCAGGTTTCTGCCATACCAATCCGGTAAAAGCGGTATAGAAATTGTCCATGATGTCTGTCCCTTCTCTTTCTTTTCGAGTTCGACGTTTGGAAATATGTATAAAATTTAACCATACAGATTCGAGACACGCGAAAAAGTCGAAGAAGAAGAGGAAGCACGAGAGGGCGATCCACTCGTGTTTTAAGAACACCTCCTTTATATTCAGTTAGGTAGGAGCTGTTCCATAAAGTTTTCTTCTTATCAAATATTCAATGAACGAGGACTCAATTATCTCCGAATAAAGGTTTTCTTCTCAATGAGCAAATTCGATGTTCCACTTTCGGGAATTAATTTTCCTTGTTTTAAGTTTCATTCCTGTTGTTAATGTTATTGTTTTTTTTTTATCGATTTCCAATATTACTTCTTTCGAAGAATTTCGTTACAGGTATTGTCACTGACTCCAATTATTGACCTTACTAATTATTATATGCAAAATTATATTTGTTGATTAATTATGTCGAGAAATTATAATATATTTTAATTATATTGGAATTTTTAATATTATAAATACTAATTATCCAACGAAGTTGCACCTAATTAGTGACGTAATGTTGCTATTATTCTTTACAAATTATCGAAAATTATAATTGCACTTCTATAATTGCAAATATGATTGTAATTTATTATTCATAATTCGTTAAATAATTTATCAAGAAATTACCTTTTGGGTGAAAAGAAGTTTCAAAGTTCAAAGTTCAAAGTTGGGTCTGCAAATAATTGCAACTGGAGAAGGTAGAGGGTTTCACGAAGTCGATCTGAAACTCTTCTTATGAACCTCTCCGTGGTAATTTCGGTAATACCGGGGAACTTGCGGCCGAAAATAGGACGTAGGATATATAATTCTATTTTTTAATTAATTATGTTTCATAACATAATCTAATTTTTTTTAATTAAATTTTTTATTGTATCAAATTAAATTTCAATGAAAAATTATTTTTATAATGCATATACTATATAATTCGATTTTGCGTCACATGGTAAAATTCGCCTTCTTCTCTGTAAAATTTACTCTAACATAGTAAAAACTACTCCTCTCACCTTTTCCCACCGTCCACCTGTACCGTCTCCTTTCAGTTTCGCGAAATGCACTGACAAGACGCGAAACTTCGTCGTTTTGGACTAATTAAAAGCCGTTTGAGTGAAGAGCTGAATGGGGCCTGAACGTGTGGCATTGAAACGTAACGACCTGGACATGATTCACGTAAATTGAAGGAGTTCAAACTCAAGTGCTCTTTCTTTTATGCATCCCAAGTCTAAAACTTTTTTTCTTCCTTTCTGCGAGTCCTCTATCTTGAAAATCCTTTGAAATGTATGTAAGTATGTGAATGCAATTGCGGTAAATAGGTTTCCTTGACGTTTCTGTTCGGCTCAAACCTACTCTGCCCTTCTTCTTCTTCTTGCTTCCTTCCTCTTTGCTCCTCAACAACGTCAAATAGACTTTCCCTAGGTGCACTTGACTTAAGCTTTAATAAGTCGACTATTATGTCTACACTGTATTATGCATTTCTATGGTGTGTGCAGCTATATTGTATAAATAGTGGTACGCCATTACGTCAAAAGATTGAAGGATTGTATAGTATTGCTTCTGTGCATTGAAATTCTGTGTTGCTGCTCGGCGTTTTGCACGTATGTGTACGTGTATGTGTATCAATGCGAATTTCCTACCACTTCGTTATACTTTTGCATTTGCCTTCAATTATATTCGCCTTCAATTGCCGTCAGCCGTTTAATCTTTTGACAAAACGACCACGTTTATTGATACACAATAATTAATCGTACCTCAATCGTACGCCCATTATTTCGGCCTTGTTTTCTTTTTAACCACCATTCCCCTCCGTTCGGGCCGCGCCGATTGTGACAAATGCAATAATGCGTACCAGCGCGCCCCAAGCGGCTTGAATGGAGAGCCAAGTAAATTTTACGTGGCGTTCAACGTGTCAAGCTTTCTGCAAATTCGTGGTAATTTTTTTCCACGTTGTGCATTTATTTGAAAATTATTGGCGGGGTTGACCTGGTGCGATTAATCGAAAAATCGCATTGAACGTGCTCTGGGGTCCGGTTGGACCCCATCTGGTCGCTGTAGGGTTACATTATTCATCCTGTGAGATTTGTAAATTTTACTGTGCAGCAGTAACTGGTGCTTGACCGTATACTGCAGCTTGCGTTTTATGCGATAGGGAGCGGAAAACAAAAATTGCAATTTGCGTGGCGGAATGTAGATTTTACGATATAAAAAGCAAATTTTACTGTGTCGTAATAATAAAGTTTGTGAGATATAAGTTTCACGCTGCAGAAGGCAAATTTCATTATGTTGCAGCTAAATGTGTGATATAGAAAGCAAAATTTACTATGATATAATAAAAAACGTGGTAACGAATAAACTCCCATCTATAAAAAGCAATTTTATGTTACAGAAAAGTTTTACGTTTCAGTGAATTTTATGCTGCAGAATGTATTGTTACAAATTGTTATATTCAGATTACATTAGGTTTACTTTTTTACTATGTTATAGTAAAAAAAAATGGTATAAAAAATTAATTTCGTTCTATAAAAATCAATTTGATGTCGTAAGAAGTAAATTTTACGTCCTAGGACGTAATGTTACAAATTGTTACATTCAAGTTACATTATGTTTACCTTTTGTTACTACGTTATAGTAAAAAAATGGTATAAAAATTAAATTTCGTCCTAGAAAAACCAATTTTATGTCGTAAGAAGCAAATTTTATGCCGTACGACGTAATGTTACAAACTGTTATATCCAGATTTCGTTATGTTGGATAACGAAATTTATTTTCTATGCATTGAAAAACAAAAGATGGCTTCGCACGTGGTACAAGTGCCTCTTTTTGTAGGAACTAAATAGCGGCTAAGATTAAAATTGACTTTCTATCCCGCAGAAAGTCACCCTGCCGGAAAAATGGGCTTTTCTCTGACTTTCTTCTCGTCTAATTTTTCGGAAAACCGGCAGGTTTAGAAGACGTTTCGCATAAAATTGCTCCATTCAAAACCGATAACAAACGTGTTCTGTATCTAGAACGAAACAAACCGGCGAGCTTCACTAATGGTGAAGTTTTTAAGAGAAGTTCATAAGTGCATTCTCTCATACCGAAGGAAATGTATAGTAATGTGTAATGAAAAGCATGAAAACTTTGCGATGTAGAACTTTCCTTGACAACAAAAGTCATCAAGACAATATGCAGCGAAATATATACAAAAGCTAAACTGCCACTAAAATATTATCTTTTGCTCTTCTAGCCCCTGTAGGTATATTTAGCAAGAGTACCTGGAATGGGAAAAGTTACCGTAGAAGGGAAAAATTACTTTCCCGTCACTTCCAAAAATTTTTCATCAAAAATTTAAAAAAAGGTGTATTTATTAGACTGGTGCATAATTAATGACGACTTTTGGCGTGTCTTTCATACAAAATAGTCGTCGTTAATTATGCACCAAGTGTATTTATTAGGTTGGTGCATAATTAATGACGACTTCTGGCGTGTCTTTCATACAAAATAATCGTCGTTAATTATGCACCAACTTAATAAACACATTCGTTGCATAATTAACGACGATTTTTAACGTTTCTTCCATGGAAAATAATCGTCATTAATTATGCACCAATCTGACACTTAAAAAACCAGTTCCAAAAAAACGATTTTCTTTCTTCGGTTTCGATACAATTCCAAATTTTTTGTTTAGAATCGCATAATCCATCAAAATCGATCCCTTGATTATCGAATTTTTCTCTGACCTGTGCCGTTTATTTCGAAAGTGGCCTAAGTCCAGCTTTTTTATATTTCACAAAACGTTTTGTTTATAGTTATGTTTTTATTGTAGCTTCAAGTGGCACATGTTACTACAGGTAACAACAATAAAAAAATTTCAAAATGGACTTAGGCCACTTTCAAAATAAACGGCTGATATCCAAAAAGTATTTGTCGCGGTTTTTTCAACAAGATCGAAAGTGAATTCCCAAAAATTCCGCGCAAAAACTATAAATAAGACCAGCAAATAACGCGGTGGATGCAGGAAAGCGGTGCTATTTTGCATAGGTATTCTTGAGCTTTTGTGTGCAGCATAGTAAATTTTATCTGCGGAGCCAGTCACGATAAATATGAAAATAAAGGAACAATAAAATGTTGGAAAAAGGCAGGAAGAAATAAACACAAAAGAGAATTAAAAGACAACAAAATGGACAAAATAAAAGAAATCGATGAGAGATTCTATAGGCAGGACAAAGAAGAATGGATGGTTCTGCTGGCCGTCGGACAGACGGTTAAGATTTATGAGAAGGAAAGAACCGGTGTGCGTGTATTTCGCGCGTCTCAATTTCAAGATAACGCGTTGAGGTCGACTTTTTGTGTTTTATCATTTTTCGGGGGGTTCCTTGATAAGGAAGCAACCGTGCAAGAGAAAAAGAGAGTAACGTGGAAGAGGAGATAACGCCAAATGTACGAAGGAAAAAAAAAAAAAAGAAAGACCTACAGGCGAAATGAAATATCAGAGGTATCAGGGTACGGACCCTAAATGCAATTCGGGAAAGATGTCTTCGCTTTATCAATCAAACTGTTTTGAATAACAAATTGTACCGAAGAAATGAAGAATTCGGTCTGGTGATAATAAGAAGCACTTTGGCAGGGACTGGGGTGAGGCAGTAAGTGTTGGGGGAAGAAGAGATTCGAAGATAGTAGATTTTACTATACCTTTGGTATTGTAAATAAAGTATCTGAATTTGTTTACAAAAATAAGAAAAAAAAATAATCATCATTAATATTCATTAGGATCATTAATTTTCCATGATTATCTGTTATTCTATTAATTTGTTGAATTATATAACGTCGCGGGTGCATATTTATTATTTTTTCTAACAATTTCCACTATTTCTTTCTACAAAAATTTCTTTTTTTTTCAGTCTCTAGTAACATACTGAAAATTCCCTTCCGACTATGGAAGGCATTACACCATATCAAGATTTGCTATCTAAACTTTCAAAGTTCCCATAACATGGGGAAATTTGCTTTCCACGCTATAGCGCCTGACACTACGTAAACAAATTTGCTCCTCACATTGCAGAAATTGTTGTAGCATACTGAAATATGTTTTTTAAACCGCGAAAACCGTTCTACCGTCGTGTGATTTAGTTTCTGTGCTACTTCTACCCACGAAGTTACCGTAATTTCACAAAATCGACTTTCTTCTTTCCTGCGGGTGTCGGTGCACGTTTCTACGAAACTTTGTTGCACTTTTCTTCCTCAACGCGTTGCAACACATTTTCCTGCATTTCCAAGCAAGGATCGGCCTACGGGAAAAATTCTTTTTTCTTATTAAAAAATGGTAGGATCCAACCAAAAGTCCGATTTCTAAATTTTGAATTTCGACCCGCATTTGATTTTATTTTTGTACTCGAGTGTATCAAGCAATTGGTAACAAAAAAATAGTTAAAATTCACTTCCGTTCTTTTTTTCCCCCAAACATTCAAAAACTGAAGGTTTGCGAAAAAAAAAACGAGGTATCTGTTGGATATTTGTCCATGTAATATCAATTGGTAAAGAGTACGTGAGGAATTCGGTGTCCGTATGTGTTCGTTTGCCCGTGTGTATGTATTGTTTATACATTATTCGAAAATTCATACACTGAATGTTTGTTTAGGACTTCGGAATAAAGCCAACGTTTTGACAAGTCTCATAGCCATGCTTCTTTACGACTTTAGGAGCTCGTTTCTTTACGGCAGCGATTTCGTTTCTTGCTTTCTACCGGATGCCTCCTACCTGCTCTTTAATTAAAGAAATTCAAATTCCAGTTTTGTTCCATAAAATTGCCCCGAAACCATGCACCAAAAAAAAAAAGAAGCGCGAGTGTCAGTTTCTCACCTTATGCCTCGAACATTTTTCAGAAATTGAATGGGTCACGTCAGAAACATTGTAAGGTACAAATTGCAAATTGTTCGAAAACCCCCGAAAATGAAAAAAATAACCCGATGGTGCAATAATAGAATAGGTCACCTCAAAAAGTTAAAAAAGGTGAAAAACGACGCTTTCCTTTTTGAAGTATTCCTAAAGAAATTCAATTTTCAACTTTTTAGTAACTTTTCAACAAAAATGATCAAAAGGGCACTCGGAACAGGAAAATTACCTTCCCGTTAATTTTTGGTTCCAACGCTTGCGAGTCCAATCTCGATCGATCCGAATTCTCTAATTACCTCTAAGCCTAGTCCAGGGACTGTTAAACCGGTGAACCGGTAATAGCAAAGGCCTGTTCCCACTCGAAATTCAATGCCACTCTTTGAAAGTAGCTACCGCTTTGAGATTCCTCTCCGGAATTCACGAAAACTGCCTGATATCGTGCCTGGGGACAATTGCTCACCGGGGAACTTACGTTGGACGTCCAAAAGCGCTCATTAATTTCGCCCAAAGCCGTCTTCAGTCAGTCGTCATCTTCGCGTCACTTACTCGCCGCTCGGCTTCGTTTCGTGAATGACTGGAACGTGTTCGAGTCCCATTTGGCGTGGGTTCCGATCATTCGGATTTTGTGATTCACAAGATACGATCGAAATCGGTCTTGCCGAACTTTTGTTCGATGGAATGACATTTTCTGTGAATTTTCGAGGCTTTGGAGGTCAGGCTAAGCGAGAAATCGCGAAAGAAATCATTCTTTGGACTCGCAATGGATTTTTGCCATTGCTACTTTGTTGTACTTTGCTGAATTTTGCTGTACTTTGTTGTACTTTGCTGAATTTTGCTGTACTTTGTACTGCAAAGTCAAGTCTTTTGATATTTCTTTTATCAATTAAACTTTATTTTTTTCTTTTTCCAAAATTAGGCTTTGTGCTACTTAAAATTTTCCTAACATATTGTTGAGTCTACTTTGCTGTACTTTGCTATACTTTGCTCTACTTTACTGTACCTAGCTCTACTATGTTGTACTTTACTGTACTTTGTTGAACTTTATTGTAAATTCCACCCGAACGTGGAATCAGGGGCAAACAGATATTTCACGACAGTGCCTTATTACGAAAACCAAGCCATCATGCCGGGGGGTACAATTGCTCACAGCGAATCTTACAATTAAATATACACCCAAAAGTGCTCATTGTTGAATCTTGAAGTCTTGATGAAAACCTAGCTTACCAAATAAATCGCGATCGGCTCATTCTTCGGACTGGCAATGAATTCTCGCCATTACTATTTTACTGCCCGGTAATAACATCCCCCTGAATGTGCAGTGAGACGTAAACAGGGATTGGCAAGACAGACCCTTATGCGAAACCGATCGCGAGACCTCGCGAGAGGGAACAATCGCTCACACCGGAACTCGGACACCCAAAAACGCTCGTTAATTCATCCCGAAACCATCCCCAAACGTCACAAACACGGTCCAGTCAGTCAGTGATCATCGCGTCACTTACTCCCCGCTCGGCTTCGCTCCATGAATGACTGGAACGCGTTCGAAACTTCTTTGGCCCGGGTCCTGAACATCCGGATGCTCTTCGAGAGACTCGCGACCCACAAAAATCGGTCACATTGAACTTTTGTTCATCGAATTGCATTTTTCCCCGAGTTTGGGGGCCAGGCTTAGCCAAAAATCGCCTTACCATTACCATTTCGTGATCTAACGATAAATTCCAGCCAAATGCGCGATTCCGCGCAAGCGGGTGCTGCGGGACATCGCCTTACCTGGTGGACAATTGCATTCGGTGAGGTCCCTCTTGATCCTGAAGACCCCCGAGGATGCGGCCAACGACGACAAGGACTCTTGGTGCTTGATCCGCTGCATCTGTAACTGCTCCTGCACGTCTCTGCGAAGCCTCTCCGAGACGTCGTGGTGGTGACGACACTTATCTTCCAAATGACTCAAACGCTCTTCCAAACGTATGTCACGATAAATTAGAACACCGGATATCGTTAAACTGATTATCGATATCGCCCAGAGTATGATCCAATTAAGGCTATTACCCGCGTCCTTACGACAAATCTCCTCCTTCTGACGGAACTTGAGCGGCATCGACGTCGGGTCCGTACCTTTTACGGACGAACTGGGCAACAACGGGCCCTTTTTCTTGCTCGACCAATTCGTATCCGATTCCATCGTTACTCGCTTACACTCGACTCGACCTTATGCGATTTTACCGATTCACGAGGATCCCGCCGAGGATCTTCCTTGAAAGCACAATCTACGAATCCTTGCGATTCATCATCCATCTGAGATTCATCCTGAAATGCACTTTTGCCGATCAAACATTCATCACTTTTTTTTTTATTTAATACCTAAAACGCCACTCTTCAAGGATTCACTCGGAAGATTGCGGACTTTTTTTTTTGTTGAAAAAATAAACTTTACGCGCGTATTTCGAACTCGCAGCGAGACTTCGACGAGGGGTTGATTCGATTTGGAAGATTCCTGTGGGCTAATAGGGGGTGGCTCTTTTCTTTTTTTTTTTTCTTTTCTTTCGAGGGGTTCTTGTTTATTTTGACAGAAGCACGTTAAGTTTCGAGGACCAGCGAGAGCAGAAAGCAGCAGAAGCTACCACGATATGTGTGCTCGCAGTGTGGCGCTTCCAACACAACTGGAGGTGGTGGGGTTGAACAACTCGTAAATGCGAAGGGTTTTGCTTTAGCGTCGGTTATTTCCGGATACGTTCGTCCTGTTTCGTTTTTACTCATTCTATTCCGTCTTTCCGAGCCGCGAGCTCTCTTCTCTTTGGTCATTCTCAAAGTCTGCTCGTGTAGATATAGATGTAGATGCGCCAGGAATTGCCTCCATGCGGAGGAACCTAGGATCGTGCGTGGAAGCGGCCGATCGAATTGCACCGATAACAAACCAGAAAAAGAAAAACGATTTTGCTGGAAACTTTGCTTTCATGCGTGTGGATTTCGCTGGACGAGCTTCGTTCGCTCGCGATAATCCATGGAGGATCAATCGGTGGCACCGAGAGTGCCAAGGGTGTGTATTACACTTTTCGCGCGAGAAAGGGTGAAACGCAGGGGTCGTGCCGGTTCCGAAATTATTTGCGATTGATTTGATAGGCTAATAATTGGAATTTTAATTTGTGGTTTTTCAGATATAATTTTTTTAATGTTCTGGTTTGGTCCATTCGAGATTTCGAAGTTTGGTTTTTCGATATTTTGATCGGTTACAAATAATAATGATCATTAAAATAATAATAAAAATGGCCAGAAGGTAATTGCATTTCTTTTTTTCGGTGTAAACGTACGTGCCTCTAATATGAAATAATGCAATTACTTTCGGGGCAACCCAATAATTGCGGAGTGGTTAAAAAGTAAGGGCAATAGCGGTGTTACATAAAGCGACTGTTCGTCGTTTATACTCATTTCCACATCAGAGGGTATTCCGAGAGACGTTTAAACATTAAAAATTAAGGTGCAAATGTTTACGCGTATGAAAACACGTCTGGCTAACGAAGCGTAGAAAATCGGAGGCTGGTGTGTTTGCGCATAGCTACACTTGCGTTTTAGGTGTATGTGTTTGTCTGTAAGCATACTACGTATGTACTTAGAAACCTTTGGTCCCAAAACTTGTAAAATATGTATAAAGTGTCTACCTTTAAGCATGTAACTTTCACGTTATGTACCCTTGAGGGAGTCTCAAGTAAGCATACTTACTTTGTGCTTGAAAATTATCCTCGTATATGTATATCCGTAGAATGGCTGTTGTAACGTTTCTGCTAAAATTCCCTAAAGGTGTTCCTTATTCGTCTGTTGCGAATGAAATCTCGCACCGATTCCAAGTATCGTCATTGAACCAGTTATTGATCACTTCGAATCTGCAGATTTACCATTTCGTACTTGTGAATACAATTTTCAGTACATTTGTACCATTTTTTATTTTATTGTGTGAAAAAAATAACGACTTTCTCGTATAAAATAATAAACGGTTACTAAAAAAAGTTTATTTGAACTAACAATACTTTTTTTAGCGATCGGGAACAAAAATAATGTTGAAACAAGTTATTGATCAAGCATGGAACTATTCATTGATCGATAAAATTTGTTGTGAAAGTTATTAATAATTAATTCAATAGACCAAATTGAAACTAATTCATAATCATTAAAAATGTATAATTATATAATTTATATATTTCCAGTTAAAATTTATAATTTACATTTGAAATATAAAAGAAAAATTTTTGTCCTTAACAAAATATATGAAAATACGATTGAAAGTATTTTCAATCACTTTTTAAATTTTAAATAATTTCCATTATAAGAAAAAATATCTAGAATAAATATCGACTGATTAAACAATTTAAATAAAGTCGACAAATTGATTAGTAATTAATATTCGATCAATAATTAGTTCAACGACGGTCTTGTAAAATTCGTGAGCTCGTATTATCGAAATTCCTTCTTTCACAGGAAACTCAAGAAAAATATCTGAAATTAGTAACTTCTTTCTCGCAACTTTTAATTACTTTCTTCAGGTATTGCTTGAATTTTTTAACAAGGGCTTCTTTAAAACTCACCGTTTTATTCATACAGACGGCTTTCTGCATTATTCAGGAATCCAGGGAAAAAAAATGGATATTACAGGAAAATAGGAAAAAATGCGCTTTAATTTTCCCCGTGTCTCAACTTCTTGTATACGACTCGAAGTTTCCTCTGTGGGTTCCAAAGGACTCGACGGGAGCTGAAAAATTCATATAACGAAGGAACGGGTAGGGAAAAAAAATATTTCGAAATTTTTGAAATTTCGTACGAACGAAAACTCGGGAATCCTCGAGTTCCAAATCTGTACCGAAACGGAAGTTCAACTCGAGTAATTATCTACAAAAGACGCATAAATTCCGGGAAATGTCAGAAGCCCCTCTAATTCTGTAAATTGCATCTTGTTAATGAAGGGAATTTAAATTCCTAAGAATATAGCGTTTATTTTAAACCGTCATTGAACCTTCCTCTTGTAACATCAGCACTCGTTAATCTGCAGAGCGATTAAACGCTCCTTGGTTAGTTTTAAAAGTGTTCATATATATATATATATGTGGGTGTGTATAGAAAGCACTTTTTCTACACACGTACACAAAACAGGAAGGAAACGAGTCAAAAGCTTTTCGAAAGGATCTAAATTCCCAGAAGCGTCATTAAAAACTTTTTCTACAAATTGTGTGATATTAAACGGAGCTGAGTGTGTATTTCAACTTTTAATGTATTAAAACTATGGCAGTACTATACTAGAGATGCGCATTATCGTAAAGAGTTGTTTCATTTCCCTGAAGTCGCGATTCTTATCTTTGTTTATGCGATTTTTATAAATATTCTAGGGTTTGTAATTTTCCAAAGGAACTTGAGGGATGGAAAATTATCCTTTCTTTATTTTATAATAAACAATATTATTTTAAATTTATTGAATTTTTCCAAAGAATCGATTTCCTTTTGAGCGAGAGAAACCCGAAAGTTGACGGAAGACAAATTTTCTAATAACAGCATGTGTTGAAGTCGAGGAAACCGCAGGTCTCTTGGATTTTTTCTTATTTCACCTTATGAGTTTCCAAACCGAAGAAAAGAATAAACCGAATAAAGTCGTAAGAAAACATTTCTTATCGTGGTTCCGTCTGCAATGGTTTTATGTAACAACTTATAACCATAAAAATTTGTTAGGTACTTAAAGGAAGGGAAGGAATGGAAAGGGGGTGAAAAGTATCGTGTAAATTCGGCTGATCCTGCAGGTGTCCAAGGAACAGGCAAAGCAAAGCAAAGCAAAGCAAGGCAAGGCAAGAGCAAGCGAAGAAAAGGTAGATGTGAGGTAAAAGGGGTGTTAAGTCGCAGGATTCTCATTTGAAACCTACCCTCTGCGAATGTGTCTGGCTTAAAGGAAAAAGAGAGTGAGAAAAAGGTAAAAAGGGAGGAGGTTAATACTATAGCTATAGTTAGAAATAGGAGTCAATGCGCAGTTTGTATTCCGTAGGGTAGAAAAGAGCCGTTTGTTACAGGGAGTTCGGTACTCGAAGAAACTCTCACTCTTCCAAATACTACTCATCCTTAACTTTATATTCATAGCGACACTTTATAAAAGATATGCTTTCAAATGGAACGAAACGATTTATTAATTTATCGTTAATGCAAATTTTCCCGACATTCGCAGTTACTTCTCGTGGATTTCGAAACTCGATCCGACCTCTAGCAGATCTTTCATAAATGAAAGTGTCTGCAGGCAGGAGAAACGTGGAATCACATTTCCTAGAGAATTTTGAGTCTTCGATGAAAAGATTTTCAGGAATATTCGAAAGATTTGTATTCGATCCTTTTGAATTTCCCGCGTTCGAGCAAAGACGGGCCCAAAAAGATGTGGAAATCAGACTCAGGCGCCACCTATGGAAATAGGACATATCTAAAAATCTTACTCAACACCTGAACAACATATATTGTAAATATGACCTACTTAGGTCCAGTCTTTTGCCAGTGATGATGCGGCTTACTCACGCACAATAGATTTTGTTCCATACATACGTTTATTCAGCTTGGGGATTATTTTTGATTACGTTAAAGACAATAAGCCACAAAAAGTCAGACGGCTGCGTTATTCTCAACGTTTGAAGATTGCTCGGTGACTTTGTGGACATAATACAGCGAATAATTTGGGTGTGCCCGGCGTTTAAACTTCCGTGGGGTGATTTCCACCCCAGTGATCGTTTGTAAGTATACTTTACGGAAGAGCTGTGTTTCGAGCTCGCATCTGAAACTTCGTCGAAAAATCGAAAAACGCGATACCGCACCGCAAAGTTGTAAAATTGCTGGCTGCACATCAATTGAATTTGAAAAGCTGCCGTTGTACCTTGGAAATTGACTGGGTAGGAAATGTATTACCGCGTAACTATATAATCGACCCTACGTACGGTAAATCAAGTACTGCGCCATTGTTGCAAAACCGGGTAGAAAATAGGTGTACAAAACCAGTTCTATTGTAATGACGGTGAAATAAAGGAAAGGGAATAATGCCTCGAGGTAGTATAATGAACGCTATAGGCGGACACAACAATCAGGATAACATACCGGAGCTACTGACCAATAGCGCACAGCTCCAGACACCATTGTAAATAGTAGGCCACTGGCCATCAGCAGCAAGGCAAAATGTGCTCCACTCGAGGACTTAAGGTAGACTGCATTAAGTGACAATCTATCCCATTCTTCCTCAATTTGTGTTGACGCGTTTAATCATATTGAAACCTTGACTGAGATTTCGTTCTGGAGTGTTACTGGAGTAACACTGTTGAAGATGCTTCAATAGATGGCACTGTTGCCAAAGAAAAAAGACGAAGCTGAAAATAAACAATTTTTAAAATGAAAACGGAAAAAACAGTTCTTGGAATTAGAAAAATTGTGGGGAATTGAAGAAACACCAGAAAATTGTCTCACAGACGCTGCAATTGACGATCATAAAACCATTTTTCTTACTCCAATGGAACAATATTTCAAGAATAACCAATATTTGTATTTTTGGAGTCGTGACACTTGTAGCAACACCGGAATGTATCTTCTGCGTGACTAAACCGCTTCATCAATGACAAACCACTGGACCTAATTAGTCCATACTTACATCGTATGTTATTAAGGTGTCGAGTAAGGTTTTTAGCCACGGTTCGTTCCGATAGGTGGCGCTGAAGTCTGAGAAACTACTGTTTCTCCCTGCAAATCTTGGATTTTTTTAGAGGAAACGGAATTCACGTAGTTTTGGAGAAAGTGGGATGCTTAATTTCGAGCTAACGAGAAAATTTGTCGCATTTTATGAGCGAAATTCCCAGTTTTGGGGAAAATAATAGGAATATTGAAATTCCGTCACATACACTGCCTCCCAACTCCGTGGATTTAATGAAAAACGGTACCTCAAAGGCCGTTGATTAATTGTCTTCGTTAGAGCCCTATTAACAAAATGGGGACTTTGTATTTGCAAAGAAGCCTTTTTCTTATTACTATATCCTTGCAAATATTAATATCAGTATTCTGTTTGCATTGTAACTCGAACGGGCGAACAAAGAATGGAATGGTTTAGCCTGAAGCACGACTGTCACGTGCCTTTGTTTTCTTTTCCCATGAGGAAGCGTCTAAAGAGTAGAGGAGGAAAAAAGCAAAAGTAGAAGAAAAAAATTTCTACTTTTCTTGAGTCCTTTTCTTGCATGTCATCCTCTTAATTGCCTTTATATGTACTCGTCCTCGGAGTCATCAGGGGACGGTCCTATACGCGCTTACGGGGTTCCACATCTACATCTACATCAAAAGGGATTCCAATTGAGGCGAAGCTTTGATAAACTGAATATGAAGTTAATTAAAAATGGATACAAGAAGGTGCTAAATAATAGAATTAAAAATGAATACACACGTACGTACCTGTACTTGGAGTCGTGTTTGTGAGGGCTTGCGCGCGTGTGGGTAAATAGGGAGCGATGAGAAAGTAGGAGAAAACTTTCAACGTATAAAAAGAGAGAGGAAGAAGGGAGTAATAGACGCTAAAGTACCTTACGTTGTTCTATATTCTCTTATACAACAAGGATTACTTTAGACGCCAAGAATATTGGAGACTGAAAGACCTGTATATGGCAGAAGAAAAAGGTGTATGAAGGAAACAAGCTTTTTTCCAGTCGCTTCCTTTCGGTGTCGTGAAGGAGCTTCCTTTCAAGAATTCGTATGTAAATACCTTTATAACGGGAAATTTTAACAAGACGTTGCTCGTAGTTAGCTGCTTTTAGACACGTGGAGGATCGAGGCGATTTTGGAAAGTGTATCGCTTATTCATTAAAAAATGAATGCAATGGAACCGTCGAAATCCCCGATTTCCCAAAGGAAGTGGCTCTTTTGCCCCGAAAACCCCAATTTTTGTCGAAAAAATCGTGATAACTTTGTTCCTATTGAGATTTCGGCCCCGGGCACCCGCTAAATCGATTCTACGCGCAAAATTACCCCTAGGAATGACCCTATCCCGATCGATTTTGAATATTTCATTTTGACCCATTTTTGGGTGGTCCAAAGTAGGTCCAAAAATTTACCTTTTTGCACGATTTTGGGCCGCCTAAGATCGACTCTCGTGCGATGGCTAATCGAGGTAGGGATTCCCGCGGGTGTTTATTCGACGTATTTTCGCGCGTAGAATGCAATGGAACCGTCGGAATCCACGATCCCAGGTGAAAAAATTTATTTCAGTGAGAATCCACGTGATTTTTGAGTCAACTTCAAAGTAAATGCCGACGAGAGCAGCTGATAACTCTAACTGACCGGCATCTGTGTCCACTTTTTTCCTCATTGTCAAAGAATCCTACATCAAGTGCGTGCCGACTTTGATGTGTATAAATACATGCGTATGAAGTATACGGAAATCCACAACTCATCTTAAAAAATCCACATATGTCGGAAGATAAGGCGGAACAGGTGTCCCTCCCTCTTACGCGCGGAACAGATTTTAAAGGAAGCCTTAGAGGCAATGCAGGAAATCTAACGTCCATTTTGACAAAATGAATACACTGAAAAATATTTAATAAAAAAAAGGAGCTAGTTTTTGAAGTTTCGATTTTGGCTTAAAATCAAATTTTAATTGGATCTACTCGAATTTTTTTTTACTCAAAATCGAATACGAATATTAAATTAAAAAAGTCGGGTTGGAATTACATGTTAATTAAATAGTTAACAATAGAATGTTTGATTAATATTAGATATCAATGTAAAAATAAAAGAAGGCAATTATTCTAGATTTAATTATTTGACAAAATAAACCACGCCCACGGGCCGCTGCCATTGGCTGCCGGGGTAGTGAACGTTCGCCTTAAGCTCGCGTGCAGTGGAAACTCGCCTTAATGCTCTTCGATATCCTTCGTATGTCGCATTACGGAAAATAACAACCGAAAGAGGGCGCTGCCGATGTCAACAGACTCGAAAGAAAAATGTCCAACGGTTGGACGACGAAAAATTGCCTTTTCCATAAATTGCAGGTACGCGATCACCGAGGAGTGAGACAAAAACCCCATGGAAATTGATTGAGGCAGATTATTTTCTGCGAAATCGGTTGACGTAATGAGAGACATTAAAAGTGATACCGACACAACAAATGTTGCAGAGGATGTAGTTTATAAAACGCTTCCTCTTTTCTTCTCTCTATGGTAAAAAAGAAGCAATGCAGTCAGTAGGCAGTAGTAGCGTTCCGAGGGGTCATAATGCTTCCATATGAACATGCATATATAGGAGTGGAAGCTTTTTCACAGGAGGGGTAGGTAATGTGATCGATTTGTCGCTCGATGTTTCCTAATATACTCTTATGGTTATACAATTTTTATGAAACTTGTCTCGCCATCTGCCTTTAACCAAGTTCCCTTTTGTATATATACACACAAAACGCATATTCTTAGTTGGTATTAGTTAGGACGTAAAACAATGAGATGAGGAACTTGTAAAGTTCAGTAGTTTCATGATCGATAATAACACAATGTATAGCACTTTAGAGATCAGCGAATCGACGTAAAGACCATCAATTTATATATCCGCGGAGTATTTTTGTTTACGATGATAGCATACAGTTGCTTCTGCGAAAAAATATTGTATATCGATGACGAACGTTAGGAAATAGAAGTAAGCAATGGAAAGCCACGTAGTTAGAAGCCGGAGTGTCTAAGGGTTATTCTATAAAAAGCTGCGCGTCATGTTTTATTTACGGCTTTAGCGTGTGTCAGTTTAAACGGTGTGTAGTTTAAATTTCCCGCGGTACACCCGCGGCAGCTCCCTCTGACGGGGCCTATTAGAAACATGCACCAAAGAACGAGTGCATATTTTTTGAATGATTTAAATTTGGAAAAGAAAAAGTATAGAAATAATGGTAGTTTAAATTTCTCACGATGCACTCGCGGCAACTCCCTCTGACGGGGCCTATTGTAAACATAGATTAAAAAACGAATGGAAATTTTGTGCAAACGGTACTTGCAGTGGCTTGTTTGGAAAATACAAATTTATAGCTGCGTTTTATACCTCAATTTTTGTTGAAAAGAGGAACCAACGTGTGCTGAAACTTTTTTTTTTTAACAATATCCGCTTTTTCACTATTTTTGTTTCCCAAAAGTTTTACTGATTGGCTCCCCTATCAATAGTAAAGTTTAATTACCTTTCCACATTCTCCCGGTAACAATCCATATTACGATAACTTCATTAGTATATGATGGTAATGGTAATAGGATCATAGAATTTAACATCGTGACGTTATATCTGCTTATAACGATTATATCCCGTCATCGGTTCGATATAATCCACCATTCTAATGGATATAACATTTATTCTCGTGTCTCGTAACTTTAATTACGCATTGAAATGTACACTTTTTAGTGGTTATAAAATAATTGCAAATCATCGGAAATTATTGATCAGCGAATTTTTTTCCTGAATTGTGCAAATCAGTACGATCAGGCACCAGGGAGGGCGCTGCCGGAGATACAAGAGCGGGAAATTTAAATTAAAACAGAATAATTCTTTAGCTCAAGATTTATGAATAATAATAATCATGTAAATATTAATTATCGAGCTATTCCTTATGAATGAATCGGAAATAAAAAAAAATTTTTTAACGAGAGAGAAATATTCATACGTATTATTAACATAAAATATTTATTTAAATAGGTTATCATTTTTTGAGATTCACAAAAGGGCGAATTTGATAAAAAAAAATGTAAGAAAATAAAAAATTCTTATATATAAAATCCATTATGCGTGAGTAAACCGCATCATCACTGAAAAACCACTGGACCTACCGAGACCATATTCATGCCATAGGTTATTGAAATACCGACTAAGGTTTTTAATCGTGTTTCATTTCGATAGGTGGCGCTGGAGTCTAACTTCTACATTTTTGCTCGAATTTCGCTCACACTCCCAATAAATGTTTGTTGCTCAAAAATAAATTATTTTAACGTACTTTACATCCTGTAAGTGGCGCTGCGGTCACACTTCAAGTGAATCGCAATGACATAAAAACGAAAAATCGTTTCAGATTATTCTGAAAGACTAAAACCAAGGGAAGCTGTTCCAATTTATCCAGAATTCAAAATAAACACTACTTCCGGGCTTGCTAACTTTATGATAGACCGTTCCCACCCTATAATTGAAACGAGAGCGTTTATCGAGTATTTAAATAAACATCCAAAGAAAATAATCGATTGCTGATTATTGCAACGATTATTATTGGAACGTCAATTGAAAGCATTTCACGGTATTATCGTTCTTTCTTCGTGATATTCCAGCCGTATTATTGTAAGGAACGGTAATATGATATTTTATGAATGTTTATGAAAGAGAATTTGAAGTATGCCTTAAAGGCACTTGACCCAAATGAACATTCTGCTCTTATATACTCTTAGACGTTTTTCTTACAATCTTACTCTGATACCATTGCGTGGGATTTTCAACTCCATACCTAAAGGAGAGTTCTTCTTCTTCTTCTTCTTCTTCTTTCCCTTCTTCTTCCTTGCTTCAAATGTCTTGCTTCAATTATTTATTTTATCTCTTGTCTTCTAACACAGAAGAAGGAAACACTGGTAAAATTGATGCGAAATCTTCCTCTATCAGTATCTCACTGGGATCTCTATTCCACAACATCGCAGCGAGTCTTGGAAATAAAGATTATCTCATTTTTTATCCCATTCGGCTCTTTGGAGTTTTGAATTATCTTTACTGTAAATCTTTAGGGTTGTTATCCTCTTAGAAGCGGCGGAATTGTTTCTTCATTTCCACTTAGACTTCTTCGATATCGTTTCCCCCCTTTTTTTTTACCGAGATCTTTCGAATTTTCTACCCGAGGGAAACTTGATATTACTTTTTTCTCCAGACTTTTATTTTGCTTTTTAATTTTTATTGTTATTATTATTATTCAATTTTCATTAATTTGCAGAACGAAAATGCGAGGACAATTTACGAGTATGGAAACGGTGGTATTTTAAATTTCCCGCGCTGCACTAGCGACAGCTCCCTCCGACGGGGCCTATTGTAAACGCACACTAAAGAACGAGTGAAGTGTTTTCAATGCAAATAATATTTTTAATGTAAATTAAATAAATTTTTAGTAATATTTTTTTGAATATAGCAATTTAATGTAGCGAAATATTTTTTTCTATTGGCCCAGGCTCGGAGCGAGTTAAAAAATTTTTCGTAGATTTCTAAAAAGCTTCGAATTATTTCGACAATAAAATCAATAACGCAATTTTCAAGCCGCATAATCAGGCTGCAATTGCGGCTTATTACGAAACAGGTACGTTGCAATTGACCCCAGTCTCTCCCCAAGCAGTTTCCCGTTTCACGACCGTTGAGAGTCACTTTTCTGTAAAATAACCATAAGAGACGTCATTTATAAATAGAATACGGCGTATATGCGACGACTGTATAAATTTGCTGATCAATTTGTCTATCAAATAATTCGACTCCCCCGTTGTGTCTCTATTCGATCAGTCAAATAGAGAGGGAAGTATCCACTTGTCTTATCAAACTTGGGTATTGTTGCAACAGCAATTTTCTTGTGGTATTTTATCATCGGTCACACGAAAATAAAACAAACAAACGACGTACGTCGGTCAGGGTCATTTTTATCGGTGCATTTTTTCCAAACCCCAACGTCAATTCCATTTCAAATCAATTTCAATTCAACAATCGGACGTACCCACGAAATTAACGGAATCCATTCCCATGCTCGCGTTCTCACTGACGCTGCGATGCCGCTGCGGGTCGGTTCCCTTAGGCCTCGTTAGGGAGCGTTGTCGGGGAAGAGCGGCCGTGATCCCACCGCCAGATGGAGCGGTAATACGCTGGAAGTTGCGTAATCGCTTATTAGCGCGAAAATTACTCGTTTCCAATTAACCAAAAGTGGCCAGGCCATTTCCAGTAAATTGAAGAAGCAAACGCAGTTGATTTGCCCTTTAATTAAGTCCAAAGCACGACGGTTGTTTTTCCAGGGGAAAAAATAACATTTCGTGAATTGGAGAAGAAAAGGAAATGACGTAAAAGGATAAAAGAAAGCCGCTCGTCGCAGTCGTATGGGAAAGTGAATGAAACAGGAGTTAATTTCCGTCGATCCGATCGAGTTAGAAACGTGTTCATCAATTCTATGAGAACAAGGGACAAAAAGAATTTCACCCTTTTTTTTTTCTACTTCCTTTTCACTCGCTGGACGTACGAAATAGCCATAAATCGCGTCAGAGTTTAATGGACCCGTGAAGATTTCTTCCTTTTTCTAAAAAGAGTTATTCCAGTCGCTTAGAATTACTCTTCGGCTGAATATGCTTCGTTTAAAAAGTTCATTTTTATTTTTAGACAGTTTTTCTACCCATATCGGCAAATTTCGCAATATTTTGTCCGGAAGCTCTGAATCACGATACCACAGATTACCTTTCATTAAAATGACGTTTTTGTTTTCCCAAAAACATAGGTTTCGCAGAGGCTACGTAGAGAAAGAAATTTTGAAATAAAGCAGAGATCTTTAAATGGAGTCCATCTGGAAAGATCCTGAATTACCGGAAGATGAAAATTGCTCGAAATTGCAGGAGCTTTCGAAGAAGATATTAGTGAATTTCCTAAACCCACACTAGCGGGATCTAAGATGAACTTAAGATTAACGTAATTGAACGCAGCTATCACGCCAGATGTCTCGACGCGATAATCTGCCATTCTTATAAAATTCCCTTTATCCTCCTTCCCTCGCTAAACCGTTTTTTTTAAGACCACGACGGATGTCGTATCGGAAAAGACTAATCGTTATATATCATCGCGGAGCGCCCCCCGGTTCGTTCAAGAGCCGCTCTTTTCTCGAATTCATTTCATAAATCAGCGAAATAATTTGAAGAATCGTAGGCGTTGCTGACAACGTTCAGACAAAGCTCGCACATATCGGCGAACGATGGCCCCCCGCGGAAATATGTAAAACATATATTTTAATGTAATTAAAATGTATGTAAAAAATATATCGAAATATATTTCAAAAATATATGTAAATATATCCGCATATATAATAATTGGAGGATTTAATATGAGTGATTATATTTTTAGGAATATAAAAAATTGTATTTTTGAAGGTATTTCTATATATGAAGATGTGTGTGTAGAATATAAAATAAATATATTTATTATATCTGCTAAAAAATATATTTTAATAATATTGATATATTAATATTGAATTATATATTTAATATAATCTATGTATGTATTTGTAAGATATATTTTGCAGCTACCATTGAACTGCTTGAAAATATGTGTCCAAAAATATAACCTCGGATTATAATTTAATAGAAAAAAATGGTAACCTACAATTATAATTCTGTATATTTTGCAAATATATTCATAAAAAATATATTTTACTTTCACCACACATATACTCGTGAACTAGAAGCACAGTATATTTATATACATCCGAATGAATTGGAATATACCTGCTTATATATTTCAAAACTATATTTTTTTGTCCGTGAGGGGGCATGTCGGGGGGATATAAGCCAAGGGGAAGTTAGAGCTTTAGCTGTTGTGTTCTACACGTTTAGGTGTGTGTAAAGCTTGCAGCGAAGCATCCAGGAAGGATAAGAGAGGAGAGTACGTTCAGCAGCGAACACATGAATGAAATCCGTGTGTGAACTCACGTTTGTTCATAAATGCTGCAGTATAGAAGGGGCTTAAGTCTCCTCTCTGATCCCGGAGTGAGTTCACGATTTGTGTTTCTGTATAGCCAATAGTAAATGAATGTCCCTGTTACGAAAGCTACCAGTCAAGTGGTGTCGTATTACCACTATAGAGATCTTCAGTTGGGTAGAAAGCAAACCACTTCAAACAACCAGAATCAATATCATACATACCATCATTGACAGTTGCAAACGGTACGTGTATGTGGAACATTTATGCACACTTCAATCTTTGCCATTCGCTGCTGTAATATCCATTTCCCCCGTATTTGCATTTTCCAATTGTCACGGAATCCTTATGAAGCCGCCTGGCAGTCCCGAAATGGGGATCTATAAGCTTCCCGGATTTAACGACGGCCGAGGGTGCATGGAAAAACACCCTGCTTTGGGGAAACACCTCGATTTGATAAATACGGGCCAATTTATCCGGTTGAGACCTGAAAATTTTCGAAAATACTCACTTTTCTTCGTGGCACAGACTTGGAGTGAGAATCGAACACTTTTTCAATCAAGGACACAAAATATTTATTTACTGGGCGATCCTGGCAGGTTACTCCACCTCATTGTTAAATTTTATTTCTTTTTGAGTGGGGTTTTTGCGTAGTTAAGTTGTGAATGGCAAATTTTTGAAAAGCCTGACACCATTTTTTCTTTTCCAGCGAAAAAAATTTGCAAATTTGAACAACGTCGGTGCCAAAAAAAATATAAACTATAGTTCGGCGCCACCTATTGGAACCAGATATAACTAAAAACCTTACTCGCTATCTTCGTAACATATGGTGTAAATATGGCCTCGATAGGTCCAGTGGTTCGTCAGTGATGACGCGGTTTACTCACGCATGATGGATTTTATGAGTAATTTGGCATTTACAGTTCGAATACAATAGATGGGGTTCTATACATATTCAGTATGGATACATTGACATATTACATATACACAGAATTAATAAAAAAAATAAGAATAAATAAAAATTACTGGATAAATAATTTCCTATCGATAATTAACAAAATATCCAAAACCGTAGAAATTAGATTTAAAAATAGTAAAGTTCCCTTAAAAATCACTAAAATTTGTGCTAGTGATTATTCGAAGGAGGGAAACAGAAAAAAAGAAAGTAGACAATATTGTTATTGCGGTACCGGAGAAAGAGATTGAGACGTCGTTGGTTGTTAACTATGTAAATCAGCGCATCATCATGTCATCCATGTCCGCTTTGAGTAACGTTAGGAGGATTATATGGTAATTGACGTAGGAAGGCATCGTGTCTAGGAATTTCTCCTAACATCATAACGGCTTAGAAGTACTAAAACAGTGCATTCGATTTCGAAAAAGTCCAATATCTCTTCCTCCATCGTAATTTCTGAGGCTTTCGCCCGAAAGTTGCTCCATTGGAGGGCCCATTTTTCCAAAGCCACGACGATTGATCCTTTTTTGGCTGCAGGTATTCGTTTTCACCTGAACGGAGAAATAGGTGAAACTTGACGTGTCTGCTCGCAAGTGAAACAAAGCCATACGTAATTTTCTAGCTGAGAGATAAAAGACAAACGAATGAGATATGATTGAAATGATGTGTATGTACGTGGTTGCGTGGGATAACATCCGTTAAAATACGCTGGTATGTAGGTACTATAATGAAAAGGGCTGACGTTTATCGGTAGCATTAGGTTACAGAATATTACTAGAGGTAGACAGAAACTACGGCATCCGTGTATGTGGTTATTCAATACGCCTTCTTCCAACTACTCGCTCAGCTTTGTGTGCACGTTCAAGGAAATATAGCTGCACACATTCGTAGAACGTTTCTACATGAAAGAACGGAAAATACAGAGAAATTCGAACGTACGCGCGCTCACTCATTCACTCGCTGACGCACACTAGCTCGAAAACAAAAGATTTTAAATTGAACGATTCTAATGGAAGCCGTATCGCAAATTTGATCTCATCCGAGGGTCTGAGAATTCATCAGATCGTTAATCTCGAATGAAAAAAAAATCGTTTTGTAAAAATAAGTGTGTAGGTATTTATTGATAATGGTCGTGAATCGTTTTATCTTCGAGTTTGATTTTTGTAAGCGAGGGAAAGAGAAAGTCGAAGAACGCAAATTTTAAAATGGAAAGTTGTGCAATGCCGATATTGTATATAAATAAAAATAAAGAAATTTAAAAATTAGAATAAAAGTAATAAATTCGACTTCGATTTTTTGACAAATCGGGACCAGAAGCGCTTCAACCCTTTGACGTAATAAACCACGCCCACGAGCCGCTGTCATTGGTTTAAGGAATTGTGAATATTCGCCCTAAGCTCGCGTGCGGTGGAAATTCGCCTTTATGCTTTTCATTATTTTAATTTAATTTTCGCGCAGCCGAAAGTGGCCTGTTTTAATTTCTAAAAAAAAAAAGTAAAGGAAAAAGTTTGGATACAATGAAACAGATTTGACCGGATAGCTTACCCATATGGGAAAACCCATAGGAAAAACAATAAACAAAAAAAAGTGTATAAAAATCTGTATCTTTGTTAGAAGAGACTTTAACGATTATACTGGGAATTGAAAGCTGGCATTATGTTAATAACGGATTCGTCGAATTTGCATGGAAACAACGACGTTGCGGATCAATGCTGATTCATTCAAATTTAGGCAATAGGGTGAAAAAGAGGCGCGGTTTATTTCCATCAGTAGTGGTTTATTAAGCTTTTTGGTTTTTATTGCTAAATGGAATTAAAATGGTGTTTGAAATCTGTTGCGAAAGGCAGTGTTTGAATTTTGAGCTATAAAAGCCTTTAAATTAGTGTCTTCAATTTTCCTAATTCCCGCTTCGGTGAAAGCACCTTGGCGAATTTCAAATTCAAAGCCTGCCGGCACTTTTTGCACTTAAACGTTCGATTTTTCGCGCGGTTGCGCCACGGACAGCGCCCTCCTTGGTCCCTAATCGAAGCAACTTCTCTGCTGGAAGTCACTTCTCGGTTGAAACTTCCTTCCAAGGCAAGTGGGGGCGGAGAAGCGGAGGAAAATAGTTCGAAACAAGTTTGAACTGTAAAATTTGAATATTTGCTTAATTTTGAGGCACAAAAGCCTTTAAATTAGTATTTTTAATTTACCGATTCCATCTCCCGTGAAAGCATCCCGGCAAATTTCAAATTCAAAGCCTGCCACAATTTCTTGCGCTTGAACGTTTGAATTTCGCGCGGTTCCGTCACGGACAGCGCCCTCCGCGGTCCCTACTGGAAGCAGCGTCTCTCCCGGGAGTCTCGTTGAAACTCTTTTTTTCAAGGCGTGCAGGGGCAGGGAAAGGGCAGAAAATATATAAACAAGCTCAAGATGTAACGTTCGAACGTATTCTTGACTTTTGACGTATTTTTTTGCGTGTTTTAGATTATATATTTGCTGGCCTCATAAAGTCGCGATTCTCGGCACGTCCCGAAGAGTTGCCCACCTTCTTCTCTCCCTTTCGGAAACTTCAGGAGTTCACGTCGCGCTTGTAAAGTCCTAATGACGAGAGTCGAGCATCAGAAAAAACCAATCTACCGAAGGATTTGCGAGGAGACAAGCTTCGCATAATTTACCGTCGTTTTTAACCGCCATTTTTTTATTTCCCTCCCATTTTGAGGAAATTGATGTTCGGAATTCCGCTCCCAATTGCTTATCCGCCGTCTAATCCGTTGTTTAAAGAAGAACCGAGTCAATATCCAAAGTGAAATGAAGAAGAAGGCGAGGAAGATCGAGAAATGGGATTACAAGGAATTACACGGAGTTCCTACGGATTTTGAGCCGGAGTTCGAGTTACGTTTATGCTAATTTGAAATCGCGGGTGGCCCTCGCTTTCCTTTCCATATGAAATCTTCGTGGACGTTCGCGTCCTGGATGACTAATTGCAGATGATATCCCGGCGAATGATTAACGTTTTAAAACCTCCTCTGCCCCTTTCACGCAGGTAACGGGAGTGCAAAGTAACTTGATATCTGCTGCTTTTTAAAAAAATAAAAGTGCCATTTTTTCCACATTTGCAATTATTTTTGTTCGAAATTGCCTTATTCTGATTAAAATTGTGCCATTTTTTTATGCAATTTTTGGAATCTCTTCACCTTCACTTATTTTCAAAATTCCCTTAGGTTAGATCGCAATTGCATAAAAAGTGACATACGTTTTTTTTAGAAATAAAAATAGGGCTTTCAGATGTAAATATTTTTTTCATGCTCTCTTTGAGTGCATTTTTTCGTGCTCTCATTAAATATATATTATCGTGCTTTCTTTAAATGCAATTTTTGCAGTAAAAAAAAAACCGTAGAATAATTCCACGCAGAATTTCTTCGGTGAAAATTCGAAAACAGATGCGAATTCTCAGGCTTCCCTTTAAATGCACCTTCTGCATCAAAACAAGGAGGAATTACTGCTTTTGAGGAAAAACGTAAAATACAGAGAGTCGTGATTTCTCGTTCGTTTTTGCCTTAAAATGCAATTTCTGCACTGAACCACGACGGACTCGCCGGGAACAGAATTTTTTCCCGCAAATCGGGACGCAAAAGTACGATTTCTCGTGTTTTCTCTGAAAACACCGCGTTTGTGTACCTTTTCTTCGACAGTTTTCCATTAGAACGTCGGGTCACAGTTTTGGGAATCGACACCATAAAATACCACGGGCCGCGAAAAGTCTTGTATTTTTTGGGGAATGATTAGAGGCAGGTGCCAGGTTGCAGTTTAATGAAGGTCTGGCTTGAATGCAAAGCGAAACCGTGGAAGAGAATAACGGAATAAGAATGTGTTTCCAGGCGAAGGCGGTATCGCGTAATGTTATTTACAAAAAGTATGGTTGGTGGCCCGTGTCAAGACCTCATTATCTGAAGCCATCTAATGCGTTGAGAGTTTAGAGTTGTAGAACGAAAAGGAAATGGCGTGAATTTCCATGAAAGCACGTTTTGCATGGGCTTTTGTATAAAGGGTTAAATGGTCCAAGAGACTCGGTTTGTTCGTTCATTCGTCGGTTAGACGCATTTAACTTCCAGCAAATGACAATAACATGTCGCTCTTTTAACTTTAATTAAAAGCATTCCCTCTCGAAAATGTTTATCTTCATTTCTAATCTCGCAGTTTGATAAGGGAGGAAAATTAAAACCTTCCGTGGTTGTTGGGTCCTTCAATTTCGCGAACGGGAGGAATTGTCAAACTCCCGTGTGAAACGCAAACGGCACACCGGGTCAAATTGACCCAGCTTCGCTTTGAGCAACTACCGCGAGGAGGGAAGGCATTTTTCCGGGGTATAAAAATTCACGCGTGTTCTTCAACTGCTCAAAATGGAGTGGCAATGGTTTTGGGAAACATGAAAATGAATGAAAGTGGTTTAAAAAATCTCAGGGTACATTTTTCTAGGATCGTCGAGACTCGGAGTACGCGATTCTTGGTAATTAATGAAGGGGATGGGAGTTCGAGAATTTCTTGTGCAGGGAATCCTGGGTGGAGGGAGTGTCAAGTTGAAAATATATTTTAAAAATACTAAAGGGTTGATTAAGACAGGTACAAAATTACCTACGAACACATTATAATATAATAATCGTAATAATACAATAACATTGTAGAAAAGCAAAAAAAAAAACAATATCTTATATATTTTGTTTTTCAAAACAGAACATTATCTCGATTGCCCCATTCCGCCCCGGGCATTCTTCGACTGCCCACAATAAAAATAAAATATTTTTAGGGAAAAGCAACAAAAATGTGAAATTAATTTTAAAAAATCCTCGTTACTGAAGCAAATAAAGAAAAATTCAATTTTCTGTAAGAATTTCTTCGGATCGTCCAGACCCGGAGTATTTTTAAGGGTTGAGTCTCACCCGGAACGAAACAAGAACGCGATTTTTGCTAATTAACGGAAAGGTATGGAAATGCAAGAACTCCTGCCGGAAGGAACGCGCGAGCAACGGATTCGACGAAATTGGTGAAAGCGTTTATAAAAATAGAAGAAAAATAAAAAGGCTCGAATAGGATGTTAATAATTATTTGCTAAATGACCGGTGCGAAGAAACGATATTTGTATTTCCCGTTCCGGGATGCTATAAGCAGGAACCGCCTGCTTATATTTGTGTTTATTACATTGAAGATCTGACGTCACTTCCCGAGGGAAGAAGGGCGGAATAACCTCATCATCGTTCAATAGACCTTTTCCCTCACCCTTCTTCTCTCTCTCTCTCTCTCTCTCTCTCTCTCTCTCTCTCTCTCTCTCTCTCTCTCTCAAACATCTCTATGCCGAGATAGGAGCGTTCAGAGAGAAGTGTAGACGAGTTCGAGAGAGGGAGAGACAGAGTCAGATTTAATGTTAAAATTTTCGTAAGCACACATACCTCGCAGCGATATTACCTTTGAAGCTTAATGGGGAGCCTAATTTGTGAGGACGAGGTCTCAAACACCCCCTCATCCTTTTCTCCATCTTCTTGTACAAATTTCTCTCTCTCTCTCTCTCTCTCACAGCTTCTCTCCTTCTCTCTCGTACGTAATTTCATTCCGGAGGTTTATCAACGAAACTCTGTGAAATTACGCGTGTAAACTCAAAACGATTTTCAAGCACGGAGTACCGAGAGTACTTAAATATCTGTTTACCTAATTTAAATACCTTTTCACCCTTATCTCTCGGGTTTCTGCGACTCGTCTCGACAAATTAATTGATTTTGACAAGATTTTTGCCAGGGTTCTGCTATATATTATATTATGCACATGTTTTTTTAGCAATATTTAATGAAATTTGTTAGAAATTATTGAGGAAATCTTTCAATAATATTTTTCAAAATGTTTTAAATAGTCCACTTTTAGGAAAAATACGAATTTCTCAAAATTATTATGTTGGTGCTTTATTAACGACGATTATTTTGCACGAAAAAAATGCCTAAAATCGTCGTTAATTATGCATCAACCTGATATATTATGAAAAATCTTTGGAATATTTCAATCTTTGTCAACAAATATTCCATAAATGTTCCATAAATATTCCATAATCGGGTTAAAATTGGAAGAAGGTCCTTAAAAAAAATTGAACCACCTCAAAATCTACTTTCACCCAAAATCTTTGAATCCGATGTTCCGCTTTTTAAATTTCCCGCCGTCCCGGTATCACCTACAGCGCCCTCTGACGTACCCTGAGCATACTTAACTTGGTTTCCGCAATTCTCGTGCTCTTGCTTCGCCATTTTTTCAATTTTGCAGGTTCTGGAATCCTCTGGTTTCAGATGCACCCAATTTGGAACACTTGCGGCCAAGAAAAAAAAAAATCTTTTCTTCCCCTTTTTGTTCGTGAAGTTGCAAAGTGCGAGTCGTTTCGTGAAAGACAAAAGAAGGAACACCGTGAAAACAGTAGCGTGGTTTGTTGAAAAGTGCACGTGAAGAAAATGACGGGGACTTATCCGCAGACTAATTTCGTTCCTCTCTTTTAGAGCTTTAGTGCAAAATAAAGGGATAGAAAAGAAGAGTAACAGAAAAAAAGGAGAGGAAACGAGGAAGAGAGGGACGATGATGTCGGAGTGGTTTGTAGCAATCTTCAGGAGTACCTGCCACCACCTTCATAAAAGAGAGGCCAACAATTATAAACAGAGCAATTAAGGTGTATAGCTCTCTCCTTACTTATACTTTCGCGTGGGTTGAAAGCTTACGAGTGGTGCGTCTGGTTTCTTCCCTTGATTAAACTTCTACCATTATTGCATCTTTCGGTTCCTTCATACATGAACGGTGCACTTGTTTATTTGTCATTTCGTTTGGGTATTTCCAAATGCGAGCGCTGCAGCAGGGAATTTAGGCTATGGCTCTGGTTTTAGGTTAGGGTTGCTCTCGCTCGTCCTCCCAGACAGCGCCCTCTAGCCGAACTTCGCGTAACAACCGTGGAAGTTTTACATAAATGGCAAGAAATGGTCTACGAGACTTTTTTTGACTGGAAACTACCGTGGCTGGTATTTAAAGGGGTGTTTAGAAAAAAGGAATTTTGTTAGAGAAAAAAATATAAATAAATAAATTTTTCGTAAACTTAGTTTAGGAAAAATTAGGTGATTTCAAATTTTGATTTTTCAAAGATTCGTCAGTTAAATCAATAATTTGTGTTTTAATTTCGAAATTTTGTTATTTTGGTTGAATTTGAAATTTGAATATTTTTTTTTTCAAATTTCGCACAAAAATTGTTATAGAAAAAAAACACAATTTTGAAGATAGAAAAATTATGTGTTTGAAAATTTAAATTTTTATTAATAATTGGAATCCATGTAAAAGGTTTATACAATAAAATATAAAAACGTATCAGTACAATATCGAAAATTTTGATAAACATAGAAATTCGCAAAAATACAAAAAAAAATACAGAAAGATATACAAAAATGTAGAAATTTAAATATAATTACAAATAATAAAATATAAATATAAATAAAATATAATTACAAATAATTGTAACTTTTTGAATTACAACCAGGGCCACTATTTCCCAACGAACGCGATAATAAAATCCCCCATCTATAAATTTTTCTAAACCCACTATTACGCCTCATTCAAAGCTTCCATGGAAAAAAGCTATTAAAACCTATTTTCACGTGAAAAATCTTGAGTATAATTACACAGTGTATGGGTACAGGGGCACTAAACTGCAGATACACGGTAAAAAATATTTACTAAGGCAAAAAAGCGGGAAACACATTACAAATAGTGGAAAAAACTGCTACTGTGACAAATTAAAGGAGAAAGAGGCTTTTTTTTGTGTGCTTTGAGGTTTAAAAAAAAAAGGTTCTCTTGTGGGTACTGATGCGGGCCAATCGAAATATCAATGGTAAGTGGCAAGCGAGCCGAAACTGATTGATACCAGCAATACGTTTTCGAGTAGAATGTGCATGTATATTGTACACACGCTCACTATCTACTGCCACCATCGCGACCATTCGGGTAGTTACGATTTGTTACTCTTTCTTTCCCTCTTTTCTTTGGGGCACATTTTTCTTTAAATTTTTTATACGCTGCAATGCGGATGTTACAAGAAACTTGTTTGGTTTGATCGAAATTAACCCTAGAACAGCACACCTCCAAACTCGAACGTAAAGAGCGTAATCGATTTTCCAAAAAAAGGTATTCATTTTGAAAAATGAAAGGTGTGATTTTTAGAGAATTACTAATTTTCGTAATATCGCACATCATTACAGATTTGGAGTTCGGACAATTTTCGATTTTCGACAATGGAGTTCGAAAATCGGGTGGGGTCATATTGACCCCATGTGCTGTTCTAGGGTTAATGTTGTGAACGGTATTAGTAACGGTAGGTATAAACATCTCGAAAATCAAAAACTTCGTAAGCCTTTTCTAAAAATTAGCAAATTTTATTGACAAACAAAAACATGGAAAACTCGAAATTAACGCAAAAGCTCAATAGGTTCCTCATTTTTCTCCTGCTTGTAGCGTCCGAAGGGCTGATAATTATGTATATTATTAACAGCCATGTAAGAATACCGCCTGGCGTTTCGGGATCCCGGTAAATATCGTCCATAATGTGACAGAATCAAAGACACTATGGGGTTCGGGGGCAAATGCAACGGGGTGTTATAGCGATCGTTATTATTCAAACCACCATGTAACAGCGAATTCAATTTTTCTATGGTCCTCGTTAACTCCTCGGCCTTTTCGGGGGACTCGTAGTCCTCGAAATGATAATCCTTCGGCAGCTTTAGGTCCCGAATCGCGCCGTTATCGTTCCAAAGTTGCAGAATCTGTTCATTTTTCTCGTACCCAGGCGATTTCTCGAAAGGAGGATCCAAAAATGTTGCACCTTCCTGCCGGAAGGGCTCCTCTTTGGGCTCATAAATAGGTTTTACGGTTCCAACTGGGTCGTAAAATCCAATTTCCTTCCGTCTATTCACTGCACCGGAAACCGATGAATTTGTGGAAGAATTCGGGATTCTCGAGATGTAGTAAAACTGAGGAGCAGATATTTCTTCCCGGATTCGTTTCGATCCTCTGATGCTATTGCTGTTGTTGTTGTTGTTGTGGCTGGTGTTATTTTTTGCACGATTGTCACTGTCGGTACTATCATACTTGTGATTACTGGGAAGGTTTTGGTGAAAAAAATCGGTTTTCAGACCCTCCCGATTTTTCTTCAAATGGTTTAGGAAATTGACAGGTCTCCCGATTTCTGGCAGCAAGCTTGGCAAGTATATGACAGCGGGAGACTTGACAGTCGTTGGCACTAAGATGCTAAGGGTTGGTGCGAAATTCAGCGTCTGAAAAAAGGTGGAAATCTTTTTTTGGTTTCTTTGTAAGTTTCTATTTTTGAATGTTGAAAATTGACCCAAATTTTGGATATCGAAAATTGATATTTTAAAAATTTAATAGTTGCCAAAATTCGATGCGTTAAATATTTTAAATTACGAAATTGTCCAGATTTAGTAAATTTAAATGTCTAAATAATTCACAAATTCATTTAAGAAAATCAATAGTATCCCATATTTATTGTCGCAATTTAAAAGTTCCCAAAATTCGATGCAATCGAAATTTGGTATTATAAAAATGTCCAGATTTAGTAAATTCAAACTTTTATGTAATTCGAATATTATTTTAACAAAATTGATAAGATCTCATATTTTTAATAAAAATTCATATAACAAAGTACACATACGTACCAGTAAAACACACAAAAATTTTAGCACCATCTTTCTAAGAGAACCCAAACAATACTAAAACTGATAGGAACCTGCCCACGGTATTTATAGGCAGAAGCAATTAAGTTATAAACTTGGCATTGTTAACAGCAATGTTAAGTTTACAAGCGGAAAACACTTGTTTGCGTTGAGAGAAACTTTCTCGCTTTTTGATTTCAACAGAATTAAAGGAGAAATTCAAATCTTTGTGAAATCTACTGTGTCAGTGTTGGGACAATGAAAAAGTCTTTGTTTCGAATTTTACCCAGAAGCGTTTCTTTAATTAAATACAGCTGTTGGGTTACGGAGTCCTTCAATTATTTTTTTTTTTTCATTCAAATACAAGCTCGTTATTCATATCGCCCATATAAGTAAACAATAACTTGACATTTATGCAAATCAAGTCTCTTTGAAATGGTAATTTTCGTTAGTAACGGCACCGTTGATTGTTTTTTAAAGATACCCGTAATTGATTCTTGAAAAATATTTTTTTAATGGAATACTAAAATATCGTTCATTGATTGTAAAGTTTCGAAAGTGCCTTTAAGAAATTAATGAAATTATTGAAAAATTTTGAAGCCTGCAATCGATTTTTACAGGTTCCTTCAATTCAGGATTCCTGTAAAAATATCTTCAAATGATATGCAAAGGATCCCGTTGGTAAGCCTAGAAATAGTATAAAATTTCCTTCTCTATCCGATCGGATGGTAAAAAGGATTCCTATTGTAGAAAAAGTAGGGAGAGAAATTATCATTCATAGATAAGGAAGATGTGTTTCTTTTATTGACTGTCGGTAACAAAAAATATATCACTTCCGTAACATACACTAACACTTTAAATGAGTTTCAATACTGATAGGTGATAAAAAAATACACCGTCAAAATTAATGATACTGACAATCGTGTTACTAACCGTTGATAATATTGTAATCTTCGTATGGAGATTCTATTTTAACGGCAAAATATACTTAACGGGAAATACAGTTACCATATATCGGTAACTTAATTAATTACCATATATTGGTAACTCAATTCTTCTATTTCCTTGTTCCAAAGTCACCCAATAATGGCAGTGTTCTTTTATTAACCGTCGGTACTGAAACTCCACAATTTCTTTAACACAAATTCCCCATTTTCGGCACTAACAGTTAAAAAAATTTCATAAACCAACACAGCCAATATAAAAAAAATTCCTCTTTAATAAAAAAAAAAGAAACGAATAATCCAAAATCTAATGAAATTGACATTTTAGTCAATCCATTTTCTCTCTTATTTACGATCGATAAAACAGTAATTCGTTGGTGAGCTACCGAAAGCTCCATGAATGGGAACGGCGGAAGATTTGAAGGGCAAAAGAAAGCAAAAGTGCAGGGAAGTAAAAGTATCGATCATTTCAATAAGAGAAAGGAATATAATTTTTCAGGAAAAAAATACAATAAGTAATAAATTTCATTCGCAGGAAGCAGCGTTCGAATAAATACAAACTCTAATAAAGAAACCTGCTGTTTTACCAAATTGACAATACTTTCCCCGTAACTTCTAATTCTCAAAGTTTGTTTTTAATAACGCAGGGGCATGAATAATTATTAGAAATTAGACCTTCTAGTAACAAATGAAAAATTTGTTTTCCATCGAAAGTGCTTTTTCCCCCGAGTCCTTAATAAAAATATCCCCCTACTTCCGCGTCTATGACCAAACCCAATATTTATATTTGACTTTCACTTTTGTTATTACTATCAATATTGATAATAGCATTCCTTCTCGATATTACCTTCATTTGACTCCCAAAATGTCCGATTCCTTTCAATCAATGTTTTATTCCCGGATATAAAAGGGGAAGCATGTGAGGACATGCACATATACAGTATATATATATGACAGAAATATATGAATATGTTGTATTTCGAACGTAAATCAATATCAAAGCAATACCGTAGGATATTCCTCGCATCAGGCTCGGGTTGCTGCTTACTTTTCGTTTCTCCTTTAAATACTGGCGAATGGAAAAGACTATTTGCTTATTTCCCTCGTCCTTCGAAAGAAACACGCCCGTGCCTACGCGCTGCATTTCAATAAAACTGAAATTCGTGCAGGCTGCAATTATAGATCGCATATCTCCGGAATACATATTCATTGCTAAATAAAGGAAGACAAATACGAGAGCAAAGGAGATTGAAAGAATAAGGGAAACGCTGCCTTGAATCTTATGACACACTTTCGTGCCATCGATCGTCCATTTTCAAAAAAAAAAAAAAACAATTCACTTGCTTATCGATGTATGGGCAATAATGTGCAATAATGTGCAAATACTTGAAATTCCCATGCAGTCGATAGAAATGTCAAGGAATAAGAATCGAATTGAATTAATATATAGGCGTTGGTATGCTTTCGGGTCGTTCCAAGAACGCAGGAGGAAGTAGGACGAATAATCTCTTGGATCGGGAACCGAACCCACGACCCCCGTTTCGGAAATTTTATTGGTGGAGGGAGAAAATATGTAGATCCTAGTAATCGGGCCATCTGAACGTCGATAAAATTTAATAGAAATCTTAATAAATCGTATAAAATTTAGTTACTAGGGTTTTCTAGGGGTTTTTTCTAGAGTTTTTTCTAGAGTTTTTGTTAAATAAGAGCCAATCCCTAGGATTTTGCCAGTATTTTGACGTAATATATATTTTTATACATCTGTATGTCTATAGGTCACTTTGGGGACCATATTCTCTTATGCATCGTACACTTTGAGGACACTGAAGGCTCATTTCTGTACAATCAAAAACAAAAATAATAAATGGGTACCCTAATTATTGGAAGTAAAAAAATGACTAACAGCAATTAACAAAAACGAAATAAATTCTCGAAATCTTACATAAGAAATGGGTAAAAAAATGTAATGTAATACAAAAATTTCAAAACGAAGATCCGAACATTATGTAGCGAGACTCGACCTCCGCGTTAAGACGCTCCGTGCTGCGATTGGACGCGCGTTACCCAATAGCGCGCGGGGTCAGTGGTTCTCCGCGCGAGGATCCGTGAATTTCCTTAAACTATCGCTCTCTTCGTCGTCTATCCCCTTATCCATGGAAATTTGTAATTTCTAACTCAGGAATCCACGGTTGCATAATCTCTGGATACTCGAAAACGAAAACCGGGGAGCGACTGGAAATCGGTTTCAGAAAAATGCGAAAATTCGTAACGCAAACTCGTTCCTTCCACGGATCAGTGGTTTGTAATTATGGAAACGCAAACGCCGCGAATTAAATTTAGACCGGCTGATAAAAGTTCCACTTCGGAATCTCGTTGCACTTTTTCTGCATTCGAATCCCGCACATGCATATTACTCGTTTCACTTGTTTGCTACATAATGCGTTATCTCGAAATTACGTTAGTTGCAAGTTAGCGACAGAAAAGTTAAGAAGTCGTTATACACATTAACGCTCTCTGTCTAAACTTCGAAGGCGATGGAGAGTATGAGCGTTGAACGACAAAAAAAAACACAGGAGCCGACTGTATAAACCAACGACATTTCTCGGGATGAAAAAAAAAAGGAACATTCACTCGTATAATAACTATACCATTAGTCCAAGTTTTCTAGAGTTGAACTAATATTTATTATCTCTGCGTTACGTCAACCACACTTCGAACTTTCGTATTTAAAACTCGAAAAAGCAGGGGGCGGGGGGGGGGGGGGGGGCTGGAGAAAAGTAACGAGCAAAGAATTAAAAGATTCTGGACTTTTGCTTTTACTTCCTAATGTTTCAATTTACGCGGTGATTTGCTCTCTGAAGCAATTGGAGCCTTTCCGAGGACACTTTTTCAACTAGAAAGTCCCCAATTAAGTAGAAATCTGGTGATATGTGAGATTATTACTTAAGGCTTTATACAACGCAAAGTTTTTTCGATTGTTCTTAACTTTTTTGGAAAAACAGAAGATTCTGAAAATTTTGAAAAAGCGTAATAAAATTCGCAATGAAAATTACTACAAAGTAACAGGATTTATTAATGGGAGAGTGTCGATCGCGATCCTGTAGAAATGGAGGAATTAAATTTTTTTAAATATTTTATTTGCGTTCGTCAATTTATTTTATGAGAAAATGCAATTTTTCAAACGGAAACAAAGGGATTCGCTATTAACTCGGGGAAGACTCGGTACCAAGGGCGTGTGGCGTTTTGATTGGCCGTTGACCAGCCAATAGCGTTAGAGGTCAGTGGTTCTCAACGTAAAAAGATCCGAAATTTTCCCTCGTCTTCCCCAATGCCCCAATTGATTACCTTTTGTTTATACAAAAAGCTAATATTTTCCTAAAGAATTCACCATTTCACGAGAGTCTTGCGTAAAAACTTGATAATCCGTTACACCAAAAGCCTGGAATTCAAGTTTTTACATACACGTGTTCAACTCTACGTATGTACAGGAATTTTTATTGTCATCTCGGGACATCTTGAATACAAATTTTATCTCAAGTCTGCTACACATCTTAACCCAGAAGTTCATGGAAAATTATCGAAGTTCAGGTTTGGCGAAGAAATGCCATTGTATTTTTTTTTGTTTACCAGATTATCGTCGTTGGCATTGGCCCAGGCTCGGGCCGATACGGGATCGTCACATATATGCGTGGCCCTCGTGAATCACCTGTAAACAGGTACGTTTACATACCGTACGTTCAAAGAGAGTACGTTTTCGGTTAAAGAATTATGAAAGCAAGATTAAGCGATGTGTCTGAGGTAAAGAGCGAATCGGATTCGGTGTAATGATCATCAAGGCGTTCATTATGTCCATCCACTTTCGTTTGGGTAATTCCTACAGTTTTTGTTGTATGTGTGTTTACTTCCATACCCTCAACCTTTTACATATTTTTCTTTGTTACGGGTATCGGCAACCTTGGAAAATCGGACAAAAGGTTTAAAAAATAATTAAATAACACAAACGGGTATATATTTTTCTACAAATCCAAATTTAACAACAACGACAACAATAATAATAATAATAGGAACAACAACAATAATAATTTCGATAAGCCAATTTGAAAACGAAAATTTCGATTAAAATAGAATTTTACGAATTTGAGACTGCTTTGCAAAAAAAAAAAAAAATTAGCGACCGTTAATTAGTCCCAAATGGCACTGGCGCAAAGTCAACTCGTAAAAATCCCGAAGTTGGAGGCTCAAAGTGAAGGGAAATCTCCTCTACGGCTCATCTGCGGCATCAGGAAACCCGGAAGGAACTTCTCCGGCGACTCGTGCCTGAGAAAAACAGGTATAGGGAAAGAAAGGTATATTATAAGTAGTTATAAAAGTCCTTCTCTCCTTTTTATACTTTTGCCAGGTGGATGGCAAAGCAAGTATAAAGTATTCTTACTTTGCAGTACATAACCGACCATCAGCTCGGTAAGCTGCACAGAGTACGTTCAACTCCGCTAACTCTTCCAGCTAAAACCTAACTTACAGCTCGTACTTACACTTTACGTACGGTATTACACGTACGCGTCGGGACGGGGCAATCGAAATTGCGTTATCGTCACACCGTGGTTCCTTATCGGGTCCCAACGCGGGCCAATTGGTTTTCGGTCTTTGGTGTCCCGTCTTCCGTCGAACGAACGCCAATTGCGAATTCGTAACTTTTTTGATTTTTTTTTTTTAATGAATTCACGAGTGATCGTTTATCGACTGTACCAGCGAGAAAATAAATTTCCGTGAAGTTTAATTAACGCAACTGTATGCAACCGCGGCGTTCGTGTCGAAACCGTGCACGAAGTGGACGAAGAAGAGGTTTTTCTTTCAGGATTTCGCTTTTCGGTATGTAAATTTATTGTTATTGTGTTTCACGAGGATGCGGCTAAGGATTGGAGTTACGCCCTTTTGATATTGGATCGCTTGAAGGATCGATACGCGTGTATCTGAATTTTTTACCGGTTTCTAATATTTTTAAGAATTTTTCAGAAATATGTGTTTACAATTTGTATTCGTAGAGGTGATGGTTTCA
Organism: Gasteruption jaculator; assembly: GCA_949825005.1. NCBI lineage: Eukaryota > Metazoa > Arthropoda > Insecta > Hymenoptera > Gasteruptiidae > Gasteruption > Gasteruption jaculator. Next base: position 6,402,812 of record OX463776.1, read on the forward strand.
AATTTTGCCACGGGACAGTGGGGGGAAAAAAGAAAGGAGGGAAAATATGAAAGAAAGGAGACAAAAAATAACAAGAAAAAGCAAAAAAGATAAAATCTGGTGAAATAATTGGTCAACAATTTTGATTACAAAATTTAATTAAATTGGAATTAAATTGAAATTGAAATTTATCCCGTAATAAATTCCCCAAATTTGAACCACGCTCGGAATCAAAAATCTCGGATTTGCCTCGATGAAGTGTCTCCTTTCGAACGAAAGGGACGCCAAACGATTCTCGCTCCTGATTCCGATATGAATGCGTGACCAAAATATCGGAGAGGAGCGGTGCGTATAAGTGTTTCCATGAAAATCCGGGTTACGCGGGCAATGATCCATGAAAAAATAGTTAAATTCGACTGTTTATGCCAATGCCTTGGAATAAAATGTAGGAAACGGCGATGTTCCGTGGGCGATTACGGGGAATGCTGTTGGAATTTTAAGCGAACAAGAGCAGAGGAGGCTCCATGCTCGTACGATTTTTTTGACAGACATGCGTGTGCTCGTACGCACGCGATCTGATTCTGCAATTTTTTCTTTTCTCGCTCCTCAATGATACAGTTTTTTTTTTCCTTTCTTTCACTGCGTGCCAGCGAGGGCGAAAAAAAAGCAGACGTCGATCTCGGATCTCGCGCAAACGAAGTTACTCCGACTTTGGAACGAAACTAAAAAAAAAAACTATAAGAAAATTGCAAAAGAAAAAAAAACAAATAAATTTGAAATCAATCTATTCTTCGAAATTTTCAGGAAAAAATAAAATCAAAAAGAATTTTAATCCCTTCGATTACCAAATCACCGATTATTTTTTTTGATACCCTTCTTTTTGATTCTCCGTGCCGTTGCACATTCAGGTAATACCGGCGGTAACCATTACAGGTATTTCAATTATTGGGTTGGCAAATAAGTTCGTTCGGTTTTTCACAGTGGAATAAATTACAAAAACCGAACGAACTTATTTGCCAACCCAATACATTCTATTCGAAGATAATCAGCAAATTCTTGACAATCGCCGGTTAAACTTTGCTCATTGTTCGCGTCTCTCTCGCGCGTTAATTACCAACAGGTATTATCTCACACACGAAATACCGGAACCGAATGCAACAACTGTTAGCATCTACACCATCACCAACGCGATTACGACTCTCACGAACTCGTACTCTTACGAGTCATACGTTATTACTCTGTTGTTTTTTTTTTTTTTGGTCGCCTTTGCGAACGTTAAGTTTTTCATGAAAATTTTCGCGAATTAAGCGCACTTATACCTTCGCGCGACTCGCGGAAGAGACTCTTTCGCGTCGAATGGGAAGCAAGGAGGAAATAAGTGATAAAAGGACCGTCTTATCTTTCCCCCTCGGCCACTTTACATGTTTTCAATGTCGTAAAATTAGGGAAAGATGAAAAACTTTACGAGTCATCAAAGTTCCCCGAGATCTGTACACGCCTGGAATATAAACCCGCCGGTTTAGCGGGGACAGCGACCGAACACGGTGTGGGTTCCTTATTCAAAAAAAAAAAAAAGAAAAAAGTGGAACGAGTTTTACGTCACAATTTTGGCTCGAGACTTTTCCGCTTCTTTTCCGGATTCTCAAAAATAGTGGGAAGTTTAGTGCCGTGACGTAATTTTATTGTTGGCACACGGTACCATAATCGAGTCATTGTCAAGCTTCAAATCGAGTCATACCGGCCGATAATTCTTGATAATTTTTTTTAATTGGAATCACATAATAATTGGGGTGGTGGAAGAATCCCTTGTTATTTTTTAGAATTGGAAAATAAAAATAAATATTGTATTAGAACAACCCTTAATTATTATTAATTATTAGGGGTAATTATATTCATTATTAGGGGTTATTATATTAACCCCTAATATCGATCGGATAAAAAAAAAAAAAAATCGGGCAGCTGTTCGCCTTGTTCCTTTAACCCTTTTGCATCATCCTGCGAACGTCTCGTACCTCGATCGCGCCACGTAACAGGACAAAGTTCCGAGTGTTGACATAATAACATCGCGAACTGGATTGACTGTCGTTCCTCCGCGAGATCCTTGAATTCGATAAAGGAGCAAATCGTCGGCGAAGGCAAAAAGGATTCCATGCCCGCGTGTGCCTTCCGTTTCTTTTTCCCTCTTCTTTCTGGTTACGTCTGTGCTTAAATAATTGCAGCACGCATGTGGTAGGTGCAGTGTGCAGTGTGCATTGTAACATACGTACGTACGTACGTTCGGTGTTCGCTCATTCAGAACGTTCTCTTCGAAAGGGCACTGGAATCGACCTTATACTTACATTGGAAAGTTCTCTCTCACTCTCGTATTCTTTACAACAAACGTACGGTTTATACGCGCGCACCCGTACACGCATACCTGGTGCTTACCTGTTAATCTCTCGTGCGCATACACACGCAGGCCTTGGTCGGTGTTCGTACGTACTCCAGAAATTTTTCCTTTTTACAAATTCCTGTTCCGATATTAAAATGCTCCTTTGAACACGCCTGCTTTAATTTGCATCAACATTATTATTATTATTATTGTTATTATTATTATTATTATGATTACTATTATTATTATTAACTTTATGTACGACACCAATGTGGTGCCACCGGCGCTTGCTCGATAGTTTTTGCATGGCACCAACGTGGTGCCACCGGCGCTTGCTCGATAGTTTTTGCATGGCACCAACGTGGTGCCACCGGCGCTTGCTCGATAGTTTTCGCATGGCACCAACGTGGTGCCACCGGACGGCATAGTGTTGGTTTAACATGATTTCTGCTTCTGTTAAATAATAATTATGCCTACGAAAAAAATATTCTTTTAGACACAGACCGGTGGAATTGCACTGAACGCATAAAGAGAAATAAATAACATGTAATTTTGCAATATAAAATTGTTAAAGTTAGCCTTCCCACTCGGATCAAGAAAATATCTCGCCTGGAGGGTCCCGGTGTGGAATTTCCTGATGATTTGCATTCCAAGGATTTTTTTCCCCTAGCGAAACCCTAGCGAAGCTTTAGGTTTTTGCTAGAAAAAAAAAAAACTTGCTAGGGTTATGCTGGGATTTTGCTATTTTTGCATTATTTCATTTATTTACAAAATAATTAAAATCAATTTCTTAATTTTTTCTAGAATATTCTAATTTTTTATTAATGTTCAAAACCATTCCAATTAATTTAGAATTATTAACATTCCAATTAATTAATAATTAGGTCCAATGCTTTGCCAGGGTTTTGCCACGATTTTGCTAGAATTTCCCTAGAGTTTAAAATTTTTCGCGATGATTTGTATTTATTACAGAAAAAAAATGGTCTGGAAGAACAGGGGTATCAGCCATCTACCCCAGACTTTTGCCATACTCTCGATTACGCTCGAAATAGGTCACAACAATTCTGCGCTAACAATACATGCCAAAAGGAGGCATTATAATGCATCGAACGATACGCCCGTTGGATTTGCCGTTTTTCCCTAGAATTTCCTTTCTTCGTGGCACCAGCACACGTGCACGTAGATAGTATTGTAACGCTGAGAAATTCGATCTCGTCGCCTTGATCTTCACTCGATCCTCTCACTTTGGATATACTTCTCACAAGCTATTATTACCTGCCACACGCGTACCTGAATGTATACTGCTACTTCCGTAACGACGGAGGAAAGAAAAGAGATCTGTCCAATGAGATAAAAAGTGTGTCCTCGTTATCACCTTTTTCTTAGTGATTTCGCTCAAACTTTGGGCAATTTTACGTATTCTCGAAAAAGTTGCAATTCTTGGAAATTGTTCTTTACGACCCTCGTCTGACTCTTCCGCATTTTGGGATCTGGCTGAAATCCTTGCATTCGGGGAAATCCTTCGCTATTTTCACAAAGTAACTGTAGGTGGCGCTGTCCGTGATAAAAAAAAGCGCGAAATTTCAAAGACGCGAGTGATTTAAATTCATTTTCAAACGGTTCCGAAATTTTCGAGCCTGTTGTAAATAAAAAAGTAGAACGTTGCATTGGAAGTAACGATAGATGGCGCTGCCCATGCCGAAAAAAAGCGCGAAATTCGAAAGCTGCGAATGATTTAAATTCATTTGCGATAAATTCAGCAATTTTCGCGAGTCTTTTCTCAAAATATAAAATACCGCATTGGAAGTAACGATAGGTGGCGCCGTCCGTGATAAAAAAAAAGGCGCGAAATTTCAAAGACGCGGATGTTTTAAATTCATTTGCGGAAAATTCCGGAATTTTCTCTTTTATTATAAGCGGGAAAAAGTCTAGAATGTTGCACTGGAATGGTTTTACGTTCGCAAGGAATAATAAATAAATAAAAAAAAGAGTTTCACTATAAATAAACATGATTGTCACGTTCTATTTGCTCGCGAAACGATCATGGAAGGATGTCAATTGAAGATCGTCCTTTTAAGAATGAAATTTCAATGAAGGAGGAAAAAAGATCCGGGGAAGAATGTCTAGGAATCAAAGTTTAGTATTCCCTCTCAGCTATTAACCGCTGAAGCAAAGAAATAAAAATACGGGAAAATATCTTTATATGGAACACTTGTAGTAAATAAAAGTTGATTTACATATACAATATATACCGTAGGGGTCTATATATACATATATATATATATATATATATATATATATATATATATATACGTATACATATTCAGAGCTAAGATATGGACCTATTTCTTGTATCCGAGAATTGCCGTCTTACCCAGGACTAGGGGAAATTGAGTTAAGCAAAAATAAATTGTATAGAAATAAGTTTGATAAGAACAGCAATTATTTTCGGAATTTGGTATGTTCTTGTTTTAGGGTTTAACAAATTCGTATAATTACCGTGGACTCGAAGGGATAGATGCTTCGGTTACGAGATAGAAACGTTTTAGTTTCGTCCCGTGGTCGTAATTTTCAAAGCAAATGAATATTTTTTTTTAAGTATAGGAATAACTATACGAATTTTTTTATCGAAATGAATGGCGGCCGTTACTTGAGAAATATAAAAAATATAAATTATAGTTGCCGAAGTTAACTATAATTAATTTAGCATATAATACAATTTGTTCAAAGTTAATTTTTTTTTTTTTTATTATCAAGTAATATGCCCTGGAACCCATGAGGCAATAGGGAGTGTATACAATAAATTTATATAAATAAATAATTTGGTAAAACTGTAATCGTAAAACTGTAATTGTTGCAATTTAAATCAAATTACATTAATTGTCAGTTCAATCGCGCACTTTCTTATCGGCTCCTCGTAGGTGTGTCCCACGCGGAAGATCGTATCCACGTGATTACAAGACGAACCAAGAGGATGCTTATCTTGTAGGGTCCCCCCTCCCCCCTCCCCCCTCACCGCGTCCATCATTGCGAATTAATAATTCGAAATAGCATTATCTACGTTGTCGTTTCTTTGTTGGATGCGCGCGAGATCTCGGCTCATCTGGGCTCAGCTCGGCTCAGCTCGGCTCAGCTCAGCTCAGCTTTTATCAATTTCATAACAAGCGATGCGAGACTCGCAGAGACATTGCGCTGGGAAAGACAAAGATGTTCCCTCGGATCGACATAACGGACTTCCAAGCGCTCGATTACGATTATCGCGCATCCAAGCATACCGCGATCTCTATAATTCCAGTTTTCTTCTCGATTCCGTGAAGTTATAGGCGGGATACATCCATGCCACGGAGTAGGTCATCCTCCAGCGGAAGACTGGAGAGAGTCATACCCGAGATTAGAGCCTTCCGGTAACGTCGAATCACGTCGGACGTGTTTTACATGAAATTCGTAGTCGCTTTTGATGGCTCGGAGGGATGTAGTAGTTTCAATTTTGAAATGTATATACTTTCATTAGAAAATTTGAATGGTCTTTTTTTTTTATTTTTTCAAACCAATAATTTCATACTATTTTGAAAAACTATCGATTTTATATTGGAAATTCAATTTTTTTTTTTAGAGTTTCTCGTCACTCATAAATTAATTCTGTAATTGAAAATGAATATTCTTAATATTTCCAAAAAAAAAGGTCATTGAAATTTGTATTTGTAACAATTAACGGAATAAGATAATTGGATTATTTTATTTTTTAATGGTAATTCAATGTTTGTTTGATATTTTTCAATATTGGAGAATTTAATCTGTAATTTAAAATACATATTTTCATAAAAACAATTAAAATGTTTTTTTTTCTTAATTTTTGAAACTAACAATTGCATCCTATTTTGAAAAACTATGGTTTTTATATTGGAATTCAATTTTTTTGAAAGTTTCTCGTCACTCATAAATTAATTCTGTAATTGAAAATGAATATTCTTAATATTTCCAAAAAAAAAGTAATTGAAATTTATATTTGTAACGATTAACGAAATAAGATAATTGCATTATTTTATTTTTTAATGGTAATTCAATGTTTATTTGATATTTTTCAATATTGAAGAATTTAATCTTTAATTTCAAATACATATTTTCATAAAAACAATGAAAATGTTGTTTTTCTTAATTTTTAAAATTAACATTTTCCTACCGTTTCGAAAAACTATTGTTTCTATATTGAAATTTAATGTTCTTCGACACTCTGTTGTTATCAATAAATGAATTTTACAATTCGAAACAGATATTTTCTCCAAACAAATTTAAGCGTTTATTGTTTTAATTTTGAAAACCAATAATTTCACACTTTTTTGAATAAACTATGGTTTCTACATTGGAATTCAATGTTTCTTCGACACTTTCTCGACAATTTATATTTTTTATCAATCAACGAACCGAATTAATTACATCATTATCTTTTTAATTGCAATCCAGTATTTGTTCGACATTATTTCAATAAATCCTAAACATTTCTAATATCGAAAAAAATCCAACTGAAATTTTAAAAAAATCAAAATTAAGTCAAAAGCAAGTAAATAAAAAAAAAATCATATCTTTTTCCCTCAATTGTTATTTTTTTTTCGAAACTTTTTCCCATTCGACGTCACTCCGTTCGACTCGTCCCGTATCTTTTGCATACAAAGTACCCGCTAAAATAAAGCAAAAAGGTGTGAAGGAGCGTATAACAAAGTGATAAAAAATTGATCGAAGTAATAAAGCATCAAACACACACACACACACACACATACCCACCCACCCACACACACAAAGACACATCCTTGTCATTTTTATCTGGTCTACAGATTTTACAATGTCCGGGGAAAAAAAAAGGGCAATGGTACCACGACGGCACTGCTCGCTACCATGGTGCCACATACATCGGAGGGAAAACCTTCCGTAAAAGTTTATTGAAAGACATGAAATCAATTCAGTGTAAAATGAAAGATTTGCGAATACTTTATATCTACTTCGGTTTTGTGACGACCTTCAACGTGAAATTTTTCCAAAGTAGGTATATAGAAAAATCTCTGAGCTCGAGCTTTCATATCTTTTTCCCTCGATTGTTATACGCGAAGGTTCCGTCGACGACTTTTCTATTTTTTTTTTTTTCCTCGTTTTTCCTTCCTTTTCGTACCCATACGTGCCGTGTACGCACGTACACGTGTACATACATACATACATGCATACACCGGTTGGGAAAATCCTAGCGTGCCTGAAAATCAGACTTCTTTATTTTTACCGAACGAAGGTCTCTCTGATTTTCACTTTGCGAGAGTTCTCCGCGATACGTGACAAAATTTAACGGACAAAAAACTCGGAATTAAAGTTTCACGTGTGGCGACGCGAAAACCGTAAACACGAGGGAAATGTGCCACCGTGTAAGAAATTTGCGGGAGATGAACGGGGATATTTCGAAGTTTCCGGGCACAATTTTCAGGAAAGGAGGAACACGACGTTGATTGGAAGTCCTTCGTTTCTTACAAAGAAAAATGAAAATCTGCAACCGGACGCGATGGAAACGCTACGTGTCTTCTATCCGCTCTCTCCGGTATCGGAAATGTGACGTGAGCTTGGGTGGTTTTCCGCGAAGGTTGTAAATTTTACCGGGATTTCAATGTTTAAAAGCGGGAGGCGATATTAACAGTCGCCATTTATTATTAATCCGTTGACGCACGAATTGATTTACAATTAGATTTTTTTTTTTTTTTTGAAGAGGTGCGATTTCATTTATGTTTTTTGCACTATTTTTTTATCGCAAGACAAACAAAATATCGAACTTCGGAGTTTAAGCATGGGTATTCATGGAAACCTATTCTCTTTAATTCTGTTCTTTCGGCGCCTTCTCGTCTCGAGTCTCGTTCGACATTACCACCCTCTTCCTGTTTCAATGAAGTTTCATTCCCCGTTTCTATTCTTTGTCTCTATTATTCCTTCATAAGTTTTTTTTTTCTCTTGTCTTTTGCAAATTTGCACTTACCAAAAAAAAAAAAAAACGTCTAAAAAATTGTAAGGGAAGTGCGCCTAAATTGGACCAAGCCATTTTTCATTATTTTTCTCTTATTTTCCCAAAATTTCTCGTTTGGAAATAATTTTCTAACAAAATTTTCAAGAATCCATTTCAAAAATATTCGCACGAATTTGCCATTTTCTGGGTAACGAAAAATAACGATTTTTGTAAAAAATTTTTGACAATTTTATTTTATTCTCCACCTTCCATCATTATTTTATTTTTCAACATTTCTTCTTTGGAAATCCAAAAAAATTTCCAAAACCGGTCGCACGAATCCAATATTTCCTTGGCAACGAATAATAACGATGGTTAAAAAAAAAAAATTTTTTATTTTTGACCATTCTCTGATTTTCTACTTCTCATCATCATCATCGTTCCTTTATTTTCCTACGTTTCTTCCTCAGAGATAATTCTGCAATAGAATTTCCAAGAACCTATTTCAAAACTAGCCGCACGAATCCAATAATATCTTGATTATTATTTTATTTTCCATTTTTCTTTATTTTTCTCTTATTTTCCAAAATTTCTCTTTGAGGAATAATTTTCTAACAAAATTTTCAAGAATCCATTTCAAAAATATTCCCACGAATTTGCCATTTTCTGGGTAACGAATAATAACGATTTTTGTAAAAAATTTTTGACAATTTTATTTTACTCTCCACCTTTCATCATTATTTTATTTTTCAACATTTCTTCTTTGGAAATCCAAAAAAATTTCCAAAACCGGTCGCACGAATCCAATATTTCCTTGGCAACGAATAATAACGATGGTTAAAAAAAAAAATTTTTTATTTTTCACCATTCTCTGATTTTCTACTTCTCATCATCGTCGTTCCTTTATTTTCCTACGTTTCTTCCTCAGAGATAATTCTGCAATAGAATTTCCAAGAACCTATTTCAAAACTAGCCGCACGAATCCAATAATATCCGGGTAATGAATAATAACGACGAAAATAGTCGAGATAACGAGTGTAAGAACTGCAATGCTCAAGAACGAGAAAAGATCGAGCACCGATAATGGTAATGGACCAATAAAGACATAAAAAACTCGGCAAAGTCCACTTTGCGAGTGAAGCGAGCGTAACTCGACTGCTGAAAATTCCGAACGGAAAAAATTCATTTTCAAATCCAATTTCGAGTAACGAAATTTTCCAAAATTCGAGGAAAATCCTGTTCCTCCCGAGCTCGTAAAAGTCGGTAAAGTTCGATATCCGAGCTGTCAGAAAAAATATTACAGCGAATAATGAAGTAAAATATGAAGCAGTTTCAGCAGCCGATAAAATCGATGAAGCGTCAGGAATCGGAGGAAAGTCGTAAAAATGCGAAATAATCATAAAACTATGATTCCCAGCAGAACTATTGTGAAAGTTGGTAGCAACTGAGGCCGTATCTAGGAGCGCTGAATTTCGCGATCCTACCGAAAGTGCAATTTCAAAAGTTCCATTCTTCGCCACTAAGGAAACTCACACATCTTTATTTTTTATACAGAAATTTCAGGCACTTGCATATTTACAATTATTTTTTTAGCGTAATAATTTCGATTTTTTTTTGGGGGCCAATTTTCTGGGAGGTCTTTGAATTAAATGGGCACTATTTAAAAAAGTTACTTTATTTAAAAAATTTTTTTTTTGTTATTGAAATTTATTTCATTCGATAAGATTTTTTTAAACTTACACATCCTTATTTTTTTATACAACAATTTCAGACACTTGCACATTTTTAATTATTTTTTGGATGTAATAACGTTGGTACTAATAATTATCGCGAAATTAATATCGCGACAAAATCGGTCGCTTTAGCTGGAAAGAAAGTAAAAGAGATAGTCTGCTTCTCGTATAGGATGACAACTTCAAAGATCGTAATCGTAACGAATGAGACGAGGAATTTCCTTTCAACCGTAGACAATTGTACCTACTTAACACAAAAAAAAACGCTGTGTATAGCGCACAAATACCGTCCTTTTTTCCCCGAGTCTCTTTTATTACAGTTAATTGTTATACGAAAGTTTAAGTCGCAGTTAATCCCAGCATTATCTGTCAGTGAAATCTAGAGCCGAAATCGAAACCGTAATCGTAACCGTCCTTATTGTGTTGTCTGGAGATAATTCAATAATTGCGCTTTTAATTGGTCACGGAGAAACGAGAGAATCGAGGGAACGAGAAAGGAATCGCATCCTTATTTTATTTATACTGGAATTTTTTATTTTGTAATAAATATTTAATGGAATTAATAATTAATGGAATTATATTATTTTGTAATATAATAATTTCGATATTTTTGGGGCCAATTTTTTGGGATGCCTCTGAATCAAATGGGCAATATTTGAAAAGTTGCTTTATTTTTCAATTTTTGTCTTATCGCAATTTATTTCATTCCATAACTTTTTTTTTCTAAATTTACACATTCTTATTTTTTAAACAAAAATTTCAGACACTTGCGCATTTTTAATTATTCTTCGATGTAACAAATTTGATTCTTTTGTACCAAATTTTTGAGGTGTCTCTGAATTAAATGAAAAGTTACCTTACGTTTTCAATTTTTATATTACTGGAATTTATTTCCTTTTACGAAATTTCTTCTTTTTTTTTTCAAGTCACACCTTCTTGATTTAATGGTCCATTACTCAACCAAAAAATAAGGAGTAAAATCGGTGACTGTAGCACGTGTCGGATTTGTCGCCCCGAGGAAGCGAGGGCGACAAACAAGACCAACGCGTAATTGCCTTATACTCGAATCGCGCATTCCATTTTTCCTAACGAGTATACGAAAGTTTGCGTGAATTCGAATTTTACCCTGAATAAAAAAATAATTCTAAATAATTTTCACGGAGGAAAAGTCTACTTTCGCTCGCTTCGAAGCTCGAAGTGACCGTGTGACCGAACACCTTCTATTGAATAATTAGAAATTTCCCAAAAAATTCTTTCGTTTAACGATCGACGCTTGGAAAGTCCCGTCATCCATAACTAGGTGGCGCGTGACTTTCCACATCATGGTTGAAATACGTCTGGCACTTAAAGCGTTGAATCGTATTAAAATATTCTGCTCCTTTCTACATAAATAAAATTGGGATCTCTCATATTTCAAAATTCATCCTTTCCGAAGAAAAGGTCGCGGAGGCTTTGCTCGTAGCTTATTTTAAAGCTCCGACCCTCTACTTTCTCCTGCCATAAATTTCGCGTCCCTGAAAAATTTCTTCTCCGACATTATTGATTCGTATCGCCGTTTGATTTAAAAAATTATTTTTCTTGTTAGTTTCTACGACTTCTTTTCGACCCTTCATTTTTTTGCGTTCCTTAATTTTATTATTATTATTATAATTATTATTATTATTATTATTATTATTATTACTATTATTATTATTATTATTATTATTATTATTATTATTATTATTATTATTATTATATTTATACCATATACCAGAGGCAACAAAATTGAAACTCTCCAATTGAAAAATCTATGGGATAAAAAAAAAACACGTCGATGGTTGCGAAAAATCAAATAAATCTGGATTTTATCGAAAAACTCTGTTTTCTTTCAATAATTATGAATATAACTTCTGCTGGAAATCATAGTTTTACGATTATTTCACATTTTTACGACTTTCTTCCGATTTCTGACGCTTCATTGATTTTATCGGCTGCTAAAACTGATTCATATTTTATCCCATTATTTGCTGTAATATTTTTTCTGACAGCTCCGATATCAAACATCGCCTACTTTTACGAGCCCGAAAGGAATAGGGTTTTTCGGAAATTTTTCCAAATTTCGATACCAAAGGGCTCGAATGGATTTCAAAATCATTTTTCTGTCCAGAATTTTCCACGGATTTTGAATTTTCTTTTAATTCATTCGAGATTTAAATTATCAACTAGGGGTATTATTTATTATTTTAGTAATTATAATTATTAATAATTTATGCAAGTTTTAATTAATTAACTAAGACTATTGTTTGTCTCTAATTATTCTTTTTTTTTGTAAAAGCTTCGAACTCTATCTGAAAGTAAAATACATAAATTGAGGAAGTAACAAAAAAACTGGATCGAAATTGCTCTCTTATAATATTCTCCCTGGCTCATTGTTAGTTATAAATTTTTTTCTGTCCTTCTCTATCACTTTCATTTGTTGTACGCTAACGTAAAAAAAACGTCATTAATTGATTTTTAATGAGACTTTCAATTTCAGAAATAAACTCACTTCCGGCGTTCCCTGTAATTGCTTTACGCAGTCAACCTCGGGTTTCATAAATTCCACGGTACATTTTTTTTTGTCTTCGGGTCCTAAAAAATACTAGATTCGAAAAACAATATTCCCAATTTTTTATGTAAAAATTACTATAAAACTCAATTTTTTAATAACTAAATTCCCAATTAATTTTTTTTCATGGAAAAATTACTCCGTAGAAATAAATTGGGACACTTCCCCCACCACTGAAATATTTCTTTAGGAAATCAATTTAGAATTAATATTTTTTTTGCCAAAAACCAAGTCCTAATTTATTCGGAAATTCCAGGAATTCCAACAAAAAAATTTTTTGTTCCAGGGATTTCCGGAATTTCTCATTTTTTCATAAAAATTAGAAATTAATTTTCCCATTAATTTTAGTTTCTTCGTCAAGAATGACGAAAACCCCCGAAAATGAAAAAAATAATCTGATGGATTTTTAAAAAAAGTTTTTTTTTTCGAGGGTTTTTGAACAATTTGCAATTGGTACCTTACAACGTTTTCGAGGTGACCCATTCGATTTTCTAGATTTATGGCGATTGTTATTCCCCGAGAGACTGGAAAGTATAAAAACAACGAGAAAATTTGAATACGTTATTTTTTTTTTTTTCAAGAAACTTTACTTTCCCGTTTTCTTTATTTAGCGACTTTCTATTTCGCTTTTCTTTTCTCGGCAATTTGCATGAAAAAATTCAGTTTTGCACAAGTAGGCGAACTAATTTCGTATTGAATGCACGAGTGTGTAGACGATATTTCTACCTTGAAATCGAAAAAGAAAACGGATTCGAGGCATCGTCGTTGTCTTTTGTATTCAAAGAGGGACTCGAAGTGACCCTGTGGCAGAATGTGTGTCAAAATTTCAGTGGGGATGGGACACTTATTTTCGAATTAATCTCTCCCAAATCCACCAGTTTTCTCCTTTTCTGACTCTCCTTGGTTCCGGTGAAATTGACAGGGAGCGACCGAGGACAACGTTCATGGGGAAATTCGGGATCGCAGAAAGTCCTGTAAAAAAAAAAAAAAAATCCTCTCGTGGGGGATATCGTCTATCGTCGTCCAGAAACGTGAATTACTGCCAGTTTACTTTGAAAAGCATTGCCAGTCACTCGTGACACATGAAACTACCGTAGTCGAAAGTTGAGTCTTTTATAAGATATCTTAACTCCGGGTTGGCCACTTATCCTGTCCCTTGCAGCTGCAGCGACAACGTACAGTTCCGCGACGATTCATTTCTCACGGTTTTCAGCCAAAAGTGGTGCAAAAAAAACAGTGTGGATGCGTTAACTGAAAATCAATGATTAACGGTTTATTGTTTTCAACGGGAAAAATTCTCCAAGTGGAAAGAAAGTGAATTGCGGTATTGTCGCGAGGAAAAAAAAAAGTGCATTTCCTGCTCCGAAATTTGAAGACTTCGGGACAGGATTTCGTGCACGAGTTCGTCGAGTCTCCATCAGGTTCGAATATTGGTACAGATTTGCCGGTTCGTTTTGTGAAATTTATCATTCTTTGAAATCGATGATTTTGTAAAATTAACGATTTTGTTGAATTCACGGTTTTGTGGATTTGACAATTTTGTGAAATTGACGATTTTGTGAAATTGGCGATTTTGTGAAATTGGCGATTTTGTGAAATTGACGATTTTGTGAAATTGACGATTTTGTGAAATTGACGATTTTGTGAAATTGACGATTTTGTGAAATTGACGATTTTGTGAAATTGACGATTTTGTGAAATTGACGATTTTGTGAAATTGACGATTTTGTGAAATTGGCGATTTTGTGAAATTGGCGATTTTGTGAATTTGACGATTTTGTGAATTTGACAATTTTGTGAAATTGACAATTTTATCCAATTCAGAATTTTTTACAATTAAAAATTTTGCAAAATTGACAATTTTGTCAAATCGACAATTTCGTAAAATCAAGAACTTTATGAAATTCGGAATATCGTAAAACGTACAAATTTGTAAAAGGGAAAATTTTGTAAAATCAAAAATTTTGCAAATCTAACAATTTTCCAAAAATAATTGAATTTCGAATTTTCAATAATCTCTCCGGTTTGTAATTATTTTACATTTATCGCCCAACGACAAAAAAAATTTGTAAATATTTCGAAATGTCAAATTTCAAATTGGAAAAATTGTTTTTGGAAAATGGAAGGACCTCGAGGGTTATTTTATCGTCAATAATTTTAAGAATCCTTCAATTTCCAGGCACCGGAAATACCGCGAAGGTTGAAGTGACAAATGTCAGCTATATCCGGAGTAGTATCGTAAATATATGTAGCGGATAGTTAGTCCTGAAAGAAAGAAATTTAATGGACTCCAAATTGCTATGAGGTATTAAAAGTTTACTATCGGGGCTCGATTTGAATAATAAAAATGGTAAACCTTAAATACATCTTTTCTCCATAACTTCGAATGACAGCAAATCACGTAATAGCAGTTCCAGTCGGTATCGGTAAACTGTTATTTGTGGACACTATCACTTTTGCCGCTGAAAGTGAAATCACGAGCTACTCATAGATGCAGAGACCAATGGTACCTCTACCGTATCTATAGCGACGGTGTATAGTAATAAAACATCAAGTTTTCGGTGATATTATATTTCCCAAAAAAAAAAAAAAATCACGGTGCTCATTTAATATAAGCAATTTTTGAACCGATTTTTATACATATATTAGGTCGGTGCATAATTAACGACGATTAGTTTGCATGCTTGCTTTGAAAATAATCGTCGTTAATTATGCACCAAATTAAAAGAAGTGTAAAAAATTTCATTTTTTTTTTGGAAATACTAAATATCTGTTAATTCGTAGAAATTTGGCTTGGAAGGTTGTCCCATAAGTTTTTTCCGCGCAACACCATGCATGACCTCGAGCCGGAAAGGAAGAAACTTATGGGACAACCCAATACATACGTGCCGTGCCTATGTATGTGTATTTCTAGGCATTTCCTGTTAAGAACAAAACAGAGGCATTAAGTTGAATTGAATTGCATTGTATTTTCTAATAATAATAATTACCAGGGAATTTATTGGCTTCGTTAGAATACAGCAAGTTACATATTAATAATAGCAAGCGATTTGTTACGTTAATTACGATAAACGTCACTTCCGTTACCGTGACGTATACGTTCCTATACTTATAGGTGGGTTAAAATTGTTATGATTAGAGCAGCAATAGTTCCTATTGTTATTGTCGTCAAAGTCGCTATTATAGGAAGGAAAACGAGTAATCGAACGCTCATTCTTTTCCATAAACTTTCGTTCTTACGTACTTTTCTGGATATTAAATATTTATAAGATTTATACATGTATTGGAATTCCAACTGGATTTTCCCTGAGAGAGGGGGGGAGGGGGGGGGGGGGGGAGCTGGATTGTAACATAATAAAAGCTCGTTATGATAAAAACTTATGGTATTTATTGTTATAAAAATTGTTTTATATTGATTTTGTAATTTATAATTACATATTTAATAAAATACCGAATAGTTATAGATATAATAATTATGTATTAAATTATTATATAATAAGTATACAAAAAAAATAATTATTATATAATAACAATAGTACAATTACTATATTTATAACATAATTTTATATTTATTTCCGAAATTGCATATTTTCAAAAACACTTTCCTGCACTTCCGGTGCAGTAGCTCGTCCGTTCGTTCGTTCATTCATTCATTCATTGATTCATTCATCTGGGAATCGACACTAAATAGAATATTGTTATTATAAAAGTCAGAAAGACAGGGAAACGTTGGGTTTTTGCGACATCGTTTCTTACTTCTTCCTCTGAAATGACTAATGAGTTTCTTATAACTCTTGACATTTTGATTTATACTTCCCTTCCGTGTAGCAAAAGTCCCCGGTTCAATAAAGCTATGTACCCTCAATTACTTGCAATTTTATGCGCATATTTTTGGCACAGTTGGTATACATATAGCTATAGAAGAGAAAATTTCCCTCCTTAATGTTCATACATAAGATCCAATTTTACAAGATCGAAGCAACGGCAAGCGAGAGGGTTATTTAGCTGCATATAACAGCAACACCACGGTAGCAGCAGCAGCTTGAAATTTATTGCACATGATTTAACGTCATGATTCATCAATTGTTTCTGCTTTTCCGTCGATATATCGATACCAAGCATCGATACAATCCTTCCGCGTGATTTATGAAAAGGGACCGTTTCCTTTCAGGAAATTTATTGAACTTTCCTTGGACGAAAATATCGGTTTATAATAATTTATATAATTAATGTTGTAAAATATTTGAATAATTAATAATTAATATTGAATAATTAATATCGAATATTTGACTCGTTGTTATTGCTATTGAATCAATTTTATTCTTTTTTTTTTAAATTAGGGTAAAGTAGCAGGTTGGTGCATAATTAATGACGATTATTTAGGTGTCTTTTGTACAGTAAAATCGTCGTTAATTATGCACCAACCAAGATTGAAAGAACAAATTTTCTGGATTGCAACTTTTAGGTTGGTGCATAATTAATGACGGTTATTTAGGTATCTTTTGTGTATTAAAATCGTCGTTAATTATGCACCGAGCTAATACTGAAAAAAAAAAATAATAATTTCTGGATATCAAGTGTTAGGTCGGTGCATAATTAACGACGATTATTTTGGTATCTTTTGTGTATTAAAATCGTCGTTAATTATGCACCAAGCTAATACTTACAATTTTCGTAAATTTTTGTTTCCTGTTTTTTTCAGTTTTGGGTTTTTTTTTTAAATTTTCTTTTCAGTATTACCGAATCTTTCGGTTAATTTCTCACCACTTTTCAAATATTTCTGAAAAAAAAGCTGATTTCGAATAGATATATACGTTTTTCAAAAATTATTAATCTCTCGCGGAAAATTGTTTCCAAAAAATGAAAAGAAAGAATTTCTCGTTTTAAGTTGAAGTACAAGACTTTCTGGAGGATCCCAAGGAATACTGTACTCATATGAGTGTACTCAGTATTTGCAATCCAGTTCACGTTTCTACGAGTACACGTATTTTCTATTTATACATGCTTGTAAGAGTAGAGTATATACTTATATGTAGTTCTGAAAGCAAACGTTTCTGAATGAATGAATGAAAGTTATACATATACATTTTTTATTTGTTGAAAAGAATTTTTTTAAAAACTTAATATTTTTGAGGATAGAATTTTCGGAATAAAAATTGAAAATTCTATCCTCGGGATTATTAATTTATTAAAAAAGTATCAAAATATTTTTTAACAAATGAAAAAGGTAAGAAAAAAATTGAAAATTATTTGTTTTTTTTTTTCTTGGAACATTCGCGTAATTAATCAAAATTGCAAAAATATTCACATTAAGCAATAATGTGAAATTTCCAATAAATTCTCTTATGAATTATTCACAGGAATTACCTTATCCTGAAACCTTTTAAAGTTTGAACCTTTGGATGGGCCAAAATTATAATTATTGTAATATGTAATAAAATTATTATATAAATCGAGTAAAATAATATTAAATTATAAATTATAATACTCACAGTACGAAAAAGAAAAAAATAAGCTTAGAAAATCACTTCACGTTTCTCCGTTCTTTCAGAGATGCTTGCACTGAAGTTATGAACAACCAGGACGATTATTCAATATGTGCGTGCAAAAGCAACATCAACAACTATTCCATCAACAAATGGCACTTCTACTCCTGCTAGTCATTGTTGCTCTCCAACTTGCTCAGGCAGCAGGTAAGACACACAGCTTATATACATATGTATGTACAAGAGCTGGTAATTATTGCAATAAAATGGACACACACACACACACACATATTCTCTTCCTTTCATTCGCCTTTTGTCAAACACTCCATGAATATCAATAAAAGCACATTCCGTTTTGTTACGAAAAAAACTTGTAAAAAATAAATATTGCTATTTCATAGTAACTCCCATAGCAATGGGGAATAATTTTTGCAATCCCATAGTAATTTATTATTATTATTATTATTATTATTATTATCATCATTGTTATTATTATTATTATCATTATTATTATTCTTATTATTATCATTATTATCATCATCATCATTATTATTATTATTATTATTATTATTATAGCCCATAGCAACTATTGCCAACACGAACTCCAAAATTTACTGAAAATTTCTTTTGCATTGCAAATATTAGAAACTGCAGTAAAATATAATTTCTAAAAGGTAGAAAATAAATTTCCCCAATAACGTAGTAATAAAAAATAATGTTCACTGTGCCAAAACACTAGGAAATAATTTTTACAATCCCACAGTAACTTCTATAAAAGAGAAACCAAATTTTACCGAATAGAAAATAATTGTTACAATTACTCTAACACCTTGTAACAAATTTCGACAGCTCTTGGTGGCAATTATTTCTATCAGAATTTCCTTCGGCATCGCAAATGTCGCGGCAGGATAGTAAAATTTCCCGAACCCGTTGCATTACTCGAACGAGATTTGCCATTCGGAAATAATTCACGTTTCGGCAATTCCCTCCACTCGGGGAGGCCCGTAAAAGTTAGCACCGATATAAAATCAATCGGTGGGTCAAGAAAAAAGCGCCGTAATCCACTTGTCGAAGTGTCCGTTGTTGACACGATCCTCCGCGCTCTTTGTAGGTTAAAAGCGGCGGCGTAAGATCGTGACCAGCTGAAATAAGCAAATATAAAAAAAAAAAGGGAACCTTCCTCTCGGTTCCCATAATTAGCATTTCAAATCGTGAGATTGAGCACTCGCTCGGAGCTTTCTTTGTGTTCGTTGCACCCAAGTACACGTACTTACAATGCTACGCAATTATAGTCTTGGCAAATCCTTTTGCAGCCAACTAATTATAATCATTTAAGACGTTAATTGGTCTAATCACCTTTTTAGTCATGCAACCGACCAGCGAATAACCCAATTTCCAACGATCAACGCATTTTCTTTATTCGCCAAAGGCGCGGATTCGTCGATTTTTCCCTCGGTCGATCCTTTTATCGAACTTCCATATATTTTATTTTATCGCCTTCGAGTTTTACGATATTTTCTTCTAAAGGTATAAAGATACTTGCCTCTTTTGTCCTGAAACTCTAGAGAATTGAGACCACGCGCTGAGATTTTCGTCCGAAAGCGAAAATTTCGGAAAAATAGGGTTACAAATTTTTTTTCTTTTTTTTTTTTGCCAATTTGCATTTTCGAATAACACCTTTCACATAGACTTCACCTGTACCGTCAAACTTCTTCGGTGCCATTTTTTCAGTGACTAAATATAGAGCCATTACGACGAACGAGGAATTTTAGGTAAAACGCGATAATTTTAGTCGCAAAAAAAAAAAGCGCAGCCGTAACGCGCAACGGCGGAAATTGTAAATACCTCGATAATTATAACTTTCCATCTAAAATATACACACGGTAATGTTTCGTAGCTGCACGTACTCGTTCGTTGTTGTTGGTACCAGGCTGTTATTAGGAGTTACGCAAATTAAAAGTTATTTTCATAGACTCAAATTTGTCTTACCCCCGCTCTCCCCTGCTCGGGGATACTACAATGCTTTTTTTTAGGAGCAACGGAATGCATATTCGCCTATTTTCTTATCGAGCGGTAGAGTTACGTATTCGCAATCGGAGGGAAACGTAACGCTGCCGGTGCGGATACATTGGCCACGTGTACTACCTACCAACACATTCACGGCATCGGGATATAGATATTTGTTGGGAGGAAAAAAACTTGAGTACATAATGAACGGTTGCACTTTCGTTATTTTATGGTTTGTTACTGTGTTGCAAATAATGAAACAATGTTTGGGATATGCGTGTGTGGGGATATTGCATGTATGCGTTTGGGAAATGTATTTATGTTGTAACGTTACGTATTCAGACGCAAGGTGTATCAAAGTGTAAACTGGATGACCAATCGGCTGCCGGTCAAATTCCAATTGAGTTGGAATTTCAATATGCTAATAAGTTGGAATTTTAGTATGCTAATAAGGATACGAAAAAATGAAAATCGAAGTTTAGGTAATTTTGCATATAGAAATTAAAATGCAAAAGACGTATACTAATTCCGAGACAAATATTAATATGCAAAATTATTTAATTTAGAACAATAAAATATAAGAAATGTTGCATGTATGTATTTGTTTTGAAATTAGTATAGAGCTTTTGTATACTAATTTCTAGACAAATACAAATTCCAACTCGGTTGGAACTCTTTTTTCCATGTACTAATTAGTTTGTGGTACCGGAAATTAGTATACAAAATAGAAATTTCGCATATATATGGAAATTGGGATGCAAAACTTTCATACTTACACGCAAAATTATATAATTTAAAAGCACCAATTTTAAGAAATTTTGCCCGTGTACTTGTTTTGAAATTAGTACATATTTTTTGTTATATACTAATTTCTAGACAAATATCTATTGTATAAAAAGGCTTAAATTTCAATTTTAATTTTTTTTCAAATTAATTAGTGTGTGATATCAGGAATTAGTATACAAAATAGAAATTAGTAAACAAAGGCGGTATACTAATTTCAAAACAAATATACTTTGATGCGAAATTACTCGAAATTCAATTATAATTTTTTTCGTGGCAGGAATTTAGAAAAAATTATTTCATAAAACTCCCAATTTTCTTCTAAAACTGCTGTTTCAAAATACAAATATATTGGATAATTAAAAAAATTTTTAAATACACCGACGGTGTCTAATTAATACCTTACGATTGCATGTAAAAATTGAAATACCAAGACCCGAAGAAGAAAAAAAAAAGTTTTAGTGCACGTAAGCACAAAATTTTGAATTTTTCGAAATCGAATAATCACAATCATTCCAAATTTCGACTAAATCCAGGGGTTCGCATATCGGAACGTAACTCCAAAAGGATATTTCGAATTTTCTTATTTTTTATTATATTTTTAACTCGACGGGTGCAATTTCCCCCGAGCATCGATTGACCCCCCCCCCCCCCCCCCCTCCTTCTTTCCCACAGATGCATTTTTGAATGCAACTGCATTCAAAAAGCCGCGATAAAAAAAAAAATCTTTCCGCCCCCTGAAAGTCTAATAAGCGAAAGAATAGGCACTCCGGTACTCCGGTACTCCGGCTAATTATTATCCGGTGCATCATTCGCAGCTCCGCTGCATACTGCATGCGGTGCAGCTCTTGAAAGCGCTATGATAACAAATTGTTTACGTAATCGACCGCGTAAGACCTTGCTGAAGGCAAATACGCCGGCAACTTCATGCAAATTCCTCTTTGGCTTTCGACGTTGGGATGAAAAAAAAAAAATAACTGTTTCTTTCACCAATTGAAAAGTGGCGCAATTTGGAACAATGGCGCTGCAATTAAAGCGGCAGGAGGCAAATTCCGACACCGCGTAAGTGCGCTGGAAACGCGGGGAAGAAAGTGTAGGGGAAAGGGGGGTCATTTGAACCACGGGGCAATTGAACCGGTCGACTCGCTAATTTATAATTCTAATGAAAAATTAAAGTGTTTTTTTTTGTTTCTTCGAATTACGTTCCTTGATTTGCCCAAAATTTGGGATAATCGCGGTCATTCGATTTTGAAAAAAACTCAAGGTTTTGGGTTCACGAGTGTACCCCTGGACTGGGGTCAATTGAACCACTCGACGCGGTTGAATAATTATATAATATATTTTTTAAAAATTAGTAAATTAGCAAAATTGGTATCGAGCTACTATTTTTTACAAAAATTAATTATTTATTTTTGATAACTCCGTTAAAAAAAAATAATAAAGAATTTTTGCCCCAATTGACCCCCTCTTTTTCGTTTTGCCTCCCTTTCATTGCAATTTACAGGGACCCGAGGTCCCCAAATTTTTGGAAATCGCTCCAAAAAATCGCCCTTTCGTCGTAAAACGCTGCTTCGATTGTATAAATGAGGAAAAAGTGCGTGATGGGACATAATACGCTGATTCTGTTCATTATATTCTCCTTTTTTTCGCTTGAATCCTTTTTCTCGTGTCACAAAGGATCGAGAAAAGGAAAGAAAGAGAGAGAGAAAGAGAGAGAGAAAGAGAGAGAGAGTGTGTGTGTGTGAAAGAAAAAAGGAATGAAAAGGGAAAGGAAATAAGTCGCAAAAAGAAATTGATAAATGAAGTCAGCGTTCTGTAATTCCCATAAGCCTTTAAGAGCCGAGATTTCGGAAAAACCGAGTTTTCCTTCTTTTTCATTTTTTTTTTTTCCTGCCAATAGGTATTTTCATCCTTTCGTTGAAACGTAATGTGCCGTTGCCGCCTTACACCCTTGCCCCTTTTTCATGATTTGTTTCCGTATTTTTGAATTAGCTATGACTTAATGAAAATTAGTAGGGCGGAGAAGGGACGAAACAGGGAAATGGTAAATTTTACCATCCTTGGAAAAATTAATCGGAAGCGTTCCGGTGCCATTGGGCAGAAATTGCAATCGCATCTTTATTAATTACATAGCGAATTTTTTTAATTTATTTTTCTCCACTCATTGTTGGTGCAATTTTTTTGTTCAACCGAAGGTCCCAAGGTATAGTAAAATTAGGGAGAGTAAGATTTTCCATATTTTTGTTTGTCCAAATGTATATATTTTATTTTCAGGATGTCAATTCTATCCCGTCGGGGAGTATTTAAAATTCGTGAGGGTTCCTGAAAACCTCAAAGTTGGAAGCGAAATCCTTCCTTTGGAAGTCCATCCGAGGAATCACTTAACGATTATGCCGGTAAGAGACGATTCTGCAATTTCCGCGGGTGCAAAAAAAAAGTCCCAATTCACCAACCGTATTATTTTGGGCCCCAGGGCCCAGCTCACCAATTTTTAAATACCTCTAGTTTCTTTTTGAAAACTATAAAAAAAAAAAGAGTTTTCCGTCTATTTTTCCGGATTTCGAGTCAATCAATGCCAGCAAAAGTCAGGGATTTTTTTTTCAATTCCTATTTTTTTTTTTTTTCTTTCAGGACGAGGATGCGAAGTTCTTCACGATCCGGGAAACCAATCGAACGCACGTTTCCATAGTTCTAGCGGAGTCTTTGGACGAATTGGTGGACGCGGAAAATCCACGAAATTTGCTGAAGTTTCGAATCGTTTGCGACTACTCCGACGGAGCGGACTCATTGGTGAGTAAACGATCCGTTCAGAAAATTCACACTCTGTTTGTTGTAATGGAATTTAATGAAGCTAATAATTTATAAGAAAAAGAAAAAAAAAATGAGCTAGGAACCATTAAGCAGACGATTGATTATAAAAGGAATAATTAGAACGCAAAGGAAACATTGCCAAGACTTTAATTATTATTATTATTCCCCTGAAATTGTTAATTAAGAGATTAGGGTTAAGGATTTCTAATCCGAAAAAGGAGAAACATACATTTTTACCACTTTCGAAGGCGTTACGTTACCAACATTTACTGACGAATCGACGTACATACAGAAAAAATACGTGGACCGATTGGAACAGACCGATCCTCCCACAAGTGAGTAATTTTATGTCACGGAATGAAAGGATATTGATCTAAGTGGGCGTAAATAATTTTGTAAATATGCCGAAAAGTCGAAGGTGTCTCCACAGGTACTAAAAATTGACAAAAGTGGAACGTTACTTTTGTTCCTTTAACGAGAATGCGGGGTGACGTCGAAGGAGGGCTCTGTCACTGACAGCGCCCTCCGACGCTCGAGGAATGAACTGCATCTACTGACTGATATTTCACTTTTGAATGACTCAAACTGGCGAGGAACGAAAATAGCGGTATTGAAAAATTATTGAATTTTTGTGGATTTTTTTTTTATAACCATTGTTCGGGTATTTCTCTTTTATTGTTAAAATAATTTTGAAATTATTAAAATTAAAATTAAGATGTGTTTGGTATTAAATATTATTATTTTCAAAATTATCTTCTAGTGCTATTTTCCTTCGAACCACAATGTATGTAACAAACATAATAATAATAATAATAATAATAATAATAATAATAATAATAATAATAATATATTTATTACAATAAATGCGTAACAAATAAAATTGCATGTCGAATTATGTTATTTTGTCTCTGTGCGAATTTTGATTGAATTGTTCTATTTTTTTTATAATCCAGTTTTGGTATGTGTATAATTACTAACACACATATTTACGTATATATCTATTTATTCACAAGTCAGATTTTATGAACAGTGTCGTTTCCAAAATTCTATAATTGAATAATTTGAAATTTCGAGATTTTTTTCTCCGGCCACGAAATTTCTGGTTTGAAAATTTTCTCTTCCTGGAAAAGTATCTTTACATCTCTAGTATTTTAGTAATTAGTAGACACCAAATACTAATAATTGTATTATTAGTATTTGAAAATACCAGTTACTAATATTAAAAAATAATAATGGCATTATTAGTGCTGTTATATAATTATTAGTATTTATATTTGACACATATTTATTATTAGTGCAATAACTTTATAAATATTTTTAGCAAAATAAAAAATTAAGGCTAAATCAAAATTAATAATTATTGGTTTAATTAATACTAAGAGTATTAATTAAAGATTATTAGTATTTTTATAAATAAAAAAAAACCAATGACAATTTTTTAGTACCTTTTACAAACGCAAACCTTGTCTATATGTACATAAATATCTATGTATAACAAAAGTGCAATTTTATTTGTTTCGTCTCACTCCGTTTTGCGTTTTGAAATTTTATCCTTGTGAAATTGCAGGTATCATCACACCTATCGGTAACGGTTTACGTGGAAGATATTAACGACCATGCACCTCAATTTATACATGCACCTTACCACTTAGCAGTGGATGAACTTACGCCAGCAGGTATATAACAAATACAGAGGATACCTTATCTTATCGATGTGTTCATCTTTCACGAACACATATATGTATATAATCTAGCACATTGCGATCATTATGATTCTCTCTAGATTTTTTTCTCCCCTAGGAAAGTATGAGTACACAAAGATGCCTCGGATTTTCTCTGTGAAAACTGCATAACTGAAATTGAGATTTTTATCGTAACAGGAAACAGCGAGAGTTGATAACTCAATTATTAATATCGAATTACCTCGAAATGAAATTCAACTCAGCTCTCGTTTACCAGCAATTTATTTTAAAAGGAAATGGGGAAAAAATGGAAAATAGTAAAAAAGATTCCATTAGCTGCAGTTTCGATGGATTTGCGAAATATTGAAGAATTTTTGGAAACTGAAATTTGAAAATTAAAAACTTTGCGTATAGAAAAAAATTATATAAACGTAAAAAAGGTTTTTGATTTTAGAAAAAAACTTGCTGGCCTAGATTAAAAATAATGAAATAAAATAATACAATTGAATTTCAATTTTTTAATACTTAATTTCGTTTAATTTTCATTTTTCTCGAGTCGAATAAATTATTTTCATTTTTTTTTACGTTATAGAAATTATTTTGATTTCAATAAAATTTAATATAGATATTTCTACATTTTTCGTTGAATACCCCATTTCATAAGACATTCTATAAAAATTTTCTCTGCAACAAATTATACTGCAACGAAAGATTTTTGACTTCATAAAAAAGCATACCGGCCTATATTGAAAATATAAAATAAAATGAGGCAATTATTTTGTATTTAATTGAATCCTAAAATTTTTAATTTAAAACTCAATCTTTTTAATTTTCCTTTTTTTGAGTTATGTAAATTATTTTCTTTCAAATTTACTGTAATATATTTATTTCTACTTTTTTTGGAGACCATTACATTTCGTAAAAATTGTTCTAAAAATTCCGAAAACAGAAAATAGGCAAAAACTTTGCACACAAATTTACTTCCTCAGAAATTCCATCGAATTCAAACAATTCCCAATAAAAATCTATGGCAGCTTAATTTTTTGAGTTAAATAAATCATTTTAACCGTTTTTTACCTTATAAAAATGATTTTCGTTCAAATTTAATTCGATATACGTATTTCCACATTTTTTGGTGGATATTCCAATTTACAAAAAAAAACACCATAAAAATTACTATACACCCTTTGCTCAAAAATTAACCATAAAAATTGTTCTAAAAACGTTGAAAACAGAAAACAGGCAATAATTTTGCACATAGATCGTCTTCCTCCTCGTAAATTCCATCGAATTCAAACGATTCCCAGCAGCAGGAATTTATGGCAGCTTGTTATGGTGGCCCAGGCTGTATTAACTCGGCCCGCTACTGGGTCGCCATAAATTTCTGCCGGGTTAATGACAAGCCGTTATTAGACGGCACTTCACCAATCCATTTCATTCTTTTATTGCACGCGTGTGTCGGTTTTCAAACTCAGACGTTTTTACAGGTAGGACGATATTCCGTGGGATCCACGCGTTTGATAGCGACAAACCCAACACTCCTAACAGCGACATCCATTACGCGATAGTGAAAGGAAACGAACTGGGCAAATTCGCACTCGAATCCGGCCATCGAACGGCTCTGATCCTGCGGAAACCATTGGATTACGATGCCGGTGATCGTGAATTTCTTCTTGTCATTACGGCCACCGTAAGTTCGTCTTAGAAATTATGGGTCTTTAGAGAGAAGTATCGCAAAAGCCGATGGAGCGGCAATGGGATGTAACGGGATTCAAACCCGGAACGGGTCAGCCACGCTCGGGTCGAGCCGATCGTAATTTTTCGAGCATATCCAGCGGAGGCTGAATTAGAAATTGTCCGAAATTAGAAAAGTCACTATTAAAAATCTCTAGAATCTCTCGTCAGCGATTACCAAACTGACCCGCTCTGCTCCATTCACTTTCATCGCACGAAAAATGGATTAAAGTGTTTGCGGTGAAAGTTTGGATTTGAATATTCCCGTTTCGTTTGGACTCGAGGGTTAACGCTCGACCTTTTCAAAAATGTCTTGAGGAAGAAGATAAATTGTCTAGGTATTTTTTAATTAATCAACGTCTTTGTGTTGGAGCTACAGAAGAGAGAGAGAGAGAGAGAGAGAGATCTCGCGTTGGTTGTTATTTGTTCAATAAATTGTTTCGATTTTCCACGAAATCCTTTTGTTAAGAATTTTTCTAAATTTTTCTATTTTTTGAAATTTATTTATTTGTCAAGAGGGAATCGTATTTTTTGTAGTCTCAATTATTCAAGATCTCTCGCAATCTCATCCAAAATTGTGCAATTGCAGGAAAAAGTAATGTTTCATAAATTTGCGAATTTTATTTTCCAAAAAGTTTATCGGAATATTTGTTTCGATTTTTCATAAAATTGATATTGATTAAACTGTATTAAAAATCACAAGTCAATGGTTTTTGGTTGAAGCAATTATAGAATAATTATGATTTTTACGCATTAATTTATTCTTCTTTATTTAAAAAGTTTTTTAGAATTACTACAAATTTAAATTATTCAAGAAAATACTACGGTTAAAATAGAAAATCGTTTTATCTAAAATTGTATAAATGCAGGTAAAAGTAATTATTATCAAAATTGATGAATTTTATATTTCCAAAAATATATAGCAATTTGTTTATTTATTATTCAGGTATTGTCTTTATTGTAGCTTAAATTATTCATGAAAATACTATAATAAAAATAGATAAGTAATATTTAAGTGTTTTTTAGGATCGAGGAACTCCTACAAGAAGTACCAATACAACTGTAAGAATTCTTATCAAAGATAACGACGATCTGAATCCAAAATTCACTCAGGAAATTTACAGAGCGAAGATCTACGAATTTTATCCGATACCGGTAAGTTGGCATTATTTTTTTATTTATTTTATACCTACAGATTTACCCCACCTACTGTGCGGAAAGTGTAAGTTAATAGAAAAAAAAAAAGAAATTTAATTTTAATAAATCTTTTAGTATCAATTATTATCAATATCATCTTTAAAAAAAAAAGAACAAAAATGTATCTTTTTAATAACACATTTAAGAAAACAAAATGCCAGCTAAGAAAATATGTATATAAACAGAGAATACCAAATTATGTAAGCGCATAATTGCATAATTGCATAATTTCTAAAAGGCAATGAACCAATTTGTACATTTTAATATACCGTTTTAAGCAAAAATACTGAAACCTTAAAATCCTACAATTTATTATCTTCGACTTTCCGAAATTATGCGATTATGCGCTTGCATAATTTGGAAACTTCGGTTTCTGCATATTATATTTTTATTTTTAATATCCCGATAGACCCAAACTTTATGGGTCCTTTTTGTACCATTATTGACACATTTTAATAGTATTCGATTTTCGATCTTGCATCAATTTATAAACACCCGTTCTCTCTTTACAAACTCGTCCAGCTATTTCAAGAAAAAAAAAAAAAAATCCTACCGAGGAGTTCCGTTCGGTAGAAAGAAAGGTGATTCTTTTTGTATGTGACGTTCGTTCGGTATCGAAAACCATATATCTTGCGATCACAGAACGATGCTGTTACGCAATCAAACTGCCTAACAACCGTATATATTGATGCAATTGAGATACTAAAGTTGCGTTAGAGTGGATTTATCGAAATTATAACTTTCTACGGAAGCATTCATTTAAGAAGTTACTTATTTCAATTTCCAGATAACATAAATAGTCCTTTGGCAATACACATACACGCTAGAACGTTGCAAAAGCACAACAGTAGTTGCACCTACACGACTACAGGGACAAAATCGTTACCCTAAAGTTATCTCCGTCTCTTTTTTATTCAACAACACATTTTTTTGTTCTATTTCCTTCCTTCATTATTACGAAAACGCAATTGTCCAACAAAAAAAAAATAAAAATAAATTAGTAAATCGTAGCCCACAGCTTATCTCGAAAACTGACCATTTCTAGACAACGCCGATCCACACCGAGATCGTCTTTTCTCCCCCGATTCACGCCTCGGATCGTGACAAAAGCATCAACGCGCCCTTAAAGTACGATATCATATCCGGAAACGAGCGTGGCATCTTCCACATCGACCCCAACAACGGCTCGATCTTCATCGAGAAGCCGATCGACCTGGAATCGGAAAAAGCCTTGCCGGGAAACACATTTGTACTTCAAATCCACGCCTCGCAAACCGACAACCCCCTGAAGATGGACATCGCGAGGATCGAAATCGAGGTCCTGGACCTGAACGACAATTTACCGATTTTCGAGGTCGATTTCTACAACATCAGCATCGTCGAGAACCTGCCGAACGGCTTCAGCGTGCTCCAAGTAATCGCCGAAGACAAGGACCGAGGGGAAAACGGGGAATTCACGTACCAACTCGACGACCCCTCGAATGCATTTTCGATCGAACCGAAAAGCGGCTGGTTGACGGTCAGGAACCAGAATGTACTGGACCGGGAGAAAACTGGGGTCCTGAAAATGCGCGTTTACGCTTTGGAGAGGGAACCGAGCGTCGTCCCGAACGCCAGCCGATCGTTCGTGAACATCGAAGTGACGCTACTGGACGCCAACGACAACAATCCCGTGTTTTTGCCCGGCAATGTCTACGAATTCGTGACCCAGAGTAACGTGGAGGTCGATACCGTGCTCGGTCAAGTTCACGCCGTGGACGACGATCTGGGTAAAAATGGCAAAGTTGTGTACCAGGTCCAGAAACCGGGGAATTCCAGCAGGTTGCCCTTCAAGGTGAACCCCAGCACCGGCGTTATTTCGGTCGCTCGGAGTCCGATCGTCGAGGGAAGGCACGCCATTTTCGTGGAGGCTGCCGATCAGCCCACGAATCCCAGCGAGAGGAGATTCTCGTTGGCCGTTGTCACGATAGATGTCCTTCCTCCCGATGGTAGGTCCATGGGTGGTTCGCGAAACCCGGAGGATCGGTTTTGGTACACTTGGTTTAGATGAGGACTTTGATTTTGTAGATCCTAACAACGCTCGTGAGCCGGACTTCATCGGGGCGCCCTACGAGTTCTGGGTGGGCGCCAACGTGCCGGTCGGGACCAGTGTGGGCCAGATCCGGGTGAACGAGGCGGTTAAGAACGAGGATCTTATTTACGATCTTCTGCACAGTTATCACGAAGGAGGTACACGAGAGAGCACGATTTCAGGAAATAAAACTGCGGTTAAAGTTGGCGCAAGTCCCCTAAAGCGCGAAAATGGAATATACAATGCAGGAAACATTTACAATATAATTAATAATTCGATGGTGATCGACTCCTCGAAAAATTTCTATAAAGATAGAGCAACGGTACAATAAATATACAGGGTGGTCCACCTATGTAACGTGGAACGCATATTTTGGAAGTTATAAAAGTGCACACGTTGCATGGACCACCCTGTATAATAAATAATTAATGATAAAAACAATAGGCAGAAATGTACACAACTGGTTCGTCGCTTGCAGGCCAGAAAAAATGCACTGGCCGATTCGGGTCTCGAGGCGTCCGTCGTTTTCCGGACGAATCTGGGGAAAATAATGAGTCTTGTCCCTCTGTTTCCAGTCCCGTTCGCCGTCGAAGAGCGTTCCGGTACAATAACGGTCGTCAGCGAGATCGAGAATTACGATCGTTCCTCTTACGACTTCGAGGCAGTCGTTACGAACGAGAAAGAGTTGACGCTAGTGACGAACGTCTCCATTCACGTGGTGGACCCGAATGACGAAAGAGGCATTTTAACAAAGTGAGTAAATTACCATCAGCCTGTTCAGTCGAGTGTCCGAAGTGAAATTCATCCTTTTTAAAAGCGAAAGGGTAATATAACTTGACGACCGGCTCTTATGACCCCTCGTTAAGCGAAGAAAGTATCGTCGGAGCTCGAGGAAGCAAGAAAAATTAATGAAATTTTTCTTCTCCTGGTTTCACGATAAATATCCTTCGCCATTTCATTAGGGGAGCGACGAAAGCCTTGGTGTTCCACGCGAAGGAGAACATTCCCGTGGCGTTCCTGGGTCAGGTCCTGAATTCGACTTCCCCTCACGACACGCGTTATGTTATCGCCAATCAACAAGACGTCCCGGAAATAGCCATAACGGAAGATGGAACTCTCTATGCTCCGAATGGTCTCGATCGTGAAGTACGACAGAATTACAGCGTTACCGTAATCGCGGAGAATCCTAGAGGGGTTGGCGTATTCCAAGTGAGTCCTTTGTTACTTTTCACCGCTTCCATCTTGCCGTAGATGGAGAACTGGGTGGTGAATCACCGTCCGATCAACGGACGGTGTTATTACTAATAACAGGCTGGGTCGATGATACTCGAGGTGTGGCTGCTGCAGCTTGGCCTTAACTAATCCAATCTCGTGCTTAAGGAAAATTTTCTTGGCTTGCAGCGTGAAATGATACCTTTTGTACGAGCCATTTTCCATCACACTTGTAATATTTTTTTGCCGGGGGTCAATTCTCCTAGTGCCAAACCTCATAAACAGCATCTCCAAAGTGTGCCATTTTCCTTGTATGCGTGTGCGTGGTGGTTTACCAGTGGCGTCGTGCCTCGTTAACAGGTGGTCTGATTTCCAAGCGGTTATCTTGCAGGTAACAATCATAGTAGACGACACGAATGACAATGCGCCAATATTCGGCTCGCCTTCGTACGAAGGCCACATCCCGGAGAACTCCGCAGCAGGTACCGAAGTGTCCATGTTGAAAGCCATCGAGGCCAAAGACCCCGACGAAGGTGAAAACAGTGTCTTTAATTACGACCTTCGAGGAGAAGGCAGGCAACTTTTCCGCATTGACCAGAAAGGGAAAGTTTATTTGAACGGCAGCGTTTTGGACCGCGAGGAGAAAGCCATTTACGATCTTCGCATCGTAGCCACTGATAAGGGTAAGATCTCTTCTACGTGGGAAAATATTTGTCGGAGACGTTTTAAGCGTTGCTCTCGCAAAAGAAAGCCTCCTTTGATAAAGAAGAAGGTCCGGACAGAGGTTCTTTGATATTCCTTTTTATAGGTGGGTTACAATCGGAAGCAACTCTAACGATAAGAATAGGCGATAAAAACGACAACGCCCCGGGCTTTCTCCAGATGATCGTTCTGCCGGATCAGGGAGTTCGTGTGGCGACGACGGCGTCAACCACGAACATCGACGATCAGAGGTCGCCGCTTTTATTAGTTCCAGAAAACGTCACAATAGGAACCCCCATCATTCGTTTGATAGCTCAAGATAAGGACGAAGACGAGAATGCAAAAATCACGTTCGTTCTTGACAATAACACGGACTACAACTCGTCTCGCTATTTCCTTCTGGACTCCAAGTCGGGCGAGATCTCGATCCTACGCGCGCTCCCCGCGGAGCAGGACGTCAACCTCACGGTCGTGGCCAAGGATATCGGGAATCTCACGGACACCGTTGTCATCCGGATCCACGTCACCGACATCAACGACCACCCGCCGATTTTCAAGAAATCGTTTTACAACTTCGACGTACCCGAGGGCATATACGAAAGCCACGTCCTGGGCTCCGTCAAGGCCGTCGACTACGATCACGCGGAGAACGCCAAGATCTCCTACAAGATCCTGAGCGGGGACCCGATGTTCTCGATCGCGACTCACACGGGGGTTCTAACCGTCACCGGAACTCTGGACCGAGAGCTCTCGGACTCGCACAAACTGAAGATCGTCGCGAGAGACGGTGGCCAGCCAAGCTTGTCCTCCACCGTGGACGTGGAAATCATCGTGCTGGACCTGAACGACAACGCGCCGAGCTTCTTCGGGTTCACGGAGTACGGAAAGATGAAGAAGGACAATAGGTCCCAGGCAGTTCCTGTGTTCAAAGCCTCGGTTTTGGAGAACAGTCCCATCGGAACTATCGTTACCCGGATCTACGCCAACGACTCCGATTTCAGTGGGAACGGAAACGGACTGATACTTTATGACATTCCCTATCTGAAGGGTGAAGCCCAGTATTTTAATATCGACTCCAAGGAGGGTTTCATCACGACCACCTCGAATCTGGACTACGAGAAACAGTCGTCGTACAATTTGACGGTCCTGGCCAGCGATTTAGGCTCGCCCAGTTTAACGTCCACCGCCCTGCTCTCGATCACTGTCTTGGACGTGATCGAATCGGACACTTCCGATGGCACCTACTTCGACAATCAGTATTACGAGGTGGAGGTCGACGAAAATTCCCCGGTGCCTTTGTTGTTGCTGCAGTTGAATGTGACGAAGGAGCAGAGGAACGAGCAGCTGAGGTTCAGCATCATCCACGAGGGCGATGCGAGGGAGTATTTCATGATCGACTCCAAGAACGGCTCGCTCTATGCCGTTAAGAATTTGGACCGAGAAGCGAAACCAAGACACACGATCAAGGTCAGGGCTGACAAAGTCAAGATCTCTCGAGGAATGCCCGTCATGGTCTACCCGGTCGTTGGCGAACGACTGAACGGCTTGGCCAGGAACGAAGTCAAAATCGTCGTCAAAGTCAAGGACGTTAACGACAATGCGCCCAGATTTAGGAATAACGCTAAGCCCTTGTTGGCCGCCATCCCAAGTAACGCTTATTACGGATACGAAATCGTCAAAGTCGAAGTGAGTGCAAAATTATTCCCCCATCTATTGAACCACTTATCCGTGAAAGGTGCAGTTGCACTCTCACAGGTAGAAAATCCTTCCTCTAACCAGGACTTGTTGCATTTGACGCGACTCCGGATTTCGGTGAATGCTTGTATTTGTAACAAAGAAAAAACTGATCCTTTCCGAAACACCTCTTCAGTCCTTAACCTTCCTCCGTCGTCTTTCGCGATTACAAAGGCCACTGATTTGAATGCAGGCTAAGGATCCGGATGAAGGCGCGAACGGCGAAATCCGCTACCAAATTCTTGGCAAAGATGATGCTCCACGTTTTGCTATTGACCCACTAAGCGGTCAAGTGCGATCCGTTGGAAGTTTCTCACGTGACGCTGGACGAGTTTTTGGCTTCGATGTCAAGGCTACGGACAATCGTGGCGCTGAAAACGGACGTAGCAGTATCGCCAACGTTTTTGTGAGTCGTAGGAAATACTTACCAATTCCTCTTCGTTTTCTACCCCTTTTTCGCATCTCCTTTGTCCTCCGTTCTTTTCTATTCGGATGTCCACTGTTTCCACGCTATTCTCCGCCCAAATATACAACTTTTCTTGTGTACGAACGTTTTTACGTCTCCCTTAACGCCACCAGACGAGGAAGATTAATTAATCGTCCTGGCAATCATCCTTCAAGTTCAGCATCGGCGAATACTTCGATCTGTAATTTTTTCTCGCTTTCAAGGTTTACGTTTTGGACGATCATAAACAACTCGTTATGGTCATGGGCAAGAAACCTATTGAAATCGAATCACAAGTGGAGAACATCACTCGGTACGAGTACACAATATTTTTCTTTGATTTCAATAATGGCTGCCAATAAGGGGACTTTTCGGCCTTGCCGGTGATCCTGCAGCATGAGAAATTGTCGCATGGAATGGCCGCTCCCAAATCCTTTAAAATGGAATTCCAGGACCAAGGCCGTATTCTAGGGCCATTTGACTTGACCTGACAAATAATGCGGGAAGGGACCAAAAATCTGACAATTTCTCATTCTCCAGCATCTTTGTGACAAAACAAACGCATTCACGGAGCAATTATCTCGGTCATTCCAGAACCTTACACAATATTACTGGTCTGGACATACGCGTACGTAAGCTGGAGCCCCATATCGAGAAGAACCTGATCGACACGACTTCGTAAGTTGCACTGATCATTTTGAGCCCATCATTTTTGGTCAATTGTTCAATCCTCGATGGGATTTTCATTTTCAGCACCGACATGTACCTGTACGCGGTGGACCCGCATCTCAACGTCATGGTTAATATGGACACTTTGCAAAGGTAATGGATATTTCGCTTTCCCGATCGTGCTGCTTCTTTTTATTTCGCAAAATTACGCTCTGCGATTGAAATTTAATAATAATTCCTTCCACGAAATAAATTTCACACGTTTTCCTGTCGGACAGCGTGCTCCAAGGTTGCCCGAAGCAACTATAAATAAGCTACAAGCATTCGTCTTTCGTTAGATCGTATCCCAAATATTCTCTAAATAAATTTCCAACGCTTTTCATAACCGCATGTCAGAGTCATGCGAAGAAAACTGGATTTCGCGGAGTTGCTCGGCGCCACTTTCAAAATGCGAAATTAACGACCTCACGTATAATACTAATCTAACCTATAAATCTCGGAAAGGGACGGGTTCAAAAAAAAAGGGGGATACCCTGATGGCGATCATAAAAGTTCTAGTGTTTTTTTTTTCTGGTTACGACCATGCTTGTAAATGAAGATTAGCAAACTTTGGGCGCAGTTTGAGTAGCCCTGAGAAACATTCGTAAATTTCTTTTTGACAATAGCGTTGGTAAAATTCGATACCGGATCTTGGCACTCATTTGGTTAGCGTGCCCCAAATACATTTAGCGTGTTTCAAATATATGTAGCGTGCCTAAAATCACATATGCGCTCTCGTTAGCGAAAGAGGAAGACGCAGCTCGAGAGTGAGGCGCCTATCGCTCTTGTCTTGTTTGTCGCCCTCCTTTCGCCGGGGCGACAAATCGAACTCGCGTAATAGCCGCCTATTTCGCGTCCTCGCTGTCCAATTTTTTTTTGCGGTCGTAGAAAAATGTTTCCAACAATGTAGACTCCAATTGTCCGGAAAAATATGCCTTTTTTTTATTTTTTTGCAATTTATTTGTCGATAAAAACCGCGAATACGTAAACTCCTTGTCGTTTGGAGGTTATAAAAGAACCAGTATCTCCCCGAAATTATATTCCCCAATGTACCTCGCAATTATCTTGAAGGGTACACCCTTTTCCTTGCTTGCAGTTTATTCCTGAATAAAAAAATGGAGATCAAACGCGAATTAGAGAAATTCCATGTTCTGGACATCGCCGGAATGTCACCAAGACGTAGCAGTCCACGTTATTTGCTCTCAACCCTGGAAGTGGGTGTGATCGTTTTGGGCTGCGTTGTCTTCGTGGGTGCCCTCGTCACAGCCCTATGCGTTACATGCGTGCGGAGAAACAAACGGTATGTTAATAATTTTTTTTTGTTTTTTTGCCAAACTCGCAAATTCAAGCCCTTCTCCGAAATTGAAAAAAGCAGGAACTCGCTGAAACGTCACAAATCACAAAAGTTCCAACCCACTGTGTCTCGTTGCTTATCACTTTCTTTTCTCCTCTTTCTTTCTAATACAAAAGATTTATTGGCTTCAGTTTCGGATATCTTTTTAGGGTTTGCCCTAAAAGAGGGTAACAAAGTTTGTTTACAATAAGACAGAAACTAGGGGTGGGCAACAACTGATTCCTTCGGTTCTTATTGTTTGTCGTTTCCTGCAATCTTTTATTGGCAATAATGATCCAGTCGAAGGACTCTGAATGAATTTGATACCTTTTGAAAAATTTATGAAAACTTCGTTTTCGTAATTTATAAACTCAAAAATTGTAGTTTCAAATTTTAGTTTCCATATTTTTTGATAATTATTATTTTTTAATATTCCAGAAAAGCGATATCTCAAAAATAATGGCTTTAATCAAGTATTAATTAAACCCTAATCCAATTTTTTTTAACTATTAGGTTAGTGCGTAATTAATGACGATTATTTTGGTATGTAAGCTGCAAAATAATCGTCGTTAATTTTACACCAATCTAATACCTATGTTATCTTCCAAAGCTACTACAGGAAAAAGAAAATCTTGCCAATGAAGAAATACTTAGTTTTCTAAAGAACCTACCTCTTAAGACCCAAAGAATCTAACAATAAGACCTAAAGCAAAATTAATAGCTTTTCTCAAAAAAAAAAAAATCTAATATTAACATTGATTTCCCTCTAATAATCTCACATTGGTTTCGGTTTCGTTTATAAATCCTATTTTTCCTTGCATTTATAGGAGAAATGGTAACAACAACTTTCCACGCATTCCATGAACGTTTTAACGTTGGTCTAAATCCATAATCTAACCGGAAAATGCATCATCGTCAATACTTTTTTAATCAGTAAATCACCTCGTCGCTGAATGGCAAAAATTACCTTACTTCTTTTTCTGTATTATTGTTATTATATTATTTAATTTACTAATAAAACTACTTCCTTAGTTACCTTAAGAAAGCTTAACCGTCTTAGAGCCAAGATTTAGATTAGCGTGAACACGCTGCTTGACACTAAAACGGTTGAAATTAACCTACCAAAAGTATTACAATATTTTTCCTAACAGTGAACGTAAAATTTGATTTTTCGCACTCGTTAGCGTGCCTGGAACACACTTAGCGTGTCTCAAGTCAAATGTTTGCACTCGTTAGCAGGCGTGGAACGCATTTAGCGTGTCTAAATCAAATTTACGCATTCATTAGCGTGTGTACGATCTATTTAGCGTGCCTAATTCTAATTTACGCGCCCGTTAGCGTGCGTAGAAGGTATTTAGCGTGTCTAAATCAAATTTACGCGCTAGTTAGCGTGCGTAGAAGGCATTTAGCGTGTCTAAATCAAATTTACGCGCTCGTTAGCGTGTATACGATGCATTTAGCGTGTCTAGAATCAAATTTACGCGCTCGTTAGCGTGTATACGATGCATTTAGCGTGTCTAGAATCAAATTTATGCATTCGTGAGTGTGCGCGCAACGCATTTAGCGTGCGTACAATGCAATTAGTGTGTCTAAAATCAAATTTACGCACTCGTTAGCGTGCTTACAATGCATTTAGCGTGTCTAAAATCGAATTTACGCACTCGTTAGGAAAAATAACGTACGCAACTCGTGCGTAAGGCGATTGCCGCGTGTGTCGGGTTTGTCGCCCGAGCGAAACGAGGGCGCCTAATAGGACAATATCACGCCCTCGTTGCGTAACGTGTTATTATGTACAAATAAGACTATCATCACTCGACTGTAATGAGTTGATAATTAAAAAGTGAAAGTGCACAGCACTTGCGCACCGAACATAACGTACCTGTATTTTTTTGCGACAAAGGTGTACCTAAAAACTCTCGAATAAAAACTATATCCTCAATGGAAATTTCATTCCAAAGGAATATATGGTACCGTATGTTCAAAGCTACGACTTTACCTTTGCTAACTTTTGCTTTTCTTCCCGTTGATTAGATGAACTTGGACTAATATTGACTTAATTCGCTTTTAGTAACGGCTTTGCTTACAATTAGTGATCCTTCTAATTTCCAACGGAACTTTCCACGTACACTCTGTACCATGTGTTCTTTTACCGCGCGTCTCATTTTCTTTCTTCAATTTGCAACAACAATATTTAGACGTAGAAGGCACGAAAAAATGTTTTCATCGAATGGACCAGTAGGATTTGCGTTATCCGATCCGACGGCTACTTTACAAAAGCCGCCACTGTTCCCTAATTTCGTCGATGGTCTTCATCACTACGATCCGGATTCTTTCACCACCGAAATGAGACAACACAGTCTTTGCGAACATGAGCCCAATTGTGTTCGATTCCACGCGTGAGTATATGTCTGACGTATAGCTATCCACATTAGATCTGACGTTTCAATAAACAGACTAGAAATTTCAGTTCAATTGACCGTTAGCTGTAATTCGATTAATTTGTTGTAGAATATTTTCTGAAGGGTATCCAAAAATCTGTGAAGCAGAAAATTTAAAGAAAATTTGCATTTTATGGGAAAATTATTGTTCCCAACAGCGAGCGTAAAATACCAGATTATAACACGCATTTAATTAGCGTGCGTAAAATTTATGTAGCGTGTGTAAAATCCATTTAGCGTTCGCAAAGCATATTTAGCGTGCGTAAAATATATTTAGCGTCTGTGGAATCCATTTAGTGTGCGTAAAATATTTTTAGCGTGCGTAAAATGAATTTAGCGTGCGTAAAATATTTTTAGCGTGCGTAAATTATATTTAGCGCGCGTAAAATATATTTAGCGTGCGTTAATCGCCTACTTTACGGCAGATTTAATGAGATCTTTAAGCTCAAAGAGAAAATCAGGAAGAGAAGTCTCAGAAATATCAACAATCGATGCAAAATTAAGCGTAATTTTTTTTTTCTCTCACAGAAAATCCAAAAAGCTGTGAAAAAAATAAATGAAAGGATGATTGATAAAAAAAATAAGTAAAAATGAAAAATAAAAATCCTTGTTATTTTTCGAAATGCATTAACCGTCAGAATCTTTAAGCTTAAATATCCTTGAAAATCGAATATTGTCCAAAAAAATTGCATCCCAGATTTTTTTTCATTTCAAACATTTTTTTTAATTACTTTCGTAATTTTTTTCTAAAATCTCTAATTACGTGGTTCCTTAAAAAAAATTTGTTAATAATCTGAAAATCAATATCAATCAATTAAAAATGGATTTGCTTGGTAGCAACATAGTGACTGGACTGTATCAAAAAAGAAATGTATCGGAAATAATATCGATATGAAATTTAGATAAGAGATAACAGAATTTATAACAAAACTTTTGAGACATCAGCAACATCCTTATGTTGCAGCGGTCACGATTCCGGAATTGTCTCACGCGCTGCTTGCCACTGCAGTCATTCGTCCAGTCCATCGAGCGGGGAAAGTAGCAAGTCAGTCTTTTACCGGATGTCCAACAAGTAACTTTTTCTATTCCTCGTGAAACCCTCATTTTCTTCCTTCTTTTATCAAATTTTTCATCTCCAGAAGTTTGCGAACGGCAATGGAGGAACTTTCATTGCCGTTTCAATCCTGGTAGTAGCTTTCTCTCGTCACTGACAAGGCCCCCTAGCGGCGGACTGTGACGCGGGAAATTCAAATTAGGTTCTATTCAAATCAAGGAATGAGTGTTTGAAAGCTTTCTTTTTTCACTTTATTCTCCTTTTGGATTTAAGCTTAAAGATTTTCGATAGTTTGAATTGAAAAAAAAAAGAAAAATTAATTTCTTTTTTCTGAATTAATGAATGCATGTAATTTGAAAGTAAAAAAATTTCTTTTTTGCTTTTCATGACTCTGAAAAATTTATAACAATGATTTGAATATTCACAGAAATTGTTGGAGAAATCTGGTCTTTGTTGTACTTTCCTGTCAAAAATTTTACTTGAATTGGAAAAAAATGGAAATTTTTTCATGAAACACTGATCTGTTTGAAAAATTATTTTTTTTTCTGAATTCGTGAAATCTCTTTTTTTTCTAATTTCAAAATTGTTTAGTAACATTTGGTGCCATATTCTATTTTCCGTCAAATATATTCTTGCCGAATTTTTTTCAAACCAGAAAGTTTTTTCGTAAAAAATTGATTCGTCTCAAAAAAAAAAATACTTTCATTTTCCGAATTCGTGAAAATCCATTTTTTTTCAAAAAAAATCTTTAAGCTTAACATTTGACAAAAAGAAAAACTCCGAAACTCTTTAACCAAAAAAAATCTTTGCTAGGACCTTTTTGGGAAACTCTTTTTCCTCGCATTTCTCGACTTCCTTCGGGGAAAACCGAATACAAAAAGTTTTTGACGAACGCTCGCTTTTCCGATACGAGACGGGAAAGAATTGGCATTAAGACGAATTCTCTATCTTTTTCAGCGGCTACGAGGATTCTTTGAAATCTTTGCAACGCCAGTCACACGAAACCCTGAAGCACGGAAATACGACGCAAGGTTCCCGGAGACCTCGTCAAAGATTTCATTCATTTT
Organism: Gasteruption jaculator; assembly: GCA_949825005.1. Lineage (NCBI taxonomy): Eukaryota > Metazoa > Arthropoda > Insecta > Hymenoptera > Gasteruptiidae > Gasteruption > Gasteruption jaculator. The sequence continues at coordinate 6,443,917 of OX463776.1, forward strand.
CGAACCTTGAGTCGATATATTCCCAGGAGACGACTCTTCAGCATGAAAAGCGCTGTTGTACGGAAAAAAGAAGACACAATAATAACCATAGCAATATGCACCACAGCGGCAGTAATAATAATCACAGTAGTAACAATCTTAATCGTGAGCACAGACGTGTGCATTCAGAAGCTGAGAATAATATTACGGAAACGGTTATTCACGAACATCCACGTACTGAATTAAGTGGTACTTTTAGCAACGCTAATTTACATGGTAAACACGACATATGTAATGACAAAATCGTTTCGTATTTTTAACTCCTCGTTTCCTCTATTTATTAAAAAAAAAAAAAAGGAAAGAAAGATTAACTCGTGAGTAGGTATTTGAAGATGAAAATTCGCGAGGGTAGCAAGGGTAATCAGGAGGAGACCGTATTAGTAGTGTCCCATTGTCCCTTCGGTGTGATGCACATTTTCCAGAAATTGCCCTGCGACAAATATGTCCCATCCTACAATTTCTCGAATTTTGGAAAATATATTTCCGGGTGCCTTTAATTCCCGAGAATTATAAAAAGTATTTAATACTTGACATTTTTTCGTGAAACACTGATTTGTCTAAAAAAAAAAAAGTAAATTGGTATTTTAATATATGATATGTTAAAATTGGAATTAGTAATTAAAAATTATAATTTATTATATTACACGTTATTAATCGAATATTTCGAAATATGGAATGACAAAATGGTTTCGTATTTTTAACTCCTCGTTTCCTCTATTTATTAAAAAAAAAAGAGAGAGAGAAAGATTAACTCGTGAGTAGGTATTTGCAGATGAAAATTCGTGAGGGTAGCGAAGGTAATTAAAAGGAGAACTTAATCGATTCTGGAACGATTCGAGGGGAACTAATTTGGTAATATCGAGGCTCGGAAAAACTCCATTTTAGGGGAAGAAAATGAGTCCTAGAAGCACCCCCACTGTCACTGAATTAATTAAAATTTCGAATTTTAGAAGAAAAAATCCTTCCTTGACCCTAAATTGTAAATAAATATGTATTTTTTCTTCAGTCCCACGGTCTTAGAATTTTTTATTTCAATATTTTTATTTCAGTAATCGTTTTTTTTTTCAGTTAATTTTTGTTTAACGTAAATTTGTTATTTACAAATTGAAGAAATTTCATTATTTATACATGTTCCGATGGGGGGAATTTTTCTTAATTATTCTAACGAGCTTAATATTATTAAATGAAAGAAAAATTCAGGTTGAGAAATAAATGACTCTAATAAACAAAGTAACAAAATTATAATTATAATCATATTACAAAAATCATAGAACCAATTGAAGAAATAATATACTATATTAAAGAATGAGGAACCCTAAAAAATTTTAAGGAAAGAATGTTAAATTTACCCCCAAAAATATTGATATAAATTAAACTTTCATTTTTTTTTCATTTAATGTTAGGGATGAAAATAAAGGAAATCAAAAAGTAAAATCCCCAGTAATTAAAAATAGAGAATTAATAAAACATATTTATTTTAAAATCTTCACAACACTAAATTGAATTATTATTATCATTTGACGTTTTGAATTTCAAAAAATTGAAATTACTTAATTATTACATCAATAAATCGTTAAAATGTTTTCGACTACGTTGTAGTAAATTTCGAATTTGAAATTAATGGAATTTTATAAATAATGTTTTATACGAAAAAAAAATGAAAAAGGGATTGATAAACATTCGTCACTGATTTGTAATTGAATAATTGACAAAAAATCCTTTCCAACAGGATCCACGAGGACCAGCCATATGTTGTATTAGAAGACAGAAACAACTCCTGGAAAATGAGTCTTAGATAATATTGAGTTTCTAGGAATTTCGAACTCTTGGTAATTACTGGCGACGAAATTGTAAACGTTAATTGATTATAAACTTTCTTTTTGTTATTTATATAAATAACGACAACGATAATAAGTGCGTGACCAAAGTGCGACTCTTTGTAAATAGACAAATTCTTTTTTCATTATTTTTTTCATTCCTTTTACAAATTTTTGATATTTCCCTCCGATCGAGGGGAATTCGTGTAAATGTGTAAATTACTAGCGGTAGTATTTATAGTTTGTAACGCTAATTGTAAAACATTTCTTTCCTTCTCCTCTACTTTAGTTTTTATAAATAAGAAGAATTGAAAATTGTATAGAATCGAATTTGTTGTAATAAATTATACAGAATGAGATTTGGTGGAGTCTCTACAACAATGAGTTTTTATATTGTCATTAATAAATTGAATATTTTCCCGATTGTCTTTAATCGCTCAAAAAAGACTCAAAAAATATTTAATATTGGAAATTTTTTCCTGAAACACTGATTTGTCAAAAATAAAAACTTTCTTTTTTTTGAATTCGCGAAATGGAATGGGCTTGAAAATTGAGTATTGGGGCGCTCTTAATTTTTTCTGTTTTTTTAATAATTTCCGAGTAACGTTTATCGCCCAATTCTATTTTCCGTCAAATATTTTATCCAAATTTTTCCAAAATATAGAAATTTTTCATGAAATACCGATTTGCCCAAAAAAAAAAACACTAGTATTTAATTTGTAATACAATAAAATAAAAAGTACCACTAAAAAATAAAATAAAAAATTAAAATTTATAATATCACGCATCATTAATCGAATATTTTAATTCCCACACTCCTAAAAGTCGAACAACCAACGGAATTCGCTGGCCACTTATTTGCCTACACTTTGTAAGCACCTAATGAAACGGAAGAGGAACATTTATTGATATTTCTGTAAAAACAGACTAATAAGTTATTAAACGGTAGCTTGTAAAAGATGGTTATAAGTTGAAGCAGCAATCGTCCCTGACATCTTTTTAAGGACAATTAGAAGTGGACCACGTATAAGCTATTCGTAGATAATTTACTTGCTGTTGTGCTGCTGCTGCTGCTGCTGTTACTGTTACGACAAAAAAGTGAGAAATAAGAAAAGGAAACGAAGTATATTTCCAGGCATTAAGACGGAAAAAGAAAGAGTTTTAATTCCACCTTTCTTTTGCCTTTTTGTAAATCACAGAAAGCGATACTGGCCGACTTTTTCATTTCTTTCAAACACCCTGTCAAGGTTTTTATTCCTCTTTCCTTTTTACCTGAATTTTCATCCTTGTAAAGTAGGTAAAGAGAGAATTATATTCATAAATTTGCGTGAAGGGTACGAAAAATGAGAAGAAACTTGGCGCTAAGGATTATTGTCGCACGAACGGAGGGATTACGTATTCTAAAATACCAAGATTTTTAATAAACAAAAAAGAAGGGGAAAAAATAAAGGTTCCCGGAGAAAAAAAACAGCGTGAAGCCAAATAAATTGGAGTTTTCGCTTAAACGCAATGAAATGGGATCGAAAATTGAGGATTTGGGCGCCAGATCTTTGATACTGATGTCGCAGTTTCCTTAGGGACCGTTAGAGGGCGCTGTCAGTGACCGACGAAGCGGGAAATTCAAAATTTCCTTCAAACCCAATGGAACGAGGTCGAAAATTGGGCATTTAGACGCTTGCTCTTTGTAATTTTTTAGCCAAATTTTCTCAATATATGGAAAATTTCTAATAAAACACTAATTTAAAAAAAATAAATAAATAAATTAGTAATTATATTTTGATTTATAATTCATTAAAATAAAAATTAGTATGAAAAAATAAGATTAAAAATTGGAATCTATTATTATCTTCAATCCCTAAAAATACAAATAAATAAAATTAGGACACAATTTTTTTTTTATTACACAACGAGCGCTTGGTTAGTTCGGGAGCTTCACGGGGGCGCTGTCGGCGTGACAGGAAGCGGGAAATTCAAAAACTTCGATCTCTTGGACCCAAAAGGGACTTTTGGGTTCGAAATTTTCCCCTCGAGAGCTACCTTTGAAATTCTCTATCTTCAATTTTTTTCCTTCCCTTTAATTCCCCTTAATTTCCTTTCCGTTAATCATCGGATAGAATTTTTTGCAGAAATCTGGAAGATAAATCGTAGACACTTGCTGAAAGATTTCAAGACGTAATTTAATATCGCTTCATGAATCATCCTCGACTTTTTAATCTCACAGATTTCTTCGGAACTCCTCCACCCCCGGCTTCCCTTGATTCCTATTTATTAAATACGCAGATTTTCTTTTGCAAAAATCGAAGGTCGCCTATGGGCACTTGATATCGATGTTGAAACACTCGGAAGTACGTTTCGGAATGGAATGCAATGAAAGGAAGTTGCCCTTAGGTTTCAGGCGTTATTCGAATACTTGAGTGAAATATTAGCTACTTAATCCATGACGGGAACAAGGGCGAGCTAAATAAAAAAAAAAAAGAGAAAATTTTCGTATCCTTCCTTCCCTCTCGTTCTCGCACGCGCTTTCCTTCACATTTCCTCCTTTTTACATAGAATGTTTGCAACACTTTTTCTTCCCAGCTTGACGGCACTGTGTTCCAATAACGTCACATGTTACGCTAAGAAACTTCCCTTCAATATCAGGGTTGCGGTCAAGGTTTATCCTTCGTTAATCGTCTTTCAGCTCGTTTTCGTCGCGATTCTTAGTAACAGTTTTTTTTTTTTTTTTTTTTTCGTACTTTCCGGAGGAGAACCGGGCTACTTAAACTTTATCAACAGTCTCTCGCTTTAGTTCCAGTCGAGGAGATACGGAATTGCAATTCAAATTCATTCGCGAGATAAGTTCTTAACTACCGGGGATAGTGAAAACACCCGGGTTTCGGATTTTAACTTTAAGGAAAACTGGTGAAAATTGGGGTTTCGTCAAGGAAGGCTTATGTTAATGAAATTCGGTTGATAAGGAACGGGAAATATATTTTTGTTCGATTCGAAAAATATTTGAAAAGCATGTTTTGGTTTTGAAATTTAAGGGGAAAAGTGAAAATTGGATTTTTTTTTTAAATAAAAGCAGTGGTTTGGTTGACCAGGATGGAAAAGTATATTTTTGTTCGGACTCAAATATTCACAAAGAGCGCCCCCTAGTTAGAAGCCGTGAAATTGATAATCAGAAGCGGTATCGGGTACTCGACAATTGCAGTTGAGGTAATTTGGGGAATTCGAAAGATTTGAAACATTTGAAAATTCCAGCGAAACTGGAAGGGAGGCATTCCACCTTTTGAACTTCCCGCTGAAAATCTCAGAGACAGCGCCCCTGTCGGGCCCTGTAGGAACTAACCGGAACATAAAAAAATCCTAACCTCTCGATTCCCGTTCCTTGTAAGTGGAAGTTTTACAGACGAAATTTTTAATAACCCCAACTGGGAAGGGAGGTAAAATAACTAATAAAAGAAAAGCTTTCTCGAGAGGAAGCAGAGGGCAAAGTGGAAAGTGGATTCGAAAACGTTTACGTGGAGTAAAATGGAAGTGGTTTAAAATGAAAGGGCCGCTATCGTTGCACTTTGGAGTAAAGTATATCGTAATGACTTTAGGTTCAATCGTTTTTATATAAAAGTAGTGAACAAAGATACACACACACACACACACAAATACCAACGAGTGCATTTAGTACTCCTGTAAGTATTAGTATTGGTATTAGCAGCAGCAGTTGTGTATGGCGAATAGTTATTGGTGACTCCCGAGAGTTTTAACGCCTCTTCGTAGACTTTTACTCCACTACTTTTGTGTATGAAGACGATAGTTGTGGGTGTCGATGTTTCGTAAGATTTATGAACAGAGTTTTCCCGTCAAGCTTTTCTTTCTCCTTCCGCTTGATCTACCTTCTAAAGCCTTTAAGGGACTTTCCCTCTTCTTAAAAAAAAAAAAAAAGGTTATCGATAAAACATGTCAAAGTAGAACCGACAAATTGTTACCAAATTGCTGCAATTAATTGTAGCTTTCGTCTCTGGAAATCATTGATTTATAGGACCAGAATATTGTCTCAAAGAAAAAAGAAACGTTTTTTTTTCTAAATCGAGTATCTTTTATCTGTCCAATACTAATCGAAAGTAGTTGATTCTTAACACTACGGCTGCTGGGATTCCCCTTTCGCGCTTAGACTAGACTAGCAGCGCTTCTGGCGGCGTAATTAAGAGTCACTAATGGCGGGAAATTTAAATCCAACGTAACTTCATCGAATCCAAAGAGAAAAATGTAGCAGAAAATAAAATTATTTAATAATATTGTTTAATAATAATAATATTATTAAATTATAAATAATATTTTTCGTATAAATTTTCAATAATATTTTTAACAATAAAATCGAAAATAATATTATTATATATATTTTATATATTTAAATATATCGGTTAAGTTTCAAACGACAAATTTTCAACGTTTCCTTGCAAAGTAAAATTTAACGAAACTCTGGGTATCGAAGGGAACCGAGTTTTCCCTAAAATGAATTTTCCGGTGAACAGATGGCGTTGTTTTCAACAGACCAACTTTCCAAATGGGACACTGAGTTAATAACAGGCGCGAAATTTAAAAAGCGAGCATATATCTTCTTTTTTAATCAAGCCTGACGTATGCCTCCGCTTTATTAAAAGCTTTTCAAAGTTTCTGTATTAAAAGGAGTACTAAAATCGCTCTATCCTGCATTGCGGACTTTTCTACATTTCACAGCAAGGAGACTCTATGAGAAATTGATTAAGTTTTCGCTCTGCACCTTCTGATAACTACCTGTTTCATCCACCTCACTGTCGTTCATTTAACTCATTTCCTGGTTCATCGTTCTTCGCAGAGATTATAGCGTTAGCCCTTCAAGGCGATTGATACTAAAAATTTTTTTTTTTTTTCAAATCACTAAGATTTTACTATTTGAAGAATAAAATATTTTCTCCATACACTTTAATACCAGCCTTTCAATTTAAAACCATAATTTTGCGACCAACGAACATTCCCTGCAAATGTCAGCGAAATCGGCCCATAAATATCAACGTCAAACCCCAGCGCCACCTATCGGAATGAAACAACATAACTAAAAACCTTACTCGCGACCTTAATAACGTATCGTGTGAAGATGAACCGAATCGGTCCAACGGTTTGTCGGCAATGACGCGGTTTACTCACGCATTAAAATGAAATATCGATTTCGGGGTAGAAAAATGCATAGACGCGCACTTTTCCTGCGTAGACTAACTTGGTTAAACGACGTATCGCAATTAGAAGGTGCCAAGAAACTTTTCGGCAGCGCTTGTACCTATTTCCGACTCAAGGGGTGGCATCAAAAGTGAACCTCTTTTGTACTGCAACGATATTTCGAAGAAAAACTGTTCGAGCTTCGGCAAGATGCGGAAAATAGATCAAAGCCCAAGCAGACCCTCTTCCCCACTCACGGTGGTCCATAAGCGGAGTACTTCCCGCCAGATGTTCGCGAATTGACAGCAGCAAGAAATCGAGGAAAACATACATGCTCTACATAAATTTGCTTCGTAGCGAAAATGACTTCCCGTTCGTGCCACGTGGGTCGCAACTGTATATCTCTACCTCATTTGTCATAACCGGCGCGGCCTGAATGGACACTCCGCTCTACCTGTCACCGAAATAGCATTCAACGCGTTAATCAAAAGCCAAAGACGTTCGCCCACGAAAGTTTCCTGATAAGACAAAGCACGGCCCTTCCTGAATTTTCATATTACCTAGGCTTTGCCAAAAAAAAAAAAAAAAGCTCCAACTAAATCCAGAATTTCTCGAAGCGGGTCCACCCCGTCCCAGAACCGCAAGAAGTGCGAGACTCGGTGGAAAAGTAATTATAATTAGACTCGAGGAGCTCCGGGAAAAACTCGACGTGGCTTCGAAAACACATTATTCACGGTCCAGTGGCAGATTTGCGGGCTCTCGAATTACCGTACCGCCATGTTTCAACGCGAGGAACGTAATTGGAGAGCCGCTACCCGCGGGAACCGAATCGGTCCACATCCGCAACCCCCGTCTCCCGCATGCACCACCCTCGTAGCGTGTAACAATAACGTCACACCCTAATCGGACGTTTAACAAACGATAAAGAATCTGTTTTTAAAAAAAGGGGGGGGGGGGGGTACTCGCATAGAACCTCTCGCCTTACCACGTCCGCTGCAAAAAGTTGATTCAGTGGTAGTGGATTTAGCGGAGGTGCATGTGCCAGCCGAGGCAACGCTTGCGCACATCTGGAATTTAACCAGACTTGGCACCCGCTTCGGCGGAATCTTCGACAGTCCGCAACATCGTTTACCAAAGCAAACTCGTTCATTAGCCACCCGACGGTGCGCTATCGCTCCGGCAGGAGCCCACCACAGGCTATCGATCAACCGACGAACTTTTTCCCCGATCCATAAATCCGGCTCTAGCGACAATCCCCCGGAGTTCGTGCCAGCGACGCGGCTCCTCGCGATTCTCACGTGGACCCGACGGAGGAATGCAATCCGCGGCGTCGTCAATCGTCCGAGAAGCGACTCGCGCGTAGGATGCAGGCGCTCGGGAAGTCGTAATCCGCGAGATCGAGAGGCAGGGAAGTTTAAATGCTCGGCATTCGCCGTCCGAGGCTCTCGATGTTGCAACCGCCTTCTCCGCTCTTGGAGATGGCCAGCCTCCGGCTCCCGGATTCCGAGGAGTTCGACTTGGACACCCGCCGAAGAATAAACAACAATGTGCCTACGACGTTAAATAGTGTTTTGGTTCAGCAGTCGCAGCAGCAACAGCCGCAGCATCCGCACCTGTCGTCGCCCTCGTCGCCCAACGCGAAACTGCAGTTCGGCGATTACTTCAACAACACGATCATCGACTTCATCATCCCGCCCCAGCACACGAACATCGTTAACATGGACGACGGCGAGAGCGACAGCGGCAACAACAACAACAGTCTGTTGCTGCTGAATTCCAGTGTTTTCAATTCCTCCATGGAACTAATGTCGGATCGCTTCTACAGACACAGCGTCGCCATGTCGGCGGTTTATTGTGTGGCCTATGTATTAGTGTTCGTTGTGGGATTAATCGGCAATAGTTTTGTAATAGCCGTGGTCTACCGGACGCCCCGGATGAGGACTGTCACGAATTTTTTTATCGTTAACCTCGCGGTCGCCGACGTCCTCGTCATTGTTTTCTGTTTGCCCGCGACACTTATGGGCAACATCTTCGTTCGTAAGTATCGCCAGCTTCGATTATCGTAGTTTTAGAGCCCGGCGTCTCGTTCCGAGAGGAGAACTGTAGTATTTCGGACGTTCCTACCGGAAGTAGAATTGCTTAACGAGAAAGGGTGGTTTTTAGGGGATGGAAAGGGAAGTTCTCCGGCAACTGGAAGCTTCCAGCGATAAAAAAAGCGGACTCTAGCGTTTATAAAAGTTCACGTTTTATGATTTCGCGTGGTAACCCGGGGTAGAATGGGGTGGAATAACTTACTCCTATCGGGATCTCGTGTAGTTCCAATTAAAATACGTAGAAACGCGTTTAATTTCCCACACACACACACACACGCACACGCGGAAACCTGGAAATACTGAATTTCATCCCCCTCTTTCCCGATTTCCTTCTTTTTTATTTGTTTCCCAGTGAAAGGAGAGTGGTCGTGAAAATTTCTAGCGTTTCGAAAAATTCATGTATTTTTGAATTCGCCTAGCAACCTGGGGTAGAATGGGGTAGAACAATTTACCCCTGGGGTAGAATGGGGTAGAACAACTTACCCCTGGGGTAGAATGGGGTAGAACAACTTACCCCTGGGGTAGAATGGGGTAGAACAACTTACCCCTGGGGTAGAATGGGGTAGAACAACTTGCCCCTGGGGTAGAATGGGGTAGAACAACTTACCCCTGGGGTAGAATGGGGTAGAACAACTTACCCCTATCGGATTCTCGTGGAATTTCAATTAGAATAAATAGAAACGCGTTTAATTTCCCACACACACACACGCGGAAACCTGGAAATACTGAATTTCATCCCCTTCTTTCCCGATTTCCTTCCTTTTCTTTTGTTTTCCAGTAAAAGGAGAGTGGTCACGAAAATCTCTAGCGTTTCTTAAAAATTCACGTATTTATGAACTCGCACGGCGGTCTGGGGCAGAACGGGGTGGAATAACTTCCCCTCGTGGAATTCCAATTAGGATAAGTGGAAAGGCACCTAATTACCTGCATTTACACGGAACCTTAGAAACTCGGAATTTCATCCCCCTTTTTCTTTTTCCTCTCTGCTTTATCGATACGACTCTATTCCGATAAGGACTTCATTCCAACGGGGATCTCGCGATAGGGTTTGCCAATTTCAGCACGTCAGGCGGGACTGCTCTGTAACTGCGAGTAATCGATTACTACCTGCCCGGTTCAACGAACCTCGCGAGCGGAATTGCTATACCAGCGAGATGGAAATTGCATTCGTTGGAGAATCGTGTCGTGGATTTGGATTGCGGGGGATGGGAGGGTGTGTGTGTGTTAACGTTCGGGTTTCTGTTATTAGAAATGCACGGGACAAACCGGGAGACGGTTTTGACGGCGCGTCCCTGTAAGACTCGCCTTTGTCCGGCCCGACAATGCCCCATTAGACGCGATTCAATGAGGGTGCAATTGTCAGAGTGACAACGGTAGCTAGGGTTTGCTCGGGAACTCCCTTTGTCTCGGGGCAGTTAAGACCGCGGCTGTAACGGTGGTAGCGGAGGTTCTGTAATTGCGATAGTTGGTAACGGTCGAAGTAAGAGACTCTTTTTAATTATTTATTTACCGTGTCAATTATTTTTATCCCTAAATTTTGATTCCGTTAATTTTTGTTTAATTTTTTTTTCGTAACAAGGGAGTTTTTCAGAAAATGAAACGTGGTCGCGAATCTCCAGCGTTTCTAAAAATTCGTGTATTTATGAATCATTCACACGCCAGGCTGGGGCGGAACGGGGTAGAGTCTCGGAATTTTTCCTGAATATGTTTGGATTGAAATGATAATAATAATGATAATAATAATAATAATAATAATAATAATAATAATAATAATAATAATAATAATAATGATGATGATGATGATGATGATGATAACGATAATAATAATAATAATAATAATAATAATAATAATAATAATCGGTTTATTTCTGGAATAAATTAAAAAATTTTCAATATTTCCGAGAAAATCGTTTAGGTACCACCCTTATTTTTTTAAATGAAAATCTCATAGGAAATAATGAGATAGGGGAAGAAAATGGAAAGAGCAGGGGTTGGGGGTTGTTTTAACAACTCTTTCCAATCGATTACGGAAAAAAAAATGAGAGAAATGATACTTAACATTTTTTTGTCCCTCACTCGAAGGGTATTTGTCACCTCGCCTTTGCATCCTGTCAGCCCTCGATCGTGCGAACGCGAATACCTTATGTACGCGTCAAATGTGTTTACGGGACGTGCTCTCGAAGCCCATACGCGTGAAAAACTTCGGAAACCAGATACACTTGCATCGTCCGTCGTTATGTGTAACCTCCCATAGCGTCCCTACGGGAAACGTATTTCTTTGCGGAAATTGTTAGCGTATCCACCCTTACGGACATTGAACTCGCCAATGTTTCGTATTCATCCCTCAAATTGAGAAAGGAATTTATGTTTTTTTTTTTCCTTCCTTCTTTCCCTCACTCGAAAAGTATTTGTCATCATTTGGTCTTTGCATCCCCAGTCAACCCCCGGGGTTGTTCGAATGAAATTACATTACGTACATGTGAAGTATGTTTACGAGACAGATACGGTCCCATATACTTTTCCCGAAATCCGAAATTTATCGTGCACTTCTTTCGAGCGTTTCGTATTTTTTTTTTCTTTGTGGAAATTGCTGTTTTTCTGGCAAACCATTAATTTTGTACATCCCAAAATTACAAAATAAGATGTTATTCTAGGGAAATTAATAGTTTCGAAATATTATAATGCGAATTAAAAATTTTAATTATTGAATAACGTCATTAATTACAAAATAAAATATAAATAAATTGAAAGAAAATTAAAATTTCAAAAAATATTAATTTTAGGCAACTAATGAAAAATTATAATTATATATTCTACTAATAAACTATTTATTATTATTATTATTATTATTATTATTATTATTATTATTATTATTATTATTTCATATAATAAATAATATTAAAAACTAAATATTGAAAATTATTTTTTGTTTTCATTATTAATGATCTTTGTAATTTACAAACATTTTTGGTAATTAATCATAAAAACGAAAAATAATTTTGACAATTTATTTTTCAATCCGACCAACGAAGTATTATATTAAAAAGCATTATTATTCAATATTATAATGTAATATAACTGTTATATTACAGTATAATGTGAAATATATATTTTTATTTTCGAATACGAATAGAAAAAAATTTCCCAAAAAAACACTTTTTGAAATGAAGACAAGGAGTCGCTTTTTTTTTTCTGCGACTGATTTAAATTTGACTCTGCTGCCGAAAATTCCGACTCGAAGTTTCTTATAAAAAAATGATCCCTTCTCGCACGTGTGACGAAAATCCCTCGGCAATTTATTCGAGCGTTTTACATCTCGCGCAAATCTAGATTATTGCGAAAATTTGAATAACAATGCAGATCGAAATTCGAATTTCGGTAAAATCTTCTGCATCTTATTGACATCGAGAATTTTTCCGACTGGAATTTCGAAAAAAAAAAAAATAATAATATTTGTTATATTGTAATATTGAATTCCAACATTAATATTATAATGTCAATATTAAATCGTAACACGGCAATTCCAAAATTTCCAATTTTGGTAAAATTTCGGGGTATTTTGTGGGAACGAATGGGGCAGCCTCGTCTTCGAATTTTTCATCGCGAACATTCTCACGTCCGTCTGTTTTCCCATCTTCGTCATTTTTTTTTCTTTTTCCTCTGAAATGGGAAATACGCAAAAGAATAACAAACACCTAGTTAAATATTCCTATTATCTAAAAATTACGTAATAATCCGCCGAGAGGTTAAACGCGTGAAAAGAAACGATCTCGACGACGTCCCGAAGAGTGGCAAAGTTCCATCGGTGATTAATGATAGAAAAACTAATTATTTTCCTTTGACGTCGTAAACTCATCGACGATCTTGAGATATATATACATATATATTAATATATATAGCATATATGCGCGCGCGCGTGTGTGTGTGTGTATGTGTGTATACGTAGAAGAGGAAGAAGTGAAATAAAAAATGAAGAAAAGTCTAGAGTGGATGGAAGTTCTGGAAGTGACTTTGGAATTTCATCTCTGAGTAACAAAGTCTTTCCCTCAATCTTTTCATAAATTTTTCCAATTCTTCAGCGGAGTAGAATGCAGAATCCTTGGAAATTCAATCGGGAGATTTCCACTTCCCCTTACTTTTATTATTATGTGTCAAGATTTCTTGCCTTTAATGGGGCGATTTTTTAATTATGAAAGAAAAATGATGGTTTTAACGGATTGTGACAAATTTTTTTTTATGGAAAACGACGATATTGACAAAAAAAATATTATTATTATTATTTCTTATTATTATTATTATTATTATTTCATGTAATAAATAATATTAGATATTAAATATTTAATTATTAACGACACTTCCTTTTACTTTTATTATTATGTAACATTTTTTACCGTTATGGGGTAATTCTTTGATTATGTACAAAGAAAATTATGGTGTTAACGAATTCTGATAATTTTTTTTCATATAGAACGTCAATATTAACAAAATATTTCTAATAAAAGAGAGAAAGAGAGAATTATTATCATTTAATTTAATTTAATTTAATTTAATTTTCGATAATAATTATTGCCTTTATTTTTTTCCGGATATTTTGGAAAATAATATAACAAATTTGGAGAACTGTTGTTTCGTTTGTCCGAAAGAAGCTTATATATTTTCGACACCGAAAAAAAATAAAGACCCTAATTATTATTATTTAACCTAATCGAATTAAATAATAATAACTAGTGCCTTTATTTTTTAAAATACGCGCATCAATTATTATTATTTAAAATAAAGGCACCACTTATCATTATTTGGTAATTGGGATCTTTAAAAAAAAATAAGGACCTTAATTATTGTCATTTAATTTTACGTAATTAAATCATAGTAATTTTTGCCTTTATTTTTTTTTTGGTGTCGAAAAAATCAAAACCTCCTTCGGAGAAACGAAACAACCATTTTCCAAATTCATTGCAAACCGGATGTGGGTGTCTAGTTAATCTCGGTCGACCCATAAATGCAGTGCATGCATATATATATATATATATGTATACAACCCATCCATACGGGAGAAGACATATATGGAAGGCACGCATGTAAAATGTGCTTGCAGCAGGAGCGTGAAAATGAATGGAAATGAAGGTACTTTGTAATACTTAAATCCCACGTGAAGGATTAGAAAAGTGTCCGATAGAATAAAGCATAAAAGCTTCACATCCGAACGAGGGGTGTGTTCATTTATCAAAGTTCTACTTCGACCAGTTAGAAGACCGAGAGGACTTTTGGGTTTACCGTGACTTCCTCAACTTGTCCGCCCGCTTGTTCCTTTTTCCAATCTTCTCGTTCCCTGTCCGAGATTCGAGCGAATCGTGCGGAGCTTTCGTCCCGGGTATGAATCAGCCGGGGATCGGATACCCGTGAAATTTTGGTCGCTCGTCAATCTGTTAAAAAGGATCTTGCGCAAGAGAGAGAGAAATTGATTTTCATATCCGAGCGGACAATTGATACCCTTTGTGGTAAGGGTAACTTTTAGTGCAATTGAGTGAAGCCAATCTTTTTATTGAGCCTCGGCTCGCAAACCGGCAAGATTATACCTACTTGGCTGTATCCTGACACTTTTGCGCATCCGAAGCACGTTTTGCGCTGGAGCTTTGCCGGCATTCGTCACCCGCGGGGTTATTCGTAGGTTTTAGAATAGCTGCCATCCCCTTGTCCTGCAGCGGGTTCGAGTTTTTCCAGAGGAATCGTGGCTAAAAAAGGGGCGAATCGGCACGAAAACTTGTACCACCTTTTACCGAAAACAGAAACCTTAAACCTTAAACTTGAGAGCTAAAATTTCCCTTTTCTTTTTTTTATTGCTTGTCTGAAGGCAATAGAGTGGTGCGATGTTTTTTCCCAATATTTTCCAGACGAGACTTACCGGCACCGTCTACACGCCGGTCGAAGTGAAGCGCTACCACTTTTCGGCATCTCTTGTTACATGGCAAGAAATAATTTAGAGCGGGACTCACCATTTTGAGACAGTCCGTCACAGAGGGAAACGAGTAAAAAATAATAAACAGAGTATTATTTTTTTTATTAACGTCAAACTAACGATTTTCACAGATTTGGCGAACTTTTCTATCAAAAACGTGAAAAAAATGGAAATGGTCATGGTTTATATTTATATAAATTGAATATTAACGTGATTTACAGAAACTAAAGTGTACAGGCCCGCAACTGGGGGGACATTAATTATATTTAACGCGTTATGTGCCAGGTCAAATTGACGTGAATCCCTATTCACGCCGCGTGGGTCGCAGGAGTATAGGCTATTGCATTTGTCATAACAAGCGCGGCCTGAACGGAAACCCACGTAAAAAAATTTTATAAAGTTTTATAAAAATTTTATAAAGTCAATTTGATAAAAAATTGGTTTTATAAAATTGTTATAAAAGGTTTATAAAACTAAAATTTTATAATTTTATAAACATTAAAAAAAAAATTTTATGATAATTTTAACATACATGAACAATGTAAATCAACTATTTTTTACTTATTTATCTACCTATTTTTATTATAAGCAGTAATATTCACTCCATTTGAATTCAAATGTCTTCATCAATAGTATGAATATTAATGCGTTCTTCTTACAACTATAAATTGTGTGACACTTCAAATTGACATTTGAAAAAAGAGTGAATATTTGGAAAAAACATGAGTAAATATAAAAAATACGCTACAAGTGAAGAACAAGTTAGTTAATGCTATAGAAATTTCGTAAATATATTTACACGTGATTTATATTTTTATACATAATTTTTCTAATAAACTTTTTATAATAAACTTTGTATAACAATTTTATAAAACCAATTTTTTATCAAATTGACTTTATATAATTTTTATAAAACTTTATAACATTTTTTTACATGGGAAGTTTAGCGTCCGTCGCGGTCAAGTAAAGATTTTTTCAGCGGTTTTTATTATAATTAATATGGTTACCGGTTGTTGGACGTTTTATTACAATACAGTTGCTTGTAATGTAACATAACCTAATATACCACGAGATATATTGTATCGAACCGTGTAAGTTCAATTTCGCTGATATAGTAAATTTTACCATATTTTTTTTTCAGTGTACGTATGCAAATACAGATAAACACACATGCACAATAACTATATGCGAGCACGTACCGCAGAAGGGCTAAAAGGGATCCTCATAAAAACGGTAACAGATTGACCCTCGAAATGAAGGCAAAGTGTCACTCTTATTGATGTCCCTTTTTTGCCCCATTTAATCAGTTCGTTGATGGCCACTCGTTAGAGATATCAAATAGAGACGAGTGTTTCCGATCCGAAAACGAGCATAAGAAAAGTCACTACCGACGGAAAATTTTCTTATCGATCCCTTATTTCAACGACGAAGAATTTTATTCTCGAGTCAACCGACAATACGTTGGTGGCCCTTATCTCGTTTTTTGAAATTACTTTATTTTATTAGCTTCGCATTTTATAGGTACCTACGCTAAGATTCACTGACGATAAAAAACAAATTTAGCTAAGGTCAAGGTTCCAGATTCCACGAAATCGGCGGCAAAGTGGGACGATCAGTCTCCAGTGGTGGGGGTAGCGGCCGCGACAGCGCCCTCCGGCGGGGCCTAAGCGTAGCTGGCGCAGTGGGAAGACGTTAGACGACCGACGTTAGTTGAATTCCAGCGAAAAATCGACATCCCTGTTTCGGAAATCGGTTAACGAGCGAAGCGGGTGTATATTCGAAGTCGGAGGCGATGTCGATAAACGCGAGGGTTAAGTGACTCGCAGTGGTGGGGGTAGCGGCCGCGACAGCGCCCTCCGGCGGGGCCTAAGCGTAGCTGGCGCAGTGGGAAGACGTTAGACGACCGACGTTAGTTGAATTCCAGCGAAAAATCGACATCCCTGTTTCGGAAATCGGTTAACGAGCGAGTCAGGTGTATATTCGAAGTCGGAGGCGATGTCGATAAACGCGAGGGTTAAGTGACTCGCAGTGGTGGGGGTAGCGGCCGCGACAGCGCCCTCCGGCGGGGCCTAAGCGTAGCTGGCGCGGTAGGAAGACGTCGGACGATCCACTTTAGTGGAGTTCCAGCGAAAAATCGATATTCTCGTTTCGGAAATCGTTCAACGAGCGGCAGGTTTATCTCTTAGCCGACACGGCGAATCAATTAGAGGCGGTATACTCGAAGTCGGAGGCAATGTTGATAAACATGAAGGGTTTGTAGGTAGGAAAAAGAGAGGTACGACCGAGCCCCAGTTTCTCGACGGCATAATGAGGGTGGATGGTAGCGTGTACGGATGCACGCTATAGATATAGACGCCGAGCGTCGGGACGCGGTCATCTCGGGGCGTTCACCCCTTGTAGCAAAAGCACACTCGATACTACAACTGTACCAACTGCACCCACGGCCGGGGAACCGCTCCGCTAAAACCCTGCCTCTTTTCCAGCACCGCTGCCGTTATAGTTTGTTGGTGTCGTCGTCAACTATATTTATGGTAACCAGGCGACACCCTCGCGAGTGCATCCCGCAGTAACTATCCACCGCACGCGAGAAATTAACGGCAGTTCGGCAACGGGGCGGTTTTCGCGGAACCCTTTGGGTGCCCCGGTGCTGCCCTTCCTTCGTGGACGCGATGGGAAAGCCAGGTTATAGCTTTGCGACGGCGAATGTTTTAATCTTGACATCTAAAGCGTTCAAAGTTTTCCCATTCGCTGACCTATTCGTATAAATATACCTACGGCTTTAACCTGACCTCAATAATTCTCCTGGTATTCGATTGGGTCACCGCCTCAACTATCGGCCTACGTTGCTAAACGGTGCTACTATAGAACCACGTACCACTATATCGCCTTGTAATTTACTATACCAGTGGTGTAATGCCCTACCGTGCTGTATAGTAGTATGGTATGTGTAACACAGTGCCATCGTGAACTACTATACAACTCCGCGCCACTATACCTGCACGTACCAATCGATTTGCTAACAACCATGAGGAATTCATATTATGCGTTCATACAGGAGCTCCGCGTATTCGTTGACGCGGACATTCTTAGTTTTCATTCCCTGGATTTTTTGGAAAATGGGTTTTATAGATGACGTTGATGGGTACTCTCTCCCTCTCTCTCTCTCTCGCTTTCTCTCTCTCTCTCTCTCGCTCTCGAATTTATTTTACCAGGGTTGGAGAAAAACGGACCCGAGTAAGCAATTATAGAAAAGTCATACAAAAATTATCAGAAATTAGTATAATAAATGGAAAATTAATCTTGGTACGACACCAACGTGGTGCCACCGGACGACATAGGGTTAATGAGAAGATAAACACTCGTTTCCAATTAAAAAAAAAAAAATAACGCAATTATTTTACAGACGTAGTTTAATTATTACGAATATAAATTGCAATTCACATTTTCTTTTTAATGTAAAACAATTTTTTTTTTTAATTAGAGGTTAAATTGGTCAACGATAAGACATTTTGTATGCAAACATTGGGTTCCGATATAAAAATAACAAAAAAAACCGCCGAAACCTGAGACCCAACGGTAGCACTGCTCGCGCCGCTGTTGCTAAGCGGGTAGTTTCCTCTAGGGCCCGTTAGCTGGCGCCGCCGGTGATCCAGAATTGCCATGGAAGCTGCGGAGACAGTGGCCGTTCGTCATTCCGCAATTCCGCGTGACTCTTCTTCCAACATTTGCGTAGTCTGCAACGCTTACGAGTGGAATGGTAACGTTTACGGTCTCGTATGTATTACTGCACGTGCACGAATCGGGCAGACGTCGCGTAAATACACGTACATCGTGAGTTACGTAACGCCGTCGTATGTCAGCCTCAAACAGAACGCTTGGTTTCGTTCGGCGGATGTATGAAAGGACAATTATAGGCGCAAGTGGGTATTATCATTTATCTGAATTTGAATATTCATTGCGAAGTGCAGCTTGCCACCTGCTAAGCCGCTCCTAACAACTATTGCCTTTATTCATTGTGTCGTCGAGTGAACTTTCGTTCAATTAAATTCCAGCTTACGTTGCAATTCAATTACGCAATATACAGTAATTTTCATTGTCACTATTCTTATAATTAGTATTGTTATTATCACCATTGTTATTATTATTATTATTATTATTATTATTATTATTATTATTATTATTATTATTATTATTATTATTATTATTATTATTATTATTATTATTGCTATTATTGCTATTATTATTATTATTATTATTATTATTATTATTATTATTATTATTATTATTGCTATTATTATCATTATTATTATTATTGGGTTGGCAAATAAGTTCGTTCGGGTTTTCCGATTTATTCCACTGTTAAAAACCGAACGAACTTATTTGCCAACCCAATATTATTATTATCATTTTTATTATTATTATTATTATTATTATTATTATTATTATTATTATTATTATTACTATTGTTATTGTTATTATTATGATAATCCAGAGACTACGCATTATGTCGTCAAATGAAGTTTCTTTATTTCGAACAGGAAGTATCAAAAAAAAAAAAACATGACAAGAAAAATCGTCCACCCTTGGACGATTCCGCGTTCGACTTTTTTTTTTTTTCTTTTTCCGTAAGAAAAGACACCGCGAGACTCCCACGTTTGCGAACGCGCGATGCATCCACTTTATCGCACGGTTTCGTTTAAATTAGCATAATAAAAACGGCAGCAATAAGAATATCAAGTGGTTGAAACGAACCTTATTTGATAATAAACAGAGTCGAGAGACTTAAGGAGTTCCTACGGTTCAACAAAGTACGGCTTTAATAGCCCGAAACGGATGTTCCATTTGCGCGAGAGACGCAGCCTCTGCCGACACGAGAATCAACTTTTTCGAAGCTTTTCCCTCTTCAGAATTGAGGAATTATTATTGAGTTGGCGCGTAATTAACGACGATTTTTTGCATAAGCATCCGTGCCAAGTAGTCGTCATTAATTATGCACCGACTCGATAATTGAACAACAAAAAATAACAAGAAAACAATAAATGGAATTAAAATTGATTTTTGAAAATCAGCAAAAACCATAATAACGCGAATCCTCGAGTTTTTACGGTTTTTTTTTTAACATTATTTTCACCGTAACAACATTATGGGTAACAAGTAAATAAATTGTTATGTCATTATTATGTAAGAGATATGTAACAAAAAAGAAGGTAACTCGTGATTCCCGTGCAACGTAACGTTTGCATTTCGCGTTCGCCGGGTTGTCCTTGGGATCTGAAATTTGCAAAAGTGAGAGACCAATTGCATTGTGGAACGACCTTTTCTTGAAAATTGAAACCAGCGGGATTTTCCATCCACCCTCTCGGTGCATTCGATTGTTCGGTTGTTGTGAATTTAAAGAAGTTTTTTAATACATACCTATGTATAGTTGCCTGCCTGGCAAACCTGAAGTAAATGAAGCTAAATAACCTGCATCCATGTCAAGGCGAAAGAGGCCAACACTCTCGCCTGACCCACATTTGTCCGATAGCGGTGGTATACTATATGCTCCAACTTCTGGCACAGCAACCCCTTCTTCGCGCAACCACCTTTTCGCCCGTTGGTCTATTACAAAATAGCGTGTCTCACCTGTCTCTGACCTGCTCGGAAACTTCCCCGCGAGATTCCTGTGTTTCGTATCCTTTTTTTTTTCCTTTTCGAAATTAGAAAAACGCTGAAATTCGGAAATTTTCTTTTTTTTTCTCCTTTTTAGATGCGTTAACCCGTTGAACTTATAGCCTCGCCAAGAGAAAAAAAAAAGAAAATTTCGATCCTGGGGACCGTGCTCGAAAACAAAAAAAAATCGACGCCTCGAATGGATTAAATGGGATTTTTAATACTTGTAATGGTTTAAGGTCCGTTCACAATGAAATCGAATGCACCGAGAGGGTGGATGGCAAATCCTAAGTAGTAGTAGTAGTATTAATAATAATAATAATAATAATAATAATAATAATAATAATAATAATAATAATAATAATAATAATAATAATAATAATAATAATAATAATAATAATAATAATAATAATAATCTCTTTAATGGAAAAGCTTCTCCCTTGCAATTTATACAGGGCGTCCTCGAAATGGCGTGATTCAATCGAAGAATGTTCATTTTTAGAAGAAAACAAGTTAAAAAAAGGAATATTTCACCCGCGAAAATTTTGAAATCCCAATATTTTCAAAAACGTGCGCCGTCTAGCGATTTCCACGCGCACCAGGGTCTCCCTTTCGAATTTCACCGGCAGAGTTTTCCCATCTGATGCAAAGCTGATGCAAAGTACGTACGCGCCACGTCCGGATTAATTAAATGCGTGAAATTAGTCTCGACGAATGAAAAAAAAAAACGAAAAAAAACAAAAAAAAGAAAGAAATTGGACTTTTCATTCGCCAGCGCGAGTTATTAATTTCGCGTGGATCGATGTAAAGAAGAGAAGGGTGCTTGGAATAATTACGCGTGCTGAGATTTCCGCGACTCTTCGCGTAACGAAGCCTTTCCACATATTTCCAACCCTTTGGCCTCTTCCATTTTTTTTTTAACCCGAACCCTTCCAGGGGAATTTTTCGGTCGCCAATTATAATTGCCTCTCGTTGCATTCGTAACCAAATTATTTTCTAATTTGCATACGAATATTATTATTATTGTTATTGTCATTGTCATTGTCATTGTCATTGTCATTGTCATTGTCATTGTCATTGATTCTCATTGTCATTGTCATTGTCATTGTCATTGTCATTGTCATTGTCATTCTCATTCTCATTCTCATTCTCATTCTCATTCTCATTCTCATTCTCATTGTCATTGTCATTCATTGTCATTGTCATTGTCATTGTCATTGATTGTCATTGTCATTGTCATTGTCATTGTCATTGTCATTGTCATTGTCATTGTCATTGTCATTGTCATTGTCATTGTCATTGTCATTGTCATTGTCATTCTCATTGTCATTGTCATTGTCATTGTCATTGTCATTGTCATTGTCATTGTCATTATCATTATCATTATCATTATCATTATTATTATTATTATTATTATTATTATTATTATTATGATAATTAAGGGACGCAGCGGAATCGCACCTATCACTGATACGTGTTTTTTCTATCCCTTATCGATAGTTGCATTTCCCTCATTGCGAATTGTGTGGGTCGTGCCGATTGTGGCCACTAATAGAACCGATATCGCGAGAAGTTATGATGGGGAAAAATGGGATGGGAGAATGCCGCTCGCCTTATATGCCACAACATCGAACCTATATACCTATAAAGTAAATAGAGGAATGAAGGAAGAGAAGAAGGAAGGAAAAAAAAAAAGAAAAAAGAAAAGAAGGACATGATAGAATGATGTATACGTTCACAGGTAAACTAACTGGGTCAGCGTCCTACTTGATAACGGTGGAGGTGTTGGTCACCGGGTCGCTTCCATCCAATGCTCTATAGGTGCATACACCCGGCGAGTCTCGGCCGCACGAAAGCTCCGCGAAGCTCCTTTCCCCCGAACGCTCGCGTTATTACGGTTTTTTCTTTTCTCATTTTTGAAATTTATTTATTTATTTTTTTTTTTTTCAATCGATTTTTCGTTTTTATTTTTCCGTCGTCGAATTGTCGCTTCGGTGCGTAATTAACGACGGTTGCTTGGCATGGACACGCTTGTGTAAAAAATCGTCGTTAATTACGCACCAACCCTATAATCTCTCGATTTTGAAGATCAAAATTTTTTTGCGTTTTAGTTGAAAGTTAACTTTGCGTTGGAGCCGAAATTTTTGGTACAAGGTCAATAATAGGGATGCTGAACTATGGTAGACCAAGCGAGTGCAACGCCTCGCGTGGTTGCAATTTGAACTGTAGCATTTATAAATTCCCTGCAATATTTTTGACACTGTCACGTGTCACATCCTTGGGAAACGCCACCGTGTTGTTTGCAAGAGTACCGAACGACAAGGGTACTTTTGCATGAAGGAGTCGCCAAGTTCGAGGTGGAAAGGTGTGGTGAGAAAAGGGTTAACGAAGTAAAATGCTTAATTAGAGGCACCGGAAAAAAAAAAAACGAATACATATATATCCACATATACACACACATATATATATATATATACAATGCGAGGGGTGGAGGGTTGAAGGAAGAGGAGGGGGAGGAAAAGTTTCAAACGCAGAGGGTTGAATTTGAAAATTACTAAGAGGGCAGGTATAACGTACGGTAAAGATGGGTTGGTAGGTAGGCAAGCGATGCAAAAGCAAAAGCAGCGAAGCAAACCTACCTACCTACCTACCTACCTACCTACCTACCTACCTACCAAACAGACAGACAGAGACATGGCCCAGTTCAGTCTTGCCTCGTACAAGGTCGTACCCCATGAGAAGATAATTACAAATTTAGGTCACAGACTCGGTAGTAGAAATATCTCCGAGTTGAGTTTTGTCTGGAAAAGTAGATATAGAAAAAAGATATGGAACGAAGGTATCGGATATGTCATTAAAAAAAAAGAAAGAAGAAAAGTCAAACCGCGAAACTTTTTTTTTTTTCTTCTCTCTTCAAATACACTTTTTGCTAAAAATTCCCAACTGGGGTAGAACAAATCACGGTTATTTTTTCCAACGTCCACTCGCAATTTCAACAGATATTATTATTATTATTATTATTATTATTATTATTATGCTATATTAAAATTTACGCCTTTTAACTGCCCTAATAATAATAATAATAATAATAATAATAATAATAATAATAATAATAATGATAATAATAATAATAATAATGATAATGATGATGATAATAATAATAATAATAATAATAATAATAATAATAATAATAATAATAACTGAGTTTTTGAATTCTTGGCACTTTCGACTTCGATTTATTCAAAAGCAGAGGCATAAGCCTTAACGACACTTGCCTCCCATACTTCCGACATACTTGCAGGCAGTTGCGTTTAACCTTTGCCTACTTAGAAAATAGTCGTATCTTGTCTTCGCGTCGAGATGAACTCTGAAGTATTTCAAATATGGGTCCCCAGTTTTATAAATATTTACAAACATTTTCCTTCCCGGCATCGCTGGCATTCCTCCCTTACATTTCTTACGAATCTTTGCGAAAGCTCACGAGGAATCCTCAGCTCCCCGGACGGGGAATACCAGCCGCTATCAATTTAATCGGCACTAATCGGTTATCGGGCGGAAGAGAAGTCCAAAGGAACGAACGGATTTGATGGAATTTTGTAATCCGTCTCGATATACCCGTCGTCCCGTATAGGATTAAACGGAAAGAGGGTTAAGGTCGTTAACGATTGATCGCGCGAACTTCAAGATGAAAGGCAGATTTTTTTCGGAATTTTCTCGAGCTTGGGATTCCAATGAATTTGAAGCGATCGCGGTTTCCCGGGAAATCTTGGATTATCGAACGACGTCTGGTTCGTTTGGAAGCCGCAACGAATAGTTACTCTCGGTATTTTTTCGAAGCCCCTAAATTTTCCATTTTTTTTTTCTTAAATAATCTTGAGGAGGTCAAACGATATTTTTTTTTGTTTTTTGAAAAAGTGTAATCGGTTTGATTGAAAATTGGTAAAAAAAAATGATTTTCTGTTTAAAATGTGCAAATTTCGAATTTTCAGTCAAATATTGTATAAATTTGAAATTTTTAAAATTGCCACAGATTTAATTTTGAAATAATTTTTAATAAGTTACACTTTTCAAACTCGAATTATATAATAATAATAATAACAACAGCAACAACAACAACAACAACAATAATAATAATAATAATAATAATAATAATAATAATAATAATAATAATAATAACAACAATAACAACAACAACAATAATAATAATAATAATAATAATAACAACAATAATAATAATAATAACAATAACAATAATAATAACAATAATAATAATAATAATAATAATAATAATAACAATAACAATAACAATAAAAATATATAAATTCAAAAGAAAAAAAACGGAGACACTTGAACCCCAGATAATTTCGAAACTCGAGATATCCAAGTGCATGTATCGGACGCTAAATATTTCAAGTGTCTGACAAATTCTCCTTTGAGCTTGCAACGCAAACAGTTCCCCTTTGGAGAAACTTTTTTTTTTTTTCGCAGCCTGAAACGAACTTCGGTTTATTTAACTTTTCAATATGCCTCCTGGAGTTGATTTTAAAATTCGCTCGAGCTCGATAAGACGTAATTCCATTATCACGTTTTTGCGACGGCCCGCTGAAAGAGCTGCAACGACTGAAACGAGGGAGGGAGGTTACGAAAAGCTTTCCACTCGAAAGCTTCAAGTTCACGCCGGAGCTAAATTCCACTGTTTGTCGTATTTCATCCGCACATATGTGCGGAGACGTTGAAGGTTCGGCGAAATCGATCCTTCGGCGTAGAAAGGGAGACTGGAGCGGAGTCCAACGTCCACACAAATCGAAAATGCGCTTTCAGACTATCAATTTTGGCAAGCAATAGCCCAAATCCGAAACCGCAATCGCGCGACACTGACATTGGCTGGGATGCATCCCATTATTTCAAGCAAAGTTTGCACTTCGCACCCACACACGCGTATATATATGTGTCGGCCTGTGTATATGTGTGCAACGTAATTCCGCCACGGCACGAGTATCCGATACTTTTGGTCAAGGGTAAAATGGAACCTCGCGTCTCCGTTTCCGGTTGGCGCCATTTATATATATGCAATAACAAACCGGAAACGGGAGAAATGATGGAAGATCGAGCTTCGAGCACCGATGACGTTAATTTGTCCGACAAATTACCCTGGGGTTCACCGGAAGAAGGTTTCCCCAAAAGGGATCCCCAAAAGGGGGTATTTTATTAGCGACAGCGAAAAAAAAAAAGAAAATTTCAAAATTTTTTTATTCGGAAACTGTTGCATGTGATCGGGAAATTTTTTTATCAATTTTTAAAATACGTAAAAAATAAAAAGGTTGGTTTGAAAAAAACCCAAATTTCCTTTCAAATTTTTTTTTTTTTTGAAACTATTGCATGTAATCGGGTATACTTTTTTCATGAAAAGGTATTTTTTTAAAAATCATACTTTTTGAGGCAAAGTGGATGTTACTTGGGAAAAATTTTTATCAATTTTTAAAATACAAAAAAAAGTAAAAAGGTTTGCTTGGAAAAAAAAAACAAATTTTCAATTTTTTTTTGTTCCAAAACTATTTTTTTTCCTAAAAAGGTATTCTTTAACAAAAAAAATAATATTTTTGGAGTATAAAAGTAGATGTTACTTGGGAAAAATTTTTATCAATTTTTAAAATACAAAAAAAGTAAAAAGGTTTGCTTGGAAAAAAAAGCAAATTTTCAAACTTTTTTTGTTCCAAAACTATTTTTTTTCCTAAAAAGGCATTCTTTAAAAACAAAAATAATATTTTTCGAGTATAAAAGCAGGTGTTACTTGGGAAAAATTTTTACCAATTTTTAAAACACAAAAAAGGTAAAAAGGTTTGCTTGGAGAAAAAAGCAAATTTTCAAACTTTTCTTGTTCCAAAACTATTTTTTTTCCTAAAAGGGTATTCTTTAAAAAAAAGATAATATTTTTCGAGTATAAAAGCAGGCGTTACTTAGGGAAAATTTTTATCGATTTCAAAGATGCGTACAAAATAAAAAGTAAGGAACAAAAAAAAAATAATAAACGATAAAAATAAAAAGGTTTGCTTGAAAGAAACAAAAATCCAATTCTCCTTCCTTCGAACTCAATTTTTGTAAATTCGAGAGCTTTACTGTTTCCTTCCCTTCCGGGGTTTTACGCCACCTTTGGGGGATGAAAGTAAATGACAGTTGAAGGAAACTTTGCTCAATTTTTTTTTTAAATCGCGAGAAATTGAATGAGTCTGTTTGAAAAAAATTCAGCAACTTTCTTCCAATTTTCTCCACATAAAATTCTATTTCATAAAATCCAAGGGTTTTAATATTTTTTTTTTCCCTCCAGGATTTTAGGGTAACCTTTGTGGGGGTGAAAATAGGTGTGAAACTTGGATCGGTTTTTTGAAATTCAATAAGTTTGTATTCGAACAAAATACTCTATTATCAACAACTAAAAAAAAAAACAAAATTTCAAATTTTTTTGTTGAAAAATTAATATTATTAAAAATAATTGGGCTACGGGATGTGATATAGCAAAACCTTGGCAAAACCCTATGGGGTGTTAATTCTATAACCATAAACTACCAAAAATTCCCCCAAAAAAAAAATTTTTTTGTCGCCCCTTAACTTTAGAATATCCCCCAAAATGTCATTTCGAACAAGGGTGGTCTAAATTCCTAGACTTCTGGTACCGAAACATTTGACCTGATTATGGCTTACACTGAACAGTACTCTCTTGTGATTCGAGGTAACCTTGAAAACGGGGTGGTTCGCGAAGCTCTGGATCCTCTCAAGGGTGGATTTTCGAGCCCACTCGCGAAAGTGTGCGAAAGAGTCGCTGGAAGTCTTCCGGAGGCTGCGAATCAACGTGGCGATAACGCGATAACGCCAAATAACGTGATAAGAATTGCCCGATAACGGGCTTGGGGTGGAAGAAAAATCGTCCCGTTGGAAGGAGGGACGAGGGAAGGGCGATATTTCCCTAAATCTTATTTATTCCTTGACTGATGGTTTGAACCTTGTTCTATTACTGAAAAGGAAAAGGGGTAGAGGGCACTGGGACACCTGTATATCCTTTGGTATTCAGGTCATGCATCTCGGCCACTTGTACTAGGTCACTACCTCCCAGGGAACTCCCACCAATATCCTCGAAACGCATTCGATTAATCACTCATGGGTCGAAAATGACACCGGGCTCGTGTCTCATCGTGGAAAAAAAAAAATCTAGTCTCGAAATATAAACGGATATATTCTATTGTATACTGATATATACATATATATGTAAATATATCGTGAAAGTAAAATATACCGGTTACGAATATATTTGCAAAATATACAGAATTATATTTGTAGGTTATCGTTTTTTCTATTAAATTATAATTGGAGGTTATATTTTAGGCATATATTTTCATAAAATATATCTTATAAATACATACATATATATATATATGTAGATTATATTAAGAATATAATTCACCAAATGGGTTACTCCAATCCCAGAAATATATCAATATTATTAAAATATATTGTTACAATATATTTTCTAGGAATAAAATACATTTTTTAATATATATACACACACACTCACACAACATATTTTTTACCCGATATACTAATATATTTATTTCATATTTTACACCTACATCTGCATACATTGAAACACATTCAAAAACATAATATTATTTTAAATTCCCAAATAATATACCTACTTATATCGCACTTATATTAAATCGACCAGTTCTTATACACGTCGATATATTTCTATATATCATATTTTTGGAATTCGGCTACCTTTTTGTACGTACATTTTAATTATATTCAAAATATACCTTTTTTTCCCTGTGTGAGGGAGCGTGCATCGCTAACGACCTTTCCGCGATTTGTCAGACGGGACCCCGAAGATCCCACGAGGGGGTTGGTTTCCCAAGACACCTACCCCAGCCCCAAATGCATAATCCCTCCGGAAAAAAAAAAAAAAAAAATGGCATTTCGAAGTCACTTCACGCCACGAAGGGGCCACCCTCCTGAATACCTGTCTTTCGCGTTCAATTGCATGAAAAAAAAAAAAAAAAATGAAAAAAATCGGCAGGGGGTTTTGCCGCGTAGGGTACATTTTGCAGAGTCAAGCCAAGCGAGTTTCTGGTGCACGGGGGTGCGACGAAGAGGGCGAGTGAGATGGAACCTTTGACAGATCGGTATGCATCCTGGAACAAGCGGCCTAATACCTGAGCGAGTAGAATGTAGGGGTTGAAAAAGGGAGCAAGAGAGAGAGAGAGAAAGAGAGGGGGGGTGGGAAGGGTGGCAAAGGGAAAGAGGAAGTTGGAGCTGTTGTATAGGGGTAGTATCAGGGCTGGTGAGACCTTGAAGGTACTCGAAACCGGGGCAGTGTCCCTAAAGAGGGGTTACGCGCAGCCGCAGTTGCAACAACCCTATCTCTCCACCAATGGTTTTAAAAGCAAGCCGGGGGTTGCCCTACATCGAAGCTGCGTTGAGCTTTACCACTGAACTCTCGGCTGGCTTTAGAAGCTCCAGCGAGCGAACGAACGGACGGAATAAGCGAGAGAGAGAGAGAGAGAGAGAGAAAGGAAGGGGGTGAAAGAGAGAGAAAGGGGTGGTTTTTCCCTGAGAATCTAGAACAGAATGTTCCCGCGAGAATTTCGCATCTTTTATTCAAACAATATTTAAACTACTTACCGGCCACGATTTCTCAGCGTTTCTTAATATATGCGACTATTTTTGAGAGTCCGGGGTGTAATTATTAATTGGTAGCGTTCGATCGGCACCGATTTGGAACAAGGGTGGCATTCCTCTGGAATGGAAGCGAAGATGGAAATAACGTGTTCCCTTTTCTTCCGGGGTTTCGAGTTACATGTTTTGGGTTATCAGGGTAGAGGGTACTTGGGGTAATTTTTTTATCAATTTTTAAAACACGTATTTTGGGGTATAAGGGTAGGTGGCATTTCGAAAAAATTGTTACCAATTTTTAAAATACATTTTTTTGGGGTGTGAGAGTAGGGGTTGCTTAGGGAAAATTGTTATCAATTTTTAAAATACGTAGAAAATAAAAAATAAAAAACATAATAAAAAAAATAATAACAACGAAAAAGGTCTGCTTGAAAAAATATCCAACTCTCCTTCGAGTCACATTTTAAGGGATGAGAGTAGGGGTTGCTTAGGGAAAATTATTATAAATTTATAAAATACGAAAAAAGTAAAAACATAATAAATATCGAAAAAATTTGCGTGAAAGAAAAAATCCAATTGTCCTTCGTTGAAACTCAATTTTTGTAAAATCGAAGGCTCTAATATTTCTTTCCCTTCCGGGGTTTTACGCCACCTTTGGGGGATGAAAGTAAGTGGCGGATGAGGGAAACTTTGGTCAATTTTTTTGAATCGCGAGAAATCGAATAAGTCTGTTTGGAAAAAATTCCACAACTTTCTTCCAATTTTTCCGCCTTCAAATTCAATTTCATAAAATCGAAGGGTTTTAACTTTTTTTTTTCTTCCCGGTTTTTAAAGTACCTCTGGAGAGTAAAAATAAGTTTGAAACTTTGATGGGTTTTTCAAAATTAAATGAGTGAAAAAAATATTCTCGAATTTTCCAAAAGTAATTTCAAATATTCAAATATTCAATGACTTTCAAATTTTTGGAAAAAAGGAGGGAACGTGTACAGCCTGATTTGAATTTCTTGAAAGATATTAAGGAACTTCGGCACACACACACACACACTTACGTGGGCTTCTCCTAGGGACAAAGCTCACTTGATCCATTTAACTTAGTAATTAAAAGCCGTTATCTAATTCAGGTCAAGATATTCTTTCACCCTTTGAACAGGGCGAATATACCTTTTAATATCTATCTTCCAAGTAGGCATAGGTACGTGCTTGGGAGACTCCTTTGTACGGAAGCTCGCGAGATGTGATTTATGGAAAGGTGCTAGTGTCGAGTGCCGCCACACGAGAGATTGCCGAACCTTTGATGCTCCCGAAACTCCTGTCCCAGTCATCGTCTTCAAAATTCCCACTAACTAATAACCAGGAAACAGCTCCGGGAGCCAAAATCCCCTAGAACCTCTACGATAACCTCTTTTTTTTCCCCCAGTATTTTTGTATACCCAGAAATAGGGAGATTTTACTACGTCACGTCAAGTTTCACGGTCTAGGGACAATCTATGGACCGTTCACTGTGACTCAACAGTTTCCATGGATTGGAAAGCAAACGTTGCGTCACCCTTTTATGGTGATTCCCATTTCGCCAATATAGTTACTATGGTTGCTACCGTATTTCAATTTTTATGATATTTTTATAATTATGAGTTGTCCAGGAAGAGAAGGAACGAACACTCGACGAGTTTTAGTCTCGTTCGGTCAGACCCCGCCTCCTGGAACGCCCACTTTGCGGGTTCTAGCGTTTCTACTGGTCCAGGGATAGCGCAGGAACCAATACCCTCCCGCGACTCCGCCCATCGCACCTCCCACTTCGTTCGAAGCTGCGCGAAGCTGAGCGTTCTTTCCGTGAACGCGATTTACGTTAAAATTTATTGCGAAAAATTTACTACGTAATTTGTAAAAAATTTGCAATGTAAAAAATTGCAAAAAAATTTACGGAATAAAATTTTTCAATGTAAGTAAATTTTGAAAATCCACTTCTTTCGACAGTTTTCGATATTCTTCGTATTTGCTGGAATCGGAACCTGCTAGAACAAAGCGCATTGGCCCAAAGACTTTGGAATTCGATTGTAATTTTTCGTCGTGAGTCAAATGACTCAACTACCCCTTGTCGAGTCGCAATAATTGCATATTTCGTAAGATTTCGAGCATTTCGAGCGATTGGTACCTGGACAGAGCTGGTAAATTTCATTAAAAGTCCAATTCGAAGACGAAGAAGCCGATGAAAGTAATTGCTTGGAGTCAGCTATGAACTTAGATTCGTTTAGATTCAATTTGAGAAGACGAGATGACTCCCTTTTATGACCCGAGTCCGCTGTTTCAATCGAGGATGAGTTCCTTCGAGTCATTTTCAAGTGAGAAAAGTTCTCCTCGTTCTTTCAGACTCTCAAGAGACCAATACTTCATTCAAGTGTTGGGATTACGGCTCTTCAGGTTTCTGTACTGTCTAATCGGGTTAACTTGATACCTTCCAGTGTCTATAGGTCAAATACCTTCCTAACCTCACCTTATTTCCTCCGATGCCTCGTTTTTTTTTTTCGAAGCTTATTTTCCGTCGTTTATTTTCGAAAAAAAAAACTAAAATTGTTTATTGCAAATCTAATATCGATTTTTAAATTTTCAAAATGATGGAGGAAAATTAGAAAAAGCATTTGAATTTCTATGAAAATGCTTCGTTGGCTAATTCGTGACAAAATTGACGTAAGTAGAACTCAAATTTCGTTTCTAATCGCGTATTTCCGAAATTTGGGACGAATAATTGGAAAATTCAAAGTCCAAATTCACACTAAAAAATTTCCTGGTAGTCTATTTTTTTTTGGATCGTTGAAAATTCAAAATGCCCAGACAAATTAAAAAAAAAGGGGGCAATTAAATTTCTATAGTAAAAATAATTTTGCTAAAAATATAATTACCCAAAAACCATCAAATGACAATAATTTAAGTATCTATTTTTTTTTTTTTTTTTTTTTTTTTCGAAATACGCAAATACGGGTCCCGATACGAAAATGACACGACTCTTTCAACGATTCAATGGAAAACCGCCAAGAAAGGAACAATATTCTCTTTCCTTCGATTAGGGTTCAGAAAATTCCGGAATATATCTGTTTTTCAAAATGACGCTCGGGAAAAAAAAGATAAATCCTTTTGAAATGGAAGAAAGAGCAATGATTGGAAAAAACATTTGTTACCTATGCCGCCGGTTTGATTTTTTGAAAGGCCTTTCCAGATTCTTAATAGCTTCTCGTAGAAAATTTGAATTCTCCTATTCATCCTTCCCCGTTTTACGACGTAAGCCACAAAAAATGGTATATTCATCAGCGGTTTTGGCTACGCGGCACGATTATTTACATCGGATACATAAAAAGGTGAGGAGGTGATTTATGATCTCGCGTTATAACTGATTATGCAGCATCTTGCGTGGAATCGGCGAGGCCTCCTTTTTTTTTTTTTATCTCGTGAACTTCGCTAAGTTTTTCGTCTGCAGCGTCCTCCTTTTTCGTTAGGAAATATGCGTACAAATTTTGACGAGTTTCGTGAAATGCCTTTGTTGCTTATGTGAATAAATGTTTCTTGATGATACAGACGGATTTTTTTTCAATGGCTTTCAGGGAAAAAATACCAGCAAACTTTCTCTGTCCCTTACTCGAAATCGTTTACACTCGTATTTCGATTTAAAAAAAAAAAAAAGCGAAGCCGGGGCCTTTAATAGAATTAGAATTCTGTAAAAAGGCACTATTTAAAAAAAAAAGACCAAATTGCAACAAAATACAATTGATATTTGTCGAGTATTTGCGTCGTGTCAAGTTTGAAGAAAATATGAATTTATTATTAATAAGAAATAGAAAGAAAATTCGAAAAAATACAAGGACTATTTTTTATCTCCACAGATGGCGACATTAGACAATGTAAAAAAAAAAATCATTCTTCCATTTTTCCACATTATTTCAGTAAATCAATTTTCATCTCCATAACGACAAACGCGATTGCCACTAAACTGCTGAGAAGCTACATTCGAGTCACGAGCAAAATGTCGAAAAAATTGCCGTTTTGCATGAATATTTGAAAAAAATAAAAAATAAAATAAGCACCGGCGAAGTTGCCCTTCGATTGATTTTCCATTAAAACGGTTGCCGGTTATATCGGAATCCTTCGACGCGTGCATGCGAGGGGAGTAAACATAATTTCTCAAATAAATAATAAAACGTTCCTCCTTGGGGTAATAAACTGACGAAATGATGATACCTCTGCTCTTTATTCTCTCATATGGATCCAAAAAATAGGAGTAACTCGCAGGCACTAAAAAAAAAAAAAAAACAGCGCTCGTAAGCGAAAATGAACGCGGTGAATTCGGATGATAAGGGAATTCTAATTCCTGTAACTATAAAGTTGCGTGAATTTACGACCCGTTTCCATGTGCCACAGTAATTATTAAAATCCTCCGGAAAAAATGTAGCTCGAAATATATCGAATAATATTGAAATACGTAGAAATATATATTTTTTTAATTTGACATTTGTTCAATTACTTTGTTTAATTAACATTTATTTCATTATTTAATTATTTCGACAAGGTGGGAAACGCTCGAACAAAATAAACCACGCCCATAGGCCTTTGTCATTGGCTGCCGGGGCAGTGAGTATTCGCCTGAAGCTCGCGTCCAGTGGAACCTCGCCTTTACGCCTTATTTTTCGTATATTGTGCCACGTTTGAATTTCGCGCGGAAATTATCGGTCGGAAATGGGCGTGGTCAATGTTAAAAAAAAATTATAAATCTTGTACACGCTCTTTGTTCCGCCTTATCGTTAAATTTGTTTATTTCTTCATTACATTTAAAATCCATGATGAATATGCAGCGCCATCTATCGAACGCAAAAGCGCTCTAAAACAATTTCTTTTCGACCAACAAACATTTCCTGTAAGTATGAGCAAAATCGGCCCATAAATATAGAAGTTAGACTGCAGCGCCACCTGTCGGATTGCAACTGCATACGTAAAAACCTTACTCGCCTCCTTGGTAACATATCCCATAAACAAGGCCTCAATAGGTACAATGGTTTATCGCTTATGATGCGGTTTATATACGTGACGTTACACCTACGTCGAACTTCATTCCGCCCCGGGGTGTCTTGCCGTCTAGTGGCAATAAATAGAACTAGACTTGTAGTACGGTCCAACTTCTACCTTCGTCTCATTTTCCGTTACCAAATTATGGTTCATCTCTGTACCCGACAATTCGTCACAAAAATGTCAATCGCGTCATGTTAGTTCTGTTAACCGCCACATTTTCGTGAGCGTTGCGCGTACGCGACACAAAATGGTCAACACGCAGCCGGTATAGTAGCGGCAACTATCCAGATCTCGCTTGACGTTCGATCGCCGGGCATTCCGCTGTTCCATGGTCACCGTAGTCCCGACTATTGGAGCCAAAAATGCCCAGTCTCCAGTTACCATTGCCGTCTTGTTTTGCCATTTTCCTGGATAGACTTGTGAAAGTAAAAACTCGGTCGTAATATACAAAAATGTGTACACAAATACACTGACGCGTGTCGTGTAGGGGAAATACAAGCGAAATATGGACGCATATAAGCTACTATAGCTCTCGTACTTGCGCACGCTATTTATCTCCGAGTTTCTGATACGTGACTGTCTGGCATCTGCTGTTGGGTAGGGTACTACAACTACACTTACGTGCTACAACCACTAATGCCGGCACTAATACCAACGACGGACGCTGCGCCGAACGAAGTTCCACACTGTAGCGGTACAGCTCCCCGGTGAACCACGTAACGTTTCACGAGAATACTCGTGCCAGTGTGCACCCATACACGGAGGGTGCAGTATTTTAATGGAGAACGATACAAGGCCTCGCAGGAGCCTATCTATCGCTGAAAGAAGAATGTTAGGAAAAAATTCGCTTTTTCAATACCCTTATCGGAAAGAAAGGCTCCACCCTGTACGTTCTGTAGCGATTTGCTTTGAAACCGGCTCCAGAAATGTCAGGAATGAATTTTCAAACGTTGGGAGTCGAGGAAATTGAAATTCGGGACCTTCGTGACTGCCATCTCACGGGACAACCCGGGACTAGGGTCGTAGGAGGCACCGCGCTGAAAAAAATTTCAAGATTAGAAAACTCTAGTGGCGTAACATGGAACTAACAGGGACCAAGGCCTTCCTGGAGTCAAATCCTTTTAAAGCAACTAAAAAATACACTAAGCGAGAAATTAGTAGGGGAACCCGAGGTACCGGGGCGGAATGAAGACTTTTTGTATTATAATAGAACTAGTTCCACGTATTCCCGATCGATGGCAGCGCCTCCTTGACACCGAATAAAGTCGAACTTCATTCCGCCCCGGTACCCCTTTGTGCCACGGGTGCCTCTTTTAATTCCTCACACGGTACAATTGGGAGCTAGGGTTTTCTAGAGGATTCGACTCTACGTAGGATTGTAGTGTCAATAGTTTCCGCTAGAGGGAACCGCTCGAGACCCATGATCCTCCACAAATCTCTGAAATTGTGTATCAGCTTTGGCCTCCGTTGGTTCCACGTTTCACCGCTAGAGTTTTCTGAACTTCAAACGAACTTTCGACCAACAATTGCCACGACTGGGCCATGAATACTGGTCGCGACTGGGACATGGACGATTGTCGTTGCTGGGCCGGCACGGTGAGCCATTATTGGGCCCAAGTTATCGTCCTATGACGCAGCCATTACCGGGGCCAACACTGGTTGCCAATACAGCGCCATTACTGGACGCTTGGCTGTCATCAGTGGCCCTATATCGAACCAATTGTAAAACCCTACATGACCGCCATCTTTTGGTTCAGTCCATAAATTAGCGCGAGTGAAGTAGGGAGAGAGAGAGATAAAGATAGAAGCTCTGGTGGATCGACGTTTCAACAGCGAAGGCACGGAGAGACACTTTACTGCCGGTAAACCGCTAATACTCCAGGACAATCCATGAAATGCAAAGCGTGGCATGGAATTAACGGTGGCGCTTGAATCACTGTAATGGCACCGGAAGGAAGGGCAAATTTGGTAAGTAAATTACGGTCTCGAAGATACCGAGTGAATCGAATTGACGTTAATCGATGATCCTGCTGGATGTTATTCTCCGCATCGATCGACAGCAAATACCGAAGAATCAATTCGAAATTACCGAAAGTATACTCCCACACAGTCGCAGTCTCACGCGAGGAGGGAAATGCGAGGACGAGGGTTTCACGTTACTACGTGCCAAAGCCTGAGAGTGAAATCGAATGAATAGATAAGCAGTCACGTACTGCTGACATTCAACTAACTGCTTTTCGACACTTCTCCCTCTCGCTCTCGCTCGTTATTTACCTCGTTTTCCGTCCACGGCGCGGCGTGTGTGTGCACTCGATACTGCGAACCGACAATGCCACAACTTTTTCGAGCTTTTCAACGAGAATTTCGCTATTTGTATCCCATACGACTGCGGAATAACGCGTAAACTTCGAAGCGCAACCTTCGGAACCGCGAGGATCGTAATTGGAGACGTTTCAGCAACGAATTGTCGTGCGTTTCCTTGAAAAGCGCGTTTTCCCTCTCGCCACTTTTTACCGGAGCCTCACAATTTACGAGGTATCGCGGAAAACGTCGAAACTTCGTGAGGGGACGATCGACGAGACGGTTCGTCCCACGTAGGCGAAAACAACACAGACAATGACAAACACAGACAACATAGACAAAACCATTATTGGCGGCCAGACTCTTATCAATGGTCCACCATAACGGCATCCACGCTTGGGGCGGCACAAAAAGATTTTTGGACGACAACTTGGGCCCGTTAGCGGTGGCATGCGTCGGGCCATGAACAACAGCCATTAATGGACCGTGTAGAGAAAAGCAACAGGGCCGTTAATGGGCCATTATTGGCTCCTACTGATGCTTCATTGATGACGACCACGACTGGGCCAGTGCTGAAAAGTTCTTGGACCATAACTTGGGCCCTTCAACGGAGATGCGATCGACGAACGGGGCTTCACTTTTTGGGATGAGGAGCGTGAATGGGATGCCGGGAAATTGGTCCAACACAGGCTGAGGATTTACGTCATTTTTATTTCGACTTTTTATTGAGACTGCGGACTTTTGAGGTCCAGGCGATATAAAAAAAATGGCAGGAAATGGCGGAAAGACGGAATTATTGTTATCCAGAAAATTGCAAAATTGCAGCGTCACGAGTTGATCATCTCCATGAAAACCACATTCTTCAGCGCGAGTCAATTTTTTCCCGAATGCACGTAGCTTTCGAGTGATTCGTGAAACCATGGAAAAACGCCGGCAGACGATGGGATGCGCGATAGGAAAGAGCAGACACGAGCGGAAGGATGTGTTGGAAAGTGTGGAGAACGCCGAGTTTCGACCCTTGCCAGCTTATTTGGATAAATCCTTAAAGGATCTCTAAGAACCGGGGGCTCTTTCCACTGCACGCTGGTGATAGCCGAGTCTTGCAACGTTTGTTCTTTTGGTTTTTTCGCTCCTTTTAAGCTGAAGGACGCAAGGCGTACGTAGGTAGCCTCAGCTTGAAGTGCTGATAAAGCTCTACCCCCTAAGCTTCTTCTTCTTCTTCTTCCTCTTCTTGGACGTAATGGAATTCAGCAGCTGCATAGAACGATGAAATCTCACAGCTATTTTTCAATGATCATCGCTACCACTATCTTTTATTCTTTCAATTTGCTCAACAAACCGTGATATTCGCCCTTATCCACCCACCCTCGGGTTACCGCTGCATTGCCACCAGATGGAGGCATTGTCCACGGAGAAATAAGTACGAATTTCATCCCTTCGTGTCGCGTCCTGGGACTGTTGGCCACGGTGTCACCGGATGCCGCGATCTTCCGGCGAGTAGTTTTCGGGAAATACCCCGTGTAGGCGGAAACAACGGAGCCATTAATGGGCCATTATTGGCGGCCAGGCTCTCAACTTGGGCCCGTTAGTGGCGATACGCGTTGGCCCATGAACAATAGCCATTAATGGAAATTAGGGGTTTGTTAGGATTTTACTAGAAGTTAGGGTTTTTCTAGGGTTTTCTTGGGTCATGCTAGAAATTAGGGTTTCCCTAGGGTTTTCTTCGGTCTTTTTCTAGGGTTTTCTTGGGTCTTGCTACAAATTAGGGTTTCCCTAGGGGTTTCTTGGGCCTTTTTCTAGGGTTTTCTTGGGTCATGCTAGAAATTAGGGTTTTCCTAGGACTTTTCTTAGGTCATGCTAGAAATTAGGGTTTTCCTAGGACTTTTCTTGGGTCATGCTAGAAATTAGGGTTTTCCTAGGACTTTTCTTGGATCATGCTAGAAATTAGGGTTTTCCTAGGACTTTTCTTGAGTCATGCTATAAATTAGGATTTTCCTAGGGTTTTCTTGGGTCATGCTAGAAATTAGGGTTTCCCTAGGGTTTTCTTGGGTCATGCTAGAAATTAGGATTTTCCTAGGGTTTTCCTAGGGTTTTCTTGGGCCATGCTAGAAATTAGGGTGTTCCTAGGACTTTTCTTGGGTCATGCTAGAAATTAGGGTTTTCCTAGGACTTTTCTTGGGTCATGCTAGAAATTAGGGTTTTCCTAGGACTTTTCTTGAGTCATGCTATAAATTAGGATTTTCCTAGGGTTTTCTTGGGTCATGCTAGAAATTAGGGTTTTCCTAGGGTTTTCCTAGGGTTTTCCTAGGGTTTTCTTGGGCCATGCTAGAAATTAGGGTTTCCCTAGGGTTTTCTTGAGTCATGCTAGAAATTAGGGTTTTCCTAGGGTTTTCTTGGGTCATGCTAGAAATTAGGGTTTTCCTAGGGTTTTCTTGGGTCATGCTAGAAATTAGGGTTTTCCTAGGACTTTTCTTGGGTCATGCTAGAAATTAGGGTTTCCCTAGGGTTTTCTTGGGTCATGCTAGAAATTAGAGTTTCCCTAAGGTTTTGCTACGACCTTGCTTGGGTTTTGCCATTATTATGCCAACGTCTTGCTAGGGACTTGTTATGCTTTTTCCAGGGTTTTGCTAAATAAATCACCAAGTTGGAAAAAAATTCTCCATTATCGGCCACCGACGATAACAAAACTCCACAAACTTGGAGCCGCGCGTATACGTCTTCAGTGTACGTAGTACACACATCCTCGCTGTAGGTGTGCTGCAAGGCTTGGGAGAAGAATTTGGTAGCCGCTATAAAACACGCGTATCCCTCCGTCGGAGGCTGGTATCACGGGGGTACGATAACACTCACTCACCCCTTTTACAGTTCGTTCACCCCCTATCGTAGGACCTCGTCGGCTCTAATTGAACTATGGAGCTCAGAAGAGGATAAAAAGGAGGCGGGGGACGAACAAACAAATCGTAAATTTCAATGAAGTAGGATCACATAGCTGTTGCTGCCGCTGATGCCATATGATTCCGACTAAGAGAACGTCGTCCTGATAATGATATCCAGCTACCCCACCCTGCTCCACTTTATTCCAGCACTTATTGTCAGCCATGGGTCTCCCTTGGCAAATTACATTTACTTGATTTACTCTTGCAACTTAATTAGAATCGTTCCGCCATATTTTTATAGATCCGGGAAACTTTCTTTATTTACGTCACGTTCCCCGGGTCCAATAAGGTTCGTTTCAAGAAATTTTGGGTGCAACGTCGAGGGGTCGACTCCAGATAACTAAGAATTCCTATAATAGTCGAGCAGTCCCCGTTACTTTAGCGATTTCGAAATTCGGAGAAGCCACAATTTTGTACATATTTTAATTATGAATCTAAAAATGCATTTCTTAATGCATGTCAATGAAATTTCTTAATAAAAAAACTTGACGAAATTATTCTAAGAAGAATCAATGCGTCTCCACAAAAAGGAAATAAATAATTACAATTTCTGCGCAACGTTTATACAATTTCAAAAAAGAATTTTTGAAAAATCAATAATATTGCAATAATATCTCTACATAAAATATTTCAATTATTTAATTTTCGTCTTTTTCAATTTCTGTCCAAAGTTCATGGATTCCAAAAAAGAATTATAGAAAAATTAATAATATATCTCTAAACGTAATATTTAAAATACTTCATTTTTACGTCTTTCAATTTCTCTCAAAAATTAATAAAATTGAAAAAGAATTTTTGAAAAATCAATAACAATGCAGTTGTACCTCTAAATGTTAAAGAAAATTAGGCTCCAAGAGGAAGAACATTTCAACAACAATTATTTATTTATCCAAATGAAACAAAATTCCAAAATTAAGAAAGAAAATTAAAAAGAAAAAATTAAATTCGCCTTAAAGTAACCTTGTGAACGTTCGATTACGCTAAAATTGTTTTTTTCTTTCGAAAAGGTGTTATCAAAAATGAGTTACCTGAAAAATTTGGCCACAGTTATGTAGGAAGTGTAATAATAATATAGACCGCGATTATATCATTATAAGTAGATAGTGAAAGTCATATACAGAAAGGTATTACTCGTATTTCGAGACCTGATAGATAAAGATTGTTGTTGTTTTAACTTTTAAGCCGTACGTATGCGTGCGTATGCGGACACACGTATACGTGCAGGTAATGCACGTGGGTTAAGGTAAAATGAGCCAGGTTAATATGTAATAAGATTGCGAATGGCACATGTGTCTGTGGGGTTACTGTAATTACTGGTTTTGTTTGACACGAATCGTGGAAAAGCCGTGTAACGTGCATTTACCTTTCTTAACGTGCATACGGTATCTGTCACTCGATAATAACGGATCCGATCACCTGCATTTTTTTTTAACATCCACTCTGTCACCTATATTTTTTTTTTTTTTCGAGAATCGCTTTTTTTTTGCCTTTGGAATTTCATTCAACCCCAAAACCCGATTCGAAGATCGCAGACTTGGGGTGGAATTGTCTTCCGTTGAAGTGTCGAAGTCTGGGAAGAGTCAGATTCATTCCGAAGTCCACACGTCACGGACACAATTTTACGATTTTGAGGAACGAAATTCTGAAAATCAGTTTGACAGTTTCTCAAAAAAAAGAATTCGTTTGCAAAAAGGGGATCATTTACTTGAGACTTGTAGACTATAAACGGACTCTTCGCAGACTGTCTTGATACAATGGAAATATACGCGGATTCTGGTTTATTGTTAGAACGGTACCGGTCATTGAGAGTAATAGAGTGGTAGCGTGAATAAGCGCCTGACAATAGGCAACCACGCACCTCGTAAAGGTTAGAAATTCCACAAAAAAAAAAGGAAATAAAATATTAAATACATTTACATTGGGATTAATATCAAATACTAAATATTTCATAAAATTTGAATATCAGATATTGAATTATTAAATAATTAAATATTAAATATTCAAAAAAAAAAAAAATCATTGTATATGTATTCAAATATTAAATAAATTTCTCGGCCACACAAAAATCACTTATCACCCTACATTTTTTTATAATAATGATTCTTTTATGATAAAAACTTTTTTCATAAAAAAAAATAAATAATAATACATTTTTTCTAATAATAGTATAATAATAATTCCTGAAAATCTCCTGGCGCGATTTTCCTGTTGGAACAAAGGCATTTCGTGGTTGAAAAAATTGAGAATCGGTATAATTTGTAATTAAAAAAAAAATCGGTCGTTTCCGGTCACCCCGTAATAACCCTCGCGTTTGCGGTAGAAATTTCGAAAGTTTCTGAAGCTTTGGTGAAAAAAAATAATAATAATAATAATAATGGGCCATTATCCGATATGAAAACACCATTTCAATGGCATAATGGAATTCGCAGCGATTTGGTAAAAATTCTCTTTCTCTGGAACACAAGTGAGAGATAGAACCGTAAGAGGGTGTGTTCGTGAATACAGGGCCATGTATTGGTGTGTGAATTGCGTGGGTGTGTGTGGATAAGAGCAATAGCAATAGCCCAAACTCGGTACGAGCTGTATAACACAAATATTGAGCTTGAGCCGAGTGCAAGTAATATAAGAGGTCCCCGTGTATTTTGCGAGCTCCTACGCGTGCCGGCGCGGTATCCAATTACATTGAAATCATTGCCCCTTTTATACGCTCCCGACGAAAAATTTTTCAATTTTAGCGAAAGCAAACCGGTAATAATTATTATTTTTATCATTATTATCGCGCTTATAAGTGGAAATTCATTTATCGCCAGGCCAGATATTAACGTTTTAATGGTACCTGCCCTTCCAGAGTATGGTTTGGAAGAAAAATTGCAGCAGCTGGAATTTTTTTTTTATGAAAAATGTGATTTTTTCGGTCCAAGGAGCGAAAGGTGTCAAGGAGTCTTGAGAATTCGGTCGATTTGGAAATAAGCGGGTCATTGTAATTTAGGAAATTTAATGACACGCAAAGAATTCGTAGCAGTGACATTTCGAATGGTTTTGGAAAATGGGTAAAATAGAAAATTTCCAATTTTCCCGGTTCTCAAATTATTTCGGAGACTCAAAAAATGCTAATCCGTTGCATGTATACGAATTTCAAGAAATCACAAATTTTCCAAGTACCTTTATTATTTGTGAAAAATAATGACTATATAATCAAAATTTCTAATAAAAAATTCCCATTCTTATGAATTTCAAATTCGTAGCTATTTTTTAAAAATATTGACTATAGTCAAAATATTCAATAAAAAATTCCTAGTCTTATGAATTTCAAATTCGAGACTATTTTTAAAAATATATTGGCTATAATCAAAATTTCTAATAAAAAATTCCCATTCTTATGAATTTCAAATTCGTAACTATTTTTGAAAAATATTGACTATAGTCAAAATATCCAATAAAAAATTCCTATTCTTATGAATTTCAAATTCAAGACAATTTTTAAAAAATAATGACTATAACCAAAATATCTAATAAAAAATTCCCATTCTTATGAATTTCAAATTCGAGACTATTTTTTAAAAATATCGACTACAGTCAAATTATGCAATAAAAAATTCCTATTCTTATGAATTTCAAATTCAAGATAATTTTTAAAAAAATATTGACTGTAACCAAAATACCTAAAAAAAAACCCCATTCTTATGAATTTCAAATTCGGGACTATTTTTAAATACATATTGACTATAATCGAAATTTCTAATAAAAAATTCCCATTCTTATGAATTTCAAATTCAAAATAATTTTTAAAAAATATCGACTATAGTCAAAATATCCAATAAAAAATTTCTAATAAAAAATTCCTATTTTTATGAACCTCAAATTCGGAAGACTGGCGTTTGGACTCTCTCGAATTCGCGATAACTCTTCTCTCTCTCTCTCTCTCTCTCTCTCTCTCTCTCTCTCTTTGAACAGCCTCCCAAGGAGCAGCTGAGGAAACATTATGGCTCGAAAAAATTGCGACAACAAAAACAAGAAAATTGCAAATAAGATACGTCTGGAGAGTTTTTATGCGAAAACTCGATGCATGAAGAACGTACGCGAAGTTCATTTGATTTCTTATGGAAAAGGGGCAAAG
Organism: Gasteruption jaculator; assembly: GCA_949825005.1. Lineage (NCBI taxonomy): Eukaryota > Metazoa > Arthropoda > Insecta > Hymenoptera > Gasteruptiidae > Gasteruption > Gasteruption jaculator. Next base: position 6,487,716 of record OX463776.1, read on the forward strand.
GAAAAACTTTCCTACCGAATAATCCCAAAACCGTATCTCCTCCATGCGTATCGAAACTTTTGCTCCTCTTTCTTTCGGTGGCTTTCCTTCCTAGATCTCAATTCCCTCTTTCCCTCTCTTTTTAAAAAGCTGTACCATAAAGATATCATCTTTCGCGTCTGTCCTTCTTCCTCCTCCATCGCGAAACTTTTTTTTTTTACTTTTCTCTTTCTTTCTTTCTTTTTTTTGCAATCTACGAAATGTTCACATGACATGTCGCTTACCGAGGTCCTCTTATAAACAGGGGGCTAAAAGGAGACCCCTCATGAATACGAGAACTCCTCTTTAAAAGTGTCTCCTCGACAACCCGGCGGTTCCATTCAATTTGAATATTTTATTTCTTCTCTTTTTTCTCTCTCTCTCTCTCTCTCTCTCTCTCTCTCTCTCTCTTTTGTTGTTTCGGTCTCGAAATACTGGAAAATATAATTAACCCGAAGAATTTGGTTTCAGCTTGGGTCCTTGGATGGTTCATGTGTAAGACTGTGTCGTACATTCAAGGAGTGTCCGTGGTAGCTTCCGTTTATAGTCTAGTCGCCGTTTCGTTGGACAGGTAACGTATTTTTATGTTTTATTATATTTTTTTTTTAATTAATTATATTACCATGTAATTATTTATTATATTTTTTTAAATTAATTATATTACCATGCAATTATTTATTATATTTTTTTGAATTAATTATATTACCATGTAATTAACAAAAAAAAATTTTTTTTTCTAGTTATATTACATTATATTGCAATTTATAATTTAATTATATTAAATTTGGGGAAAAAGGTGCTGCTTTTTGGGTACCATTTGAATTCCAAAAAGATGCAAAATTGAATTACAGATTTGTTTGATGACGGAATGAAAATGGCGAAAGCGAATTTTGCTAAGAATGAGATTTTTCCAAATTTCCAATTTCTGTATCGAAATTGGTGTAAAAAAAAATGAGGCTTTCTTTCCCAAAATTAGTGCACCGTTTACATTAAATTGCAATTTGTACGGTGGGAAAATAAATTTGAGAATTTACGATTTTATCGTTTTTTTTGTTTTCATTTTTATATTATTATAATATTGTATTAAATACTAAAATGTATCTTTTTAATATCGTAATCTTACATTAAAAATTAATATTTCTTTTTTCTTATTATTCTAATATTATCTTAAATACTAATAGTTATTTTTATATTTATTATTATAATATTGCATTGCATTCATATAGCACTATTGTATTATTTAAGTAACAATTGGACAGGTGACAATTATTTTATAGAAATGAATTTGGAAATCAAAAGAATGGATAAAAAAGAGGGAAAAAGAAGGTAAGGAAATATTTTGTAATCCTCTTTGGAGTAAAATAAATAAATATTCCAAATGAGATTGCAGCCGGGATTGAGGCAAAGAAGAGGAACTTCGCTAATTATTAATTTTCAGAATTTTAACGTAAGGAGAGTGGAAGATGAGAAACTCGTTAAAAAAATTATGTTGAAACAAAAATTTTCTCATATTATTTAATTATCACATTTCATTTCTGTATTGTTACAATTTTATATATGTATTGATATGTATTGATATTATATTTATACGGTAACATATAATACATGCAAATGTATTGTTTCACGAAAATAAAATGAAAAATAATGGAAATTCAAGTTCCCACGTGAAAAATCTCTCTCTCTCTCTCGAATCAATTTCTTCGAGGATTCGTCGAAGTTTCGGGTGATTTGAAAGCAGAAACTTCGCGTCGCCTTGGCAAATGCGATGGCACTAATAACGCTAATAAATTCATCGAAATAGGGGCACTCAATGCGACAATCGAAAGCCGACGATAATGGCAAAGTGTCATTTGTCTCCGTCGCGAGTGAATTTTTGCGAGACCTCCCCGGAGACGGATCGATTCACGATTTTTTGTGCAACCGTTTTTAAGTCGACGGCATATTCGTCTTCGCGTTTCCTACCCTCATGCCGAGGGCGTGGGAGCCGCATCCCGTAGCGAGGACAGCGAGATGAATTTTGCAGTTTTTTCGAATACGTCTGCGAGCTTTCGGCGTTTCCAAGAATTATTTGCCTCGTGACCATTATTCGAGAATTTATCGAATTCTCGATGGACAAACTCGAAACACTTGAATGCAAATTGTTCGTCCCCCGGGGGGCCCATAACTCGGTTGCTTGCGGGCCCCATGCCCGCAATAATTGCAACTAAAGCCTCAAATGGTTGCAATTGAAAACGAGAAATCGTAGAAAATATGGAATTGACGATAATTTCAAAAGTTTCAGTTGCAACGACGGCAATTGCAACTGCGGCGATTCAAACGGTAGCAATTGTCGCGATAAAAACCTGGAACCGTCGCAGTGGTAACAACTGCAGCTGTAACTACAGCAACTTCAACTGTATGGAACCGTAACGGCTGCAATTGTAAATAACCCTAGCGAATCCTAATAATTGCAACTAAAGCCTCAAATGGTCGCAATTGAAAACGAGAAATCGTAGAAAATATGGAATTGACGATAATTTCAAAAGTTTCAGTTGCAACGACGGCAATTGCAACTGCGGCGATTCAAACGGTAGCAATTGTCGCGATAAAAACTCGGAACCGTCGCAGTGGTAACAACTGCAGCTGTAACTACAGCAACTGCAACTGCATGGAACCGTAACTGTAACTGCTGCAATTGTAAATAACCCTAGCGAATCCTGATAATTGCAACTAAAGTCACTGAAGTTGCTATTTACAGCAATTGTGACAATTGCAGTCGTAACGATTGCTTAGGATAATATATATATATTCTATTATCGTAGAACAAGAGACTTATACGCATACCATGGATAGCCGATAAAGTTGTATGGCACATAATGGTATCAAATGTCAACCACGGAAGTGAATGAAACCAGAAGGTTTAATCATTGATCGCATATGATGTTGAATCATATTACGTTGGACTGGCGTATTCAAAGGAATTTTATTCGACGAATTCGTCTCGAATGAATATAGTGTCTCGTGGTATATTCCGCCATCTAATCCTCTCCGGGGAACTATATTATCTCATTTGCATCATAAGCGTGTATATACGCTCGATTTTGCGTGAAAAAAAATTAAAAATTAATTCTCTCTTAAGCCATTTGTCTCGCAAGCGTATATATACGCTCAATTTTTCATGTAAAATTGAGAATGAAAATTGAGCATCATCGAGCATCAATTGAGCATCAATTGAGCATCAATTGAGCATCAATTGAGCATCAATTGAGCATCAATTTTTAGAAATTTCGCCAGGATAAATTCCATGCATCACGATAAAATTACTTGATCGAGAAATGTTGTGTTAAAAATTGCAAACAATTATTGGCAAAATCAGAAGTTCTATAAATTTTTTTTCGAAAAACTGGAATTCTGGAAAAATTGGAAAATTTTCTTAATAAATCGCAGATTGTAAGAGAATGAAAACAAAAACTATTGGATAATTCCAATTTTTGCAAGGGAAAGAAAATTTGTCCTTAAAAAACAAAACGTTTTGAATAAAAGAAAAATAGAGATACGAATTTCGAGCTGAAAAAAAAAATTGAAACGCAATAACAAAAATTGAAAAAAATAAAATAAAATCGACGAGTTTCGGGACCAATACCATTCATTTAACGACGAATTCCATAGAGAAAGCAAAAATTTACTTTTTCATTCCGAGGCAATAAAGAATTCACGACTAACCCGTTACCCGCTTTTCCCCATAAAAGTCTCCTGAAAAAAAAAACAAAAATAATCAATAAACAATCAAATCCCTCCGTTTTCTTTCATTTCACAGCAAGTACGAGAAATAATGAATTCATTGCGAAACGAATTGCAACTGCAACGATTTGGAATTCATGCATGAATTCATAATACCGTTTATTTCATCAGATTCCTGTTTTTACCCCCGTTGTCACGACCCTGTGTGTGTGTGTGTGTGCGCGCACATACGGGGACGATATGGACACGAAATAACGAGGTCTCGGTTCGAAGCCAATCATAGGAACCTTTTTTTCCTTCCCTTCAGGGCGAGAATCTCCCTTGAAACCCAATATTTTCTTGTTTTTTTTTTTTGGCCACCCTCGAAAACCCAAATTTTTCGTCGATCTTCTCGTTAGGGGTTGAAGGTTCCAGCGGTTCCAGAAGGTGTCGTATGGGATTCCACGTGTGCCCGATTGGTGGAAAGTGCCGAGATGTAATAGCCGGAGAGCGAAATGATTGGTTTGGCTGAACTTTTATTTTACCCCTTCTCACTTATTCTTCGTACCAGTGAGTGGCTGACTCAACTATTCCTTATAATATCGTCATACCGTCGGTCTCAGTACCACGTGACCAAATTTATCCCTGCTGTGGATACGAATTTTTCTGAATTCTGGGTCCTATAAAATACCCGTTAAATCCACTGATTTTCATAAGCTTACTCACTTCCAAGTAGTAAACTACATCTATTCAACATGTTCAAGTTGGTAAGACATCTATTATTATTATTATTATTATTATCACTTTTACCATTACTACCATTGCCCACTGTATTATTGTTTTTATTATCGCCATCGTAATTACAATTATTATTATTATTATTATTTTTCCCTTGATAAGATTCGTTTTGTCGTTATTCGACCCTCGATTGGGAAAAATTATTTCGGACGAAGAATTTTTTTTTATTCCATAATTACAATTATTATTATTATTATTATTTTTCCCTTGATAAGATTCGTTTTGTCGTTATTCGACCCTCGATTGGGAAAAATTATTTCGGACGAAGACTTTTTTTTTTATTCCATAATTACAATTATTATTATTATTATTATTTTTCTCCTTGATAAGATTCGTTTTGTCGTTATTCGACCCTCGATTGGGAAAAATTACTTCGGACGAAGAATTTTTTTTTATCCCATAAATCGTAGTACCAATAATTTGGAATGAAATCCGAGAAAGGAATTACGCTAAATCGTTTTTATACGGAATTTTGTAAATATTGATTGATCGAAAATTAAATCCGATACCAAGGATATTGGGTCGATGCATAATTAACGACGATGATTTCGATTGAAGAGAACGCTAAAAATCGTCGTTAATTGTGCACCAACCGATCATTGCTATTTCTACCTTTCGAGAAATTCGTTTTCTCATTATCGGCACTCGAATGGCAGTAATTACTTCAGAGGAACAATTTGTTTATTCCATAAATCGTGGTAAGAAAATTATTTAAAATCAAATCCGTGGAAGAAATTACGCTTAAATTGCTTTTATACAGAATTTCCAAAAAAAAAAAAAAATGATTGATCGAAAATCGAAGCCGATTCGAAAAGTGTTGGATTGATACGAAGAATTTTTTTGTTTTTCCCATAAATTGGAGTAACGGTAATTTAAAATCGAAACGAGAAAATGAATTACCCGAAATTATTTTTGTATACAATTTTTTCAATATTTCTTGATCGAAAATGAAGTATTGTCTCGATGCATAATTAACGACAATTATTTCGCATGAAAAGAAGGCTAAAAATCGTCGTTAATTACGCACCAACCCTATTTCTCTAAACACGCCGATAAGAAACATACATTTTTTTTCCTCATTTTTAAAAAAAATTAAATTCATTTTTTTGACAAAATAAAAATTAATTTTCAAATTCCTCAAAAGTAACATTTCGATTGCGTCCTTAAAAATAAAATAGGTTTTTTGTTTTTCTTTTTTATGATACAGATTGTTCTGTACAAAAGCACAGTTTTTCGAATCCCAATCGAGTAAAATCGGTAGATTTCCGCCATACTTCGATCCGACGAAACGAGTCCCACCGAAACGACAAAGCGTTGCCTCATTCTTTCGGTGCCTTTGCATACGCTAGAATTTCCCTGTAACCGGTAGATAAACATCTCTCGATATCGTAATAGCGGCAATAAATTGAACATTCTACAACCTTTCGCGCCGATTGTTTGAAATCCAAGCGCACCCTTGTACCATTCACTCGAGTGGTTTCGCGAGACGGGTCAGAAAAATCGGCGCTCCAGCACGCGAGTGTACGCCTCGCGTCGGTTCGCGTGTATGTATGTACAACCTACGTCACTCCAACTAATTATACCATTACCGACAAACCGAAGACCGAAAAAGGCACTAATTCGGTCTCGCAATGAATTTTCATCAGTTTCCGAGAAGGGGATTCGCCACTAGGGGCCATTCTTTGGTACCGAATTGGTGACCCTTTCTGGTACCGAAAGACTGGTGCCCTGGAATGGTCCCGAGATTCCAGCCCAGGGTGATCTCGTCACTTTTGGTCACTGGGTCAGGTACCAATGTCGAGGTACCATTGTTACTAGAACTCGGGAACTGGTGGAAAGTACTAGGACCTGAAAGCTGGTGATTTATTTTGGTTTTGCTAAATTGGGACACCCCCCCCCCCTAGACTCTAGTCGATGGAAATCCAAAAACTGGTAACTTTTACCATTACCTGACACCTCAAAGTGTCAGGTACCGGTACAAGTCCCACTGGACCAGCAATGGTCCTGGATACAACTAGTGTTACGTTTTGTACCAGGACTTTGCTAGGGTTTTTCTAGGGGTTTACTAGGGTTTTACTAGAATTTTACTAGAATTTTACTAGAATTTTACTAGTTACCTACTGTTACACTTTGAACCAGGGTTTTGATGGAGTTTTGCCAGGGCTTTGCTAGCTACCTATTGTTACACTTCGAACCAGAGTTTTTCTAGGGTTTTCCTACGGTTTTTCTAGGGTTTTACTAAAATTTTACTAGAATTTTGCTAGTTACCTACTGTTACACTTTGAACCAGGGTTTTGCTGGAGTTTTGCCAGGGTTTTGCTAGCTACCTACTGTTACACTTCGAACCAGAGTTTTTCTAGGGTTTTTCTAGGGTTTTTCTGGGGGTTTACTAAAATTTTACTAAAATTTTACTAGAATTTTACTAGTTACCTACTGTTACACTTTGAACCAGGGTTTTGCTGGAGTTTTGTCAGGGCTTTGCTAGCTACCTATTGTTACACTTCGAACCAGATTTTTTCTAGGGTTTTGCTAGGGATTTGCCAGAGTTTCACTAGCCACTTACTGTTACACCTTGAACCAGGGTTTTGCTAGGATTTTGCCAGGGTTACGGGGTTATTATTTCCTAGGGTTTTGTTAGGGTCAGAACTTCCCCAGATTTTGTTGCTTAAAATCGAGGAATTCTCCCACAAGAGTCACTCGATACCGCATCTTTTGACCAAAATCGAGGTTTCGGGGCTTCGAAAATTAACAGCATTCGACTCCGACAGACGTTTCGCCACAAAAAAAAACCATTTATTCTTTAATTTCTTTTTTTTTTAATCAATTTCAATTTTAACGAGAAATGTCTTGGCTCCTGTAGGCAGTATTCGCAGCCCTTTTGGCCGTAGCCGTAGCAGCTCCAGGCGGTCTCACCGGAATCGTCGTCGATTCTGGATTGGGAGCAATCCACGCACCAAACGTGATCGCTCATGCCGCTCCAGTAGCCGCTCACGTCGTGGCCCAGCCAGTCGCTCCACTCGTGCACGCCGCTCCAATCGTCACAAAGACTGTCCTCCCAAGCCTAGCTCTCCCCATCCATGGACTCCATGGTTAAGTAAAGTAACATTCAAAATCAAATCAGCAATAACAGAAAAGGAATACTTTGTTCGATCAAAAAGGAGGGTTTCATCGGTTATGCGAGCGCCATCTTGAATCATTCTACTACGAAACAACGAAATTTGTACGATTGGATGATTTCATTCGAGAAAAAAAAAAAAAAGAGAACATATTGTTTAATTTAAAGGAAACCATACACGCAAAAAACACAAAAAAAAAATGATTTTCCCTTTCAAAATTATCCCGAGCCCCCCCTTTTACGACCATTTCACTGTCCCCCCCAACTGTCACAGCGTCCTACGAATTTTCTTTCCCATTTCTTCCAAATTTCTGTCATTTTTTTTTAAATTGAAAATATGTCCCCGTCATTGTCCAAATTACTGTCGTCTGGATTTTTAATAAAATTATTGATTAGATTATAAAAAAAAAAAGTGTCTTTCTTCTTTTCTTTGTTTTTCACCCTTTCCCAGCGAATGCACGATTTTTCTTAGCCGATAAGAAGCGGAACGTGATTTTTGCCAAATTTTTCGCTACCGAGTGGCGAGACACCCATGGGCTAAAAGGCGAACCCACTCTGTTTTCTCGGGTGGATTAAAATTTACATGCGATTTCAGCTTTCAGACGATTCTTCGATTTATTACGGAGAATTTTTGAAAAAAGGTCGGAGATTCAAGGCGACTTTGGCGAGGTTCCTTGAAAATTCATTTCATTGAATTTAATTGTTTCGTGGTATCGTAATTAATAAATTAAGAGTTTTTGTATTATTCTTTTATTTTAACAGGAAAAATTGAATTCGAAATTTGTTTTAACAAGAAAAACTGGTTTTGAAATTTTTTTTACGAGAAAAATTGGATTTGAAACTTCTTTGAAAAAGAAAAATTGGATACGAATTTTCTTTTAACAAGAAAAATTGGAATTCAATATTTTTTGTTAACAAAAAAAGTTAGATTCGAAAAAGCAATCTTACAAATTCCAGGAAAAATGAAAAAAAAAATTGGATTCAATTTTTTTTTAGAAATTTAAATTAGAAAAAATTCTAGCCCCATCTTGTGACTTTTGGAAAAACTGTTCCGCGAAGAATGCGAGCGTTTTGGTAAAACCGATTGGAAAAACAGTCGACGTATAATGAATAAGCAAAAAGTATTGACATTATCCTTTTATTTAAATAAACAAAAAATGTTGGATTCGAAAAACAAATTCTTCCTTTTCTCTTCGAAAAAATTTGAGACCGGTCTAATGATTTTCAGATTCGAAAACTCTTCTGAGAAAAAAAAAATGTAAGCGATTTGGAAAAAGCTATTCCAGAAAGAGTCGGTATAAATCCACTGATTTATCCATGAAGGTAAACGGCTCCAGAATGGGCGTATGGGTATCCGTATCCGTAGCCATAACTATAAGGATAAACAGCCGGTAGAACTTTGTAGTAACTCGCAGTCAAGGGATAGGCTCCGTAGTAACTCGGTGGATATGGAGCCGGTGCCGGTGCCGGTGCAGGTACGGGTGCCGGTGCAGGTTCTGGATCCGGTGCCGGCATCGCAACGGCACAGGAGATCGCCAAGATCGTCAGAAGAATTGTCTGTAAATGGAAATAAATTTTAAGAAAAATTTTTTTTTTTTTTTTTTTTAAATTCATAGTGTTTCGAATTTTTCTATGCCTTTGACGCGACAAAACGAATTTGGATTTTTCAGAAGAAAAAAAAACGAGAAATGGAAAAAATGTAAATTTTACTGTATCAAAATATATTTGAAGTGTGGATTGAAAGCTCTACTGTGGTATAGTAATTTTTATCAATGGCCCACGATTTTCGGAGTTCCTTTAAAAAATTTCGGAATTGCAGAAAAATGTATGATTATTTTTTGGACATTTTTTTTTATCAACGTTATGATTTAAAAATTTTTTTTCGAAGGTACAATAATTCCCTCAATTTAAAATTGATTATAAAAAGGAACCTCGTTTTTGAGCGATTTTCACTATTCGCGTGGTTCAAAATTCCAATAAATGGATTTAAAATTATAAAAAAAATTAATAACGCAAAGAATTCGTGAATATGCAAATAAATGTGTAATTAAAAATATAGTTACCCCCATATTCAACTATAGCGTTATTTGGGACTACTATAAATTAATATTTTTGCATTTTCTTCATCTATTTACTAAAATTTGTTTGCTACAAATTTTTATTTCTGCATTTTGTTGTTCGGGACTACTATCAATTTTTTTTTTTACTACTACAACTGATAATACTATTAATTTCTACTATAAACCACTACAATTCAAATACTATTATTGATTTCGAAAAAAAAAATATTAAATCGACATGGGAGGTACTTACGGACTTCATGGTACTCAGGATTCGGGATGAAAACGGTACTCGTTAATGGTATCCTCGTTAGATCGAAGAGAACTCGGCTTGTGTCGAAACCTCCGATCCTTATATACCACTTTAAAGGACAAAATTGACCACCAGTGGGGTGGTTCATCCTTCGCAGGAAGGACGATTCATTCTTTTCTTACAATTCCATTTATTTTTTACTGTATAATTTTTTTTTCATTTTTTTTTTTCACGCGCATACATATCCCTTACGTAAAGTTTCATTCACTCACACACACATTTAACACATACACACGATCTTCAATTTTTTCTAACGTTCATCTCGATTCTAGATACCAAGTACAAAATCTTTCCCCTTTTTTTTTTATTTTTCTCGTTGCCTTCAGCACACACGTAAGGACACCCACACCCACCCAAACGCACAAATACACACGCGCGCGCGCACACACACAGGTGCATATAATAATAACGGTAATGGTAAATAACAATTAAAAGGGTGTCTTTTAAGACTTTGTATCTAACACTTACACCCTTTTGCTTCTCAGGCGAGTCATGAAAATCAGAAAAAGCCATGATTCAATGAGGCAGAGAAACCCGTGATGCGTATGATTAGAGTTACTATGTTTTTTTTTCCCTGCCGCGTGTATATGTTGTTATTACCCATGCATCTAAGGATCGCTCCGAGATTTATCGCTGAGAGGGATTTTATTAATCAGATATTTATCGGGATTTATTATTTCTCCTCATGGAAAGGTCGAAAGAGAGTTGAGTCATAGTTCCTTCGCAGCTTTTACCTGTAACGTTACACACACACACACACACACACACACACACACACACACACACACCCACACACATATATATATATATATACAGTACAACTGCATTAATTTGAATTAAATATATGCATACATATATATATATATAGTAACCATCGATATTCAGGTATTGGCACTAAAACCTGTCAACTTTCGGTCTGCGTAACTCCAATGCCCTTACCTATGGTGGCGATAATAAAAAAAAAACCCCTTAAAAACAGGATATCTTATCAGAAATTTCAAAAGTCATATTTGAAAACTCGTAACACACCAAATTCGTTGCGAGACGGTGTGGGTTTCGATTTTCTAGAGCGTGAAGCTTAAACGTGCAATTAACTGACAAAGTTCAAAATAGTACGTGAAGTTGTATTCAAAGACAAGGATGGGAATAAACGGAGAGAGGTAGAACGGGAAAGAGAGAGAGAGAGAGAGGGGGAGGAAAAATAATTTAAAAAAAAAAAAGTGGAAATTGTTTATCTACTTATCCATTCTTATACTAACCTGAAGTTTAGCGAAGCATAACAAACGCTTGCATGTAGTACCTCTTTCGAAAGAGCGAATGTAACATTTACTGTGTACTTCTATTTTCAAGCATTCTTCCATTTACATACGATCTACGAGGCTTTTAATGATATCATGTATTGGAAGTTGTTTTTTTTCTTTTTTTAAAGAAAAAATAAATTTAATCGTAGGTGCATAATTAATTAGCGTTTGTACTTGGAAAGGGAGCATTTCTTGAAAAATAGGGTTTTGGAAAATTGTACCTTGGAAACGTGTACCTTGAAAATTTAGAAAAACAAATTTTCTGGTGATAAAAGGTTCGTTCCTTTTTTTCTGCACCAAATTATATGTTCATCTCATTAATTTCGTGTTTAACATTTTATAATATCATTTATTGGAAGTTTTTTTTTTAAAGAAAAAATAAATTTAATCGTAGGTGCATAATTAATTAGCGTTTGTACTTGGAAAGTGAGCATTTTTTGAAAAATAGGGTTTTGAAAAAATTGTACCTTGGAAACGTGAACCTTGAAAATTTAGAAAAACAAATTTTCTGGAGGTAAAAGGTTCCTCCCCTTTTTTTCCGCACCAAATTATATGTTCACCTCATTAATTTCGTATTTAACTTTTTATAATATTATGTATTGGAAGTTTTTTTTTGAAAGAAAAAATAAATTTGAATTTTGGAATTTCATTTTGAATTCCAATAATTATTATTTAACAATTATTTCATTTTTATTTATAATTTTAATAAATATTCTACTTTTTAATTATACATATATATACCATTAAAAATCTTCGGTACTGGAAAAAGTTACCAGAAACTAGGAAAATTCATTTCCTTTGTCGCAATGGTACTTTTTGCTCATTTGCGTCACTCAATCATGGATTCGATCGATCCTTCATCGATCCCACGATCAACCTTTCAAGCCTCATTTACCTGCTTTGCGGGAGGGAAATGAAACAGGTTACATATCACACTTTAAAGGCAACCTTCGTTTGCTGACTTCAATAGAAAGCTATATACTTGCATCGACTCTCCTTGGGGCCCAAAATAAAGCTAATCTAGGGGCCCAAAGTAATTCAACTGAATCTAGGGAAAGTCTTGTCCTTTTGCGTTTTCGGTTTTGAATTTTTGTTTATTTACCAAATTTCAAAATTAATTTAAAAAAATTATTTAAAAATACTTTTCCTTATTTTTGCACATATATGCATACATTATTTTTATTATTATTCATTGATAGCCTTCAATAATTTGTCCTTTTGCGTTTTCGATTTTGAATTTTTGTTTATTTACTAAATTTCAAAATTAATTTAAAAAAATTATTTAAAAATACTTTTCCTTATTTTTGCATATATATGTATATATATATATATATACATTTTTTTAATTATTATTCATTGATAGCCTTCAATAATTTATTCTTCACCGATGTCTTATTTTTTTAAATTCCTCTCCGCCTTACAATTAGTCTTTTTATTTTTCAATTCAAATTATATTTTTCCTCACATTCTTAAATTATTATTCATTACCATCTTACAATAATTGATTCTTTACCCAATATTTGTATTATTTATATTTCCATTATTATTCCATGACGTCCGTGACAAAATCCCGTCATCTTTCGCAATACATTAATTTTTCCAAATTTATACACGGAATTTGAACCGATTCCAAAACACCAACAAATTCCCTACAATGAAAAAAAAAAACATTATCATTGATTTTCAAAATCAAAATTATCGAATTCTACCACGAACGTCAAAGAAAAAAAAAAATATTATTCATCGAAAAACAAGAATACCCCATTCCGCCCCGAACGCGTACCAGCCATTCTATTCACCTTTGTTACCAGATAAATACCAAAAAAATCCCTAAACAAAATTCACCGATACTACAAATTTCATTATTATTCCCGTTCAACGAATTTCAAATTTCCCAATTGTCCCGATACAGCGCCTTCGCGACGTAATTTCACCCCTCGTTCCACGTGTTGCAGATTCCTCGCGATCTGGTGGCCACTGAAATGCCAAATCACGAAACGCCGGGCCCGGCTGATGATCGTCATCATCTGGTTCATCGCCTTGACGGCCACGTCGCCGTGGCTGCTCTTCTTCGACCTGGTGACCATCTACGAGGACGACCCGGATCTCCGGGTGTGCACCGAGATGTGGCCCCGGCCCAGGGACGGCTCCCTCTTCTTCCTCATCGGCAACCTCATGCTCTGCTACGTCCTGCCGATGATCCTGATCTCGCTCTGCTACATCCTGATCTGGATCAAGGTCTGGAGACGCCACATCCCCACCGACACCAAAGACGCTCAAATGGAACGGATCCAGCAGAAGTCCAAGGTCAAGGTCGTGAAGATGCTGGTGGTGGTCGTGATATTGTTCGTCCTGTCCTGGCTGCCCCTGTACGTCATCTTCGCGAGGATCAAACTCGGCGGTAACACCGCCAAGTGGGAGGACAAGCTGCTCCAGATCGCGACCCCCATAGCCCAGTGGCTGGGGTCCTCGAACTCCTGCATCAACCCCATCCTTTACGCGTTTTTCAACAAGAAGTACCGGCGCGGTTTCATGGCCATCCTGAAATCCGGCAGATGCTGCGGCAAGCTGCGCTACTACGAGACCGTGGCCATGATGTCGTCGTCCACGAGCATGAGGAAGTCCTCGTACTACGTCAACAACAACAACTCGTCCACCAGGCGGGCCAACTGCCACCAGCCACCGGTGCACCAGGACAGCAACGTCTCGTACATTTTCAACCACAAGGGCGTCTAAGGGCCACCGCTCGACCCGGTGCCACCGGTGATCGGAAGAGCCGAATCTGCCGAGATTACAGTGACGACGATGGCCACCGAGTTTCGACGCGTTCGAACGCGGTGCCAGTCAATGGCACTACGCGCCCACTGAGCGAAAAATCTCCACTCTGGACGGGATTTGGAGAGTCATGACGTCGGCTGGCTGCCACTTTTGGGGCGCAACGCCACCCCGCGAGCAACCGGACGCGACTTTTTGCGAGACCCCAAAGGGACGTTTCTTCGGACCCGCTTCCTTTCCCGTCGTCAAACACATCCGGAAAAGCGGGCGAGCAGAGGCTTGGCGGGAGAAGCGGAATTCGAAGTCGCCGTTTTTTTCAGGGAGAATCGTAGTTAATGAATTCCCGAGACTCGGCGACGGCACACCTTTTTGTTTTTTCCTTCGCAACAATGGATACGTTTCCCGCGATGGACGTATTTGGTACTCGAAGCGCGGTAAAATTCGCACCGAGTGGTTTCCATTTTTCGAGTCTAGTGATTTCGCCTTTTGCGAATTTAATCGCACTTTTTATTAATTCGGTGCGTAATTAATGACGATTAGTCTAATTCGGATGATTGCGAATAATCGTCGTTAATTATGCACGGAGATTCGACGTCGAATTGGGTTGACGCATAATTAACGACGATTATTCTAATTCGGATGATTGCGAATAATCGTCGTTAATTATGCACGGAGATTCGACGTCGAATTGGGTTGACGCATAATTAACGACGATTATTCCAATTCGGATGATTGCAAATAATCGTCGTTAATTATACACAGAGATTCGACATTGAATTGGGTTGATGCATAATTAGCGACGATTATTCCAATTTGCAAATAATCGTCGTTAATTATGCACAGAGATTCGACGTCGAATTGGGTTGATGCATAATTAACGACGATTATTCCAATTCGGATGATTGCAAATAATCGTCGTTAATTATGCACGGAGATTCGACGTCGAATTGGGTTGATGCATAATTAACGACGATTATTCCAATTCGGATGATTGCGAATAATCGTCGTTAATTATGCACAGAGATTCGACGTCGAATTGGGTTGATGCATAATTAACGACGATTATTCTAATTCGGATGATTGCAAATAATCGTCGTTAATTATGCACAGAGATTCCACGACGAATTGGGTTGATGCATAATTAACGACGATTATTCTAATTCGGATGATTGCAAATAATCGTCGTTAATTATGCACGGAGATTCGACGTCGAATTGGGTTGATGCATAATTAACGACGATTATTCTAATTTATGGGTTTTTATTTTTTCATTTTGTTACTGCGTTTTTGCCCCTTTTTTCCGTAGTAATTTGAAAAATTGGATTTTAAAAAAACCATAACTCGGGAAAAAATCAATCCCCGCTCGGGTCATTCCAAAATTTAGTAATTACCTAGTTTCCCAGTTACCCCGAGAAACCCGGAATTGGAATAAAAAAAGAATTTCCGGGTAATTTGGAAATTTCGACCTGGAAGGATCTCGAATCTTTGAAAATTCATAACTTCAAAAATAAGAATCGCAAAAGCTTGCATGAAATTTTGTTTTAAAGCTACAAACCCGTGGTATCCACCATAAAAATTTCAAACTCTCGAAAAAATCTGTCAGGGAGTTAGAAATTTTCAAAAATGATTCTCGTACCGAATTTTTTCGTATGCTTGCACCGAGATCCGTTCGTCGTTGCTCCTAAATGCTGAAAAAAGCTCGATCGTAATAAATTCCATATTCGGTTTATGGAAAACCATAGAATTGTTATACCGTGAAACGAAAAAATTCCAAAACAGTGGAGAAAAAAAATTTTCGGAACCCACCGTACCCCAAATGGCTACCGAGTCTCGAGAGAAATGAAATTGGGTCGAATAAAAAAGAAAAACCACCATGGAAATGCGAATTTTACTGCGCATGTGCTAGAAAAAATCACAGAGGAGTCCAAAAAGAAATCCTAAAATTCGTGGCAATTTTTGCCAGCGTTAAAAATTTGTTACGAGGTAGTGGAATTCGCCTTTTTCTCCAGTTTCCATTAATTTTCTGCGTTCTTTGGGATCCAGTCGAAGCTAAAATGGACAAATTATGGGGAAAAAAAATAGTCACCGAAAGGACACACGAGTTGCTGTAAAATGTTTTTTGAGGAAAATGGAAATCCCAAAAAAAAAAAATTAATACCCAATCTGAAAAACAGAATTTTCATGAAATTTTGAAATTTCGAATTTTCGAAATAGGCACAAACGAAGTTACCATTTAGGGGAGGAAGCTGCGAGAAAGTACGAGATCAGTAAACAAATAAAATATAAATCACCAAAAAAAAATGGAATAAAAGAAGAAAGAGAACAAAACTACAACACTTATTATTAAATAGAAAAATACATATTTTTTGAACTATAGCTACATACCGAAAATGATATATACATATACATATACATATATAATATATATTTATTAAATAAATGAATTTGCAGCAAAAGCACAATTGTTAACAAAGAGAAAAATAATAGTTAACTTCAAAACGACAAGATTTAAGAAGAACAAAAATAGGCGAGATAACTTATTGCTATTTTTTTGTTAATTGTCATTAATGATTGTTTATTAGTAAAAACATGGACGGTGTCTTGCAGCCAAAAATAGGGACAACTGCAGCTTTTTGGGAGAAAAAAAAAGGTGCCTCCAAGGCCCATTCGTATTTTTTCCAAAAATACGAATTTCCAGGGATGAAATTCAATTTTTGGAAAAGAAAATGCAAATTTCAATAAATAGGATTTTAATTAATTATATTTTTTTCATACAGTAAATTAATATATTAATTTTAAGAATCAAAAAAGAAACGTTGAGATTTTTTTTATGAAAAATTAATTAGAGTTACTTTAATATTAATTCAAAATTAAGACGTTGATTCCGTTTTCCCCCAAAATTGGTAAATTGTCGTTTTTGGCTGCAGGAAACCGGAAATTTCGATTTACGTCCTGCTTCGAACAGCGAAAATGAAAAAAAGAAAAAAATGAAAGAAACGAGTTTTGAAAACGTAGATCACGAGAGGTGCGTAGAAATTATTATGTAAAAAGAGGGTAAAGAAAATGTCAAAAAAAAAAGAGTGAAACAATTAGAGGAGAAAAAATTGAAGAAAAAAAAAAAGAGGGAGCCAAGCGGTGGGCATCTTTTTGTACCGATGAAAACCAAAAAAAAAAAGAAACAAATATTTATGCAAAAGTATGAGAATGACTGAAAAAAAAATGATGTGACTTGAACGTTGCGCTTAAACAAAAAAAAAATACATAGTACGAGGTAAGGGAGAATCGAGGGAAGGCAAAAAAAAAAATAATAAATAGTAGGAGAAATTAATAAGCATCCATGGAAACTATAATATAGCGGATGGGGTTATTAATTAATTAATTAAATGAATTATACTTGATCGAAATAGATGCAACAAAGCAATTATTTTCGTAAAGTTTTTATACGATGTCAAAACCAAAAGCAAAAAAAAAAATGGAGAATGAAAAAAACCAAAGATTAATAAATATTTCCAGAACGAAATCGTGTGCGGAGAGAAATTTTGCAGGAAGTCGCGCGCGAGGAGGCGTGAGACCATTGGGAAATAATTTTTTCGACGTTTTTTGAAAGATTTTTTTTTAAATAATGGATTAGTGCATAATTAACGACGATTTTTTAGGGATACTCGTTCAGGAAAAATCGTCCTTAATTATGCCGCAACCGTACTGGCGTCCAAATTGGGTCGGTGCATAATTAACGACGATGTTTGCCATACAAATACTCGTGAAAAATCGTCGTTAATTATGCACCAACGCAGTATCCTCTTCCTTTTCGTTAAATTAATTTTGGTTTTTAATTTACATTTTGGAAAGATTTTTTAAAAATCAAAATTGAAAAATTTATTAATTTTGATATTTCTTTTTGGTACAACAAATTCTGGAGGTTTATTTTTAATATTAATGTAACAAATTTATTATTAAATCGGCAGAACAAATCATTGTGATTTTTTTTAATCGAGCAACTGCGATTCGCGAAATCCTAAAAAAAATTGTTTCTCAATGAACGAAAAACGAATTTTGCGAAGGAATGGAAAAAACTGAGAAAAAAAAAATTAGGGATCGATTTAACGAAAGATAAAAATGATACATATTTAGTGTTTAATCATTATTCATATCTATGGTGATAAAAAAAATACAAAGAACACACAGATATTAATGAAAAAAAGGAAAAAAAAATACGGAAACAAAAATGAAATCATAACAATACAAATAAATAATAATGATAAATAATGCAGATAATAATTGAAATGCACACGTGTTAGATTAACGGTAAATTATATATTGACAAAAAAAAACAGTAACAAGAACAAAACACACGAAGTAAAAATACCACAGCGGAAAAAAAAGAGAATTAATAACGCAGTAAAACAATTAATTATAGCAACGATTCGTATTAAGGATAAACAACAACAAAAAAACTACAAAAGCTTCTGCGATATTTTTTGTTTCTTAGTTATCGCCGGAAATGGGAATCCAAAAAATCCAAATTGGGTCAAGGAGTTTTGGAACTCCGCTTTGGGAGCCAATAATTATCGCTGGGTTCGAAAAAGGCGCCGAATCTGCGTCGCTACCGTCGCGATTTCGACGTCGAAATTTTGTATTCCCGTTTCGAAAGCTTCGACGTTACAAAATATAACAATGACAAAACCTCGTAGGCGTACGAAATCAGGAATTTTTCCTCCAATTGTCCGTTTGCCTGAATTTTAGGAATTTAATGTTGATAATTGTGCTTGAAAAGGAGTTTCGAAGCTTGAAGTCATACTCGCGACATCTGTTGGCCACCGTACCAAGGCTCAAGGCACTTCACGTATCGAGTACACGTAGGTTTCTGCCTTACCTTCGTTTTCTTTGACGATACCGGGGACGAGAACGAAATCAATATAAAACAATCGACGGAATTTCGCTGGAAACTCTTGGGTTAGGATTTCATTTTTCTGCGGGATCTTTTTGTAAAATTCGAAAGAATGCGATTCGTATGCACGCGAATACCGGCTCCGCTGGGACGCGCGACCGGAAATAGTAATTTTGAGGTTGGAGGGATTCGGACGGTGTCGCCCTCTGGAAAGACTCTACGCGGCAAATTCGAATAAGAGAATTTCCAGAAATTCATGAAACGAATTTGTTCGATTGTTTTTCTTTTCTTTTGCAGAAGCGTTGATACCGAATTCGCGCGAAATTGATCTTTTGAGTGAAATAGGAGCTTCTTTCTCGTACAAAAAAAAAATTAGGATTAGGTGTTAAGTTGTTATTAGTAGAAAAAAAAGGGGGGGTTAAGTTGTTCAATTGTGATATTACCTAGTAGAGATATAATCTAGAAGTCCCTTTTTGACCTTCGTTGCCGGGTTAGAAGTACTTGGATCCAGAATTTAAGCATAGAGATTTTTTCCACGAATTAAATAATAATATTAGAATATTAAGGGAGGCTTTGATTCTTTAATTTAACAAAACGACGGACAAGAAATTTTGTCAAAATTGGGTCAAACTACGAATTTGTCGAAACATGTAATCCAGTTGATACGCAAATGCTGTAAAGGGGTGCAAAAAAAAAAATATTTTGTTCCGTTTTACGAAAGTAGAAGAAAAGAACGCTGCGTATGACAAAATTTATAATAACGCCACTGTGAAACCAAAAAAATATCATCCTAGGGGAAAAAAAAGCGAGGGTCTATGATTTTGCATTTTTTCGTCATAGAAGATTTGTCTGTATAATAATTGAAACGACAAAAGACAAAACAAAGAGGTAAAGAAACATTCCAAAGCAAATAAATGAAGTGAAACAATACTTACTCATGACGGTGTTTTAAGTGTCGCGCATATCGTAAAAATAATTAACAAAAATGATAGGTAGGAAATTCAGAAAAAGGAGGCGTGGTAATAATTGCTTGCAGCGGAAAACGGGGCGTTACTTTGCTCGGATTAAGGCAAGCTCGATATCGTTTCACTCCCTAATATAAGGAGTCAACTCAATTGGCGCTAATAATTAATTAATTATTGATAATTAATTGATTGTTCATAATTAATTAATTAAGGGAGTAAGGATTGAATGGGAGGCGGGGGTAAAGTTCAGCTACTCCGTAGGAGTGTCTTCATTTCATTGGGAAACTCCTACAGAAGACCTCTTCAGCGAATTGGGTTACCTCCCTATTGTAGGCGTGGCTTATCCTAATTCGAACCACTCCTACGAAGCAAAAGAGTGACTGGGATCAAGCGAAGTTACTCCTATTTGAACATTTTCCCAGTAGGAGTGGCTAAGAGTAAATAAAAACACGCCTACTTCGAAAATGTTCAGCGAATTGGGTTACCTCCCTGTCGTAGGCGTGGTTTATCTTGACTCGATCCATTCCTTGAGTCACATTTCTCGCAAAGGAATAGCTCGGGTCAAGTGGAGTTAGTCCAATTTGAAAATTTCATCAGTGGGAGTGGCTAAGATTGAGTAAAGACACGCCTACTTTGGAACTGTTCCACGAATCGATGATGTTCCCTCCTGAAGGCGTGGCAAATTTTGATTCGAGCCACTCCCATGAGCCATTTATTTTCAAAAGAATAACTCCAATCAAATTGAGTTACTCCTATCGTGGGCGTGGCTTATCTTTTTTCGAGTCAACCACGAGTCAATCAAGTTAAGTTACTCCTATTTAAGTATTTTCTCAATAGGAGTGACTTAGATTAAACGAAGCCACGCCTACATCGGAACTATTCAGCAAATTCGGTTGCCTCCTTATTGTAGGCGTGGTTTAACTTGTGCTAAGCCACT
Organism: Gasteruption jaculator; assembly: GCA_949825005.1. NCBI lineage: Eukaryota > Metazoa > Arthropoda > Insecta > Hymenoptera > Gasteruptiidae > Gasteruption > Gasteruption jaculator. Next base: position 6,508,585 of record OX463776.1, read on the forward strand.
CCTATAAGTATTTCTTTCCAAAAAAAAAACGAATCAAGTCAAGTTAAATGACTCCCATTTGAAAATTGCCTCAGTAGGAGTGGCCAAGGTTAAGTAAAGACACTCCTACATCGTAACTGCTCGACCAATTGGATTACGTCTCTATTGTAGGCGCGGTTTAACTTGCATCTAGCCACTCCTACTCGACTCCCTATCAAACTACTCCCTAATTTGCTCAAAGTAGGGACTGATTCGTGTCGGGTGACTTAATCTTCGAGCATTGCAATACTTAAATGGGATCACAACGAAGCTCTCCCAAGAATCTGCAGTTTCCTGCCAATAATTTTGCTCTCACGTATAATTGATACCGATTGTGAACATTGTTACGTCGTCTAGTAAGAGTTACAGATTTTTGGGAGAGCGTGCGTTTGTTTGCGATTTCCTGGGGCAGGAAAAGCTTGGAAAGGATTGCACCGTGGAGCATTTTGGAAAATCGTTATTGATAATTACGATGGATTCTTCGGGTTGGAGAAAAAAAAAATGACGTTTCAGAAATCACAGCTTCCTTCAATTTGAGTATCGGAAGGAAGGAAATAAATAAACAGTTTCTAAAAATAGTTTCTCGTACAATTTTATATATCCCATTATTAATTCGTAAGAATTAAACAAGAACAAGTAATAAAAACTTCAATATGAATAACACATACATCAATTTTTATGGAATTTTATGAACAAAAAAAAACTTGAATTAATAATAACAATAATAATAATAATAATAATAATAATAAAAGTAATAATAATGATATAATAAAAGTAATTATAAACTGACAGACGAAAATACAATTCCACGTTTGATTATTGTTTGTAATTGGAAAAATAATAACAAAACTGTTGTTAATAACAATATTAATAATAACAATAATAACAATACCAATAATAATAATAATATAAAATTCGCAAAATTCGAAAAAACTCGAAGGAGAAAAAAAATTTGTGCTAAAGGCAAGGAACAATATTGTCTCCTCTTTTGCAAAATGGAAAAAATACAAATTTGTGGGGGAAAAATATCACGAGGAAAATTTTCAGCTAATTTCAATTTTCAGTAAAACGAAAACAAGCAATGTTTTAAGCTAAATGGAAATTGTCGAAATTGTTGTGTTCCAAAAAATGAAGTTTCCATTAAAACTGCCATTTTAACGAAAAAAAAACAAAAAAAAAACAAAATATATAACGATTTTATTAACCAACTTTTTCGTAACGATTTTAAACACACGATTTTTCTATTTGTACCTTATGGTGTCTCGGTTTTTTGAGAATACCCGTCGAACTTTTTAAACCCATCATTTGAGGCCACAGTCGTCTCGTATTGGACGAAAGGTGAAAAAAAAAATGTTTAATGTTTTTCGTTTTTCAACAAAACGCGGGACGATCGGGAAGGGTGGATTTTGAAGTCCCCTAATGTTCACCAGATCTCATCCATTCCAGGGGCCAACTCGGGAGTCACGTGAATACTCGCCCTTCCCGAACGTACCAAAATCGACAAAATTTAAAAATTCACATTTTGTCTTTTTTTTTTTCTAAGAGTACGAATAATTATCGCAATTCTGGTTTCAGCAATATTAGGTGAAGGGGTGATTTCATGCGTTTTCAAAAACAGGAAATTTTTCCAAAAAAACTTTGTCTTTTCGAACACAAAACGTTTGATGCCCTTTGCGTAGAATTAACACCGGTACCATTATTAGAATAATAATAATAATAATAATAATAATATTAAGAGTAATAATGAATATTATAAAAACTGCCCAAGAAAAAATATACACATATTTGCAAATTAATGGAAAAAAAAAGAAATTGGAATCAATGACATTGTGAAATTAGGAATACCAAAAAATGGCAAAAAAAAAAATAATAAACGGACCCGGATGCAACACCCGCTGGGAAGCACTTTTGCCGTGGTTAACAAAAGTTTCGTTGTCGATTCTGGAGTTGTTGCAGCCGGACATCCGCCCTTTTCGCATCGCTGCAATGAAATTAATTAAAAAAATGATACCAAAAAAAAAAATAGCATTTGATTAAATTCAATTAATTACGTATGTTTATCCCCTGCTACTGGAATTCGATTAACGTAACGATTTGATACAGAATTAAAAGTCGTACCGGAAGTTGTATTATAAAAAAAAAAATTCACCGGAAAAAAAAATTCCGCGGCAACGCAAACGAGGGAAAAAATGGAACGTGAATTAATAGAGAAAACAAAAATGTTACATGTGTAGAAGAGATATAACTTAATTATATTGTTCTTACGAATAAAGGTGAAATTTTAAGAGCAAGCAAAAAAAAAATCCAACAAGAAAATGAAGAGAGAGACTTCATGTTTTTTTACACGTTAATCTTTTGTTAAACTAATACGTTATGTGGATAAGACAAGAAAATATGGCTATCCTAAATAACAATGAAATAATAGAAACATATTAGGTAAGGAAATAATGGGAAGAACAAAAATGAAAATAAAAATGAGTATATTGTACATTTCAACGTTGTCCCGATGGATTGCTGTAGCACTGATGCCTCTAACCACTAACAAGAACCTATCTCACGTATTTTATGAAATAAAGCAGACAAAAGTGGGCGTATAAAAATCCTCAGTAACAACAAATATGTAAATCCACGTTTAACAATAAGAAAAAAAAGAGAGATTTTGCAATTTACAGCTTCTTTGAATAGATATTCGTCAAAATTCTGGTACCGAATCCCTCGAATTTGCATTCTAGCGGTGAAAGTTGCAAAAATAAATGGACAATTCATTGCAAAAGTATGCAATTATTAAAGGTTCACTTTTCCAGATCATGATAATCAATTTTCCAATGAGATTCGGCTAAACATGAAGTCAGAAATTAGTATTGAAATCCTCAAGTGGACCGGAGCGGCAACAGCTGTCGCCTGGGCCGCCATGTTGCTCCGTATGACGTCACTGCGTACCGAAGACATACCGCGTCGAGTTTGAACGAATGGAAATTCGCGGGATTCGAGTTAATTTCGAAAGAGCGCCGAAAAATTTGATTCGCCGAGGAAAATTTCACTTCGCTGAGGATTTTTCATAACGTGCAAAATATTTATTATAACCAGCATGATGGAAATATTCAAGATAAACCGAAATATTGAATTCACTGTAAAAAAATTCGGTGCCAGCAGGTTTCACACGCTAACAAACACGGAATTCCTGACACAGAATTTCAATTTTGCCATGTAACATAAAAGTGAAAGATTACGATTAAGGTTACCGATAAGTATACGTTATTTTCTCAAAGAAATAAGAAATAAAAATATCTCCACTGTCAAATTTCGTGTTTCTACTTTTCCACGTTCCCAAATTTTTTTTCCCTTTTCCCAAACTATTTATTTTGCATGTAGGAAATACTCCGGATTTAAAAAAATATTGAATTCGTTATTAAAATTGTAAATTCAACATCGAAAAATTATGAAAAAAATTATTATTAGAAATTTTGTTGATAAAATTTATATATTTTGTTTAATAAAATTAACAATTTCTATTAATTCGAAACAAAAGCGCTGCTTTTGCTCTACTCGCGGGATTTTACTGCTGGGGAATAAATTGCAAAAGCCGGAAACGAGCGGCTGAAGTCAACCTGTGCGCGAAAAAAAAAAAGGGGGAAAAGCGAGATAGCAATAATTTATAATAAAAAGAAACGGGCGAAAAAATCATTGTTGTCATAAAAAATGAAAAGCAAAGGAAATAAAAACCGAGGGGAAAAAAGGATTGTTGTTATAAATCAGAATATTTAATCAAAGGAAGGCAAGGGCTCGGATTGACGTCTAGCTGCTTTTTTATGCCCGTTGGTTCTTCGATCGCTCCTTTGCCTCGCCGGTAATTTCCTACCGGCTAATCTCCGTGGAGTTCAAAGGCGAGGCTCCTGCCTTTTTTCCAGTTCGCGCTGTTTCAGAGCGAAAATGAGGTGTTTCGCGACGAGGGAAGACTCCGAGGGAACCTGGGGAATTTTTTTTTTGCATAAGAAAACGCATGGGTCCCTAAATCGGCCCAGATTCTGACTTCCGGTGCGTGGGAGGGTTGAAGAAAATGAGGCAACGGCGTAACGATAAATACTTGTCGATTCGAATCACGAGGATATTGATGAAAATTGTCGGGTTCTGGTACGCGGACAATAAGAGGGAACAGCTTTTGATCGATGGGTTGATGGTTTATACGATTTTTTCGACAGTCAACGCCATCGCCATTGAATGCCTCGAGTTTTACAACAATGCTGGGAGTTTCTATGTGAGTGGGTCTGTGCAATTAAATGAAAAAAGCGCATTGAGAAAATGTTCGAAAATGCAAATAACCAATTTGTTAGATACGAGTTTCTAATTTTGAAAAGAAAGTTTGAGAGAATTTTTTAAAATTGAAAAGAAAAAAATGTTTCTGTGACGTCATTGGAAATTCAGTGGAAGTCATTGTTTCAAAGGATTTTTTTACGAAAGAAAATTTTCAAGAATCCTTGAAAATAGGAGAAAAAAAAATAAGATTTTTGGACAATTCTCAAAATTGCGGAAAATAAAAATGGATAATTCTCAAAATTGCGGAAAATAAAAATGGATAATTCTGAAAATTGCGGAAAATAAAAAATAGAATTTTCGAAAATCGTTAGAAGTGCAATTGAATAAAAAAAGCGCCTTCAGAAAATGTTCGAAAATGCAAATAACCAATTTTTTAGATACGAGCTTTTCACATTGAAAAGAAAATTTGAGAGAATTTTTTAAAATTGAAAAAAAAAAATATTTCTGTGACGTCATTAGAAATTCAATGGAAGTCATTGTTTCAAAGGAAGGTTTTCTTACGAAAGAAAATTTTCAAGAATCCTTGAAAATGCAAGAAAAAAAAAATAAGATTTTTGGATAATTCTCAAAACTGTGAAAAATAGAAATAGAATTTTTGAAAATCGTTAAAAATTCAATTAAGTAAAATAGCATAAAAATAAATTTTTTCTGAATTCCAAAGAAGATTTTTCCGAAATTTCGGGTAAATAGTATTTTGTTAAAAAATCATAGAAATGGCAAATTCATCTTTTCTTGCCTAGGGAATGGTATACAGCGCTTGCACCGCCATGCCGGTGATAATAGTGATGGTGAAAATATCGCAATTCTTGAAATACCGAAAGGATGTCGGAGAAGTCATCCGATACGCCCAGGAAAAATTTTGGCACATCGATTATGACGCATACGGCGAAAAGATCCTCCAAGAAACGAACAGAAAAGGCGTTGCGTTGATTTGCACTTTTACCTGGTGTGTCCAAACTACTGTTATTTGTTACACGGTGACTCCTATCGTCGGTAAAGTGCTTTCTAATAAGGATATGGGGGTGACACAGAACAATTTGTCACAGTTTTTTCTTCCTCCCTGTTTTTCCCTCACGAATAGATCGAACACACTCATACATGCAAACTGTTACAGCCAAACAAACAAAAAATTTATCGTCTATTTAACACTATTTCTACAGCGCTAATTACACGTAATCAACAATGCAAAGCCAAAAATAGAGAATTATAATTCAAATGGATTTTCTTAATTAATAACAAATTTTTTTACAAACGTTAAAAAAATAATTAAGTTGGTCCTCGAAAATAATTTCTTGTATCAGGGTGTCCCATAAGTTCCTTCCTTTTCGACTCGAGGTCACACATAGCGTGGTGCGGAAGAAACTTATGGGACACCCCAATAGTCGGAAGAATTTGGAAATTTATTTTTTTTTTTTGGTCTTTTTGCAAATGTGCCATTTTTCGAGACCTCGTAGAAATCATATTTTAAATACAATTTTTTGAAAGAAAAAAAAAACTTGGGAGACTCGAAATTATGAAATTTCGAAAAAATAAAAGTAAAAATCGTAACGAGACGAGATTCGAAGGTCCCAAATTATGAAGAATTCCAAATTTTCAAAATAAGTATATTAATAAATATTCAAAATTAAGATTTTCTCGAGGTCTGGTGGAAAAGCCAAAAATTCTAGGGGAATAAAACGTGGGGACTCTAAATTTCGAAAAATTGTATTCAAGATTCGGATTTTCACGAGGACTCGTCGAAGGACCAAGAATTATAATCAAATAATAAACAAGATTTCTTATTTTCAGAAAATATTGGGAAAAACGAGAGCGACCGGGTATTACCTTTCCCGTTAGCCGTCGATCTACCACTGAGCATTACACCGTATTTTGAAACGATGTTTGTCATCGAGGTAATTAGAAACAATTAAGAGCGCCAGTTTTCAGATAAAAATGGCAAATTCTTGGAAATTCTTATCCCGAACTTACCAGCACCCAAAAAAAAGTATTTCATTTCCCTTTTACTTTGGTACTTTATCGCTCCCTCGCTTCGGACTCTTCGCACTCGATTTAAAGTCACTTCAGACTTCCGGACGTCGCCGAGTGCGGATGATTCATTTTACGAGAAAGTCGACGAAAAAAGCACATTTTATTACGCCGAGCTGACTTCGCTTCCTGCATGCGCGTCCCGTGATTTACATCCTAATCGCTATTACGGTGCAGTCAGATGCACTCTTGATTTCTTCCTTCCCTTCTTCCGGATACTTGATTTACAGACAATAGCTCTCGTGCACGGGGGCATTTGCTTCTGCTGTTTCGACAACTTCGTGTGCATCATGGCGCTGCACGTCGCCAGTCAGTTCAAGATCATTAAGCACAGACTGAACACCGCCTTCGACGAGATCGTTCATCCCCACGACGAGGGCACCGGGTCCAATGTGGAGGAGAAGCTGAAGAATTTCTACGAACACGTGGAGCAACACGCGGCGTTACTGGATTACGGCAAAAAAATACGGATGATATTCAGCTACTGCCTGTTCACGCAACTGATCATATCCAGCGCCTTGCTGTGCGTCGCTGGTTTCCAAGTTTTCCTGGTAATTCGCGTTTACCGTCATTTTTTTGTATATAAAATCCATTGTGCGCGAGTAAACCGCGTCATCGCCGACAAACCGCTGGACCTATCGAAGCCATATTTAGAACATACGTTGCTGAGGGAGCGAGTAAGGTTTTTAGTTACGTTTCATTCCGATAGGTGGCGTTGAAGTCGAACTTTTATACTTATCAGCCGATTTTTCTCGCTTTTTAGTTAAAGGAAATGTTTTTTGAATGAATAGTAATTGATTTAGCGTGGTTTGCTTTCGATAGGTGGCGCTACAGCCATACTTTAAATAAAATCCATTATTCGTGAGTAAACCGCATCATCGCCGACAAACCGCTGGACATATCGAAGCCATATTCACAGCATACGTTGCTGAGGTGGCGAGTAAGGTTTTTAGTTACGTTTCATTCCGATAGGTGGCGTTGAAGTCGAACTTTTATACTTATTAGCCGATTTTTCTCGCTTTTTAGTTAAAGGAAATGTTTTTTGAATGAAAAGGAATTGATTTAGCGTGGTTTGCTTTCGATAGGTGGCGCTACAGCCATACTTTAAATAAAATCCATTGTGCGCGAGTAAACCGCATCATCGCCGACAAACCGCTGGACCTATCCAAGCCATATTTAGAACATACGTTGCTGAGGTGGCAAGTAAGGTTTTTAGTTACGTTTCATTCCGATAGGTGGCGCTGAAGTCCATGAAGTCCAACTTTCATATTTACGAGCCGATTTTTGTCGCTTTTTAGTTAAAGGAAATGTTTTTTGAATGAAAAGGAATTGATTTAGCGTGGTTTGCTTTCGATAGGTGGCGCTACAGCCATACTTTAAATAAAATCCATTGTGCGTGAGTAAACCGCATCATCATCGACAAACCGCTGGACCTATCGAGGCCATATTTAGAACATACGTTGCTGAGGTGACGAGTAAGGTTTTCAGTTACGTTTCATTCCGATAGGTGGCGCTGAAGTCTAACTTCCATATTTACGGGCCGATTTTTCTCGCTTTTTAATTAAAGGAAATGTTTTTTGATCTAATGAAAATTGTTTTAGTGTGCTTTGCATTCGGTAGGTGGCGCTGGAGTCACATTTTAAGTAAAGTTCTCGAGTTCGTTATGGATTTTATATATAAAGAACGAAAAAACAAGCTCTAAAGTATAAGAAAAAACATACCCCGTCCATTCTCTCTTAACTTTACTATTTTTTTTCCATGGTTATCGGTTCCTTGATATCGTCTTACCTGGTCTAACTCGAAAAGGGACAAGGCATTTTCATGAGACGGCTCATCTTCGTGGCGCATTCGATCGGCAGCTTTGTGCAAATACTGATGATTACTTCGACCGGTAATGAGATCATCTTGGAGAGTACCTCTGTCGCCGACGCGGCTTACCTCTCTAATTGGCACCTCGTGCCGTATAATGACGTTAAAGGAAGGAAACTGCGCAAAAACCTGCAAATGATCATCGCTCGCTCCCATAGAGCCTCCGGATTAACGGCTGCTGGATTCTTTACCGTGTCTTTGGAGGCGTTCATGAAGGTTTTAACAGCGAAATCTTTGGATCAACGTACGCATAAATGCGTCCCTAGCGAGGGCAGCTCCTCGAGCCCGTACCGCTCACATATGCCTACTTCCCTGCTATGGACGTATAAATGCGTCCATAGTACTTAATCAATGCTTACTTTTATATTAGGTTGGGGAAAAAAGTAATTTCGGCTTTTCTCATGTTTTTCAATGGGACAAACCGAAATTACTTTTTCCCCAACCTAATATTCTAATACTTTTGCTATTTTTCAGGTTTTGAGCACTTCGATGTCTTATTTCGCCGTTTTGAGACAAGTGGACGTGGACATTTCCGAGACTGGTTAAGGCGGCGTTTTGTCGCATCTCGTTCTTTCCTTTGACCCCTTGCCTCACGATTCAACCAATACGCGGGGCCCACATTGGGCCCAAGCGGATATTTGAACATAGGAACCACATATAAATAATAGTACCCATGTTCGTTATTGTTTTCACCTTGGACTTATAATTTGCTCATCGCGTCCGACACCTTGTTGTTGGCCAAGGGGTGGATGTTGTGTAAAAAATATAAATAATGTTATATAAAAAATATAATGAGCGTTGCTATATATTTCATTTTATTACTTCTGCATATAATTTTACCGTAATTGTTCGTCGGCGCATTTTCATTATTTGCACATCGAATTTCATAAATTGCGTTTCTTTGCGTCTGGTTTTTGGAAATTCGCAAGAAGTCGAGGCAAAGTCAGTGATTATTTTTGCAGGTATCGCGGAATCCAACCCCGCGACCCCAACAAAAATGCCTTTTTATTAATAAAAATATCGAAAGTCCATACAAATCTCCGTATAATAAATAAAACGTTAACAATCGCTACGCTGCGACCCTTGGAGCGCTACGGACGCACATACGCGTCCGTCATCGGCGTTATCCTATTTCGCTTACGTTTTACCGCCGAACGCATATACACGTCCATAGCGACCAGCGCCATCGTTAAAAAAAAAAGTCGTCGAAATTATTGAGTCGCATTTAAATATCCGGGCGGAGGCGTGGATCGATTGGAAGCTCTCTGGGCCGCAAATCGGTTGATCCCGATATCGTCGCTCGATTCCTCGCGACTTCTCCTGCCGTTAGAGGCCGCCGGTTGTCGTTGTTGCTTTAAATAAAAAAGCAGAATTGTTTCCAAACAACAAATTACATTTTACCCTGAAATCTCTGCAAAAGATAAGGAAAATCGAGTGCCTTGATTCTCAATAAACCGTAGCCGAATTTGGGTAAAGCGGGGGCCAATTTTGGGCCGATACGGAAACTGTCCCCTTCGTGAACGACCAAAAATGGTAAGATGCTTCGTACACGGGAATTCACGAAACGGTCAACTCACTTGTCGGTACGTGGTGGAGACCCACTCGGTAGCGGCCCGCTCCCGGCGTTGAACGGCCCTTTTGTGCTGCAGCCACAGAAACAAGTGCGCGATTAGGGCGCTGAGTATCAACAATGGCAGCAAAATGCACAGCAAAACCGTGGCGTCCCTGACACCGAGAAGCAGTGCTATTCCCGCTGCGGCCAGGACTATTATCAGGACCGTGGCCGCTGCCAAGCCCGTCCGGTAGATCCCGTACCTTCGTTCTAGAGACAAATTAGTACAATTCTTACCCGTCGTAAATCGAAGGGCCAATAAAAGATACGGTAAAATCTGATCATCTCGCGGTAAAGGGAATTTATTGATCAAACTACTCCCTACCAGGAACGGGAAGGCATTAAATGTCATTTTTCAAGATTGTACAGGGTGGTCCACGCAACGCGCGCACCGTTATAACGTGCAACGCATATTTAAAAAATTACAAAGGTGCACGCGTTGCGCGGACCACCCTGTATAAACTATTTGTCCAAAGCGCTGCTTTTTAAGTTACCGAAATGGTGACTTCTTTGACCTTCAAAAGACCCCTAGGGGTCACCTCGGTCCCGTAACGTAATCGCGAAAACCTGTTCTCAGAGACACCCTGTATACGCGGAATGTACATACGCGCTTCCATTTACCTTCGCGAGATCTCGCATGACATAGATAAGTAGCGAACACAGGTATAGAGTTACTTGTCAATATTTACATTGGTGAGTCAGAAAATGCAGTTGGCGGTGTTGGTTGTCGATAGTGCTCCTACCGGTAGAACGCGACTAATATTACAGCAACCTCGTCATGGCTATACACGTTACTCCTTGACTGGACTTACGCCTACTTATCTACCCAGCATAGCCATGCACTCGACTAATTCTAGAATCGATGTCACAATTCACGAGAGCAATTATTTCCTATCCAATCTGCCAACCGTTTAATTAGGAATCTTCGAATTTAATTAATAAAGAGTTTTAATTCAGAAACCCGCGGATAATAAAAAAAATTGGAACAATTTATTCTTCTTTATAAACTTTGGTTTCCCAATGTCGGACTTTCAAATCCGTCCGATGACCGAGGGTCGAGAATTAAAAGGTTCGTCGTTCTTCGGAACTTTCGACCGCGCCCTCTGTGGTTAACCGAGAGAACCAGTCAGTAGGAGCTTAGAACTCAGGGCCACTGGAAGAGGACGCCGACGAGATACGAGCACTTATTTGACCCACGAAATATTCGGTAACTTTACGATTGTACCGCGCTAGTAAAACTTCTAAAATTATTTCTAAAGGATCTAAAATTATTTCGGAGACGAAACGATAAAAACGAAAGGGAAAAAAAAATGAAATTATTAGTCGTTTACTTACCACTGGTCAGAGGAACCGCCTCGCTTCTGTCCATTTCTTTGATTCCTACGCTCTCGGCTGCCATCTCTCGGCATCGCGGGGAACTAGGACTTGGGAAGAACCTTGAACTTACCACTTCGCTCCGCCGCGAAACAAGATTTGCGTCGTTCGCTGTGATCTAACCACGAGTGGATCGACTCCAATTACAAAAATTGATATTTCGATTGTTTACGAATTAATCGAGATTGGATTTAGGCAATTTCTCAAATTGACAATCGCAGTTTTATCGTTTCTCCTTTCACTCTAATTCAAAGATCCTTTCAAATTCAAATCCAGCCGTTAAATTTTCGACCTTCGCGCGAATATCGAACAAACGAATCTTCTTTTAACCGCCCGAGCTGTTACTACTAATCGCACCTCACCCGAGTCTTATCTTCTCAACGATACTTTCAAAGACACTAAATTGGTTCTCTCGCGCGATACCAGGGGCACGCATACAAATGCGTACGCGCATGCCGTAGATATACATATATCTTATCTCGAACTATGTAACGAGCATCGACACATGTACGAACGTACACAAACAAATGACATCAACGGCAAGGTGCTCTTGACGCTGACTTACGGGTAGAGACAGAGACACGTAAACATCAGTGTAGCTTCGTTATTCGGTTCAGTGAGTTATCACTTTCATGCCTTAATTGGTAACTTGTCGCCGCTGAGGTCTCCACTGTGGCCGGTTTTGTGTAAGACGGCTTTAAGAGTACAAACCTCGGCTCTTTAATTGTTTACCTCATCAAGGAGTTCCATAAAAACTTGTAGATGAGAGAGGTTGCAGTCATGGGGGCAACTGTTATGGGCTTCTGCATTCGTTAAGTGGACACTGGTAGTGGGTTAATGAAGTTTCGATGCAATACCAATAAAAGTAGAATTTTGTAGAGGTTAGGCCGCGACGTTACTAGAATGTTACTAGGATTTTGCCGTAAGGTTTTAACCCTCCATGGCGAAATTTTGTTATGGGGTTCTGTATTTATTAAATGGACTCTCCCAGTGATTTGCTAGTGGGTCAACACGTTAACTGTCGTGTCGGTCACCGGTGACCGACGCTGAACTTTCCGTTCAGGCCGCGCTGGTTATGACAAATGTAATAGCCTATACCATTACGACCCACGCGGCGTGAATAGGGGGTCACGTAAATTATTCGTGGCAGTCAACGTGGTAATAGAGGTTTTGCTAAGAGGCTTTTCAAAAATAATAAAATGTTGGAAATTCATACGATCTCTCCGTGGTAGTCTCGTGCTTACGTAATCTATAAATATATTTGTATAAACGCTAGACTGCAAGTACAGAACATAGTGCTACTATACATTATTATTACCACACTGTTTTCACTTGTAACAACACAGGAGAGGCTACCGGGTATATTTATAACTACGGACGTTGTTGGGTAGCAAAATATTACCCCGCCTTACTATTATTATTAAATTAATAAATTATTCTCGGCATATTTTCGCTCCACCCCGACATCCAGTTGCATCTAAATTGCATTCCGAGGATTTTTACAATATGTTTACCACGGACCGTCGTTACCATTATTGCCGTCAGATTTTCCCATTTTGCCCAACTCTCCTCTGTATTCAGCATCGCTACCGGAACAAGTTTTTTGATAAGAGGGTCGTCCACTGGCTGGGGTACGATAGCGAACGAACGACCTACCCTTGGACGTATTACATTGCAGCCAATAGGCGTTACCCTGAGTGTTTTTTTTTTCTTTACACGGGATTTGCACCCTCGTGGGAAAACTGTTATAGTTTCGTCGATAGCAATTTTTCGATTTTCGTGCCATTTCCGAGCGATTGATCCGCACTGACATACGTCATACCACCGTAGCTCCTGCCATCGGGTGGTAGCCTTGAATGGTGCCTAGTTTCGCACTTTCAGGCTATACTTTTTTTCTCTCACGCTTGGAATCATAGAAGAAAATTAATTAAGGAGATCGCAGCGATTGAAGGCTCCTAGCATCGCGCCTAGCCGCTTCTATTTCTAGAGGAATTTATTTCTTATCAAAAATCCTGGTTCCCAAGGACTCTCGTGTCGCTTACGAGGCTCCCAGCATTGCGCCTAAACCCTTGCAAGAGATTTCGGGAATCGAAGGCTCCTAGCATCGCGCCTAGCCCCTCCTATTCCCAAAGAAACCTATTTCCTATCAAAAATCCTTATTCCCAAGGACTCTCGGGCCACTCACAAGGCTCCTAGCATGGCGCCTAGCCCCTAGATATTCCCAGAGGAATTTATTTCTTATCAAAAATCCTTCTAAAAATTTTCGCATCGCTCACAAAGCTCCTAGTATCGCTCCTAGCCCCTTGTAAAAGATTTCAGAAATCGAAGGCTCCTAGCATCGCGCCCAGCCTCTTCTATTTCTAGAGGAATTTATTTCTTATCAAAAATCCTTCTTCCTAAAGATTCTCGCATCGCTCACAAAGCTCCTAGTATCGCTCCTAGCCCCTTGTAAAAGATTTCAGAAATCGAAGGCTCCTAGCATCGCGCCCAGCCTCTTCTATTTCTAGAGGAATTTATTTCTTTTCAAAAATCCTTCCTACTCCTAAAGATTCTCAGATCGCTTTCGAGGCTCGGAGAACCAAGAACTCCTGCAAGAAAATTCTAGAATCACGTCCTTAGAACGAATCCTTGTCCTTAAAAAAAAATCCAAGAACGTCACCTACCCGGCTCCTCATCATTTTTCTTTTTCAAAGAAACTTCTCGTCTCTCATACACACACACTCACTTTTTTGCTACTTGACGACCCGGGAAACCGTAACTTAAAAGACAAAGTAGGCCAATCTCCTTATCAACAAAATTCGGTATCCCGCCATACCGGTCCAGCACACGAATTCAAATACCAAAGACTAAATTTTATATACTGTTAATTAATTATAATATCAATTAATTGGAAGAAAAAGACCACGTCGTCTTTGCGAGAGAATAAAAAATTCGAATTAGGAGATATTTAGCTAAATCAATTATCGGACTGTGTATCACTCCGTAACGCTTTGAGGAGCCGTCGGGGGTCAACTACCGGTCAATTAAGCGCAATTGTTCTAAACTCTTAATAGCACGTAGGCTCGAGGAATCACAAATCACACTGGAAGTCAGGCTTCGGCCGCGACAATTGTCGCTAGGATTACAAAATAGTGCCGTCATTTATCTTTCCCCATTTTTTTTATAATAAAAAAAAAAGGAGTCTTTGTTTACTCGCTAATACTCGTCATAAAATCGCACAGCCGACAGGCGAATGCAGCGCCTCGGGTCGAAGCCTAATCGTGTTATAAAATTGTGTAAAAAAAAAAAAAATTCGCAGTCTTGCGGTGACACGCGTTTTCGAGCCATAAATAAATAATACACTCAGTCAGTCGATGAAAATTCATTTATACCTATCTACACATGCCGTTATCATAATCATCACGCATTCGTATCCAAAAATACACACACACGTCGAAAAAAAAAAAAATGGAAGTGCTTGTTATCGCAAAAATGTCACTTTTTCCTCGTTTCGTGACCTTCTTCGAGACACGGTTACTTATCGTTAGATTTAGGAAATACTATCGCGTTGCACAACTCGTCGAAGATTATTGCCATTCCGTTGCACCGAAAATGTCACTCGGTCACCGAATCGCATTAATGGAGGAATTCATCGCAAAAGGTACATTTTTTCCCATGGGAAGTAGCAGGACTCCGTTATGTCCCTCACTTTTGACATTCAATACCATTTTTGCATAGTTCTCGCGATTTTCCGCCTCGAAACCATTGTTCAATAAATTGACCCTATTTCCAACAATGGAAATGGAGCAATTTTTTATTTAAACTAATATCGACCGATTTCTAGTAACGGAAATACAACAATGGCCCTGTTTCAACCATTTTACGGCAAATTTGTGCCATTTTAAATATCCATATCTTCCCCGAACAATTGTTCACTAAATTGTTCACTAAATCCCCATTTCTAGTGACAGAAATGTAGCGAATTACTCGTTCAGCAAATTTCCTGTATTTTTAGCGACGCAAACGTGGCGGGATTCGCTTTGAATCATTATTTACCAAATCTGCCCTATTTCTGATAAAAGAAATGGGGTAATGGCTTTCCTAAAAAAAAAAATTCAATCGCCCATTTCTTATAAGAGAAATGGGACAGTATTCGCCTTGGAATCATTGTTCACCAAATTCGCTCTATTTCTAACCACAAAAAAAAACGGGGTGACAGTCCTTTTGCCCATTGTCCATTAAAATCAGCCCATTTCCAACAATAGATATAGGGCAATAACGTTCTTTGAACCATTGTTCTCCAAATTTGCCCCATTTCTAGTAAAAGAAACGAGGTAATGATTTTTTTAGAATTCGTTTGCCTTATTTCCAATAGAAGAAATGGGGTAATTGCTTCCTTTAAATTCATTCGCTCCATTTCTTACAATAAAAATGGGGTCTGTCTTCTCGGAATCGTTATTACTCAAATTTTGCCCATTTGCATCAATAGAAACGGGGCCAATAGCGCTCTTTGGACCGTTCTTCACCAAATTCACCCTATTTCTACCGACAAAAATTGGGCCACAGTCTTCTCCTTCGTTATCCAACAAATTGAGCCCATTCCCAACAATGGAAATGGGCCAACGGTGCTCTTTGGACGATTCTTCAGCAAATTCACCCTATTTCTACCGACAAAAATTGGGCCACGGTCTTCTCCTTCGTTATCCAACAAATTGAGCCCATTCCCAACAGTGGAAACGGGACAACGGTGGGCCTCTTTGGGCCATTCTTCGCCAAATTCGCCCTAGTCCTGGACAAAAACATCCGCCTGCGGCAATTTCGAAACATCCTCGACTCTTTGCTCCTTCCCTCCACGCTTTAAAGTCTCCACGTGCTTCCCACAATTGTCCGTCAGGACTTATCTCCAAAAAAAAAAAACTTTCCGTCCACGCTCGAGACCCCACATTCTTTTCGATCTCGCGATAAACGCGGACTTAATTCCACGAGGTCTAAACGAATTGGACCCGCGCCGTCGTCGGACTGGGCGGCGGCGGTGGCCCGAGGATCGTGTTCAGGCTCAGAGTCGAGTACCTCGGGGCTTCGTCCATCAGAGTGGCCTGTTCGTAGGACGGCGGCAAATCGTCTTGTCCCGCCAGTTTTTGGAACCTCCGCTCCTGCCTCCTCTCGTCCAAGGCCCGCAAGAT
Organism: Gasteruption jaculator; assembly: GCA_949825005.1. Classification (NCBI taxonomy): domain Eukaryota; kingdom Metazoa; phylum Arthropoda; class Insecta; order Hymenoptera; family Gasteruptiidae; genus Gasteruption; species Gasteruption jaculator. Next base: position 6,524,959 of record OX463776.1, read on the forward strand.
GATGACGGCCGGGCCCAGGACCAACATCACCGCGCCCACGGCCACCATGGCCACCGCTGCGGCGGCGCCACCTCCGCTCAAGTGCGAGATCCGCAATTTCCGACGACTCTCCCACGAATCCTCGTATTTCTTCGTGCTCGAAGCGACTACGTCGCCGGGTGTACCGACGCGCTCGTCATCGCCCTTATCGGGAAGCTTATCTAAATTCAGGAATTGATCGCCGTCGATCAAGCGACGCTTCGCGTTCCTCAGCAGGGACTCGATTTTCTCGGATTCCACGGATTTCGCTCTTTTCGCCGGAGGCTCCGCCTTCGAGATCTTCAGCCTCAGCTGAGGTTTCTTCAGGACCTCGCCCCTGCCGGTCTCCAGGTACGAGTTGGATTTCGGCAAATCCAGGATCTCGTCGATCCGATCGGGAATGTAAGACCTCGCTGCAGGTTCCTCCGAATTCGCTTTTTTCGAATTTTCGGTATCGGGAGCCACGGCGTCTTGGGCGTCCAGTGACGGGAAGCTTGGGCTTTCCGCCTGGGCATCGGAGAGCATTTGCTCGTCGTTCAAAGTGTCCTCCAAGATTCTCAGGTCCTCCTCGTTGGCGAAAGCTGACTCTTTCTTGAACTGGACATTTTCCGCTTCGTGGGGGTTTGGGGGGTCGCGTAGAGGAATTACCGATAAGTTCTGCTGACCATTTTTGGTTTCTTCTTCCTCTTCTTCTTCCGCGGTTGTGGATGTGAGTCTCAAGGACTGTACCTGGGGATGCAGAAAATAGGGGAATTAGGATTCTTAGGACTATAATAAAAAATTAAAAATATATATATTAAATATATTATATATATACATATATTATTTTGTGTGTGTGTGTGTGTGTGTGTGCGCGCGCGTGCGTGCGTGCGTGTGTGTGTGTTATATAAAAAATAGTAAAAAGATTGTTTAAACAGAAATGTAAGAAACTTGGAAACTCGAATTTATAAATCTTCAGAAAAAATAGAACAGCAAATATTGCATAAAGGGAAAAACATTAAAAATGATATTTAGAATTTAAATGAAAAAAAGAGAGAAAAATAGAAAATCGACTGGACACTAGGTAAAAAATCTTAGAAATTATTTTAAAAAATGAAATTTTGGAGAAATAGCGAAATTTGGATACATCTGAAAATTGTAAAAAATTGAAAATCGTGGAATTCTTATTCCTAACTGTATGAGTAAACATGGATATTTCCAAATTCGGAAAACCCTAAAAATAATAATGGAAGTTAAGATTCAAGTTATTTTCCAAAAATAGGAAATTGGATAGTTTAGGAAATTATTAAAAATTGAAGTTTTGGAGGAATAGCGAAATCTGGATGTATCTGAAAATTGTGAAAAATTGAAAATCGTGGAATTCTTATTCCTAATTGTATGAGTAAAAATGGATATTTCCAAATTCGGAAAACCCTAAAAATAATAATGGAAGTTAAGAATCAATTTATTTTCAAAAAATAGGAAATCGGATATTTTAGGAAACTGGAAAATCTTTCAAAATGACGGGACTTCAAGCCAAAAAAAAAATGGAAAAAATAGAGAAATCCAAAAACCTTCGAAATTTTGATTCACGAGTCTTTGGAAAAAAAAAATAGTAAAGCAAATATTTAAAAACAAAAAAATTGCAAAATCTTGAAGGTGACGTTTACGATTCAATAAGAAAAAAAAAAGGGGGAGAAAAATAAAAATAATTATGAAAATGAAAATTGCAATTACCAACCTCAGTGAAATTCCGCATATCGGGAGTTTTTTGTAAAGTGGATAATCCTTTTTGAAGCAAGACGATGCCCACGGCGCTCCATGCCGCTAATTGAAGTATAATAACCGCCCTTGAGGCCCATTTGTTTGCTCCCGAGGTTAAAGACATTATAAAAGCATCTCTTTTTCTTTCTTCTTATCGTTCGATTTTTCAACATTAGCACACACACACGCGCTTGGGAAATTCTCAATGTGCCTTAATCTTATCAAATTTCTCAAGATCTTCTTTTTTTCAACATTCTCTCGCTGGACGGTTCTTCCTTTCCCCGTAGCCGCTGACGGCATCTCGGGAATCTCCTTTTCGCATCTGAAACGCAATCGTAAAGTTTATTAGCCCCTTTTCTTCGAGTGTTATCATCAGTAACCTATCATTTTTTTTTTCTCTTCGGGGTGAAGTACATTAAAAATCTGGAGGGGCAAGAAATTATTAGAAAAAAAAAAATAATTCAAAACCAAAACAAAATTAGATCCCGAGTGTTTGGAGTTGCGGAAATTCGGGAAGTAACGGGAAATCTCCTGAAACCTTATAAAAATGTGTGTGCGAAGGAAAAAGACCTGATCTTGCAATATAATACCCTTATTGTTGTTTTCATAAAAAAAAAAAATTTGAATATGTTATCGCAGCTTTACTGTGTTATCGCGATTGAAGACAGGAGGATTAAGAAAGTATGTGGCTGAACAGAGAAAAATCATTTGTACAATTCGTGGGGAAAAAAAAAACAAAAAATAATGATAAAGGCAAAGTAGCGAAAAATAGTAGGGGGAGTGCACCTGTATTGGGGACCCCCTCAGTAAAATCACCTGTTTTTGGGCTTCAGGTTTAGAAAAGATTAGAATATAATAATAATAATAATAATAATAATAATAATAATAATAATAATAATAATAACAACAATAATAATAATAATAACAATAATAATAACAACAACAATAATAATAATAATAATAATAATAATAATAATAATAATAATGATAATAATAACAATAATAATAATATATTTGTGAATGGAAAGAAAAACGCTAGAAGGACAAAAGAAAAATGGGGGACGACTATGGGGGCAATTTCTAGTTGACCCCATAACATAAAAAAACAATAAATCTGGTTGGAATTACTAGAAATATATTTTCGAAGCCATATTTAACTGTAGTGTTGGTTAGAATTGCCATACATATTTTTCAATGTAGTTGTGTTTCTCTTGCAAAAATAAGCAAAGATCGACACATTTCGGTGGTTTTTGGCAAATTGATCGCTGCAAAAACGAACAATGGATTCAGCAACTAGTGTGTACCTTTCCCATGCAGGTATAATTCAATGATGAGCCGTTCGAGTACAGTTACATCCTTTCTACCGGAAGTTTGAATATATACATATATATATATATTTAGTATCAAGTGGTTCAACTAAACTCCTGGTATCAAATGAATGGTGCCTGACTTTCAGTATTGCATATATACGCAAGAGGAGGTTATATTGCACATTGCGGAAGCCCCTGCAATCAGTGTGTATTGTACTAATTACTTCTCGATTTAATTTTTTTTTTTTTTTTTAATATTTTTTTCCAAATAGAAGCTTGATTTTCCAGCGACTCGACTACCCGTGGTTCCCACAATTGACAAAAAAAAAATTAAAATTAAAGGTAAAAATAGTAAAGGAAAGGTTAAATTTCCTTTCCTCTCCTCTTTCGCTGCCACTCGACCACGCGTGAAACCAAGTCACCTTGTATATTTCTAATCACGGTGCAGTATTGTGCTCGGCGCATTACATTCACGTGTCAAACGTCATATTCATTCGTTTCAACGTGATATATGCAAAAACATATCGGACATACACGCATACCGTCTCGCGTATGTGTGTAGATGCGTATCTAGAGGCGAAACATGCGTATAGAAATTTATATCCTACGTATTTTCTAAGGGATTTTGCGATTGGCCCGATACGGGGCCATCAACGACAGAGCCTAGTTTCCGGTGATGCCGCTGCAGTTTTATGAAATTCCTCTTGCGTAGGAGGAATGGCAGCTGGTGGTGGTGACGTATCGTATAATGGCAGTCGATAATTCGGTAACAAGCAAAAGCCGAAATGAAATGACTTTGTTCCACGCGCTATCGGCATCATCGACGTCGCTGGGAAATATAATAAGCGACTATCGATCGAAAATGTCTGGAGGTTTTTTATCATGTACACGCCGCAAAACCGGAAGTCGAACGAAGCCATAATTTAATGGGAAGCCCAAAGCCAGGAAACACCGTTACACAGGTGTTCCCTAGCTTCCTCCCATAAAAGTCGCAGCAAAGAATTATTATCATTCTTCAGCGTGACGATCATTAATTCGCTATTTAGAGTTATTTGAGTTGGACGCCTTGGAGGTCCAATAACGCGATTGGCCGACATACTTGCCGTCGAGGTGGGAACTAGAAGGATTGTTGTAGGGAGGTGATTTTGCACTTGATCCGGATCTTGGTTTTTGGAGTTTGGATTTTGGGCCTGAGATTTTGAATTTTGGATCTCGATTTCTGAATTTTGGATTTTGAATTTTGGATCTCAGTTTTTAGACTTTGGTTTTTGGATTTTGAATTTTGCACTTTGGGGTTTGGATTTTGAATTTTGCACTTTGGAGTTTGGATTTTGAATTTTGCACTTTGGAGCTTGGATTTTGGATTTTGCATTTTGGACTTTGACGTTTGAATTGTGGATTTTGATTTGTTCATCTTGAATTTTGTATGTTGGTTTTTGGATCTTATTTTTTAGATTTTAGATTTTGAATTTTGGCTCTTGGATCTTAGTTTGTGGACTTTGGTTTTTGGATTTTGAATTTTGAATTTTGCACTTTGGATTTTGGATTTTGGATTTTACATTTTGGAATTTGACGCTTGAATTGTGGGTTCATCTTGGATTTTGGATCTCAGTTTGTGGATTTTCAATTTTGAATTTTGCACTTTGGATTTTGGATTTTAGTTTTTAGACTCTGATTTATGGATTTTGAATTTTGCATTTTTAATTTTCGAGATTGGATTTTGGATTTCGGATTTTGGTCCAATTTAGGCGCACTAGCTCTACCAAATCCACAGAAAAATAAACAAAACCAACGAAATAAAACAATATCGTCCAAGGTGACTCTTCAAAAAAAAAAACCTTCCAACGATTTTTTTACGATTACGATCGTCGCGATAATTGTCGGTAGCGATGTTACGCAAAGCCCACGCGCGCGGATTCTTTCGGAACGTGATTCGGAAAAATTTGAAGAATGCTACGTGGGGTGTAGAATTTTCATTCGTTTTAATTGACCCAGGTGCATTTTTCGTTCATTCCCTTACATAGATATACATAGTTTCGTGCAATGTGCAATGCAGTTTCTAATGGGTACACGCGATTCTCCAGAAACAAGCACATTCTAGCGTGATCGACTCACGTGTCATTAATTATGCAAACAAACATTTATTTCAAAGTCCTTTGCCTTTTTGTCGTTTGAATTTATCTACGCCCATACATGCACTTTTGTGCACACATATGTAGAAACATATGTAGAACATATAAGTACTACCGGCGGAAACCATAATATTTATTGTTATTATAATAATTGCAATACCAAGAATAAGGATGATAATAATGATAATAATAATAATAATAATAATAATAATAATAATGATAATAATAATAATAACAATGACAATAGTAATTTTTTACTATTATTACTATTGTTGTTATATTATTGTTACTATTATTATAGTTATCGTTATCTTCATTGGTAAAATTATTATTATTATTATTATTATTATTATTATCATCATTATTATGATTATTATTATCATCATTATTATGATTATTATTATCATCATCATCATTATTATTATCATTATTATCATTATTATCATTATTATCATTATTATTATTATTATTATTATTATTATTATTATTATTATTATTATTATTATTATTATCATTATTACTATCATTTTATGCAAATCACGTGACTCGATATCCGAAACAAAGACGTTTTCCCAGAGAAATTTCGAAGTGACTTATAAATGGATAATGAGACAAGTATGCATTGCATCCATGCAACGATACGAGTGAAGTGCGTGTATGTGATACACGTCGCTTGATATATAGGGTACATGCAACATCGCGTATGCACGTACGATAAACAACAAAGTCATTGAGCGAAATTTGCATGTCGATCGGAATGAGTTCGGAATCTAATTCACAACGATGTTCGAATCGTGTAATCGCGTTGTTGCAAAACTGATTTTTCCTGTGCTTCGCTGTAACGCGAAATACGGTGTACGGGTGTTTTCCGGGTCATTCATTAGAATTTTGTTATTATCTCATATATTTGGAATTATAAAATACGTAAAGAAACAGAGGAAATGAATTTGACCAAAAATATAACAATCGTTGGTTCTAAGAAATAAATTATTTTAAGTATTTGAGTATTTTGTGTTACAATAACATTGCAATGTTTTTTTTTTTAATCAAGAGTGCTCTGGTAGTTTATAAAAATTCAATAACAAATATATTCGTATGTAACATTATATTTATAAATATATCAGCATATAATATTTGCATATATTATATATATTGTATTTATAATGGTATACATTATATTTGTAAATAAATCCGTATATAATAATGATCGTTATAACAACAATTCGTACCCGTGGTGAACCGTTGCCAATTTTAATTATTATTTTGTTAATTGAAATTAGGGTTTCACCCGAACTGTCTATGATACACTGTACTTTCGTCTCCTTCCGCGAATAGAGAAGCTGCCGGAGTAGGTAATCTTTTTTTTTTCTCATTCGCCGTATAATTACCACAATAAAATAAAATCGAGATAAAGTTACAACGAGAGGTCGCATGCCGGAAATGGTCTATGGTGAAACTTCGTATTATTCGACGTAAGACAAAAGGTAAATCCCGCGCTATATGCAAAGTTCCTAGATAATTGCTTGGGAAAATAAGAACTCCCCCCCATTCTCGACTTATGGATTTTTATAGAAAATCCTACAATTTCCCGTATACTTTGAATGAGACGTTTGGAACCGTAGCTAAGCGGGGGAAGTGTGCCTAAATTTTTTTTAATTAATTTTATAGAAAATTAGTATACGTTCTTTAATTATGTATAAATTTAATTAAATTATAAAAATATTTAGCACATTTATTATTATTATTATTATTATTATTATTATTATTATTATTATATTACGATTATTATTATTATATTATTATTACGATTATTATTATTATTATTATTATTATTATTATTATTATTACTATTATTATTATTATTATTATTACGCATTACTTTTTTTTAAGGAAATTTTTAAATTTACATACTGTTGCGAATGATAATTTTGTATATTAAGGGTACATTTATAGCAAAATTTTATCAACTACCAGAGCACTCTTGATTAAAAAAAAAAAAAACATTTATTTTTTAGAACTAACGATTATATTTTTGGTCAAATTCATTTCTTCTGTTTCTTTATATATTTTATAATTATAAAAATATATGAAATAATAGCAAAATTCTAATTATAGAAAATGAATAACAAAAAAAAAATAAATATAGAATATAAGTATGAAATTGAAAGAAAAAAGAAAATAGTGAACGTGTGAATTCAACCAAAAACAAATTTTGAAAAACCCACAAAAGTGTAAGATAAACGCTGTTTATTGGAAAACAATATCGTTGTAACGTAAATTGCTTGACATATCGTTTCCAGCAAGAATTGTGCAGTAAATAGGAACATCACGCGTGATCCCAAATGCAGCTTTGCATTGATTGCAGTTCAAATATTTTATTGTGTACTTAGCAAGAAATGTGCAACTAGAAAACAAAGTGGTATCTACGCAAAGCAATTTTTCTTCAAAGCATGCACGTACACAGACGATGCGTGTACGGGCAAATTTTACTGAAACTTGCCGGAACTTCCACTTGAAGGAAATATATTTATAGTAATTCTAAGTGGATTTAATTATTTTGATTTTAATTATTTTTTTATTTCATACTCTTTTTTTTAACTTTATAGCCTTGCATGTTTTTGTTTTTCTATTTTTAGATTTTCATTTATAGATAATAAAAGAAAAATTGTTACAATTTTTCTCGTTTATGAAAAATAATAGTAATTAAGAAAATTTGAAAAAAAAAAAATAACAAGCTTGCGTGAGTAATTTTTCCAGAACCACACCCAAAACAAAAAAATTTGTAGTAATTCTATAATTCATAGTAATTCTAATTTCAATTCAAATTTCAATTTTAATTTATAGTAATTCTAACTATTACTGTAATTGAATAAATCACCAACGCACCGAAAAAAAAAATTCTAGTAATTCTAGTAATTTACAGTAATTTTAATTCAAATTCAAATTTCAATTCTAATTTATAGTAATTTTAACTGTCCATGTAATTGAATAAATCACCAACGCATAAAAAAAAAAAATTCTAGTAATTCTAGTAATTTACAGTAATTTTAATTCAAATTCAAACTTCAATTCTAATTTATAGTAATTTTAACTGTCCATGTAATTGAATAAATCACCAACGCATCAAAAAAAAATTCTAGTAATTCTAGTAATTTACAGTAATTTTAATTCAAATTCAAATTTCAATTCTAATTTATAGTAATTCTAACTATTACTGTAATTGAATGAATCACCAACGCACCGAAAAAAAAAATTCTAGTAATTCTAGTAATTTACAGTAATTTTAATTCAAATTCAAATTTCAATTCTAATTTATAGTAATTCTAACTATTACTGTAATTGAATGAATCACCAACGCACCGAAAAAAAAAATTCTAGTAATTCTAGTAATTTACAGTAATTTTAATTCAAATTCAAATTTCAATTCTAATTCATAGTAATTTTAACTGTCCATGTAATTGAATAAATCACCAACGCATCAAAAAAAAAATTCTAGTAATTCTAGTAATTTACAGTAATTTTAATTCAAATTCAAACTTCAATTCTAATTTATAGTAATTCCAACTATCACTTTAATCAAATAAATCCCCAACCATACATTTCTACTAATTTCAGCTCCACTTATACTTCCTCCAACTGCAAATGAAATAATTAACGCCTTTATTTATTTTTTATTATTTTTTTCGCCGGGTACGATTTAAATTTAAAATTGACTCACCTTCAAAAATACGAATCCCCCAAATTAACGATCAATCGGATTCTCGCGCTTTCGTAACGTCACATAAACTTGCGGAATTCTGCAATAAAACTCCTGGAATGAAGAAAGAGCGATTATTCCCAACAGTGTAAATAACCCGATGGCAAAAATGCGGTAAAAATTGTCGAAAGCTTCGCGCGTAAAAACAAAGGAATGTTTATCGAAGGCATTTAACAACCGCTTGGGAAAAAAAAAAAACGGAATGCATCCATAAACGTCTGTTTTCAAAAGGAATGACGAAATTTGTGCATCACTCCGCGATAAACATCGTTGTTATTCCAAAACACAACCTGTTTTATTTTTATCACTAACGATTGTTTTTCCCGTACTATTTTATTTCCCCGTTCACTTCCGGCGCAATTTTCGCCTGTAACAGGCAACCCATTTGCATCGAGGTACGTCACTCGAATGTCTGCGCTCCTGATACCAAAGTTCTCGTCGCGCGGTTTGTTCATTAACTTCCTGGCCCTAATTAACAAAATTGCAAGGTAGAAAATATCACGAAAATTCCCTTTTTTTCTCCCCCAACCCTTTTTTTAAAATAAATTTCACCCTTTTTGAGGTTCCACTAATTTTGAGCCGCACAAAAAAGGATAATTTTCTCAGTCACTGAAACGCAACCGCCAAATTCCAGGGTAAAAAAAATACCACAAAAATCCCTTTTTTTCTCCCTCAACCCTTTTTTTTGTTAATTTCACCCTTTTTTTGAGTTTTCACTAATTTCGAGCCGCAGAAGAAAGAGTCATTTTCTCAGTCACTGAAACGCAATATTCAAATTCCACGGTAAAAAAATGCCACAAAAATTCCTTCCTTTCCGCTTCGACCCTTTTTTTTTTTGTTAATTTCACCCTTTTTTGAGGTTCCACTAATTTCGAGCCGCGGAAGAACGAGCCGCTCGGTCTCTCGAGTCTCTCATTTTCTCATTGACTGAAACGCAATCTCTCGTTGACATTCTTCCCCTTATCTGGCGTTCCCTGAGGAATATCTTGCATTCTCTTGCATATTATATACATTCGTATTCTTTAAATGTCGCACGCACACTTGTTGTACGCCGCAAAAAAAAAGTGTATCAAAGTCCTTGTCGTCTGCACTGATAACGAACCGAGCAAAAAAAGAAAAAAAAGCCGAACGAGCGCGGCGGTATAAACAATCGCGCGCAGTCAGCTGACGATCGCGCCGGTTGTTGTTAAAACAACAAAGGGAATTTGTTTAAACAAAGTCGTGGTCCAGGAGGAGGAGCGGGGCCAGTGAGTGATTGACGCGCGTTCGTTATTCGCCGACTCGTGTGTCCCGGGGAACAGGTGGGATTGTTCAGGAGTGTTATGAAAAAAAAAAAGGAAGGAAAATTAAGAAAAAATTCGTGCACGAAGAAAGCACGAATTTGGTGCGATATTGGGATCGAAGGGGAGCTTTTACGGGCGGGTATGCGCACCTCGTTATGTGTTTCGCGCTAAACACGGCCAGTAGTAGAAGACAGTTGTGTTCAGACTGAACAGTATAGAGTCATTTTGCGGACGGTGCACCCACACGTTTACTTCGTAACTGCACCGAACGTCTGACTCATCCCCCTCCTTTTTACCCCAAGTTTCTTCTTCTACTTCTCTGCGTCTACTTCTACTACTACTACTACTATACTACTACTATTACTACTACTACTAGTCAATTACTAATAATAATACTAGTAATACTAATAACGAGAACAATAATAATAATAATAATTATGACTTACACTATTATTACAATTTAATTTTAGACAAAAAAAGCAAAATAACAATTAATTTTAATTATTAACAAATAATTTTATAATTTTTTACTTACCACTTATCTAATTTTTAATCAATTGACTGAAGTTCTTACCAAATAATGACAAAAAGGTTTTTTAACAAACTCACAGAATATTAATATTACAAACATTTTCCGCTATAATTACTTATTTATTTATGTAATTTATTAGTTATTTGATTGTAAATCTAATTATTTAAACATTTATTAATCATTCGATTAGAAATGCAAATAAGTGATAGTAGTAGTAATAACAATAATAATAATAATAATAATAATAATAATAATAATAATAATGAATAATTCTTTGTCGATCTTTATATAATTATATGTTGATAATTTTTTTTTCCAAATTTACAATTTTCATAAGTTACTGCTATTGCAAATTCCGAAATTTTGAGTTCAAATTCCATTTCAAAATCCAAAGAAAAATCCAATGGCAATAATATAAGAATATTTCTTTAATTTTCCAAATTTTCAATTTTTATAAATTACTGCCACAAAATTATGTGCAAATTATTATTGTTATGTGCGAATTATTATTAGCCAAAAGAAAATCCAGTAATAAAACGTACATCCAATACACAACCAAATGAAAAATGGATAAAGAAAAAAAAAAAGAAAAGAAATTTCCCCATCCGTTGACCCTGACTGAACTTTCGAATTCCGCATAATTCCACGGGATTCCTGAACGATCGAGCGAGCCTTGAAAATTAAAAGTATCTTCGGAACACCTTCCACGCGCGTGCCTTTGGCGCGGCACTCAACGGCACGGGCCATTCTATTCCTCGTTGTCAGAAGCGAGGCTTCCGCGTGCATCCCGTGATTTCGGCACGGGAATATAAGCGTTCCTCCTCCTCCTCCTCTTCGCGTTCCTCCGAAATTTACCACGGCCCGTGGGTGGGTATCCTCCGTCTGCACGTTATTTACACGTACGTTTTCGTCATTGATCGACGAGAGTGTGCAGTTGCACAAGAACCGGGGCATTGTAGACGAAACGTGGATGTGAAAGCAACCACCTGAAACACCATCGAGACGTACGTAATCCCTTCTCCAATGCCACGTTGTTAGTCGCTGATGCTATTGCTCCCTTTACACGTCCGGTCTATATCTATATACACATCACTGCCGGCCATTGCCATTGCTGATGCCGGTGCTGGTGCTGGTTCTGGTTCTGCTGCTGGTGTTGGTATTGGTATTGGCGCTGGTGTTGGTATCGGTGTTGTTATCGCTGTGTGCGCCCCTTACTCGACCATTACCGGTCTCTGTACGTCGGTGTTTCGCCCAGGGGTAGGTCCTCCTCTTCTTCAAGGGCTCGCGTTCATGCTGAATGCACTAACGACCCCCGTGTGTATATAATACACTCGCCAGAATCCAGTTAACCACACCTACTGGGTACTCCTTCCTTTCCCCCCCGTTTCTCATTGGGAACCCCTTGCGCGGCGAAACCGTCGAACGTGGTAATTTTTACCACGCTCGTTTATTCCCGCGACGTGGTCGGAATTCTACCTCGCGTGGAAATTCTGACCGGGCCTGAGGTCGGACCCCATGGTTTTTTCTTTTCTCTTTTTAAGGCGGTTCTTCTTCTCTAAGATTTTTTCTGAAATCCTCGTGAAATTATTATTATTGTTGTTGTTGTTGTTGTTGTTGCTGCTGCTGCTGCTGTTGTTGCTGTTGTTTTTGCTGCTGCTGCTGCTGCTGTTGTTGCCGTTGTTGTTGTTATTTTTGTTGTTGTTGTTGTTGTTGCTGTTGCTGTTGCTGCTGTTGTTGCTGCTGCTGCTGTTGTTGCCGTTGTTGTTGTTATTTTTGTTGTTGGTGTTGCCGTTGTTGTTGTTATTTTTGTTGTTGTTGCTGTTGTTGCTGTTGCTGTTGTTGCTGTTGTTTTTGTTGTTGTTGTTGTTCCAAAAGAAGATCCACGCACCCTATAGTAAAAATGTATAGTTAATATACGGTGAGTTCGACTCCAATTTTGTCGAAGTGCACCCGATGTACTTAAAAGTATTACACTGACACTCCTTTTCGGTCTCCATACATGCAAGGTTTCGTTTGGAAACCTTGGCACCACCTATACAGGGTCCTTGTTCGATCTAGGCTACCTGAAAGATTTTTTCACACAAGGCACAACGAGTTTGATCGTTACCGAATCGGCAAATCACTCGATAATCGATGACTCAAATGATTTTTCACCGACTTACCAATGAATGTGTCCTTTAACGCACGAGCGGCTCTTCATTGACACCTCGCAGCGCTATTGTTCGCGCGCGTAACTTACCGTACGCTCAAGTTCACGATCCACGATCCGAACGATCGGTGGCAGAAAAAGCGCAGAGTTTAAAAAAAAAAGAGAAAAATGGAATACAGGAAACTCGGTGAGATATGCCGATTACCGTGACCTTGCGGTCAGTGTCAATCCCAATCGGAAGTCAGTCGTGCAAGAAGATGATAGCGGAGAATTCTTTTTTTCTCGAAAAATATAGAATAAGAATTAAAATAGATTTTCTTGATTGATAGCTAATTTTTTACAGACGCATCTACTACAGACGCTCTACTAGGCACCTCCCGTTGTTGGATTTCAAAAAAAGATGAAATTCAACCTCGAAAATAATTCTAAAGGAAAATTCCAAGAGGTGTCTTTCGACGCCTTTGGTAGAAATAGTGTCAAGTTCGCGTCCAGTGAAGATTCGCCTTAAGTTCCCGTTCAGTGGAAACTCCCCTTAAGTCCGCGTTCAGTGGAGACTCGCCTTAAGTCCGCGTTCAGTGGAGACTCGCCTTAAGTCCGCGTTCAGTGGAGACTCGCCTTAAGTTCGCGTCCAGTGGAGATTCGCCTTAAGTTCCCGCTCAGTGGAAACTCCCCTTAAGTCCGCGTTCAGTGGAGACTCGCCTTAAGTTCGCGTCCAGTGGAGCCTCGCCTTAAGTTCGCGTCCAGTGGAAAGTCGCCCTGAGTTCCCGTCCACTGGAGACTCGCCTTTATGCTTTCAATTGTTTTTCACATCCTCCGTCACATTTAAGTCTCGCGCGGAGAATACGAAGTCTCACGCACTGGCTCTCCAGCGACTTCCAGTTCCATTACTCATTATTCCATTCTTCATCCAGTTGCGCATAATGAAACATAATCCGAAAGTAGAATTAGATATTCAGTGAACGACATCAATGCGACTTCTGTTTCTTTAAGAATAATCCTTTGCGTCTCAGTTTTATGAAATTCGATCGTTCGAAGTTTCACCTTCGACTTCGGTCCATTTTTACTCACCCAGAGAAAAATAAGTGCTTTGTCGCAAAATTAATTAAAAATCCCAACAAATTGTATTTGTTACATATATCCCTAAATAATTGCTTATACCTCGAAACGTTTCTTTCCTTCTTGATAGATCGGTCCGTAAATACTATTTTTCCGCGTCCACTTTAGGAAACTTCCCTCGCCCCTGGTCTTATCGTGCTTCTCGCATCCCTCAACCTCGAAACCATACACGTGACTGCAATTAGACACCCTCTCGGTGCCGGGCTGAAAAAAGACCACTCGGTTCTTGCAGCTTTGCTTTTCTTGTGTGTTTCCCAAAGGAGCTTTGGGATGAAGATAAACACGTAGAGGTACATCAACCCTCGCCGCCTAGCGCTATGGGACGGCCTGGATTTCCACCCCATCCACGTAGGGGTGTGTAAATCCTTCGACATCTCAATTCGTTCGTCGAAAATTTCCTCTTCTTTTTTTTTTCGTTCCATTCTTCCTTCTTCTTTGATTCGGTGTACGTACGTAAAACAATTAAATATACATTTTTTGGAAAACAAAATAACAAAGGAATCGTATGACAAATTGTATTTTGGGGTGATTAAATTTCATATAATATTCGTATAATTATATTATTGTTTAAAATATTCTTATTTTAATTTATACTATATAAATGTATTGTATTATTATATATTATAATTAATAATATGTAAATATAAATTTGAATGGATTAAAAAAAATACATATATATATATGAAAAAAATTGTAAAAATATTAAAATTCATAAATTGTAGGACCTTAGTTGGTCTCTGTCATTGAACAATTATTTCAAATTCTACAATTGCCATCTTTGTATACATGAATATTTTTTTAAAATTTGTAATGATTAATAAAAATAAAGAAAATAAAAAAAATTAATATTTTAAAGAACACAAATTTTATACAAGATTTTTTATAATCAAAATAAATTCTTTTATTAGAATAAATTAATTTTATACTAATTAGGTACATATATATATAATTAATAAAAATTAATTAATTTTTATCACAAAAAATCTTCTATAAACATTTTATTTTTTAATATATTAAATTCGTTACATTCTTTATTTTTATTAATCATTATAAATTTCATACATATATATATATATGCGCTATTCGGATTTTGGTCGCGTGCCTACACTGCACACGATATTTAAGTGCATAGCTGCAGCTCGAGTGCTTCCTATGACTCATTCCTTCCTTTTTGGCCGAGCAGTTCCACCGTATTAATTACCAAACGATTCGATGAAATTTACATTCACGCCGATGAAAAGCGATAGGGGTTGGCTGAGACGGCAATTGAAGAATTTCAGCCCATTCAAGAGGGTCCATACATTTCAATTAGTTCGACGCCCACGCATTAATTGAATTCCTGATCTTCAGTTAACTCGATTGCATTTCTTGCGTTAATTCCATTCCGTTCTTTGCTCCAATTGGGTTCCACTTTTTTTTTTTGCGTTTCAAGAAAATTGTTACCGAAATCTTCTCAACTTCGATTCAGTTTTTTTCGTTCGCTCTAAAAATTCGAAATTTTCTCAATTCCAATCAAAATTGGCGAAGAATTTTGGAAAATGATGCGTTTCCTGAATTTCATTTTTTCTAGCAGCTTTTTTGTAGCAGCTTCAGTTCAAGCCCGACCCTTTTGCGGCCTTTGGTGGAATTGGAGAAAGACAAACTTCTCTCCGAGAACCGTCAATAATAATTACAGTGAAATTGCTTCAGAAGCTAGAACCGACCGCATTCTTTGCCAGCAAAGGAATCGTTCGATCTAATTTCCCGGCTCGGATATTCTACACCCCGTGTTCCACACCCTGAGCCCTACACCCTGTATCGGGGACGTGTATTCCACCTCACGAATCATTCTCTAATCCATGGCTTCGCCGTCTATGGGGTTTAAGTCGCTTGCCTGCGCAGCGGAGCCTCCCCTTAATTGTTTCTTTCCTTGTGATCTTAAGTTGAGAAATTGAAATTGCCGTGGGTCAAAGACCAGACGAGATCGAGTCTCTTCTCTCCAATTCAATTTCTCGTTCGTTTGATCCTCCACCTCCTGGCCTTTCCCCGGCGTTAATAATATGACCGATGGCTGCTTCACCGTTTAACGTCTTCGCGCCCGTAAACGGTCTGGATATACCTGCTTCCGTATTTGTAACGAAACGAAAGGGAGGAAGGACATGGTTTACCCGTGGTTGATACGCAATGAAATTAGACCCCCACCCCTCGAAAGTTTCGAAGCAGCGATGAATTTCAAACGAAAGTTTAAAAAAAAAATGCACGTACACGAATTTTTTTATTGGAGGCTAAGTCTGGACGAATTGTTTATAAAAGTGCTGATATACGAGGGCAGTCCCAGAAGGACCCGATCCAACAAAGAAAACAGAAAAAATTTGGGAAAAATGATCTTTGGGAAAAAAAGCCCTTTCTTAATGAAGCAAACCTAGGTCCTTTTATTATTTTTTCTCAAAAATACCCATTTTCGCACACTCAGCTGCGTTTTTTGATACCAGCGCAATTACGCACAGTTTTCATGTTTATGCACATTGTCCAAGTCATCAAAAGCACGTCATATACATGTATAAAAATGAAGACGTTGCAACTCTGTGCTCCCTCGGGGCCAAAAACCCGCCTTACGGGCCCTCATCCTTTTCAGGCTTGACCAATGTTAATTGAATTCGATCCATTGTGTTCCACCGATTATTCAATGCATTGAATCGGATGGATCAAATCGGGATCTGAAATTTATTTTTCAAAATTAAAAGATCTTTGAAAAAAAAAATGGAGAATTATTATGTCCAATAAAACGACCGACTGAGGAAAAGGAGGATTTTGATATACATGTATATTTGCATGTAATCAATGAATGCGACAGACTGTAACGGATTTGGTTACCGTGTGGACAAATCCTTGTACAAAGGAATTGAATTTCACGGTAAACCCTCCTTTTCTCATTCGCCTGTTCTTTTTTTTTTTCAAACGGTATAACAATAGAATCAAGAGGAATGGATAGACTGAAATGGAATAATGATGATAATAACAATAACCATGAAGGAATAATAACAATCTCGGTCTAATAAATACGTAATTGTATATAAACCTGCCAGAGAGACTCTCTATATATATATATTTTTTTTTTTTCTCTATTTATGTTGTTTTATATTTTTCTCAATATATATATAGAAAGAGAGAGAGAGAGAAAATACATAAAACTCTCTATATATTTTTTTTCCTATTTTACAACATATATGTACTTACAACGATTACATAATTTGTATATATATACAACCATTTCCGCACATATATGCACGCGTGCTATATATGTATGCATTCGTATATATGCGTACTCATACGCATACATGACATACACACAATGCATATGTATATACCCTGCCCATTATAATATACCTATACATATGCATACTCATTGCGCATCTACGACACCTAAAGGATTTTTTTTTTTTCGATGCACATCCGCGTTGCATGCACACCTGAAACGACTCCCCTGGCGGCATCTTAAAATTCCCATCACAGGTAGGTGCGAATTACGTCAAGTGCAAGCGAACGAAGCAGTGTCATTTCGATTCGCGATGTTCGCTCGACGTTACTTCAAAACAATTGTTGTCGTTGTTATCCGCGCAATCGTCAGATTCATCTTGGCTATTACCACGCAATCCATACGTGGATTATTTGCATGTACCGTGTACCAGTGTGCATGAATAAATCCGTATACGTTGGTTGTACACACACACACACACACACAAGCACAAAACGAAACATGGAAAAGAAGAATAAAAAAAAAGGCCTCGTCCACGTAACCGGTAATTGCAATTAACGCTATCAAGATGGTACTTGACTGTGAAGGTTTCGTAAGACTCAATCGACCCGAATCGAGTTTTGGATTTGGTTTGAGGCGAGACTGACGATGAGAAATACATTTTTTTTGTCAAATTATTTGGGGGTTGAAGTAAGTTTGTCACGCCATAATTCTATTTTGCTCGAAAACGTCATAACCTAACAATAAGTACTGTCGGGAGCCGAAACATTGGCCATCGGCTCCAGACTGTGATTGGCCCTAGGGTCACGTGACCAGTTTTACCCAAACACGAAGGCCCCACGTCCGAGCGCGTTCCTCGTTGGCCCAACGGTCACCCATACCACTTCGACTCAACGTTCCAACGACTACCAACTTTTCAACTCCCAATAATACACATACGACGGCTGCAGCGACTTGCATCCGCATAACTCGTTAACTGTAGCATCACGAAGTGCACCACTTTTTGCTTTTTCCAGTGCTCTTATTGTGCAATTGCGCAATTTCAAGTGGAGCGACGGATTACTGCAGCGCTACACTACGCATACACACACACACACTTACTTACACGTACGCTGTATGTACCTACACGCTAACGAGGAGAACTTTCCACTACATTTTTCCTTCATTGCTATTATTCGGTTGTACCAATACAGACATATTATACGAGTGTGTGTGTATGTGTGTGTGTGTTATACCGCGCGTATGAGGCTGGAATCGCAATGAGGAAAAATAAAGGAAAAAAAAAAGTTGCGAGGGAAGACTACCGTGCATCGGCAATGACTTCCAGCCGGTAAAGTAAGCGTCTTTGCCGGTCGGTTGGCCGGTTTTGTATGTACACTCTCGCGCATGGCTTATAAATAATTAAAAAGAAAATAAAGAAACCAGCGCTGACGTCGCATACGCGACATTATTCCCAATGTGACTCTTTCAATGAGTCTACGCGTCACAGGATGCAAAACAAAGTACGTTCGGACGCTCAAGAAAAAAAAAATCGCTATCCTCCGCCATTTCCTACACCAGCGCCCGCGCCCGTCCGTCCGCTACTCCTGCGCGCAGAGTGTAATAACTCTTTCGACATATTAATCGATCGACAAATCCTAATGACTCATCGGAGAAAGCGACTTTTACGATCTCGATCCTTGCCGAAATATCTCCATTGTCGGTCAACAATCGACGCGTCAACAATCGATTATGCAAAAATTAATTATTAATTATGCATTTCACGACAGTGAAAATGATTAATAAACTTATTTGCTTCGCCACCCCGTCAAAGTACGAAATTTTTTTTGTTAACATGCTAAAAGTGCATCGATTCTCATAACGTCAGCTTGCCAGAGACTGATAAATATTTAATAAAACTCTGAACAAAAAAAAAATAGAAGGAAAACTACACTTTTTCCTTATACCGGGAATTATTAATTCTCGTGACGATCACCTTTTTTTCTATTATTACGAGAAATTCTATGACACATCGTAACCGGCAACCGGTAATAACAACATTTTATCGGTAATATCACGAATTAATTATACGTAATTAGCAAATAAACTCCACCTCATTTCCGATTACATCCCTCCCTCTTTCCCTATTACATTACATATGGTTCCTTGAACTCTCGGTTACCTCGTTTTGCAATATTTTGTTTATTCAACCTTATTTCAGTTATTTCTTAACTTTTCGTGATTTTTGGTAATTTTGGTAACGACTATCGGCACACTGTCACGTGAAATTTGCGTGACTCCCTATTCACGCCGCGTGGGTCGTAATGGTACACGCTATTGCGTTTGTCATGACCAGCGCGGCCCGAACGGAAAGTTTAGCGCCGGTCACCCGTGACCGATATGGCAGTCAACCAAATAAATATTTGGCAAATGTTTATTTTGGCAAATAATTATTTTTTTGTTTGGAATCCATCCATTTTTAAAAATACTGTTTAAAAAAAATCCATCGGGTTATTTTTTTTTTTTCATTTTCGGGGGTTTTTGAACAATTTGCGAGTCGTTTTTTGAGGTGACCCATTCAATTATTATGGGGAATTGGTATCTCGAGGTAAAAGTATGTTTCCGCTCAACGCGTTGAGCGTTCGCTGGTAACGCCGATGTACCCTATTTATCGATAACGGGTCACAAATCATGACGGTGTCGTGTGGTAGGAAATGGAGGAAACGCCTGTACTGTATGGAGTTTACGGGATGAACGTATCGTTACGTAAGAGAAAGTTGGCCTTTGAGGTTAAGTTTCGCCAAAATGCCTACTGCCACTTCGGATAAATTTCAACTGGTTACGCACAGTCGTCGACGGTCTCACAGACGCGCCAATTTGTTGAATTTTGCACGCAATTATAGATTGGATTTGGCCGAAGCGGAGGATTCTCCGGAACCTGTCGATGCCGAGGAATTGCTTCGGTGCGTATAAATATGAGATTTTCTGCGGGTAAAACCTAACCTCGAAGAGTGAACTTTTCACTTTTTCGCTCACATTTACCTTCACTACCTGCTTTCTACTTTCTACTTTTGTACTTGACATTACTTATTCATGCTTATTAACAATTAGAATAATTATTATTGTTACTATGATTGTTATTATCACCCTTATCATTGATATTGTTATTATTGTTGTTATTGTAACTTGTTGGTAGTTCCCAATTTCTTACTTTTCTAGATTTTACCAATATCTGCATCGCACCGAAGGACACTGATGTCTTTCCCCAAACTCAAATTTTGGTTCCTGGGTATTAATTTCAAAATTAATTACAATTTAGGGCGTCAACTACGAAAATATTACATTTTTTTGCATTATCGACTTCACTTTTTCTTTGCGATTATAAATTCTCATTAAATCCACTTTTTTTTTTTTATGGATCTCAACTGGAAGATGCTGCCGAGCATTAAAATCAACTTTTTTCTGTTTGTGTTTCAGAAAAGTCTTATCGGCAGTCATCGAATACAGAAACACTCCGTATCGAAACACCATTTTCGGAAACCTCCAGAAGGCTTTGGACATTTTGAACAAATCGACGCTCTCCCAAATTATTTGCTATGGATTAGGAAACTTTTCGTACAAACGTTCATCGAAGTACCAATTGTCGTTCATCCTATCGACCAAATCTCGCTACAACTGCGACGTTTTCCTCTACGATCCGTGTTTCACCGATAAAGAGAAGGAGGTTTTAAAAATACTGGGCTTGAAGTTGATAGAAGTGAACGAAGAAGGAAAGAGAATCATCGAAGACGATCGCGTCACTCTTCTCTTTATGCCCCATTGTACCAGTAAATTGACAAACAATTTTTTGTACACAAACTGGGGCGAGAAACTGTCGAATTGCATAATTTACGCCAACAGCTGCACCGACGTTCTCGAGACTTTCGACAGTCTTTTGGAATTGCGAGAAATCAATTCGATAGAATACATTCGCAAGATTTTCCCCTACGTCACTGAAATCCAAGTCGAGAATAATTTCGATTACGAGGAAGTATTCAACTCTACCCACTTGCATCTGTTTCCGGAAGAAAAATTGAAAGCCGTTCCCGAGGGGTTTTGGGAATTTCACGAAGAACCGACTTATCCAGAGAGGAGTCTTCTATTTGATTAACGGAAACCCCACAATTATTATTAAAGGCGAGTAAGACACTTTGTTATTTTTGGGGAGGTACGGAACGCGTTAAAAAATCCTAATAAATTTGTCAATTAAAAACGGGTTCCAACAACATTCTCTGGGAATTGTCCCAAATTATTCCTTACAACTACGTTTTATAACTTTCGAAATTTTATTTCAATTTTTTTTATCACCCAATTACGATTTTTGGTTCCAGAATAAAAAAGAAGCGTAGTTGAAACTCGTTCTCGACTTAATTCATTGAGAAATTGCAGTGAATTCCTTAAATTAAGAATAGAAAAAAAAAGTTAATTTCAGCAGCTTTGTCTGGAAATATTTTTTTAAATGATATTTCTACTCTTGATTTCCGAGAGAATAAATTTCAAGAAGAAATGAAAATTTCCAAATTGAAATTCATTCGTATTTTAATTCGTTAAGAAATTACATCTAATTCGTAAATTCGGAAATAAAGAGAAATAATAAAATTATAAATATTAAATTAATATCGAAACTCAAAAATCTATCGAAATTTCTGTTTGCTATTTTTGAATAACATTTTTTCCTTTACTTCCAGAAGAAAAAAAAATGAATTCCAACATGAAACTGGTTCGTGCTTTAATCAGAGAAATAAGACACACGGCGAACGAGAAAAAAATGAAGGAAAATATAATGGTTCAACATATTTTGGAGCAAGCGAGGACTCACCGAGAGACTTCCGAAGTACTTTGCAAAGCTCGCGAAGAATTGCAAAAGTTGGGAGAGACTTATTTGTGTTACTTAAGTTCTTTAA
Source organism: Gasteruption jaculator (assembly GCA_949825005.1). NCBI lineage: Eukaryota > Metazoa > Arthropoda > Insecta > Hymenoptera > Gasteruptiidae > Gasteruption > Gasteruption jaculator. Next base: position 6,547,156 of record OX463776.1, read on the forward strand.
GAAAATATCAAGACATCCATTCGCGATATATCGCTAAAGGAGAACGAAGTGTCAAGGAAACTGCCGATTTAGTTGGTTTCAAATTGCCACACGACCCCAAATGATGATTATATTATTGTTAGGACTGTTGTCGAATTAGACTATTATTAAACAGTCGCGTAGTTAAGAGAATATCTGTATTTCCTAGTGGAAACGCTAAAGTTCACGCGAAAAGTTGATCCTTTTCGAGAGTAGTTAGTCGAGGGTTTTTCTTCCGTTCGTAATTTTCATGAGAAACATCGCAATGGACGCGAAAATCTTCTATTCCAGTCCATTGCGAGATGCAATTCGAAAGACTGCAGGTAATTTTAATTATAGGGAGGATTAATGTCACCAGTACCGTTTAATGAGTATACTTTTGGTAGGAGATACCTTTGTATTAACGAAATTTAGAATAAAGCTTCTCAGATTTGTAGGTTTTTTTTAGGAGATGCGTTCATTTCCCGACGTAGAAATCAATGAAATACGGGAGCATTATTTGAATCCTGAAGCCTTTTCAAAGGAGCCAGGTATGATTTTTGCCGACAGTGCGACCAGCAAAATTACACCTGCTATAAAACCATGGGGATGGGTATTATTGTCACTCGAGGGATTAAGCGGATACATAGCGACTGGTAGCGTTTAACACCCATTTGTTTTGTGGCGGACGTCTCGCTTCGTCTATTTTCCTTTGTAAACTATATACGTATGGCTTCGAAGTAATTGTAACAGCAACAAGGGGGTTAATACCCTTTGGTTTGACATTTTGTAATTTTTCGAAATGGTCTGAATTCTTATTATGCGTCACCTACATCTATTTCAACCATGACTTGTGAAGGTATTAGAAGAAAGTGACCACATTTCAGAATTTTCAGAAGACAGAAAATTGGAGGTCCCACATTTTTAGATAAACCCATTAAAGTAAAAAATATTTTGTGTTTGCCTCCTATTTGCCTCTAATTTGTCAAATACAGAAATAAAAAAACAAATGATAATTTACCCATAAAATTCAATGATATTACAACAATATTGAAGAAAATTTCAGTTGTGTATCAGGATTTACGTAACCGCCCCCAAATACCATAAACTACCCCTCAAAGTAATACATCGCATGTAAATGATGGAAAAAAAATTGTTTTTCTCTAAAATTACTTATACTTAATAAGTTAGTAAAATATGATATTCTTTTAATATTATCTAAGAGTTACTTTTTTATAACTATTATTAGAGCTGCTCATTATTATCATTATTATTACAAAGAAAAGAATGAAAAATCTGTTCGGTTCCACCGACGATCTTTTCCCGGAGGAAAGTGAGATTCCAAAAATTGAAGCGCCTCCTGCAGTTGAGGAAGGGAAACGCGAAGAAAAAGAAGAAAAATTTGCTACCGCAACTGCGTCTTCCGAGAAAACTTCAGAAATCGGCGGGAAGGAGAAACGGCGCCGATCGGATGCCAATGGAAACGAGGAATCCGGGACCAGCAAGAAAAGAGAAGACAAATCGACGTTGAATTTCAACAATATGGTAATTGTCAAATGACAATAAATAAGAGCGGTAATAACTTGAGAGATTCCGGAAAATATCCAGAGACAATTGGTGTACCTCACCCCGCCCACGACACCTTATTGCAAAGGTAGCCATTCAGCCTTGCCGCAGGTACAAAATCGGTCCCATTTTTTTCGCAAAAACAACCCTTCCACGCTAGTTTCGCACCCGGGGTAGGACTATAAATGATTCGCAAGGAATAGTTTCGGTTTATTCCATGTTCGGTTTTCGCTTGAAACATATCTGTGTTTCCAGTTTTGCGGAAATTTCTGGAATCGACTTCCAGTCGGTTATTTTTATTTTCGTGGTTTGTGGAAATCCGGGAAGGAAAAAAAAATTCCTTGTAATCGATTTTACGTAAATCGACGGATAGTATAAGTTATATACCTGGTGTGAAAACTAGTGCCGGAAGCGATTACAAATTGTTGAGGGTTTCACAAATTTCTGAGGGATCCAAACCAACTCCAGGGACGCGGATTTCGAGTTTGAGGGATACAAGGAAACTTTTTTGAAATTTGGAGTCTCCAGCCGAGATTGTACCAGATTCGAGTCTACCACTTGTAAGATAAATTCATATTTTTTCATATTTGCAAGATTTTCAATATTAGGCAAAAAAAACAGTAGGGGAAAAGGGGTCAGCCCCGGCCAGGGGGTAGCCGCGGTCATTGCAAGTTTAATTTGTTTTGTCAAAATGAAAATATCTACGGAAGTGTTAAAATATAGTTATTATAAATTAGTGGGAACTTCAAATTTTTGCAATGACCGGGGCTAACCCCCTTTCCCCTACTCCTTTTTTTGTTTGTTTTTAAGTCTCCAGCCCGAATCGAATTAATTCTTTTTTTTTTATTATTACAGATTTTTGACATGAAGCTCAAGTCAACCATCCTGAAGACTGTGTTGAAGAAGAATCACGAGCAGAGGCTAAACTCGGATCGAGTTTACCGGAGGAATGTGAGGTACCTGGAGAGGATGTCCTGCAAGAAGACCAAGAGCGCATATCTACATTATTTTCAATTAATGAGAACGGATAGTTCTGATGATCGTTCCGACGACGAGGAGATGGATACGGGTATTTTCTTCGACCTCTCCTCTTCCGACGAAGAGGACAAAGAAGAAGCAGAAGAGGGCGAACGCGAGAGGGCAAACAATGATAATATTAACGATAACTGTAACAATAACGAAAACGATCCTATGAATGTTGATGCTAATGATGATGATAATAAAAATAATGCTGAGAACGGATGAGGAAAACCGCTTCGTAATGTAATAACTTTTAAGAAAAAAAGAAATAGAAAATAGAAAAAGCGGAAAAAGTATTGTCGTACCGAACCCCTCCTGTGTCTAACAAATATTTTCTAATACCGGTGTCGAATTACCTGTGTGTCGAATAAATATTGTCTAATAACTACTTGTTCCTATGAAAAAAAAGTTCTTTTTATTTTCTTAGTTTTTAATTTATTTGTAATTCGGAATGTAATTGTTGTGGATTTTAGCGTGAATCCATCGATAATAATATTTTTAGCTTTGCTGAACAAAAATTAGAATTAATATTAGGAATTCGAGGGTACCAACTTGAAATCCCAAGAAAGAGTGTTTGGAAAATAATTCTTGTAGTTTTTAGCAATTATTTGGAAGTAACATCTACAAAGTACAATGAAATTAAAAGCTAAGGAAAAATAGAACTTAAGAAAGAAAAAATATATTTTCCAAGTTTGGAAAAAGTTGGAGTAAATAAAACACATAGGCAATAAAACATAAAATAATTATCATTTAAAATCATTTATTTTTTTCGGGCTTTAGGAATATACATTTTTAGAAAAAAGTCTCGAAACTGAAAAATTATAATATGTTGCTTCAGTAATTTACATAGGCAACCCCAAACATTCGCGTACCATAGGTTTTCAATGGTGTCGGAAAAACCTAAAAAAAAAAACCCGGACAACGTCTAATTGATCTTTGGCTCCATGGAATCGTCCGGCGACAGCCATATAGCGTACTCCCTAACCCGGTCCTTTCTGGCTTTTCAATGAACCGACTGATCCTCTCATTGTTACTAAAAAGTCTAGACTCGTGCGATTAGTCGCAATTCAAGCGACGTCTAGACTTTGCGAATTAGGTAACATTTGCGATATTTTTCTTCTTTGTCTTCGGACCCGACTTGTGCTGTCACTAGTACTGTCATTTGACGCATTAACTGCCATGACGTCAATCAATGGCGTGTACCATTGCGACCCATGCGGTGTTAACCCTTTCGTTCCGGGTGCCCTTCCCCAATGTTTTCCGCATTTTAAGGGACGCACCTGACCCAAAGAGGGGAGGGGGCATTTTAAGGGATGCACCTGACCCGAAGAGGGGAAGGGGTTTCTCGTTCCAAGCGAGATTTTCTTAGGCAATTATATTAGTGTTTCCGTAATGCGTGGAGGGAAGGGGCCCATAAAACGAAACGAAAGGGGCCCATAAGTGAGGGGGGGGGGGTCCTAATTGGACGCCTAATTAACCGTTTGAGTGCCAATCGGCGCGATTGCGCATCTTCTGTCTCGTGTCCAAAAATTCGACCATTTTGGAAACAAAATGGAATCAAAAGAGTGCTACCGCGCGGCTTGTCGATTTTTGGGTTTGAAAATAACAAAAACCGGTGGCACTCGGGGGCCCAATTAGGTACCCCCTCTCCCATAGGCCCAGGGTCAGGTGCATCCCTTAAAATGCAGAAAACATGGGACGGCCTTTGTGTGCCGCGCCAAGTGCCTTATTGGCTCTTTAATAGATTCCAGACGACTCATTGTCCAAAAGGGCCAAAGTAGGTGCCATCGGTGGTGGGGATGATCCGGAATTTCCCCTCTATTGCTTCCACCCCTTTTTTCGTTTCTTCCCCGAAATTGCATCCAACGCGACCGCCAAATTCGAGCGGATAAAAGCCACAAACCGCCGCCCAACCTTCTCAGTTCCACCTGAAAATTCGCTACGAGCGGTTGCACCTGTTTGGAAATCGAAATTCGTTTGGGGCCAGATAAGATTGCCACTTTGCGGGACGTTGTTCCAACCTTGGAAGGAAGATGTGTCTCTGGTTGACGCTGTATTTCGTGAGCCTGGTGAAGATCATCGGGGCGAGCGTCGACGTTGCACCGAAAATCGGCGGGGGCTCCAATTACTGCGTCGTGGCCCCGCGTGCGAGAGGGGCCCCTTGGATGGAGAAGTGCCCCTCGACGGAATCCGGGAAACGGAATCACTGTTACGTGCTTTGGCAATTCGACGAGAGCACCCGGGAGACGAGCGTCCGGTTGGCCGGCTGCTTTTTGGACAACAAGGACTGCTACGATAAGGAGAAATGCGTCGCCACCGTGGACAGCGGCCGGAAGAAGCTGCAGTTTTGCTGCTGCGACGGGGACACGTGCAATCGACGGTTCGAGTTCCGGCAGAGAAATCGACCCGAGTCCGTGAAGATCGAGTTGTATCGGGGTTTCGTTATTCGTAACTATAATAATAATAATAATGGTAATCGTAGTGACGATAACGACGAAGACGATAATAACGTTAATAACGATAGTCACGATAATAACGATAGTCACGATAATAACGATAGTCGCGATAATAACGATAGTCGCGATAATAACGATAGTCGCGATAATAACGATAGTCACGATAATAACGATAGTCACGATAATAACGATAGTCACGATAATAACGATAGTCACGATAATAACGATAGCAACTATGCCAACGATAGTAATGATAATAACCATAATAACGATAGTAACGATAATAACGATAGCAACTATACCAACGATAGTAATGATAATAACAATAATAACCATAATAACGATAGTAACGATAATAACGTTAGTAACGATAATAACGATATGTACGATATTATTGATAATAACGATAGTAATGATAACGATAACCACGATAATAACGATAGCAACTACGCCAACGATAATAACCATGGCAACGATAGTAATGATAATAACAATAATAATTATAATAACGATAGTAACGATAATAACAATAATAATCATAATAACGATAGTAACGATAATAACGTTAGTAACGATAATAACGATATGTACGATATTATTAATAATAACGATAGTAATGATAACGATAACCACGATAATGACGATAGCAACTATATCAACTATACCAACGATAATAACGATAGAAACTATCCCAACGATAATAACAATAACGATAACGATAGAAACCATGGTAACGACAATGAAGATAGTAAATATAGTAACGATAGCAACTTTATCAACGATAATAACGATAGCGATAACGATAGTAACCAAAGTAACCGTAATAACGATAGTAACGATAATAAAAATAGTAAAAATAGTATATATAGTAACGATAGCAACGATAGTAACGATAGTAACAATAATAGTTATAGCCATTTCCAAGTTCCTATGGGAACAATGATAAGATTCGCGTTGATAACGATAACAAGTGTAACGATTTTTGCATCATTCTTGTACTTTTGGATTGCATCGAGGAAAAAAAGAATGCTCGAAAACCAAAATAGAAAATTGACAGTTCTGGAAAGGAACATTTTGAATTCCAATCAAGCCGCGCAGATTGGAATGGAAATCGAAAAAGAAGAAATTGCAATCAAAAATGTAACGATGTCAATTGTATCGGAAAAACGTAGATTTTGGGTGACTGAGAACCTTTTTGGAAAATTTAATGCAAAAGAAGGGCGCAGCCCAAGCAGTTTGATTGAGGACCGAAAAGATCCCATTCTTTCTGAGACAATAGTGGAAGAAATGAAGTCGAAAGTTGAAGAAGCGAAGGAGAAAAATAATGGGATTTGCGAATCCCAAAGAAATGACGTACTGATTGTGAGAAAAAAGGTTTCAAAATAATGAAAATTGTTTGATAAATTAATACAAATTCGCCTGTAATGCGAAACGATCGGCGCTTATTATTTTCTATTTTATTTGTATATTTTATTTTCAAAAATCTGTATGTTTTAGAAAATTTCTTGTAAATTTCATTATTTTGTCAACTAATTTTTCCAGAAATATATATATTTTTGATAGTAGATTATATATATTTTATTTTTAACCTAAAATCGAAGAAAGTATATCTTGAAATTTTCACATTTGTTAAATAAAGTAAATAATAAAATTCGAAATTTTACATTCTTCTAGCGTTGATATTTAAAAAAAAAATACTTTTTCTCGCATTTCTAAATTATTCCAATTATGTACAAATTTCCTATAATAAAAAATACTAATTTCCATAAATATTGCGTATTATCTTATCTATCCATTTCCATTCGTACCCTGAAATTTTCTCCTTAGATGCACAAATTAAAAAAAAAACCAAAAAAAGGGTAGAAAAAAAAGAGTATCCCCTTGAATTTCAATTTTCGTTTCAGTTTTATTAAAAAGGCAACTTTTCGTGATGCTGTACAGTATAAAAATACAATCGGTGGAAATTAAGTCGTTTTTCGCATGAAAAAAATACGTTTATACATTTTTCTCGGCTTGAAATGGAACCCTCCCGAATGGGAAGGAAATGGAATCCTTCGAAATGGGAAGGAATTGAAATGGAAATATTGGTGTGTATCAAAAATACCTAAGAATACTCCTTGCGAATACATTTAGCTATCGTGGAAAGTTGCATGTTGCTGGTACCTTCGTAAATCGTACCGATTTTGCAATCTCGGAAATACTTCTCCTGCGGGAAATCCGTTGTGTATCCAACGCCTCCCATGAAATCGATGCATTTCGCGGTGACTTTTAGTGCCGTTTCTGAAAATTCGTAAAATGAAAATAAATAAATGAAAATTTGACTCCACGGTCGCTCAAATTTCTCCACTTTTGCGTTATTCCTCTTCAATTGAATAATTTTGTAATTTACAATTTTCTATACTTTTATAATAATTTAAAATGATTTTTATGATATTTATGATTTTTCTAATTTTTATAATAATTTTAAATACCCTTCCAAGAATTAAATTTCTTCGATTTCTGGAATATTAGTATTATTATACATTATAAATATATTATACACTAATATTATACATATATAATATAATATTAGTACAGCATTATATATAAATATATTATATATATAACGCTGTTATTTGTTAATATTACTATATATTATATTTTATATTAAATGGATAAACCAAAATAAGGGTTGAAGGGGAGGAAAATTTATACACACCAGAAGCAACGAGTTTGGCCATGGCTGCTTCCTTCACAAAATCTTTCTTAGCTTCTACCAATCTTGCTGCGTTATAAACTAATAATCTAGCAGACTCCAATTCGGTTGCAATTTGTGCTATTTGATGTTGCATCGCCTGAAGGAGAAAAGAGGAAAGAGAATTATTATCAAGTAATTAATATTATGTAATATCCAAGATTTCAAAATGTGAGATTTTATACAATTTTTGATAATAAAATATTAAAAAAGAAAGCAAAGATACTTGCAAATATGCATTTAAAAATTGCATGTTTGCATATATGCAATTAGAAATTACATATTTGCAAGATCCCAAATTGTAGGATTTTAGAAAATTTGTGATAAAAAGATTTAAAAAAAAAAGCAAAGATACTTGATTTGCAAATTGGCAATAAAAAAAATGCAGTTTACAGATTGCAAACCTACTATTCAAACTTATACCATACATATATAGTATATAGTACCCATAATATATAGTAGCCATAATATGACCGTAATTTATTTTGTGTAGGTGAAATGAAGGCTGGCTTTTGAGAGACTCAAAGGTCATCATTATCGTTTTGGACTACGTGCTGTATTTTTTAATTCTCTTTTTTTATTAAAATAGCGAGTGTTCGGGTATTTTCATTGAACTCTAGTACAAGGTCATTCGATAATAGATCAAATAATGCCGACCAACGAATTTTACAATTAATTTAATCGAAAATCCAAAACTAAAAATATAGAATTTCAATTAAAACAGATTTTCCTTAATTTATCGTCGAATGATCTTGTGCTGGAAATTTAAAAAATGCAATAACCGTTAAGCAAAAAATTAATAAAAAATTGTGTAGAGCACATTTTATATTACTTTTTTTGCAGAAATTTTTTTAAGGACTTCGAAGAAGATTAAAAATACCTGGAAAGAAAAAATGTCTTTTCCAAATTGTTTCCTTTCCAGTGTGTAAGGAATCGTTGCATCGAAGCATCCTTGTGCGATTCCTATCATTTGTGCACCGATTCCGATTCTTCCCTCGTTCAAAAATCCAGCTGCATATTTATAGCCGTGGCCGAATTCTCCCAAAAGATTGGTCTCGGGGATCTTGCAAGAGAACAAAAGGAAATAAATACGTTATTGATAAAAAAAAAAAAAAACTAGGATGATGACGATGGAAGAGTATGCGATAAATTACAGAGTACTTGTAATCTTTGGTTCAGGTCAATGGATTAGCGATAGTCGCAGCTTTGCGTTTCGAAATCAAACGTCACGTAACGAAAACAGATGTTTTACCACGAGGAAAAATTTGCGGTAATAAAGAGTGATAAAACAATTAACAGATAATAGAAAAGAAGAGGCTCATCGATATTAACAATTCAATTGAGAAGTCGAGTTCTATATCATTTCTGAGTAAGACATTATTTTCTCAAAGTTTAATTAGTAATAATTAAGAAAATGATAGAAATTATTAATTTTCTTAATTTTAACAAAATTTGACTAATTATTGCACTTCTCGTTAAAGCGTCACGTTGATTTTAATAAAATTGGTTCTAGAATTTTATTTCATGTGTGATGTATTTAATTATTCTGTAATTGTTTGATATATTTAAAATATTATAATTATAATATATTATATTATATATTAATTATAAATAATTGCATATTAATTGAATATGGAATTTAATATATTATACATTAAGTATAAGTTAATTAATTTGGAAGCTCTGAATTATTTAATAATTTGCCAAATTGCAAAATTTATGAGGCAGACTATTTTTCGTACGCGATGCAATATTTTTTCCATTACGGATTTTTCAAAAATGTCTTAGGATTCAAAATGAGGTGAACTGCAAATTTGGTTAATGCTGGAATGCCAATTTTCAGATTTTTCTTTAACTGGCAAAAATTTCAGGAACTTTGAAATTATTTTAAAATTGTCTATTTGTATAAAATGGCCCATTGTTGGCCAATTTTCCTACCACGATAAAAATACGCTTTCTGCGTAATTGGCCATTTTACAGAAACAAACAATTTTGAATCTTAAGACATTTTTTAAAAATCTGTAAAAATTTTTAAAAAAAAGGAAAAATATTTCATGGCATGAAAAAAAATCTACCTCAAAAATTTTGCAATTTGGCAAATTATTAAATAAATCAGAGCTTCTAAATTAATTAACTTATATCCTTAATATATAGGATATATTAAATTTCAGTTATGACGAGAAATAAATATCAGATATCGAATAAGAAATATAAGATAATAATATAAATATAAAATAATAATATAAGATAACGAAGATAATTACCCGGACATTGTCAAAATGGACCATGCAAGTCCCCGAAGCTTTGATTCCAAGTTTGTCTTCTGGTTTCGCAACAGTCAAACCAGGAGTATCTCTGTCGACCAGAAATGTTGAAATTCCTCGATATCCCTACGACAAACAAAAATGGAAGATATGATAACATTTTTGAAAAATTGCATTCCATAAATCAAATTGTTGGTCTTGCAAACAAATTATGATACTTAACAATCGAAGTTTCGAAATGTCAATATTATGATCCAATACATAAATATAAATATTATTTTTTAACCCAAAAGATAAATATTATATTTTATATCCTCGTCATAAAATCCTATTTATGGTGACATTATCTATTCATCGGAAACCCGATAACAGCGTTGGTTAAATAATAAGCGATAATTGATTCCTCATATGAATATCAGTTACGTAAGAATTAATATTACTAAGGATGTAATCGGTGTTTGAGCGATTTTATAATTATCGTTTAAAAAATGGAAACGTAATGTAAATACCATTTACCAATGAATGTGTAATACATAAGTGGAATAATAATTAATTTTTTTCTTTTAAATACCTTTTTTTTAGAAAATTCAAACTAATTTTTATAAAGTTGGTCTCAATTTCAATTACACCATAAACTTGAGACTTTGAATTTCATAACAACAAAAGTATTTGACAAAAATTACTGTCGGATTGTAAATAAAGTTGACATTAAAAATAATATTGGAAGTTTCAATTTTATTTTCGAAATTTCAAAGTTAGTACGGTTCTGAAATTGAAATTTCGAAAGGCTGCTTTTAAATTTCAAAACCAAACTTGGAAATTTAAAGTTTTAATTAAAAAAAAAAGGATTGCAACAAAATTAATATATGTAAACTTCTCTTATTACAAAAATTTTGCATAAAATTGAAACTTCAAGCGTTAGGGTTAATAAATTTCGCGTCTCGTGAGCTTCCAAAATTACTGATAACTGCAAACAGGATTATCGATAAAACCGATAACGTAACGAGGGAATACTTACTGCCGAAGGATTAGCGTTAGCGAATACCACGAAGACACCAGCGATATCCGAATTTGAGATCCACATTTTTGTGCCATTGATTACATACTCAGAGCCTTCTTTTTTGGCCACGGTTTTCAAGGAAAAGGCATCCGAACCGGAAGTTGGCTCCGTCAAGCAGAAGCTTCCTGCCTGAAATCGAAAATCGCACGATCAATTACGATTTTATTAATACAGAAAAATTAACACCATGCCCCCCGATGGCACCACGTTGGTGCCATGCGAAAACTAACGTGCTGGCGCCGGTGGCACCACGTTGGTGTCGTACATAAAGATTTGTACCGGCGCCAAACGAAAAAAATCCCGATTTTCAAGAACGAGTCAATACAATAAAACCAATTTACTAACTTATTTATTTGAAAATGTAATTTTTCTAACTAAAAACTAAACAATAATTCCGTAAATGTTAGAATCAAACATTACAAGATTGTCCCATAAGTTCCTTCCTTTCCGGCTCGAGGTGGTACATAGCGTGGAGCGGAAGAAACTTATGGGACACCCTGATGAAACGTTTCGCTATATTCGACTTACATATTCCTGGGCTAGTTTAGGTAAATACTTTTCCTTCAAGTCCTCGCTGGCGACTTTCATTATAAGAGAATTAACGAGAGTGTTGTGAATATCAACAAGAGCAGCAACGGCACCGTCCACTTTCGCTACTTCCTCGACTGTTAAAATCGTCGTCATGAAATTGCTACCGGTACCACCGTTTTCCGTCGGTATTTCTAGTCCCATTAACTGTAAATAAAATGCAAGAGTCATTTATGTCATTTTTTTGGGGGGCAATACCAATATTTGTACCGTTTATTTTGAAAGTGGTATGTTCATTAAAAAAAAATCATGTAATTTATTGTTTAATTCGAGTTAAATAGAGATATCTAGTAATTTATATTTAATTTAGTGTAAAATTTTTATTTACAACTAGATAGTTTTTAATTTCCTAAAAAATGCCCATGTTTTGTCCAATTTAAAATTAGCTGGCAAGAGAAAATACTTGGAATAAGTTCATTTTTAATTTATAATATAATATAATAAGTAATTTAATATTATTTAATTATAATATAATAATATAATAAATATAAACAATATAATAAGTTCATTTTTATTGAACTTATAATATTAATTATTAATCACTGGTCTACGAATTAATAACAAAGGACAATGGTACATATATTATACAAATGGACCAACAAAGTACACCATAAAATATTTAAAATGGTATGAATTTTTACCCCATTTTCGAAAAGGGATTTCAAGACTTTCTCATCGACTTTTCCCTCCTTCTCCATCTTCTTAACCAAAGGACCAATTTCTTCCTTGGCGAGTTTCGTTACTGGAAACAAAAAACAATAATTTTGAATGTAACAATGGAACAATAAACAAAATAAACGATAATTCAAAACATTCCATTTTTAGTTGACAATAAATATGAAAATGTTAGGAAACTCAAAACAATTTATAGTTTTACCTTGGTGCATAATTAACGACGATTACTTTGCATGGCTATACTTTGAAAATAATCGTCGTTAATTATGCACCAATTCCACACAATTATAAAACAAATTAATTAATATATGATTATAGTACCAGTTTCTTTCATCATAAGTTCGTCTTCAGTGAATTGTGTCAAAGGTGTGGGGCAGTGATTAAGTGGCGCACATAAATGCAATTCTCTTCTTCCTTTTATCAACTTTCGTGGTATCTGGAAAAAGACAGAAAATAATTACTGTTAACCCTCTCTTTTCAATTTCAAGTAAAATTTGATATTTCATCTGATACCGGAGAAGCTCGAATAGCAATTGGGAAGTAAATTGGAAATTTTTGAGATTCACAAAAAAAATTATAGGAACCTCCACTTATTTAAAAAGTCCATAATTGTCATTTTTAATTTTTGAGATTCACAAAAAAAAATCATAGGAACCTCCACTTATTTAAAAAGTCCCTAATTGTCATTTAAAATTTTTGAGATTCACAAAAAAAAATCATAGGAACCTCCACTTGTTTCAAAACTTCATAATTTTCTCAACTTTGAGATTTTAATTGAGATTTAAACAAAAATTGTTCCCAGCAACGGCCAATTTCCAAAGAAAATGGAATCATCATTTTTGGGAAAAAATAATAAATATTTTTTTAATCTACATTTTTCCTAATTCTCATTCTTAACTAATCAACATTAATTGACAAAGATACGATATAAGATTTTCGCAATAAACTTCCAATAATAATTATTATTCAACATCTGCTTAATATGGAAGCAAGAACTATTTATCTCGCAGCTTATCGTGTTCTTCTTTTCTAAATTAGATTATAATGAAGAAATTATCGCAAGCTGCAATAACTCTTATTTCAAGTTCTCTTGTTTCCTTGCCCCTTTTCGTTAAATTCATCTCCTACTGATTCCGTCAATTCTTATCGGGTGTAAATTCCGTAATTCCTATCTAGCAAAAATGTTACTCGGTGATTAAATGATTTGCAACGGTATTCCGCAAGTAAATTTTTATTTCCCAGTTGTTATATATATATATATGTATATAAGTATATCCATATCTAATGAGCTTATCTTTCACTAATTCGTTCAATGTAAAACTGCCGCAGAAAAAAAATATTAATAACTTACTAAATATTAATAACTTAACTAATATTAATAACTTAACTAATATTAATAACTTAACTAAATATTAATAACTTTAATGAACTCCGAGTGACGTGTTTTATCTGAGGGATAGAATTTCAAATTTGTGAATTAGAATTTTTGATATTCATAGACTTTTAAAATTGTGTAAAGGGTTCCCAAATTTTTTTTTTCTCATTTATTATTTATTTTAATAGGAATTTACTTTGAAAAGAAAAAATGCTTTTATCAAAAAACTGTAATAATTTTTTTTTACAAATTTGCGAAACGTAGAGATGATAGAATTCCAAAAAAAAAAATTAAACTAAAATGTTACTTTTTCCAACAAATTTTGTATTTTCATTTTATTTTATATTTAAATGTTTTGACTTTCAGAAGAAAAAATGCTTTTATCAAAAAATCGTAATATTTTTACCAAAAAAAAATGACAAAATTTATAGAATTCGAAAATACAAAAAATACAATAAAATGAAGGTTGTACAAATTTTCCAATAAACTCTTCATTCAATTTTAATTTACTTTTCAATAATATTTCTGCTTTTAAAACAAAACAAAAATGCTTTTATAAAAAAATCATAAGATATTTTTAACAAATTTTCAAGTCTCCGAATTTACAAAATTACCCAAAAAAGCACCGAAAAAGGAAACAAAGGCTCCCAATTAAAAATTGTTCACTTTCAATTTTAATTTATTTTTGAATAATTTTTCCACTTTTAAACCAAAAGAATGCTTTCGCCAAAAAACCATTATATTTTGTAAACAAAATTTTGAAAAAGTACAATTTGTAGAATTCCAAAATAAAAGTACCGAAAAAATAAAGAGAAGGCAAGGACTAAATTTTTTTTTTAAAACATTCAATTCTAACAGACCGAAACCCAAAAACGGTTATTTGTGGCAACCCTTAATTTGGAATTCTTCTTTAAGTCGAAGGTCCATTTCAAAGACGACTTGACTCACCCTTGCAATCGCTGACTTTATTGAATTCATTTTGGCCCGATATTCGATCAAGGTGATTCGATAAGAGCAAAAGTATCACATAAATTACATGAAAAAGACTCGAATTTGCGATTCCCTCTGTTCCTTTGCTCCAAAAAAAAAATTCGATTCCGGCTGAGATGTGCCCAAAATCGAAACACACAATTTCGACTGCAAGTACTACCGCATTAGAAATTTGAGATAAATTGGAAAAAAATGCGAAATCGGCAAGGAATCGGTCTAACGTAAAGGAGAGTGTCTCCCTATCGTGTGGAAGTTGGTGAACGACTGATAGAACCGGGCAAGAAACAGGTTGTTATGTAATATTTAAGAACAACAAGAACCGAAAAAGGAGGATTTATATATTAAACGTTTAAACACGTTACGGTTTCTCAAACGATAGATGGACAACAACCAAAGGCAATAAGCTGGAATGATTTCAATAACAACCTTATTTACTGCTGCTAAAGATTCCACTTATCAAAAGTGTCTTATCATTCCCCATATACATACACTATACATGTAAATATATCTATTTATCTCTCTTTGAGAAACTGAAAATTTATAGCGAGTGCTAGCAGCTTTTCGCAGCCTAAAGTTTCCAAAAAAAGGTCGATGAAAATGTATCGAGTGGCATTCGAAGCCAGATGCTTCTTCGATCATTCAAGATCGATTGAAATTAAGTGGAAAATATAATCTTATCGACTCGCAGTCTGAAAATAAGTGCTTCGGTTCGATATCTGACTACGACTGAACTTCAAAGTTGCTGCGATGTAGAGGATGTCGAACCGATGATTATGCATATAAAGTGAGGTGATTAAACAGTGAGATTGATAAAATTATGTTGAGATATGCACTGATTAAAATAAAGGCATGAATTAATTAATTTGTAGTTGCCTAAATGGTAAAAGTAGTTGGAATTATAATGAATGTTGTTGGAAATAATAGAAGTACATGTTTGGTGATGTATTTGATTGTAGAAATAGTTGAATTTTTTAAATATATTTTTTGTTTGTATTAATAGGTTGAACTTTGATATGGATGTTTATAACAATGATGGGTGGATGTGTAGGTGTGTATTAATTATCATAATTTCGCAATTTTCAAAACCTGCTTCAGGCCAATAGAAAAATTAGGATTGTGTAATTTAAAAAATTAGATTGCCCTGGAATTTGGGCAGTAAATACAAAATGACAAATTACAAAATTTGGAATATTGATTATTATTTTTCTTTTTAAACAGAGATTCACAAAAATTATTACAATTTTACGAGCTATAATTTTATTGTTCATTGGAATTATAATTATGCACAGATATACATTAAACCTCAAATATTGGAATGTTTACGACTTATCCTACGTTAGACATAAGGGAAAAAATGGCCCATCAAAAACTGGTTCAGTGGGTATGCTAATAAGAGAAAACGAAGGCACGCAGACATCATTAATAATTCCTTATTTTATTTGTTGCATTTGTTGGTATCCTACAAATGCAACCGAGTATTACCAACTTTTGATCCAGATAGATTCTCCCTATTAACAACCATCAAGATTTAACGACTTTGAATTGAAGCCTTGATAGCAATTCATCTCTTACGTATTTCATACATTGATTTGAAGACCTTAAGTAATAAAGGGAGTGTCAAACTTTTTTCTATCTACTCCAAATTCGGCACTTTGTTTCATTCCGGGGCGTTCTATTTTTTTAATTACAAAAATCTAATTCTTCAAATTTTGTAGCTTATAGTGGGTTCTGAAATTTGCGGAAATCCCTATCATTATTTATATAAAATGTAGAATATATAAGATATATTATTTTATGGAGGACAAAATTATAATTATTGTCCTTGTACATTTTGACACGTTGATGTGACATTTTTTATTATCGGCCATGACAAGAAATAATTCAGACGAATGGAAGATTCCAATATTGAACGAGAGAAAAATTGAAATCAATTGAAATCACGAGAATTCAATCCTTTTCTTTTTTTTTTTTTACATTATACCCTGGAATCTAAACAATAAGTGAAAAATGAGGAATTGCAAAATACAATCTCAGATTTCATAAATTTCAAAACCTACACTATTGATCAATTTAACTGTGGTTTCTGCTTTTTCTTCTTCTCTTATTCCGTACCTTGTTCTGTTATTATAAGCTCATTTTATATGCGGTTTCTCTTAATTGTATCGAAAGATATATTATAAAACGATATGCATCGCGTGCTGGGGAAAAATATATGTAATGCAAGAGAAAAAAAGTCAGAACAGAACATGTAGTTATTGAAATGATGAGTCGTTACATGAATCATATTATTATTCCGCCTCATTGCACTTGTCAGGAAAAAAAGCAGGGAATTCTACCATGCTAGAGTAACTGCTAAGAATTGTTACATGTTATCTGCAGGAACATGTAAAGGAATCCTCAATGTTTCGGCAAACATCCTAAAGCGCGAAACAGATTTCCCTGGATTATAACAAATCTTTTTAGCAAGAGAAGTATAAATATAAATGTATAAAGACATAATCTATAGCTTTTCCCAGGATTTTCCCAGATCGACACAAATGCTTCTGAAAAAATCTGAACATCGTTATTGATTTATCCAAGCATTGAGTAATTATTGACGTCTCATCAATTGCCGACACAATATATTTGTTGTTGTGTTTCTATTTAGTTTCTGCACAAATCATTTCCATATGTTTTTGTAAACAGTTATTAGTTTTTCATCCAACATCTGCTGCCTTATTTATTCGCACCAAAGACAGACGTCTTTAATAAACTTGTTTTCTAATTGTTGAGGAAATGCATAGCAAGGGTCGACTTCTGCAATTGCTGTGGTGACCATTTGTTGAAGGTATTTCGAAATTTCGTTGCAAGCAACTTTGGACTCGCACGAAAATGATGATGTTGATGATGATAAAAAATAAATAAAAATGAAAGATAATAATAGTAATAATAATAATAATCTTCATCAAAGTAATAACATTATTAACAATAATAACAATATTAACAATATTAACAATAATAACAATAATCATAATGATAATGATAGCGGTAGTGGTCGTGGTAATAATAGAAGAAATAATACAAGTAAAGAATTTCAAGCCTCTTGATTTTCGCCATTTTATTTCTTATGTATTAGTTCTTTCTTGAAAATAGTAGTAATAACTATTTACTACTACTACTACTTTGTTGTCCAATGAGAATATATATCATAGTTCTATAGTAGAATATGGTAGTGACGGAAATAAAAACAATAACAGAAGTTAGATTTTGAATGTTTTCGCGAATTCGCTTGAAGCTCCATCTATGATGTTCTTGTGACCACAAGGACATACCACACACTCGAGCCACTAGAGCCATCTGTCTCATATGTCTTTACTCCCCAATAAAAAAACAAAAGTCACCTCCAGCCGATTGCCGATTTCGTCGGCTGTTATCGTGGGTGGGAAATAGAAAAACAAAATAAATCCCACGCCCAAAACATGCAAGAATAGGCACTAAATGCTGAGAAACCTGTTCCACCGTTCCATTCCCGTTCCTAGGGCCCCCATCTCGTTTTCAACCCTCGTCGCTGGTTTTGGCCGGCGAAAGTCTCCCTTGCCCTCGTTGTGCTCCTCCATCGGCTTCCTCGAGTTGTTCCATAGTACCGTTTCGGCGCGTGACTCGCAAAAAATGTGCAGTGTACAAGAGAGAATCGAGGAGCTGACGACCTTGACCTTGGAGTTACGTCGAAAAATTCAGAAACTCGAGTCCGAGGACTGCAAGGAAAGGGAGAGAATCGTTCTGAAACATATCAAAGAGTTCGCGAGTAACGGTACCCCTCGAGTTACCGATTTTCAAAAAGGTAATCCTCCGTTTTCGCTCTTTCCCCTGGTGGAATTTTGTTTCTTTACACATTTTACTGGAGAATTTTTATATTCGTAACAATTTACGCGCACAGTGAATTCCGAAGGTCACCGTGCGCTTGGACTGCACTTTTTTTTGTAATTATCAAATTAATGAAGCAGCTCAAGTGCATAGTATTTCCAACCAAACACATTCCATCAAGGTGAAAGTAATAATAATAACAATAACAACAATAATAATAATAATAATAATAATTCGATACGTTAACATTTGATATTGAATTTGTACTGATTTCCTAAGATAATTTGAGGTTATGGTTGCCGTAATCCTTTAATTTATTTTTATTACAATTATTACGCGTTTATGGCTGAGAATATATGGCTAGTTTTTGTTATTTGTGTTATCATTGGTCCGATTTTTTTTTTGTCAAACGTCATAGAATCCAATCTACCAATTATTGGGTGCCTTCTCCCCGCCCCCTTCCTTAATTCCCTCCTCCAGGACTTCTTTTTCCTATAAGATTCAAGTTTTCAGGATCACGTGACATGTAAACAACCAATCAATTAAAGGATGTGGGCCCATAAACAATGGTCAAATATCAGATTAATTGGAGTATTATTTATATATAAAGTTTATTTTACAGCATATAGGGTTTGGAATTATAATAAGTAAAAGAAAAGGATAAGACTAAATTTGTATATAAAATTGATGAATGTAATCTGAGAGATTGAACCTTTCCCTAGGGTATCGAAAAATACTGGAAAATAGATGAAAATGTCGAATTTAAATTACGCTGTCGCCAAAAAGAGTATCAAGAGAACACACGAAACCGCAATTTTCGGTGAAGAAGAAAAGGAAACGCGGGATAGCTCGAAGATGGAAGACGCTGATTTTCCAGATCAAGAAAAGCATTCGCCCGAATACTTAAAACTGTTGGAAACGGAACAAGAATTGGACGAAGAAATAGCACGACTGCGTTCTGAATTGGGTTCGGATATTTCCCTGCGGGAAACTATGAATTTGTTGCACGAGTATAACGAGATCAAAGATGCGACTCAAGTGGTCCTAGGTGCCATCGCCAGGATGCACAATAAAACTGTTACGAGTGTACACGAAGAGTACGACTTGCCGATAAACGAAGACTGAATTCCTACGAACAAAAGCCCGAAATCAGGGAAATATATAATTTTAATGCCATGCGAAGAAAAAATCAAGTTTATAAGAGTGGTCTTAGAATTTAAAGAAAGAAAATGAAAAAGTTACTATTATATTTAAAGAAAAATGAGGCGTATTATTAATTTGTACTTCTTGATTTTGTTGATAATTGTAAATCACAATAAATATTTTTCTACGTAAATAGTTTAAAAATTGCTTCCGGTGGTCTTTCTTCCTTCCCTTTTATTCCATTTTACTTAAGCACTTTCGTGCATTTTTAGTCATCAGTAATTTATAATTTACAAATTTTTGAATTATTTATAACAAATTACAAAAATCGTTAGTTTCGGATTCGTGAAATGCTATCGTCGCAATATATTTCATATAAATTATAATTCCAAATACATTATTATGTAAATCTCTTACAATGTGAATTTATTACATAATAATTATATAATAATAATTTTCATTTTTAAATATTATATAAACTCTTGCTTTTTTTCCAATGCTCGGTACATTTATCGTATAAATTTGTTTACAAATCAAATTTTAGCTGTAAATATTAGCTTTTATGATTTGTTCGTCCCGAAGTCGACTAAAAAATTAAATCTTGTCGTTTCTAGGTCTAGAATGGTTCAATGTTTCCGAAGGGTTGTCCATAAATGGACATCTCAAAGGCAAAATAGTAGTACTGGATTTCTTTACATACTGTTGTATCAACTGCATGCATATTCTCCCGGACTTGGATGCTCTCGAGAAGAAATTTTCCATCGAAGATGGTTTAGTCGTCGTTGGTATTTTCTCCTTTTCTATTAACTTTTTTTCTGTTCATTATTTGTTGATTGTTAACAAGAAAATTGTTCAAAATTAGAAAATAGTATTAATAATTATTATTGAATTAATATTAAAAATTAATACTAATTAGAGATCGATAATTTTAATCAGAGATTTCCATTCGTCGTAGAATTTGAAATCGACAGTGAATTTATTATCCCACGAGAGGATACACGAACATTCGCTAACGGACAGATTTTCTTCTTGGTCGTAGGTCGGAGTCCACAGTGCGAAATTCTCGAACGAAAGGAACTCCGATAAAATTCTATCCGCTGTTCAAAGGTACAACATTTCCCATCCAGTTGTGAACGACGCGAAATTGACTCTCTGGAGAACTATAGGCATTGTTTGCTGGCCTAGTTTAGTTATTTTAGGTATGCATTTCTATCTTTATTAGTAAATTTGGCAAGTATCTGGAAAAAAATACAAAAGTAATGGAATTTTTCCAGGACCTCTCGATACTCACTTAAAATACTGACCTCCTTTGAATTTTCAAATATATCAATTACCTTCTTTTTTTTTTTCTTCCACAGGACCAAAGGGACAACCGCTATTTGTAATGGTGGGAGAAGGACACCGCGAGGAATTATTTTTGTACACGAAAGTAGCCCTTGATTATTTTAAATCGTTGAATGAAATTTCTTCCCATTCCCTTCCGTTGCAAGAAGCTCGCCATTTGTTACCAGCCAAGAGAGAGAACGTTTTACTCTTCCCGGGCAAAGTTGCGATTCTCAATCGTAATGGGACCGATAAAGTTATTGTATCCGATAGTGGAAACCACCGAATTCTAGTGACAAATGCAAAGGGAAACGTCGAGAGCGTTATAGGCGGTTGCGATTCCGGTTTCGTCGATGGAGATTTTCAAATCGCAAGGTTCAATGCACCGCAAGGGGTCTGCGTTCTTGAAAATTGCATTTTTGTGGCTGATAACGAAAACCACGCTATCAGGAAAGTAAGTATTTCTTGTACTCCGCAGCTTTTATTTTTCAAAATTTTGCTTTTTTCTTTGTCGTGGAATATTACATCATATTTCATCGAACTTTCTTGAAAATTGCGAATTTCTGCAGTATTAATTTTAAAATGTTGTACTATCAAATAAAAATAAATCGCCAACTAAAATTATGGCAACGGAAATATGGTAGTCGCATTTTAGTAAAATTGTATATTGCAAGATTCATTATTATAAAACTTTGTGTCTCATTTTTTTATTGCGACAAGGTTCAATTGGAACAATTTTACTTTTTACTAAATGGTTAGTTTCTAAATAGACTCCAGTTATATAAATATTCAATTTGCTTGAAATTGGTACAATTTATGTGACAAGAATAATAATATTATATTAATTACACAAACACATGTAAACAACAAAGCGATGTCGAGTCTCGAAAGGTTCGATATGTAATCGACTTCGAGTTAGTATATTCGAATATCGATCTTGAACCAGGATGAGTATTATTTGCAAGTACGACAAAAGTTAAAAACTGTCTAATTATAAAATTATCAGGGATTCGCAAAATTACCTTAAATGAAACCTTTTCCTTCTTTTTCGAAGATCGACTTGGATGCTAAGAAGGTAACTACAGTAGCTGGGAATGGATCGCAAGGACACGATTACATCGGTGGCAAATCTGGCAAAAATCAAGAACTATCCTCTCCGTGGGACGTATCCATTTATTATCATAGCCAGGAAGATGGCAGCGAAGTTCCCGTTCTGTTAATAGCTATTGCGGGAACTCATCAAATCTGGGCTTTATTCTTGAAGGAAACCATCTGGTGGAAGAAGAAGTAGGTTCACTGTGCAAATAATTTTCTTCGCCTTCGGGTTACCTTTAACACGTTAACTGCCACGTTAAATTTATGCGAATCCCTATTCACGCCGCGTGGGTCGCAAGGGTATACGCTATTGCATTTGTCACAACCAGCGTGGCCTGAACGGAAAGTTTAGTGTCGGTCATATATTTTAAATATATATTACTATGATTTCTGCAATTTTTCATGAATTATTGAAATTCCTAGGCGATACGAATCGGGAATTTGCGCTGCAATAGTTGGAAGTGGAAGGGAAGAAAACAGGAATAATTCATATCCGCATGCAGCTGGACTCGCACAACCTTCTGGACTTGCAGTTGCCCAGAAGATAAAGGCCCTTTTCTTCGCGGACAGCGAAAGCAGTTCGATCCGAAGAGTCGATCTGGAAGATGGAAAAGTTTCCGCTGTCTGCGGAGCTGATAAAAATCCATCGGTGAGTATAAGCCTACTTTCTCTTGTAATTGCAAATAAAAATGTAGTTCAATAAATTGAGATTTGCATTGTTTCTTAAAAGTAATGAATTTTGAACTTCACCTTAAAACGAAATGCTTCCACAAAATGAAAAACTTCCAATTTGCAGTTTTGTCTGAAATTGAAAAATAATAACTTAGCTAATATAATAAATAATAGAATAAGGCTAATTTTTTTTTTTTAATTACAGAACCTACATAATTTCGGAGACGTCGATGGTCCGAAATACACAGCGAAGCTTCAACATCCTTTGGGGGTCGCCTGGAGTAACGTGGAAAATAAAATTTATGTCGCCGATACTTACAATCACAAAATTAAAGTCGCCGATGTTTTGGGAAATTGCGCGACCTTGTATGGCAACGGAAAGCCAACGCCTGAGCATTCTGTGAGCATAATCGTATTAACTGTCATAATTGCCGAATATTTTACAAAATTATTATTTTATTATGAATTTTGGATTTCTTAACATTTTTTAATTTAGAAAAAAATTGAAACCTCCGGTGTTTCGAATTTTAGATAATTTTTTTGAATTTTAGATTTAAAAAATCGCATTTTTGAGAAGTCATGATAATTTCTAATAAATACAAATTTCTCGTTTACAAATTAAACAGAATTCGAATCCTCAATTTAATTGGCGATGCCAATAAACAAACACGCTCATTGAAATAACGCATTTTTATTTTTTTTTTCAACAGTTTAGCGAACCGAGTGGTCTCGCCATCAGTTCCAATGGCAATCTCCTCTACATTGCGGATACCAATAACCATCGTATCAAAATTGTGGAAACGAAATCTCAGTCGATTCAAGACGTAAGTGCCTTCATTTTTCGACTCGAATTTATCGCGAATCAATTGTTGCTTCCGCGATGCGACTCAAAAATTTCACTTTGTTTCAGATGAAAGTCGATTTCGACCCGGAGGAAACGGAGTGCAAAGAAGACGGAAAATTCAATTACGAATTGAATGTAAGTACGAAGCAAAGCGAACTCTCGATCCTGTTGGACGTGAAATTTCGCGAGGAAGGCTTGAAATTGGAACTGGAGGCTCCTCAAAAATGGACGGTAACTTTACCAAAGGAAGAACAGGCCGATTTTCAAACCTTCGATAATTTAATGGGAGATTTGCAGAAGCCAATAATTGTTCATTTGTCGGGTGGGACTAAATCGAGCAAAGTTAGAACGACTTTGAATCTCGTGGCTTGCAGGAAGTCCGAATGTCTACCAAAGAAAATTGTTGTTAATTTAAATATTAATCGAAGCGAGGGGGCTCCGAGTGATGTGAAATTCACGAAAGTTTTGGAAATCGATTAACGAAAAATTAGAATCGCTCGAGTATTCTAGGGGAAAAAATGATCATTCAATTTTATTTGTAACGTTTTGTCCCGTATTTATCAGTAATGTTTTTTTTTTATTATCTTAACTTTTGTATTTTATTCGACTAATATGTGGGATTTTAATAGTTTGTCTCTCAACAATGAAGATATATTTTTTTATTCTTCATTGCAATAATACGAACGTTGACACCCACGCACCATGGAATATTTGTGGAATATTTCCTGAAATGTTGCCAAAAAAATATTTTAATATTTTGATAATTTCAATTCAATATTTAATATTAATCTAATGTTTTATAGGAAATTTTAATTCACTAATTTGTCTAAAATATTTTTAAAATATTTGAGAAATAATCTTTCAGGAATAATTTCTGAAACATCTGACAAAGATTGTCAAAATTTCTGAAATATTTTAGAAATGTTTCGCGACATATTTTTAAAAAAAATTCTTTTGAATATTTTTTTCAATATTTTTCTCGAAGAACTTTTTCCGAAATATTTTACAAAAGTGCGTAAATAAATTTCTAATAATATTTCTCGAAATATTTCAATTATATTAGGCTGTCCCATAAGTTTCTTCCTTTCCGACCCGAGGTCGTACACAGCGTGGCGCGGAAAAAACTTATGGGACACCCTAATATATTTTAAAAAATGCAATTATTTCATTCATTTACAAAACTTATTTTTTTTTGTATTGAAATTTGTTTGTATATTTCAAAAAATATTTCAAAACGATAATGTTCCATGCTATGCGGGTACAAAATTTGACATTCTAATTTTTGCAATCGTATTTGTTATTTTTTTCTTTTATGTAACAGTTCTTCCAATCCTGTTTTAGGACAGGAGACCATTTTTGAAGATCTAATATAGAAATATTAACAATTTTCAATTATTTTTCTAACTTTTTGGGGAAAGTGTAGAAAAGTGTTCCATAATAATCTGTAAAATGAATTATTTGTTATCGGACGTGAGAGATTTAAATAAATATTTTATCACTAGCTCGACACTTCGAAAGTACTTTTTTTTACCATTTTTGGGACACGTTACAAAAAAAAAGGGTGGGGGAACAGCCGGAAAAGGATTTCGGTGTCGAAAGAAATATACTTGCACGGAAAATCGTAACATCGCAAGCTGTATATTTGCTCAAGAAAGTGAGTAAATTATAAATTTGTCGTAACTTATAAACCTTACGGCGGCTGTACATATTTGTTACATCCAAAAAGATTATTTCATCAAAGTTTAAGTAGCTTCCAATGCTCGGAACTTTTAGCGGTTACCATAATAATTGCCCGCAATTCTTTTCTATCACATTTCGCGTTCAAAATATAGAAGCTCATTAGAATTGTAATGACGCAAGCCGAAAATTCCCAAATACTGAAACTAGTCTCCCCAATTTGAGCCATTTCGTTTCCCGAAACCATTATACACTTTTTTTTTTGTAATTTCTTCTAATTATAAGTGCAACTTCGCCCCTTGGTTTCGCTGGAATTAGAATGGGAATTAATTAAACCCGTGTATGAAATCGAAAAACTGAAACTTTGCGCAAAATAATCTTTTCCCTTATTCCAATAGAAACTTAAAAATTAATCCGCTGTGCTTTTTGCCACCTACTGGACAATCGATAAGGAGAAACCATTGCGAAGGTGTCCTTAACTAGCCGGGATTTGTGGTAAACCAAATTCATCGACGGGTACCCCATCCTGAAACGACACAAATTATTCGTCAATAGTTCGCAAGAGAGAGAGACATCGATCGAATGAATCTTCGAAGAAAATGCAACGAAGTTTTCTATTTTCACCTTATTTCTCATGGAAGCAGCACCGGGTTCCTTATCCGGAGCACTGGGAGCTTTGATGGCATCGTCCAGAAATCCGGTGTCTTCGTCGAGTGCCAAATCATCCCCGAGAGCATCCAATTCCGCTTCGAGTTCGTCGTCATCGATATCTGGCATTCCGTAACTTCGGCCCATGGCTTCCTGTACCTCATCGGCTTGTTCCAACATATCCGCCAAGTCGTCTTGCATATCCTGCAGGGTAAACGCGTTATGCAGGTAAAATGCAATATAAAATGAACTTTTGAGTTCCAATAAAATAAAAACCTCGATATGATCGATATTGATATTCTTGAATTCCTTCTGCATCTGTTTGACGCCTTGTTTCATCGCGACGACGGTGGCTTGCGTGTCCTTTAAAGTTTGTGTCGCGTAATTCGCTTGTTCCATGTTAAAAGCCTGTTGCCGTAAACTGTCCACTTGCCCTTCGTACATTTTTCTCTGTTTCAATACCCTCAACGCTTTGGCCTTAACTGCATTTTTCGCCGGTCCCTCCCGCATTTTTGCCATTTGATCTTTGTACTTTTTGAGTTCGGCATCGAGTCTGGCGATTTTCTTCTCGGCCGAATCCGCTCTGCTGTCTACCTGCATAACGGTTAAGCCCAACGAGCTCCGTAAGGTAAGTATAGATAATTGGCAAGAAAAATATAAATATAGGTACAGTTACAAAGAGTTAAATACATTTATTAAATACTTCGACGACTGTGACCAAAATCGATAATATAAAATTGTGGTAAATATAAAAAAATTGTTAATATGTTATAAGTCTAATTATATAATATTATCATACTAATTAAAATTACTTTGTTATATATAGCTTTGTGCGCCGTGCCAAAAGTGCGAGCGTTTATCGTGCGCAATTTTCAGCATTCAGGGGCCAAGATTTTTGTCTCAAAAAGGATTTTGTAACATTACTTTTATAAGCAAAATAATGAAAAAAAATATTGCAACAGCGCTCGCAATTGTTTGCGAACAGAGAAAAGCGAGTCGATAACATTTGGCTTGATTTTTTGTCCCATTTCTGTAATAGATGCCTTGGGTGACTATAGTCACCCGTTGTGTCGAGGTGGCGTTTTACGGCGGGTGACTATCACCAGTCGTGTCGAGGCGGCGTTTTACGGCGGGTGACTATAGTCACCCGTCGCGTCGAGGTGGCGTTTTAAGGCGGGTGACTATAGTCACCAGTCGTGTCGAGGCGGCGTTTTATGGCGGGTGCCTATAGTCACAAGTCGTGTCCGGGCAGCGTTTTATGGCGGGTGACTATAGTCACCTGTAGTAGCGAAAGAGTTAAATTTCGCAAAATGTTTTTTATGACTTCAACTTAAAATTCACAAATGGACTTAGGCCACTCTCAAAATAAGCGGCTCATATATTCTATGGTGTCGCTCCGAATGAAATAGATTCGCAGTAATTGTGCTATGAACGTTTCATGGAAAGAAAAAAAAAGAGAAATATGAGATTTTCAGGATATTCGTTGTCTCTTTCTAAACTGTCAAACTTCCAATTGGTGGTCATGCCAAAATTTGTTGAGTACTAGAAGAATTCCAGGATTAGTCATGAGAGTTCATGGGGAATTATAAGATTCGCAGAGAAAAGTTTCTTCCCTTGCAATAATTTTCGACACTTGGCCTTTATTATTATCTCTGACGCAATTGCAAAACCTAACCCAAAACGTCATCCTTCAACGAGACGTGCGATGACTCAAGGGATAATGAATGTTTCAATAAAAACTTACGCCCGCGATGCAATCAGTTATGCTTGGAGGCAGTTCTTTGGGTTTGGCACGACCGAAGAGCCTATTCATTTTCCCTGCTGTTGGATCACACGGGTCGTAATGTTATTATTTTAGGGTGCAATTCCGATCGATTTTAGGCGGTATTTATTTGTCGCATATGTGCATATATAAATATACGTCGATAGTCGACGCACACATACGCGCGCGCTCATGACACTCATCGCCCGGAAGATAAAGGTTTGCTCGATTCGTGTCAGACTATTGCGCATTGTACCCGATGACGTCATGCTCGTGTCTCGTCGGAACGAATCGGATACGATCGTCCCGTTCCGACTCCACTGTTCCGATTCCGGAACGGTGGAACGTTAATTTTAGATTAATGACTTTTCGAATATGTGTTAAATTTATATATTACATTTTTCGCGTCATATATGAAACATATATTTTTAACAATAAGATAAAATCTTTTTTCATAAATTTTTCATATTATGTTGTATTTAATAATCAGTAAAGGCTATAAATAACCTCTCAAGGTGTCGAAACGCTTGAATAAATAAAACAAATACATTGAAACGATATATCTACCTACACACAATGATTTTTAAATAACTTCTACAAAGTCACTCTATTTAAATTTGCCGCTTGTAGTCTGTGACGTCACCTGGTACAGAGTTTTCATGCGAACCTGCGTTCGAGCGTACCTTTGTTTTTACACTACATATTATGTTCGAATCTACGAGCTTACTTTTCTTAAAGAATCAAAAGGGCATATATTTCAAATCCATGTAGTCCCTAGCAATACGATATATGTAATAGTTATATCGTAGCTATGTTGAAGGCATATTTGTAATTATATAACTGTTACGATAAAAGAATATAACAGATACATGCATGGGCCATTTATTTTGAAAGTGGCCTAAGTCCATTTGTGGGTTTTTTATTAATTTTTTTATTTTTAATCAACTACATGATTGTTATATCATTGTAAACATGCCCCGAAGAAGAATTTTAACTATATAGGCGCCGTAATGCAGACTTGCGGCAATTCTGAACTTTTGACCCGGGCCTTGCTAGCTTTATAGAAGCGCTTCCGATTAGGATTAAGTGTATATATATATCTAACGATTAAAAGGATGCAAATAGGGCATAAGTTTAAATGCCCTATGGTGTATATGGACATTTTGATGAGTAATCGCACGCATGCGCTGTCGGCATCGACATTGAAATTGTCGTTTCCGGATTCAGGAGATTCAGAAAATTTCAATATTATCCTATGAATTCTATTAGAATCCATTCGGACACGCGATCATCGACCTCAACTTATAATGAAATACGGTTCTTCCGTTTTTCTCAGTTACCACTTCCTTACACGTACTGCTCTTCAACCGTGCAACTGCCCAACTATGTTCATTATCCGTATCATCCACGAAACGAACACCTGTTTAGCGGATGGTACTGTACTCGCAATGGGCATCAGTCCCAAATAAATTATATGGGGAGGATTGTTTTAAATTTCCCGTACGAACTAATGTCCAGTACAATTTTTGCCGTTTGAATATACATAGTTTTAAGTTACCACAGCTACGCTTGCTTGGTTATTATGATTATCGAGTTTTTTTACCTTCTCGCGTGAGACATCCAATATCCTATACGAGAGACGGTTCAATATCGCGGCGCCCACGTACTCCTTCTAGTCTATGCCTAATTTGTTCCTTTCAACCTATTCCGTCTGGATGAACGCATTCATAATCATATTATTACTGCTCTTAATTATTAAATATCGAAGATATTATTATTAACGTTTCGAATATTATCATTATCATTATTATTATTATTATTATTATTATTATTATTATTAATAATATTATTAGTATTGGTATTAGTATTAGTATCAGTATCATTATTATTAACATTTTATATTAATTAGGAAAAGAAATAATTGTCATCAATTATAAAAATCTGTATCTAATAATTAGTATCTTACTAATTGCAAGTACTAATTTCATTCTAACTGGAATTATCGTTCACATAGGCCTATACTAATCGGAGTATCTCAAAAGATCTCAAAATTACAAAAGCCGGTCGATAATTAATTAATCTTTCTCATCGTAATTAGTAATTTCTTATACTAATTGGAATTAGCGTTTATTTGATCTCATACTAATTACAATTATCACAAAAAATAGATTTCCAGAATTAAAGAACCGATTATTTTAATTAGTCCTTTACTCATTGCAATTACTAATCCTATACTAATCAGGATTGGCACAAGTATAATTGATCTATAGCCAATCAATAATTCATCTTTTCTTCACCCCAATTAGTAGTAGCCTTTCATACTAATTGGAATTACTGTTCGTAGAATTTCCTACAGTTACGGTTGGAATCAAAGATTGATTTCGAGGCGAGAAAAAGCTTTCTTTGAACTCCACCCGTTACGCATACACACATACACACATGTATATATAAAAAAATATATATATATATATCGCATGTAAGGCCAGTGAACGAGTGACAAAATTATGATCCATATAAGGGCAATGAAAAAACCGTTGGTGCATCGAACGACAATCGCCGGACGTTAATCCGCGAGAATTATCGATCGACTCCAGACTCGCTCGAGGCGTCACGTTTCGGAAATAAAAGACAGTTTCGGGTGACACGCGAATAGATGGAAAAAAAAAAAAAAATTGCCCTCGAAAATTTCACGAAAATCCATCGGAGGGACTATTTCTCCAGCACCTGCGGGCACTACTTTTGCGCGTATCAACGCACCTTTTAGGCGTTGGTGGGTATTGCGGCTGAAATCCGGCCAATCGCCGCGGCCCGTGAGACAATTTCGCGCCAATCGGAGAGAGCCTCTCTAACCAACGCCTGGAGTATAAAAGGACGCTCGCGGGCGACAGTCGCGCAGTAGTTCGACTGGGTTGTTAGAAGCTCCATTACTTGCTTCCGTCGACTCAAGAGACTCCACTCTCTCGCTCTCTAGCAGACTCTCGCCACAGCGAATCCTTTTTTACGTGAAAAAGAAAAGTCACTTCCGCCAGACCAAAAATGGTAAGAAATTCCACGTTTTTCACGATTTCGGACCCACGACTTGCGCCTCACGAATTCAAATTCTCGCGTCAAGTCCAAAAAAATGCCGATTCCGATTTTCCGCTATTTCCACGAAATCAATCGGGGGGCCATTCCTCTTTCGTCAGAATTCGGCGCATCCCTTCGCCGCGGAGTCCTCGGTTGCCGAGATGATACACAAATACACGGAAAAAAAAAAAATCAATAAAGTCGCGCGGGCCATTGGTTCCCGAGGTCCGGGATTTTCGAGCGAATTTCAAGATTCTTTTTGGGACCATTGACGGACTCGTCGCGATTATTTTACCAACAAGGGAGGTTCGCGAAGCGAGAATTGGCTTTACCAGGATACAAATGGGGTCGATTCGGGACGAGTTTGACGGAAACGCGAAGCGAAGCGTCTGTGACGGCGGCCATTTTTTGTAACGGTCAAACACCGGCCGGCTCCGCCCTTTTCGCCGCTTGACGGATGAACCGCGGAGCTGAGCTGGCTTCCTTCCGCCCGTGACTCATGCCGGCGACCTTTCTTTTTTTTTTCTTCCTTCCTTCCTCCCTCCCCCTTTTGCGATCGTATTTCCGGTTTTACTCTCGCCGCCTCCCTTACAGTTGGATTTAACATTGAACTTTCACAAGGTTATTGAATTTATCGATAGGGGTTGCGGTAAATAATGCATTTCGTTTGAAAAGCAGAACTTGGGATGAAATAAATGGAATTAGCAGGATTGCGTATTAGTACCAAGACCATAATAATGCAAATCAGAATTAGTACAGCAATTGGCAATGTTGATAATTAAAATTACTAGTTATTCGATTATATACTAATTATAATTGGCACGAGAAGTTGGTCTCGAGATTTCATAAATAATTAGTATGGGGTTATTGGGAATAATTAGTATGGGGTTTACACTCTAATTAATATGGAATTAATAATTGCAATTAGTCGAAGAGTAATTGTTGGATAAAGATAATTGTTCGTCTGGAAAAAAAAACTATATTTTATTTAATGGTCAATCGAATAAAATCAATGAACGCATACGTAGCAATATTATCATTGTTATAATTATGTTGATATCAATTTCCTGTGAATTGAATTGATGTCATCCTCATACTTATTATATTCATATCGGTATTAATCATCTATTTTAAATGGTTCGGTTCGGCTCTTGAATGGGAGGCAACTTCTAAAGAGAAACAATTATTGCTTTTACATAATTGACTCGAGATTTTGGATAAGTTAATATTTTAATCAATAAATTAGGAACTAACGACTTTCGTTGTGAGGTTACTGTAAAACAATAAATATTTTAAAATCATCTTGAATCTCAATTTAAGGAATAATAATAGTAGGTGTAATAATAAATATAATAATAACGTATAATAATAAATAGTAGCACTATCTATAATTTTAATGTTTTATGGATTCTACCGCAACGATACTTCTTGTTTTTTAATCAATTTTGTAAATTTTCTGTATTTGCTACTTCCACTTGAAATCATTCTCACATATATTCTCTAAATATCGTAGAAATCAATTTTTTTTTTATTGACGTTAATTTAATTTGGAACTTGAAGGAAACAAAAATATACAAAAAATAAAAAAAATTGAAACAAAAAAGAAGTTTTAATGGAAAAAAAACCAGGGTCTAAGAGACCCCGTATAAAGATTGAGGCTTAATTGGATTCAACCCTTCGAAAAGAGGTTCAACCATTCATTCACTTACCATTTTCCTTGCACTCAACGCTATTTTTCGTCTTGCCAATTTCAGCGTGAATGTATCTCAATTCATGTTGGACAAGCCGGAGTCCAAATCGGTAACGCTTGTTGGGAGCTTTACTGTTTGGAACATGGAATCCAACCGGACGGTCAAATGCCTTCCGATAAGACGATCGGAGGCGGTGACGACAGTTTCAACACCTTCTTCAGCGAAACCGGAGCCGGAAAACACGTTCCAAGGGCCGTCTTCATCGATCTCGAGCCAACGGTAGTCGGTAAGTTCGGGAGACCCGCTCCAAACGATCCGCTTCGTCGC
This sequence comes from Gasteruption jaculator, assembly GCA_949825005.1. Taxonomy (NCBI): domain Eukaryota; kingdom Metazoa; phylum Arthropoda; class Insecta; order Hymenoptera; family Gasteruptiidae; genus Gasteruption; species Gasteruption jaculator. The sequence goes on from OX463776.1 coordinate 6,579,972, forward strand.
GATTTCCTCCGGGGAAGCGAGAGGAAACTCCAATTATTTGCATTTCTTTTCCAGATGAGGTTCGTACCGGAACGTACCGTCAACTGTTCCACCCGGAACAATTGATCACCGGCAAGGAAGACGCCGCGAACAATTACGCCCGCGGTCACTACACGATCGGCAAGGAAATCGTCGATTTGGTTCTGGACAGGATTCGCAAACTGGCCGATCAATGCACAGGATTACAAGGGTTCCTAATTTTCCACTCTTTCGGTGGAGGCACCGGATCCGGGTTCACCTCCTTGTTGATGGAGCGCCTCTCGGTCGATTACGGGAAAAAATCGAAGCTCGAATTCGCCATCTATCCGGCGCCGCAAGTCTCCACGGCCGTCGTCGAACCGTACAACTCCATCCTCACCACGCACACCACCCTGGAACACTCCGACTGCGCCTTCATGGTCGACAACGAGGCCATCTACGACATCTGCCGACGCAACCTGGACATCGAGAGACCAACCTACACCAACTTGAACCGGCTGATCGGCCAAATCGTGTCCTCGATCACGGCTTCGCTCAGATTCGACGGCGCCTTGAACGTCGACTTGACGGAATTCCAGACCAACCTGGTGCCCTACCCGAGGATCCACTTCCCCCTGGTCACCTACGCCCCCGTAATTTCCGCCGAAAAGGCTTACCACGAGCAGCTCTCCGTCGCCGAGATCACGAACGCCTGTTTCGAGCCGGCCAATCAGATGGTCAAGTGCGACCCGCGTCACGGTAAATACATGGCCTGTTGCATGTTGTACCGCGGAGACGTCGTCCCCAAGGACGTGAACGCCGCCATCGCGACCATCAAGACCAAACGCACCATCCAATTCGTCGACTGGTGTCCCACCGGGTTCAAGGTCGGCATCAACTACCAGCCACCGACGGTCGTACCGGGTGGGGACTTGGCCAAGGTGCAACGCGCCGTGTGCATGTTGTCCAACACCACCGCCATCGCCGAGGCCTGGGCCCGCTTGGACCACAAGTTCGATCTCATGTACGCCAAGCGCGCCTTCGTGCACTGGTACGTCGGCGAGGGTATGGAGGAGGGAGAGTTCTCCGAGGCCCGCGAAGATCTCGCGGCTCTGGAGAAGGACTACGAGGAGGTCGGCATGGACTCCGCCGAAGGCGAGGGCGAAGGCGCCGAGGAGTACTAAGGAGAGAACCCATTCTCTCCCTATGTTCGTCTTTTCTCCCCCTTATTAATCCAGCCGTTGCTGCTTGATCATTCCAGGAAAGGAATTATAAGGATTGATGATTGTCTCGCGGAAGTAATAAAGTGGTTCGATTGAAAACACGTGACTGATAATCGATGGCTTCCGAATTACTTATTTCAGTCCCATTTTTGTTTTTCCTTCATGCCTAATTTAACAGTATTTCTACTGCGCTAATTATGCGTAAATTAAACCTCGAAAATGATTCTAAATTATATTTCGAAAAGGTGGCTTTTGACACCTTTGGTAGAAATGGTGTTAGGGAATTTTATGTTACCAATTTGTTTTATTTTATTACAGCAACATTTTTATAGTTAAAGGATTTGCTACAAAAAGGATGTGGCTTCTTTCTGGAAAAATTGGGTTTCCTTCTTTTTACAATAAACCCTTCAATTATTTTATAAGAACAAGTTTTAGAGGTAGTCTTATGAGAATCCCATCCTCCCCCCAAAAAATCCCTATTTTTGGTAATACTGGTACTAGCTGGTACCTTTTTGGGGGATTCACATAACGCTACCACCCTAAAGAGACCGGCATTTCGAAATTTGTAAAAACTTGTTATTTACAATGAAATCAGGTCGGGGGTTTCCTTTCATGGAAACAAGCCAAGGACGGATATTGGTGAGTCACCCTATGACGTCATCATGGCGGTCCGGTGTGGCATGGTACGATGTTAAATTTTTCAAAAAATTGGTTTTTGAAATATCATCATTAATAATAACATTTGTTGGGTCTTAAAAAAAAGTAAAAAAAAACAGTGGCTTTCCTTCAATAATATTAATAATTATAAATTGAACCCTACAGGGGTGAAAACTACCTCTAAGCAATACCCACTGATATTTCAGCTTCAAAATCTGTGGTTGGTAACATTGGAATAGATTTTACACTGGGAAAAGCCCGGTTTTCATATAATTCTAACCTATCAAACTTCTCCGCTAGATATTATATAACTCTTACGTAGTTCAATATTATATAGGGGTAGTTTTCTCCCCCTCTAGAGGTTTACGTTATTTTTTATTGTTATTGGGAATGCACTGGTTGATTGCATATACACACGTGTGTATGTGCATATATACATACATACATGTTGACATTTTGCATGAAGCTCATGACGCCTTAAGGCGCCGCCATGCAGATACTGCAAAGGTCAAGAGAGAACTTTTCAAGGTTACACGATACATAAGCAACCAACAAATTGAATTTACTCGACATGTAAATATAATCAACTTTCATTGGTTGGTCGTTTACACGTCACGTGACTCTGAAAAGTACTCTTTTGAACGTTTACACTGAATCACCCTGTATATATTGGGAATTCCAGGGAATGAATTCGATGGATTCTTCTTTTTTTTTTTGAGAATGAAATAAAAGGCGAAAGAAATCGATTGTTGTCGCATCCCGCGTGTGTATGTATTTCTGTACAAAGCATTAAAACGTTACATATATACGTAGCATTTCCTTTTTATTGTTTTTTTTTTCTCGTATAGCTACATTTAATGAATAATAGCGAATCGTCACTCGGTTGCTGCTTCGAAGCTTCGGCTACGATCTCTCTCTTTCTCGTTTTTTTTTGTTTTTTTATTTACGCCCTACTTTCATCCGCCCATCGACAATTCATCATCGCGCAAGTAAAAAAGAAAATACATTCGTTCGTTAAAAAAAAGAAAAGGGAAGAAGAAAGTATGTATAATTAAGGGACTAATTGATACGGTACAATCCCGAAAGAGGTGACGCAAAATTTAGAGGATCTTTCCCACTTCCACAGCACCGCTTCGGAATTTACACAGTTTCGCTTCCGTTCCGCTTATTCGCCTGCGATTCGGTCGCTCTCTTTGGAAACCGACCCTAACAGAGAAAGAAGGACAGAACCAAGGAATGAAAAATGGCGGAATTTCTATTTTCCCGCGATTCTTTCATTTCGTCCCAACTCTTTCATGGAAATCTTTTCCAATCCCAATTCACCGTCAAGTTCCATCAATTCCATCGCTTACGGGAACCGTCCATTATTTTTATTGTTTTTTTCTTTTGTCCACGAGCCCAACTGAAAATATTAGATCAACATTAACTCCTTCGGACCTGGACTCTTATTTTTTTCTTTCAAAAGAACGAAATTATGGCGCGGCGTTGCCAGACGTAGGGTAATAATACCGTACTTGGCAACCCTGCGCTATAGAAATCCCCCCCCCCCCCACTGGTAACGCTTTTATGGCGTTTATTTTGAATTTGAAAATTATTATTATTATTATTATTATTATTATTATACCAGGTCTGAAGGGGTTAAATTCACAAACTATCGCCAGAAAAAATAATATCGAAGGTCCTTTCCTGGCAAATATACAAAACGGAAATTGTCTTGTTCTTTCTCAGTTATATTTCCTTTTCTTTCTCTTTTCCTTAATATTCATATATATAATTTTTCATTCATCTCATTGCTCCGTTCGGGGAAAAAGATTACACCTCTTCGCTTAAATTAAGAATTAACATTACTAATAATAAATATATGGAATACAGAGGTTTCTTTTTTTTTTCTCTTCTTTTCTTCGAAAGCGAAAAAGCTACAGTAAGATGTGTGAGTGTGCATGTGTGTGTGTCCGTGTGTACGTGTAAACGTCGAATATTTCGAAAAGCAACGTAAAATTCGACGAAAAAACAATGCGAAATTCGTCTCAACAACATTTTCAAAAGTTACAATGATAAAAATCCAAGCTAAAGTTATCAATAAGTTCCTTATTCTTTGTTTTTGTTTTCCTTTTTTGTACATTGTGAATTAGAGTAATAAATAGATACGGTATTGTTATTATTATTATTATTACTATTATCAATATCGTTATTATCGTTATTATTATTATTATTATTATAATTATCATTATTACTACGCAAGGTTATTTTTAACAATTACATTGTTGATCTAATTATTCTTTCATTCTTCTTTTCGATGGATTCATTAGGAATGAAAAAAAAAAAAAAACTCGTCACCCGCCTCGCCCTCTTTTGGCAGACCTTTCGAATTTTCAAACGTAACGGGCCTAAGCCTCCATCTTGTTTTCGAAGTCCCCGGACCAATCGTGTTACCGTTCAACCAAATTCCATGGGGGAAAAAAATAAACTAGTGAAAAATGGGGAGTTATTGTTCAATGGGTCTATACATGGTGTTCCGCTTTAAATTTGCGGGCTTGGAGGGACGTAGAATAGTGACCTTGACTTTTACCTCCAGTTTCAAGGCCATTTCAAGGTTAGCCCTATTTTCTTTCCTTTATAAAAACCATTATATCTTATTGGATCCTTATTTGACATGAAAAAAACTGTAACTGTGACTTTGCTCTTCATCTTCAAGGTCATTTCAAGGTTAACCCTCCCTTTTCTTTTTAATGGAAACCACTGTATTTTATTAAAACGTTGTTCCACACGAGGAACTTGACTTTGACCTCCATTTGAAGGTAATTTCAAGGTTAACCCCTCGTTTTTTTAATAGAAACCACTATATTTTTATTAAATATTGTGTTCACCAGATGATTCGAACCACGATCCAACCAAATGACCAATGGGTCGAACCATGGTCGAACCGCATGTACATTATGAATCAAAACCAAATTCATCAAATGAAATCGAATCAAATTTAATACGTTTCTGCAGGTTTAATTTTAACGTCAAACTCATTTTTAAACGTGCGATCCATTAATCACCAAATGATTAATGACTCGAACCATTATCGATCCAAAAGATCATTGGGTCGAACCATGGTCGAACCGAATGATAAATTGAATTTGCTTTTCCTCTTTTCGGACAAGTCGAATAGTACAAACCCATTGAATGTGCCTAAAATTCATGTTATAGGAAAAAATTTCAATTTAAAACTCGATTATTACTGTTCCTAGTTTTGTAATTTATAATTTTTTACAGAATATTCATTTTTTTAAATTGGAGGATTTGGAAATTTATTGAAATTGACCTGTAATATTAGAGTCCCCGAATATAACTTTTCCTCGAATAAAAAATTTGAATATTTTTCTTTTTAATTTTCATTCCAGCAATAATTAATTTATCATCGGGTGGTTTATTAAACTCTTCGGTACCGAATTCTCGAACAGGGGTAACAAGTGAAACCTAAGAATCTTCACGCCTTGCTCTAGTCTGACAAAAGAAGAACGTAGCTTAATTTTTGAAAACTGCATATTATCCTTGAGTATCCGCATTCTTTTATTCTTGTGAATCTTTTTATTTTTACATAATTTGCAATATTTCTTCTTAAAGTAAGACGGTTTTTATCATGCAAAGTTTGATACAAACAAAAAAAACAATCATCTTCATTCCCTCGTTTTTTTTTCCCTCTCTTCGTTTCAACTCAACCTTTATTCGAGTTAACCATTCTGCGATTGGCAAAAAGTACCATAATGGCGGTTCTTCTTCGAAACCGTGTCACAAAGCTGTTTCAAAAAGCTATTTTTTCCCGTTTGGGTGAACGTAAAGTGGGAGGCGTAGAAATTTGTGGTCGGACTTCCGATAAATACCGTCCAGGAATGAAAAAAAAAAAAAAAAAAAATACAGTAGAATAGAGTCTGAATAAAAATACAATACGAGTCAAATAAAATTAGCTTCCGGGGAAAAATAAAAATTTGCGAAAAATATCATTTTACATACATTTGTAGCAAACTTTAACAATAAGAACCTTCTTTCCGTCGAAATCCTAGTCTCAGATGAAAAACAGAAACAAAGTATTTTTAATATCCAAGATTTAAAGTCTCTGAGGAGAAGACATTCGTTATTTCATTTAATTTCATTTTTTTTTGTTAAATCGTCATATCGTTCCTGTCTGAGAGAATCGTCAATCTTCTTTTTTTGTTTCCAGGAAAACGGAAGGTTGAAAATTTTCGAAATGCTCGACATAATTCTTTCCCTCTCGCTTCGCTCTCTTTCTCTTTCGGCCGCTTTTCGACATTCGAAAAATCGGAGCGTTTCGACTTTTGCCAAATGATCCCACTTTTCGAATGGCAAAAGAAAATATAAAGAGACCCATCGAGAATAAACGGTAAAAGGTGTCAAAAACTTTCAATCTTCAACGTCGCGCTCTTTTTTTTCTTTCTTTTTAGCCATGGGAATAAATACCATAGAATCACATTCGTTCCAATTCCACGTCCTCGCTTTTCCTCCTTCATTTCTGCTATTCACTCTCGTCAACCTTCTCTCAATATATATTAATATAATAATATCGCCATTACATTGATTATAACAAAACGAATGGCGTCGTTTTTCCATTTTTTTTACCCTGGTGAAAATATTTTTCAGAAATTTCTCCGAAATTTCTATAAGAATTTGGAGTGTTTTCGGGGATTTTCAGGTCACCTCAAAAACGTTTTAGGTACAAATTGCAAATTGTTCAAAAACCCCCGAAAATTAAAAACATTAAACTGGTGGATTTTTAAAAAAAAATCCATCCATTTAAAATAAAATTGTTTACAAAAAATCCATCAGGTTATTTTTTTTTTAATTTTCGGGGGTTTTCGAAGAATTTGCAATTTGTACCTTACAATTGTACCTTTTAATTATTTGTTAGAAAAATTCTCTGAATATCTCGGAACGTTTTATGATATTTTTTCCGAATTTTTATTACATTTATTAGAAATTCGACAGAATTTTTTCAGAAATTTTTTGAAATTTCTCTGAATTATATAGAAATTTTTCGAGAATCTGATTTCAAGGAAATTTAAAGAAATTTACAGATTCTCAGAAATATTCTGCCCAATTCGGGGAAATTTCAGAAATTTGCGGGAAAAGTTCTATCAAACTTCGGAAAAATTCCGGATATTTGTTTACAAATTTAAAAAAAGTTCTGATTTCTAGAGAAATTTCAGAAATTTTTCTGAAACAAATTTCTTGAAAAATCCCTAAACACTCTCGAAATTCTTGTAAAAATTTCTGAGTAATTCTGAAAAATATTCTCACCGAGGATTTCATTCTTCCTTCAACTTATTCACTTATTTTCCTCAATTCTGGCGTTTTCTCTATCAAATAAATTGACTTCTCACGTATTTTCGTCTCTTCCTTTACACTTCCAGCGTTAATACAAATCCCTCCGATTTTTCACCCGGGGAAGGAAAATAAATTGGAAGTCCAATTTATCATACCAATTTTCCATCGAATATCGATAAACTTTTTTTCGTCTTCGGATCCGGATTAAAATTTCAGTTTTCCTTTCAAATTCCTCCAAATTTCTATTTCTATTTTCATTTTCTCCACACTTGTTCCTTTCCAATTTTTTTTTTCTCCAAAATTGCCTCTTCTTCGCGGTAAAAAATAATTAAAAAATCGCAATCCAATGGATTTTCCTCTCCCAGGGTGACACTTTTGGCGGGATTCCGTTTACCGTCACCTCAAATTCTCCTGTAGGCCTTTTTTTTCGTGTCTTTTTGTTTTTGTTTTTTTTTTCTAACAAGGAAGAGAGAGAGAAGAAGGAGGCTACCAAAAAAAATACTTAAAAAAAAACAAAAAGAAAAGCGGGCAATAGTAAATGTTACTACGTTGCTTCCTCGGTATAGTAAATATCACTACCTACTTATCATCTACCTAATCTCGCACTCAACTGAAAGATGAGAAAGCGGAAGGTCGATACGACGGTGAATCCTCTGAATTTTTGTAACATTAAACGCGCGATGCCTTAACATATTAGAAACGTAAAAACATTAACATTAATAGATTTTTTTTTTTCTTGTAGTATTATCATAATTTTTTTTTTCTTCTTTTTCTTGTTGCTTCTTTTGTCCTTATAAGATGTCGATGGCAGTCTTGAGTAGTCCTTGGAAAGAATGCTGTGATTGTTTCTCGTCCATCCTCTACAATAATTTTCCTTCCCTCTGTGCATTTTCCATCGTACTTCTTCTTCTGTGCACTTGTAATTTTTTTTTCTTCCTCCCACCTAATCTCGTAGCGATTCAAAGAAAGCTCCCTCGTCGTCGACGAAAAAAAAAAAAAAAAAAAAATTGATTCCATCCCCGTTTCGCATAAAACTCTCACTCCATCCCTCCTTCGACGCTGCGTGATTTCCATAGTTTGCTCGCATGTTGCCCGGACATTGTTGAGTCTCCCTCTGAACTTGATTGCGTGTATAATTGTTTTTCTGCTTTGATGATTATTTCTTGTAGTTACTTATGGTAAGCTTTCGTTCGTGGCAGTGTCTGGAAAGAGAAAAAAAATAATTAAATTATTATTAGAAATATTTTTATTATAATTAGATTAATATAAATATAAATATTAATATTGATATTAGGTTGGGGAAAAAGTAATTTCGGTTTATCCCATTGAAAAGCATGGGAAAAGCCGAAATTACTTTTTCCCCAACCTAATATAAATACAAATAGAATAATAATTGGATAAACGTCATATCGCTGGATTCGAAGACAAAGAGGCAAAAAAGTCTCTTGGAGGTGCGTGAGATGATTCAATGAGATCATTGATTAAATAATAATTGAGAAATAAAATGAGCGAAATTCGAATCTTTCTTGAACGGCTAATTCGGGACAATTGGCGTCTAGGAGATACAAAATAAACCTGAAATTCGCTTCTAGGCAAAATCAAATGGTAGCTTGTAGCTCTTGCCTATTCTAAGTAAGTCCAACCTTGCCTTTACTTTCAACTAAATTCGAACGCGTTTGGCAATTCCTTTTTTTTTTCTTCTTTTTTTTTTAATTAACGATGACGAGAGAAGATACAAAAACATTAATAAATAAAAGTATGAAAATTCGCTGGGATACTGACCTGGTGAATTTTGAGTACCTACGCCTCGACCGGCTTCTTCTTCTCCTTTTTCTTCTTAAGGAAGGACGGCGTCCTCAGGCCCTTCTTCTTCTTCTTTTCCTTCTTGGGCGATTCCTCGCTAACGCTCACGTCCTGCGACATGGAACCCTTAACACGGAAGGTCCCAACCGTAACCATAAACCTTTTTGCATGCACATGCACGGGGACCAGACCCTCATTTTCATTTCGTCATTCCTCTCCACCCTTATTTTCGTAACCGGGGGGGTGTCCTCGGGTTACATCAAATTCGAGATTCGCATGCAAAAGCCAGTACGCCAAGCGAACGCCTCTTTTTGCTCAATTAATTCTATCTTTTTTTTTTTTTTTTTTCTTACAAAATGCATAATTCGTAGGTTTACGCATTTTGTACGTTTTCGCGTGGGCAAAGCCAATAATACCCTGGTGGTGAAAATATTTTTTTGAAAATATTAATAAATATAATCGAATTTTTCAGAAAAATGGTACATTTTCAGAGAAGGAATAAGTTCGTCAGGATTTTTTTTAGCAAAAGTATAAATTTTGTTTAATAGAAACCTATGGTGGCTAAAATATTTCTCTGAAATGGGTTTTCAGAATTTTTTCAGAACCTTTTTCTAAAAGTAGGATTTTTTTTTTTCAGGAAAGCCAAGAATTTCTCTAATTGAAACCTATGGCGGTGGTTCAAATATTTCGCTGAAAATGGGTCGGTAAAATAATTTTTCAGGGAAAAGGTGCATTTTCCAGAATTTTTTTTCTGGGAAACAAATAGAATCAAAATTTTTAGAGGAAAGACATTAGAAAATGAATTTTTCTTAGTAGAAACCTATGGTGGTTAAAATATTTCTCCGAAATGGGTTTTCAGAATTTTTTCAGAACCTTTTCCTAAAAGTAGGATTTTTTTTTCAGGAAGGGCAAGAATTTCTCTAATTGAAACCTATGGCGGTGGTTCAAATATTTCTCTGAAAATGGGTTGGCAAAGAAGTTTGTAGAAATTTATGAACACAAATTTCCGAAAACTTTTAAGGAAATATTTTCACCAGGGTATGACTTACCACGGGGGTAATTTTTTGGAGAGAAGGGATATAGTGTTTTTTGGCTTCATGAGCCGTCGCTTTGAAAGTTTGCTCAAATCCGTTTTCATATTTATTGCAAATTGATCGAAAACATAAACTTTATAATAATTTCTTACATCAATTTTTTGACAACTAATTTTTAATTAAGTATTTTCGAAATGGACTTGTCGCCCCACTTTCAAAAGCAAAGACTTGCATTAAACCGATGCAAAAATAATTCTTGGCTTCAATCATTATCTTAAAAGAAAAAAAAACTGCAATTATTTATACACGAGCCTCCAATTAACAAATTAAATTGAGCGATTCGATTTTATTTGACTTAATTTCAAATAAATACCACAATGATTAATAGCAACAATTATTTTCACTTTCGATCCCCTCCTCTCCGTCACAAATATAATGGGAAAAAGGGGACGGAAGATTTTTTTTTTTTTTTTTCAGAAAGCAATAAATGTGCTTTTGTTGTAAAAATCTTCAGGCTCGAACAGAGAAAAATGACTAAGTCTAAAGAAATAATTTTGGTTCAACGAAATAAGCAATTTCGAAAATAAAGGTCATTCTAGCTTACATCAAGGAACTGGCGCTGGGTTTTGACATGATTTCTAAAATTAACTACCGATTTACCAACCGATCATATTCTCGAAAATTAGTATTTACTACGATTTTTTTTTCTCGATCGAGCATTTTTTTTAAAAGGAAAATTGGCTTTTTCTGAATTTCAGTAAATTTTTCTGAATATCAACTTCGCAATTGATAATGAGCCTAACGAACAAAAACTTGACAATTTTCTTTTGCGGATATCAAGAAATTATTTTTTTTTTCTTCATTTCACAGAATATTTAAAAAGAAACGAATATTCCCAAACGCTATTTCTCTGTCGCAAGGCTTTTATTTAGTGGTCCAGGTACTTGTAAATTTCTGTAAGTACGTAATCAAAAATCCAAAAGCAAAAATACAGAATTTTAATGAAAATAGATTTTCTTAATTTGAACCAAATTTTTGCAGGCGCATAATTGCTCTATTAATTACATCCAAATTTATTAGGCACATTATCAATTATTTCAATTTTCGAGTAAATACTAATTCGATTTTCTAACATTTTCGACTCCAATGCAAGGCAAAAATTGCAACAAGATCCTGATCCTAATCAGGATCCTGATCCTAATTAGAATTTTTTCAGAACCTTTTCCTAAAAGATTAATTAGGATCCTGATCCTAATTAGGATCCTGATCCTAATTAGAATTTTTTCAGAACCTTTTCCTAAAAGATCCTAATTAGGATCCTGATCCTAATTAGAATTTTTTCAGAACCTTTTCCTAAAATTAGGATCCTAATTAGGATCTAATTAGGATCTTGATCCTGGTGCAATCATTCGTTTACACTTGAATCATATTCATGATCTTGAAGGTGGTGACGGTGGTGATGTGATGGTAATGATAAGTATAATATGAAAATGAAATGTTACATGATTCTGAAAACCAGAAAACATCAAGAGGTCCAATTTTATCGCTTCCATTCCTCCAACTGTGTATGATAACTCTGCATATCCTGAATGCTTTTGTTAAGTATTCCTACATATCGGTTCGTTTTCCCGGCAATCCTTTGCAATTTCTTAGAATCTGCAATTCTCCCTACGTTCAATCTTTGAATTCGGTGGAAAATCCGGATTGTCCACATATTCAATTTCCCATAAACCGTACCCAGCACTTTTCGATTTCTTTCCATCCAAGGAAAATTTTCTTCATCCCTGGATCTTGTTTTTCGGTTTTTTTTCTTTGGATTAAATACGTGCATTACAATTGAAAAATAAAATCTGATCCCAATTTTCAATTTTTTCTTTTTTAACTTGGATTTGCTTGCACTTTTCCGTTCTTTTCGATCAACGAAAAATTTTCTTCATCCGTGGATCTCATTTTTTTGAGTTTCTGCAGTAAATACTTGCATTGCAATTGAAAATCAAGATCTAGGGCAATGAAATTTCAATTTTCAATTTTTTTTCTTTGGTTTCTTTTTCAACGTGGCTTTACTTGCACTTTCCTGTTTTTTTTCTTCCGATTAATGGAACATTTTCTTCATCTCTAGATCTCATTTTTTTGAGTTTTTGCAGTAAACACTTGCCTTGCAATTGAAAAATAAAATCTACGGCTATCCAATTCCAATTTTCAATTTTTTTTATATTGTTCAATGTGGATCCACTTCTGTCGATCAATGGAAAAATTTCTTCATCCCCAAATTGTAATTCTCAACTTTTTGCAATAATTATTTGCGTTTTAATTGGAAAAAGGAGATTTTCAATGCAATCCAATTCCGCAATCTTCATTTTCTTTTTTTCCTCAGCGTCCATCTACTGGCACTTTTCGTCAATACTTGCATATTTCAATTGGAAATCAAAATCCAGGCCAATCCAATTTCAATTTCCATTTTTTTTTTCCTTTCTTTTTCAGCGTGAAACTTGCGTGCACTTTCCATCAATACTCTGGATTTAATTGGAAAACAAGATCTAGGACAATCTAATTTCAATTTTCGATTTTCAATTTTTTTCTTTCTTTCTTTTTTTCCTCTTTAGCATGGATTTGCTTGCACTTCTCATTTGTAACAATTTTTCTTTCTATTTCCCAAATTCACAAGATGTTTTTTTTTTTAAATCCACGTGCTTTCTACTAATCAATGATACATTTCTTCTTTCGATCCAGTTGGAATGAGGAGAAAGGCAAACTTTTTGGCCAAATATATAGAATATATAGAATATATATAAATATAGAAACACGTAGAATCTTAATTATGAAGAAATATGAGATGAATTTGTTAAAATGACACGAAACAAGATGATGTGGTACATTAAATATGACGAAACATAAGTTTCATAAGAAATCTGTCGTTTTTAGTTACCCACTGAAATACCAATTGAAATCGTACCTCTTTGCTACTTTGTGAGAATGTACTGTGATGTGCATCCGAATGGTCACCGTTAACTGTGTTCTCCCCTGTAACAAAATACACACGAATTAGTATATTCTATAATTATTATATATATATAAATAATTATTATATATTCTATAATTATTATATAAATATAATTATTTGCTAATTTCTATAATTACACAGTAAATTCCAAAAACCATGTATGGGTAATATTTACATTTGCAAGTTTAGTGCAAATCGGGGAACCGAGAAATTAATGTTAATCCAAAAAATCCCATGAAATATCGAAAGCAAATTTTCCCATGTTAGTCGATCTTGCAGTGGCACAGTCACTTTTGTTAGATGGTACACCAAGATCCATGAAATTAGTAGAACGAAAGCAGTATGGTTGCAAGTCTTACCTGATCGTACGATTTTATGGGGTTCTTTTTCTTTTTATGGCGATTGTGTTACTTTGGAAACTTAGCATTAGCACCTCGAGTGATTGACATTCTCATTTTCTATAAAATCCATCCATTTTTTTTATAAAAATAATTGTTTAAAAAAATCCATCGGGTAATTTTTTTTTTTCATTTTCGGGGGTTTTTGAGTAATTTGCAATTTCTACCTTACAACGTTTTTGAGGTGACCCATTCAAATATTAAATGAATTTCTTTCTTCTTATTTTTAGGTATTATGTAATTTCAGTCAATTTGTCGGATAATCGAGAGTGATTTTAGTTTTTTGTCAGTTTTAATTTTTTTACAAGATTCTGCACTTCGATTGTTGATACAAATATTTATCGTTCTCGAAACGTGCACCGTGGGACTAATTTTTTCCCTTAAAGTGCCATATTTTAAGAGTATCCGGTTAAATTTTCATCGAAAAATATTCAAATTTACACAATTTAGGATTTTTTTAAAAAATAAAAATGGGCATTTTTCGCGTTTTTCTTGCGTTTGCGAATTTTTTCCTCGCATTAAAAATGATAATTCGCCTTCATAAACAATTTTGTTTCAAAGAATAATGGTTTATGGTTATTCTGTAAAAATTCCAAGTCAACATTCTCAACAGCTTTCTTGCAACAAAAATTTTACTCGTTAGGGTCACAATGACCCCAGTGTGAACTTTACGTGTTTGCGATGCAGGGTGAACGTTAAGAATGAATTATTAGCGAATGTCGGAGTAAGGTACAAAGTGAAAAGGAACCAAATTATTTATTGCCCAAGTGAGAATAACGTAAACCGTAAAGTGAGAATAGAAGCATAAGCCATTATTTACATAAAATGATATCAAATGGAAATGCATAAAAAAGAAAAAGAAAAAATTGTAACCCAAAATCAACAGAAAAATGGTACGAATTTCCCATAAACGTAATGGCAATCTCAAGGAAGGCAAAAGATGCAATACAAAATTTCATAAGAATTGAACCAATTGAAAATAGAAAAAATGTTTAAGGCGAAGGTACCAGTAATTGACCGTGTACCAGTAGTGGGTCATTTTCTAAGAAAAACCATAAAAAATAAGATTTTCGTCAAAATAAAAACACCACATCTTATAAAAATCTTATTTTTTATGGTTTTTTAGAAAATGGTCAACTACTGGTACCTGTACCTTATATGAAAAAAGTAAAAGGAACCAAAAAGATTTCTCCTTTGGAAAAACTGGCAAAAACTTAAACGCAGAAATTACCATTACATTTTTACAAAATTTTGTCTTCTCCCATCGTCGGAAGCTGTAACAACATTTTTGGAATGTCAAAAATGTCTTTTTTTCTTTTTAGGAGAATCAAATTCTCGGATTTCGTCCCTGAAAAATACCCGAGCCGAAAAATATTAAAATTGCCTCTTTTTTTCAATTTTACCAAAATTTTTCCAATTTTTTAACTTTGGTTCTTCGAGAGCCACCACTTTTTTTAATTCCGACTCTTCCTCAAATTTACCAAAATTTCTCTCATCCGGTACTTCCACGCTTACTTCATTTTCCATTTAAATGGAAAAATCTTATTTTTCTTCAAACACTTCAATTTTCCCAAAAATTGCAACGTTATAACCATGCATGAGTACCAGCGCATGCATCCAAAAAAAAAAAAAAATTAATAAGAAAAGGACGAAAGTACAAAAGTGGAACGGTCATTTTGGTGCGAAACGAATCCCAAAAACGCTTCCTCCGGTTCGGGACCCGCTTCAATCGCGGCTACCCGCGGAATCCGTGAGATTAATTTCCGAGATGACTTTGCAAAGCGTCGTGTCCTCGTACTTCGGTAACGGGTTCAACGGGGAAACCGTGAAAATGTCGAAAGATCGGTGACAGTCTCGAATAACGTCCGATTCCTCTTCCTCATTTTTGATCGCCTTCTCGATGATCAGGAACTCCTCGGTGTCGTAGGACACCGTCATGCAATTCTCGTTGCGCCTCTTCTCGGCGGTATCGTAGCCGAAATCGCCACGACCCTCTTCTCGTCCCTTGCGAAATTTCCTCCTCGTCGGATCCGCGTTGCTTCCGCTCTCGTCGATGTTTCCGGACACGTCCGCGTTGTAAGTCGGGCTTTCGTTGCGATCCGAGCTTTTGCTGGACTCCGAGATCGTGTAGGTTCGGTTCAAGCCGCTCTCGGCACCTTCCGAGGAGAACGAAGACGAGGTCGACGGTGACGAGGACGAGGAAGACAAGTTTCCGGACGATCGAGCCAGGATTCCTGGGGATTCGTCCCGGAAAGATTCATTTTTAAGCTCAATAATCATTTCCGGAATTTTCAGTTCCGTTTGGCTTCCCTTTTCCAGGATTTCGTGCCCCAATTTCGGGCCCCCTTCGGTCAAACTTTGTCCTCCGGGGTGGCACTTCCCATTCGGGAGCGTTTCCGTGCCAGGTCCATTTTTTTCCTCCTCCTCCTCTTCTTCTATTTTCGAATCTCCGGATTCCTTTCCCCTTTCTTCGTCGCTTTGCGGGAAATTCGAGCTTTCGTCTTTGCAGGAAAAATACTCCGGCGAGCTTGGGTCTTCTTGGACGTTCAGGCTCGAGTTACCCAGAGACCTGGGGGACAAGAAGCTCCTCCAGGAACTGGCCCTTTCCTCCAAACACTGAATGATCTCCGACTCGAAACTCTCCCCGACGTCGACCTCCGCTTTCGTTTCTTCGGAAATCGTTGGGAAACTCGGGACCAAACTGGGCCTTAAATTTGTTTGAGCGCAGGGATCGCGCCTGAACTCAAACTCCGTCCGGGCGTTTGTCGAATCGGTAACTCCGAATTTTCTTGAATCGGATGGGAGCTTCTTCGAAGAAACGACATTCGTCTGTTCCTCCTCGTTTTCAGCTTCGTCCTCCTCCTCGGAAATCGAAGGCAAACTCGACAGATTCGAGTTATAATTGATAATCAGGAAATCGTTATCGGTACCGTTATCGTACACGATGTCTCCCTCCAGGCAACAGGTGCAAACCGGAGACTTATCGTCTTTTTCAAGGTCCGCGACTTCGTCGTCATTATTATTATTATTATTCTCCTCGTTTGGAGCCGATTCGAAATCGAAGGACCGGTTCCACTCCAGGGACAACTCCAGGTGCTCCCGGACGCTCTGCACCTCCGGTTTCTCGCATTCGGTGCCGATGTAGTCGTTCAACTTGAAAGCGGACACGCACTTGTTGGCCCTTCGCTCCCATTCGAAGTCGCTGGAAGTGGAGTCCGAGCTCGTCAGCTCCAGCTCCGCGTTGTTCTCCGACAGAGACGATTGCTGCTCGTTCGGGAGAGACTCTCTGGAATTCGAAGACAATTTGGCCCTTCCAAATTCCAGTTTTTCCAGGTTCCCATGAATCGTTTCGTTCTTCGCGATTTTCTCGAAGGACCTTCGCGAGGATTTTCCGTTTTCCTCGAACCGCTCGACCTCGAAATTCAGCTCCAGTTCCTTGGAGTCCTCCGTGGGAATCGCCATCGAGCAGAATTCCAAAACCGCCAGGGACGAGTTCGAGGTTTCTCCGGGCTCCAGTTTCAACGCTTCTCCTCGTTCCAAAGGTTCCGGGTCAAGACCGTCCCGGAATCGTTCCGAACATGGACAAATCCAGGTCCCGAAGTTGCCTGGGCTCGCCGCGTCCACGGAATTTCTGACGTCACAGTAGGAACGGTACAAGTGACTTTTGCCCGCGTCAGAAAATGGACAAGTGTCATAAATATCCTCCAAAAAATTTCCAAAAGATTCGTGGAAGGAGGAAACCGTGATGAAAGAGTCTCTCGAAGGATCGTCCAGGTCCTTCTCCAAGGATAAATGGCGCGTCCTGGAAAACGACAATCTCCGTGGAAGCGGAGTCTCGTCCAGGAAAGAAAACTTCTTCACATTCGACAAGGAGTTGTCAAAAGACTCGAGTTCTTTCATGGTCCTCGAGACCTCGTTCCTCGCGTCCACCGGATGTTTGGTGGCTCCTAAATCGCAATCTTTCGCCTCGCGTTGCTTCGTCCTGCGGCGCCTTTTGTACTCGACCTTGTCGATTATGTGGTGGACGATTTCCTCGACGACGAGGAATTCGCCGACGAAGGTCGACGCGCTCTGGAAACTCTCGTTCTCGTTCTCGCTCTCGCAGATCGAGCCCATCAGGGTGGCGTCCGAGGTCAAAGACACGCTGGTTCTCCTCTCGTCGTTGCCTTCCTCGCCCTTGTCCCGCTTCCAATCGTCGCTCCGGTCCGAGGGTAGACCCTCCACGAAAGCTCGGCAAGCGTCGTTGGCCACTCGCAGGCTCTCCAGCTTCCGAACCACCAGTTTCCTGACGTCGTCCTTCAGCGTCGATCGGACGTTACCGGACAAAATCTCGTCCACGATTTGATTGACCACCACGTCCGTGACGGTCTTCGAATAACCCTCGTGGGGATCCAGGTCCGCCAGGATCTCGTTCACGGTCTCGTTCATGTCCAGGTGGAAGCTCTCGTTCTCCCTCAACTCGCGCACCGTCTGGTGCGGCAACTCCAGGATGTCGGAGGCTTGGTTGGAGATCTCGCTGAAGTTCCCCGTCGACGAGTTGTCGTCGAAGGGGTTGTCCAGCGTCTCGTGCAAATCCTCGCGGCTGACCCGTTTCGCCTCCGCCGCTAAATCGTACCAGTAAAATTCGCAGGAATTGTTGTCATCGTCATCGTCGTCGTCGTCGTTTTCGTCCTTGGCTTCCGCTGGAACGTCATTTATCGTCGACTCCGTCGCCAAACTGAGGTTCGACTTCGTCGTGAGAGCGCCGTTGGACAATTCGAAGCACGTGTCTTCGCTAGCCTGCGACTGGACGTCTCCCGTTGGCGTCAAACTGTAAATCAGGCTCATGTTGGTCGAGTCCAAATTGTACTTGACGGAGTTGTCGGTCTCCGGGAGAGGCTCGAAGACGATCTTCGAGGACATTATATTCGTTTTGATGCTTTTCAAGACGTCGGACATGCTGTCCTCGCGTTCCAGCGCGTTCGTTTGAAAAACTTCCTCGGATTCTGGGTCGTTTCGGGCTTTTTCTTCCTCCCCTTCGTCACTCGAACGATTGAAACCAGTTTTTTCCTCCTCTCTAGCGATTTCGTCCAAGGATCCACGAGTCATTGAAGTATTTTCTTCGAGATTCTCTGTCCCCTTCGATAAATTGTCTTCCATTTTTTTTCCAATTTCCAAACCCGGGCTGGGGGTATCTTCGATCAAGGAATCCTCGGGTTCGGCCATGCAACGCTCCTGAAAATACCGGAGCATTTTTTCGTTCCAAATGGGATTGAAATTCCTGGAAGTGACGTGAGCAGCTTTTTTATTGTCGTCGGACCCCGAGCACCTGTCTTCGGCGTATTTTCGAACCTCTTCCTCCCAAATCAGGTCTCGAAGGAAGTCCTCGGTCTCTTTCGTGAAATTATCGCCTTGAATGACTTCGCCTTCGACGGTTTCGGAATTCGCGAGTAACTTTAGCTTCTTGAGGTCGACCCTGATGGTACCGGATAAAGACTCGCGGTTTTTTGGTGAACGTTTCTTTGATCTTGCGGGTTTTGAGCTCGTATCCGAAATTTTTATCTCAGTTGTTACACCAGGATCCACGTTTCCAGGTTTTTCCGATTTTTCTTCTTGCTCTAAATCTTCGTTGGAAGCATTTTTTTCATCGATCGAATCTAAGGCTTCCGGGGATTCCGAATTCACTCTCGGTTTGTCAGTCAAAGAGGAACATATCAGAGATTCTTTATCTGTTCTCGCAACCGTTGCATTTTTTTCGAAATTTTCCGCCGATTTTTCATTAATTTCGGAAACTTGGATCGATTCAATTTCTAACCCCGTTGACTTTTCGCTTGAAAAATCCTCTGAAATCTCTACATTTGGTTCTTTTTCAGTCAAAGAGGAATGCATCGTCTCCGGGAATTCTTCAACTTCTTCTGCAACCGTTGCATTTTTTTCTAAATCCTCTGCCGATTTTTCATTAATTTTAGCGACTCCAATTTCCAATTCCGTCAATTTCTCGTTCGAAAAATCCTTCGAAATTTCGACGTTCGGTGAATATTCCACTTCCGCAGTTTCAACTCCCACGAGGATTTCCTCTTTTCCACTAGAATTCGAAATTTCCCTAGGAACATTTTGAGAATTGACCGTTTCTAAATTTTCCCCGACTGGGGTGGAATTATTCCCCGCGGACGCTACTCTTTCTTTCGCAATCGCGACTACGAAAGGTTCGATTCTTTGCCGAACCAAGAAAATCTCCGAATTTTCCCTGAACTCGAAAGGTTCGATTCTTTGCCGAATCGTGGCCGAATTTTCCCTGAACTCGAAACTTTTGGTTTTCTTGGAACGTCGCAAGGACCCGTCGCGAAACCAAGTGTCCCCAGACGTTACCAAATTTTCAAAAGATTTCGAGCCCTTACATTTATTTGGAAACCTAAGATCGGTCGTTGTCGTCGTATTTCCGAAGAAATCGAGGCTTTCGAACCGAACTCGTCGACAATCGAAACACAGACTCGTTCCATCGCAACATTTCTTCGCGATCTCGGAAGGGAAATTCGAAGTGGATTCGACGGAAGCACGGATCGGAAGCCGATTTTCATCGATTTCCGAGTTGCTCTCGTCGCGGATGGGCAAACTATTGAGATAATTACGACGCATCGTTTGAGAATTGATTTTCGACAATTTCGAGGCGAATCTTTCGTTGGAAGACGAACTCAGCCGCTGTATGGTCTCGTCGTATTTGTCGAGGAAAGCTCGTTTCAAGATATCCGTTAATTTCGCTTTAGAGGTCGCTACCGCCGAGATTCTTGAATCGCAAATTTTCTTCGCCGGAGGATGCAGGTCCATCAAAACGGGTCTCTTGCGTTCAGCTATCGTTGCAATTCTGGCGACTTCTAAGCGCAGAATTTCGTAGGGTTCGGTGTTCAACCAGATGGAATCGGAGTTCATGGTGTTAAGGCTCCTGTTGCTGTTGCTGTAGGTGCTGCTGATGATGCTATTGCTACACGCGCTTGATATACGAGAATCTGTAAGTTGACGTAGCAGAAACATGAAAAAAGGCGTTAGTTTTCGTCGTTCCAAAGCGACTTCCTTATTTCCTTTTCCTTTTTAGGATCCACGAATTTTCGGTGTCTTTAGAAAAGAAGTGGTTTTCTTTTTTTTTTCCAAAACACCGAATCGTGTCATTTTAAGCTCGAATTTTTTTTATCTGAAAAACTGCGTAAAAGGGAGTCGAAGAAGTTGAAAATGAAAATTCGAGTGAAATCGAATGGGTGATTATTATTATTATTATTTTTTTTTTTAGTGAAGCATTAAAATGAAGGTTCGTTGATTCACCATTTTTTTGCATTGTTATTTATGGTTTATGCAGATATTATTTTTGACTTTGCACGATATGTACAACCGAGAAGCGAAATTATTTAGTAATTGTGAGAAACGCGAAGCGAGACTTTTTACGGAAAAAAAAAGAAAGAAATAGCCAAGCCTTTTCCAATCGTTAGGATTGGAAAAAAAAATGGACATGCATTGGAAGAGAAAAAAAAAGCGCAATCTTATTGTTCGCGTTCAGGCAAAAAATGCCGAAAAATTCGTTGAAGTGAGAAAAATTTCTGCTGGTAACACTAATTGACTGGGTCACCTCAAAAACGTTGTAGGGTACAAATTGCAAATTGTTCAAAAATCCCCGAAATGGAAAAAATAACCTGACGAATTTTTTTAAATAATAATTTTTCAAAATGGGTGGACTTTTAAAAAAATCTATCCATTTTTTTTAAAAAATCCATCGTTTTATTTTTTTTTATTATCGGGGGTTTTTGAACAATTCGCAATTTGTACCTTACAACGTATTTGAGGTGACCCACCCATTCAATTATTAAAATTCCTGCTGATTTTTTTCACTGGTACGAAATTTTCGTAGAAAATCGAAAATTTTGTCAAATCTCGTAACATTAGTGTCTCGAAAATAAATGCAAAGTAGAAAGACTCGTACCTTTTTTACTGGAATGATCGTTTTGCGGATCAAGAGCGGATCGTCTCATCTCATTGAGGAACTCTGTCGTTGCATCGGCTGCCAATTAAATAAAGAAAACAAAGAATGCAGATGCTGACAAAAAAAATGCGTGCGTTAAGACAAATCAGTGAAAAAATTGTAATTCTGCAACCCTCGGATTTGGTTACTCTAAGATTTCGAATTTCTTCTTGGTTTGAATCTCAAGAATGACTCCCCTGCTTTTTTTTTTTTTCATCCCCTATTTCTTAACGGGACTCACCTGCTGCTAGTCTGTGCTGGCTCCCAGTGATCACTTTTGGCTCACTTTGCAATTCCATTACTTTAAAACCGTCCTCCACCGTGCGAGACACTACTGTGGGTCCAACAAGATATTTCAATCATGCACATGCAACATGCTAACATCTAAATACCGTCCATTGTTGACCCTTTCACTGCGTAAATTAAGGCCTGAATTTTTCAATCGACCCCAAAAAAAAAAAAATTATTTTTAAATATAATAATAATTTCGATTGTATTGGTTCCATATTAATCAAAGATTTTGATAATTTTCTGGCTCAATTTTCCAATTTACAAAAAAAAAAGGAAATTGTCCCTTTATTTTGAGTGTAATTAAATTGGTCTCATATAATAACAATAATTTTGATTGTATTAATCCCATATTAATTAAAGATTTTAATAATTTTCCGGCTCAATTTTCGAATCGACGAAAAAAAATTAATTATTCCTTTATTTTGACTGCAATTAAATTGGTCTCATATAATAATAATAATTTTGATTGTATTAATTCCATATTAATAAAAGATTTTAATAATTTTCCGGCTCAATTTTCCAATCAATCGAAAAAAAATTAATTATTCCTTTATTTTGAGTGTAATTAAATTGGTCTCATATAATAATAATAATTTTGATTGTATTAATCCCATATTAATTAAAGATTTTAATAATTTTCCGGCTGAATTTTCCAATCAATGGAAAAAAAATAAAAAATCCCCTTGGTTTTCGAATAATTAGATTGGTCTTATATTCAATAATAATTTTGATAATTTTTATCTCAATTTTGGCCATTACGCGCACAGGCATAAAAATTCTCAGGCGACTCGTGGGGTGGTCACACATACGCAGTGAAAGTGTCAATTCCGTCTTTCCGAAGTCTGTCCGTAGTCTATTTGTCCATTCCCAATTCTACTTCTACCACTACTACACAATTGTACAATAATTTCCATGCCTTCTCGTGGTAATTCAAAAGTTGCAAGAGAAAACAACGAATTTTACAAGACAACGTGGGTAAAGAGTGAGGGTTTTGCTCGTTTCAACCGTTTTAGTGCCAAACGACGCGATTTCGCTCTTTCCTTCTCGTGTCCAAAAGCGCCAGGATTTTTGAAACATGGAATAAAAAAAAAGTCTACCGCGTCGTTTGTCAATTTTCGATTTGGATGCGACAAAAACCCGTGGTACTCAAAATTTGAACACGTTAAATACCACCTCGGTTGACCTGAACTTTCCGTTCAGGCCGCGCAGGTTATGCCAAATGCGACAGCCTGTACCATTGCGACCCACGCGGCGTGAACGGGGAGTCGCGTAAATTTGCCATGGCGTTTAACGCGTCGAGCAGGGACAGGATGAACTCGAAAATGTGATTCTCACCATCGCTAAGAACGACTTCGGGCTGACTCGGCGCAGGCACTTGTCTCGTTTCTATTCGCAAAACTCTCGGCTCTGAAATTCAATGGAGAAGAAAAAAAGAAATGGTTACTCGAGACTGAATTCTCTCCTTCATCTTCTTTTTATTTTTTTTTTAAATGCTAAGGCTACGTACCGTCTCTGCTTTCCTCTTCTGTTTCCGATGTAACCGAAACTGGCGATTGTATGGGACTTTTTGCAGTACTCGACTCGTGTGTCGCTCGACTCGCATTGAAAGACGATAACGCTTCGGATTCCGATTGCGACTCGTCGTCTGGAATTACAAAAGATTCATTACTCCTGTTAACGACGATTAACGCGCGTCGAATCGCGTTACATTTTAATAAGTCGCAGTCGAACGGAGGAAGCCAGAGCTCGAGAACTTCGAGGGAAGGACCTTACATGGATCTCCTTTTTGTTTGCGTTCGACTTCCTTCTTATACTGGTCCAGTTCCTGATCCGTGACCGCGTCGAATGGATTTTTCGCGTACGGTGTTTTGTAAACCATGGCGTTGTGTTGGAATCCTCTTTGTATGATCCCTTTGCTAGCTGCCCCGACTAAGACCACTTGTTCTCCGGTTCCGCTGATTGTCGCATCCTAGAGTCACGGAAAGAGAAAAAGGGGCCGGATGATTATAAAAAAAAATTCACAAGAATTATGGAAAAGTAGAATTTTGAAAATATTTTTTACTAATTATATATTATAATTTTAATTCAAAATTTTTATATATTAATTGTTATTATTCAATTACGAAAAAGTACAATTTTTAAGATATATTTCACTAATTATACTGTAATTCCAATTCAAAAACTATATTTTTTTTCTTTCATTTTTTGGACTATATTTTTTTCTTTCAAAAAATCCCCCAAAAATGAAGAAAAAAAACCCGATAGATTTTTTTAAACGATTTTTTAATAAATGGATGGATTTTTTAAAACGATTTTTCAAAAAATGGATGATTTTTATTTTAAATCCATCAGGTTATTATTTTCATTTTCGGGGATTTTTGAAGAATTTGCAATTTCAAAATAAAAAATATTTTGCACATTGTTCGAAAATCCCCCAAAAATGAAAGAAAGAACCCGATGGATTTTTTTAAACGATTTTTTAAAAAATGGATGATTTTTATTTCAAATCCATCAGGTTATTTTTTTCATTTTCGGGGATTTTTGAAGAATTTGCAATTTCAAAATAAAAAATATTTTGCACATTGTTCGAGAATCCCCCAAAAATGACAAAAAAAACCTGATGGATTTTTTTAAACGATTTTTTAAAAAATGGATGATTTTTATTTTAAATCCATCAGATTATTTTTTTTTTCTTTCGGGGATTTTCGGGGATTTTTGAAGAATTTGCAATTTGTACCTTACGACGTTTTCGCGGTGACCCATTCAATCGTATTAAAATAATTGATGAGTTTACTTAAAAAAAGTAAAGTTTATGAAAAATTTTTTCCAAGAAACTCTTGAAATCCAAATTTTCCAGATTTCCTATCTTTCAAGGAACAAGGACGCATTTAAGCATTGGGTCACGATCGACTCACCTGCATCTTTTTGGCTTCCTCCCAAGAAACGCCTTCCAAAATGTGAGACTGTGGACCGGCTGATATCTTATCCGCTCTTCGGTAATCCTTGATCTGTTTTGGGAGGAATTTCTTTAGTAACAAAATGGTCGAAAGCAGCAACAATTTGGAAATTTGGCGATTTGATTTTTAAAATAACATAAAATAATAGACTAAGGCAACAATAATTTGATAATTTGGTAATTTTATTTTTTTTTAAATGGTAATTTCTAAAAAAAAAGGGGGGTACCATCCGTGATTAAGGCTTTCGTTGGAGCAAAAAGAAAAAAAAATATGAGAAAGCTGTACTTACCTGTTGTTGGATTTGCTTGAATTCCTTAGGATTGGTATTCTTCGGCACAAACTGAAGCGCACTATCAATCTTCACTGGAGTGCTGCTATGAGTCGGCGATCCGTCTGACACCCACTGCACAACAAAACCAGAATATTAGAAATTGACCCCTTTTGCTCAATCAACATAATTGCTATTTTTTTCTATGAGTTCTTGCTTCCATACTAATATCGTTTGTTATTAAAGCGTGTTTTTGTCATTGTTTAACAGAAAGCCATGAAAAATGAACAGAAAAAAGGATCCTCTCTCTCTCTCTCTCTCCTTCTCCCTTTCTCTCGTCCTCTTTCTTTCTTTCTTTCTCTCGTATGTAATGTGTGCCTGATTTCGTCTTTTCCCACTGATTGGCAGGGATTTTCCCCATTTTACTCGGATGCAAAATTCAAGCCAAAGTCTATCGACACCCAAATCCCTTTATTTTTGTTATAAGGGTGCCTTGTACCATTTTCTACCCTTTACAATTATTTCTATCTTTTGTTTTATTGCTTCGATGCATTATTTTTGCCTTCGATGCATTATTTTTTGGCTTCGATGCATTTTTGTATTGCTTCGATGCACTTTTCATTGCTTCGATGCATTTTTGTATCGATTCGATGCATCGGAGACATCCCAAGATTTGTCTCGGGGTCGATCGACACGTAATCTGGTTTTGTGAATGCAGTGGATGTATTACCAAAGGTCATCGAATTGCGAATTCGTTCGAGACATTGCATTAAATTCAATTGTCGAAACAAATAAAAAATAAGAAAATAAGAATGATGAATAAATAAAAGTTCGAAGGATGACCAACAGGCACACATTCATACCACAGAGTCGCCAAGAGTTTTTAGTCTCGGGGGTTGGTGGTGGTGGTGGTGGCGATAGCGATAGCGATAGCGGTAGCGATAATGATGACAATGACGATGACGATAGTTATAAACGACGACAGTATAGTTATTAAATAATGAAAGGTTCTGTCTATCCGGTAGGTAACGTATTTCAAGAGATCCCGAAGTATCCGAGCTACTTGAGGTTTGCAGTTTCTATTAGCTGTACAAATGTAGGTGATTCTAAACTCGAGTGCTAATGAAAAAAAATCACTACATGATTATCGTCCTTACGTGCAAGTAAATAAATGAAAGGAACGATACAAGAAAGAAATTAGCTAATCGATGCTTCCAAGTTGCGATATGAATTAAGGAGCTACACGAGCAAAGAATAAGCCCTTTTCTCGATTTTTTTTTTTTTAGAAACGCAATTAAATCTAGTTTTCTTCATTTTAATGCACATTGTTCAATTTTCAAAATCAATTTTTAATTAAAAAAATCAATTTTTAATAAAAATATTTGGAAATGGGGAATATATTGTCCCTGGCGTAAGACGATTTATTAAAAATTAGAATTTATTTAAAAATAGCAATTTTTTGTTGTAGAACTAGTCCATTTTTTGGCTGTAAAAATAAAAGAATCACTTCAAAAAATTTTACTACGTAAAAATTGCCTTTTTTTAATGTAAAATACCGTCCCTAATTTACGAGTTAAACCAATCTAGTTTTCTAGGTAGCCGATTTCGAAAATATTGATTTTTGATAAATTAGCGGTCGTTTAATTAAAAATTGGCGATTTTTTTTGTTATTTAGGGGACCTGTCCCGGAGCGTTAAATAAACAACAATCTGTCTCTATCTCTAAAGTAGAGAAAAATAAGAAAAATTAAATACATTGCGTTTCTAAAAAAAAAAAAGAAAAATCCAGATAAAAGCCTATTTTTTAGGACTCTTGATGAAAGTAGCCCCTCAAAATATGCCAATGATTTGCGTGATGAAGAATTAATAGATACGATCTGGTTTATGAGTTCGAGCAAATTGTTAAGTTCCCCGTAAAAAGGTTGTTTTGAAATTACCTCCTCTGCATTTTGATCCACCCACTATTTTTGTATATATGAAACAAAAATACGGAAACAAAAGGAAAACTCAAGTTATAAAAATATACACATAGTATTTGTTAAAATTAATTAGCACGAGGCTGGATTTTCACAACCGCAAATATGTAAATATATAAAATTAATATTCGAGATCAATTAATATCGAGATCAAGTTACAAAAAAAAAAAAAACAAATTGAAATTAGTCCTTCCTGTGTTCGAGGATAGTAACTCCTGGTTCATCAAAATCCAGCCTGACTTCAATTATTGCTTAACTAAAACAGGAGAGCGTTCTCCTATTTTTCTTTGATGCGGAAAAATTTTACTTTTTACACTAAAAAAAATGTCGTTATTCGTCGCGAAATCAGTTCGCAGTAATTACAAATTTAAAAAAAAAACTGTATTAACATTTGCACTTTAAAAAAAAACAAGAAAAATGAATTCGATTGAATCTACTATTTAACAACATTTTTCCAAGTGTAATACGAATATTTTTCAGAGAGTCCATCCCTCTGTGAAAGTTAGCATTTTTTTATAGTTTGTTTAATTATTTACTTCCTGGTGATTGACAACTATTTTTTGTACACTCTTTGAATTAAGTTTTTCTTGCCGTTATCTCACTCGTAATTCGTGTTTGGTAAAGATAAAAAATATTGATCATTTCAATTCAAAAATTATAAATATTAATTGTTATATATTCAATTATGAAAAAGTACGATTTTTAAGGTACTAATTAAATTGTGATTTCAATTAAAATTGTTGTATGTTAATTATTAAATATTCAATTAAAAAGCAACGAAACCAGAAACGCGTCGGACGCAACTTTGGTTTTTGAAAATCCACGAAATGTCCTAAATTTTGCTACTTCCACAGAGAAATGATTCCTTAAAAGATTTAGTTTCCTTGCGATTACAAAAAAAAAATCGATAAACAAATCTGTTATTTGGAAAACGTCTCACGCATTCACATGCCACACTTGATGTTTCAATCAAGAAAAATACTTAGCGTTTCCTTTTTCTCTTTTGTTGCTTTTATTACGTTTATTAGCATACTTTCTTTCTTCAAGAGGCTGTATATATATATATCTTATCATTATTTAACATCAAGAATAGCTACAAAAAAACATGTGGTTTGCTTTAAATCGGTATATCCTTAACGCTTAATAACTGTAGAATTGTAGGAAAATCGAAGGATCGACCACCCGTGCTAAAATAAGCCACCGCAAATTGGAACGATGGAATATCAATGAATTCGAAATACCTTTTTTATAAATCGCTTCTTTTTAAGGATTCATTATTATCGGTCCCAAGCATTTAATATCCGATTCACAGCTAATCAGTGAAAGTTCCAAAATGACCCAAAAAATTACTAGAAATAAAATTTCATACAATATCATCGATCCGGTCGGTCGGTCGGTCGATCGGTCGATCGATCGATCGATTGGTTGGGTTTGTTGGTATTCGAGGTGGGTGGGTTTACAAACTTCAGAAAGAAGGAGCTTAACTATAATATCCCTTTTGTCTTGTTACTAAATTTGCCACATTTCCATGTAATAGGCATACACGTGATTGTTAACACATCGATATAATTATTGTTAATCTTTCTATTAGTGTTATCGAAAAAATTCATTAACAGCAAAGTTCAAGAGAAGCGTAAGTTTTGTTTTGTCATTGAATAACGCGGAACAAACCGTGCGTACTATCGTTACAGTTTATTTATGTTACAATTAAACTCTCCCTATATTTTTTTTTCATTACTAAAGATTCTAGTGTGACCCATTTTCAACTTAACACCATTTCTACCAAAGGTGTCAAAAAAACACCTGTTAGAATTTGTATTTAGAATTATCATCGAGGTTTAAATTAATCTTCTTTGTAAAATTTGGTATTAATTGGGAAAATCTATTTTAATTATAATTCTATATTTTTGATTACGTATAATCAAAGCGGTAGAAATAGTGTTAAAAGTGAAGCTAATTAAATGCAGGCAAACTTGCACGTTTGTATCGAATGTTCTGTGATCTTAAGGCGACGAAACCAAAAAATAAAGTTGATAGTTGACGGGAAAAGAAAAGAAGGTGGAGGCAACAATGGGGGTCTGTTGAAAAGGGGAGATATTGTTGGTAGAGTTAATGTTGATTTTTTTTTTTTTTTAATATTTCTACTGTCGTTAAATATGGCAACGCGAATGACTGACTTCCAGTCATCAAATTATCTCGTTACTGATTAGAGCAGTTCAGCGTTAACTGTAACTCGACTCGACTGAGTGACTCGAGTGACTTCTTTCTCGATCGAAGAGAAAAAATTGTAAATTTTCCTTATTCCTTCGGTCTCTTTGTCAATTCCAATGATTGATCATTAATGATTTTCTTTAATGTGAAATAATCAAAAATGTGATTATATTTGACAAAGAAATAATGAAAAAAAAAAGGGAAATTTACAATTTTGAAAAATTGGTTTCGATTCTCGATGCTACCGATAGTTTTCGCAAAGGTTGCTAAAGATTTTTTATTAGTACTTGTAACTATTTTGCAACAATTTTTTTAATAATTTCAAAAAACTCTTAAACCATTTCAAAATTTGAATAATTTTGAAATTGCTAAAAATGTTTTAGTACTAGCAACTATTTTGAAATGACAAAAGGAGCAAATTCACATTTTCCGAAATCAGAAAAAAGGGTAAAAGGGAAAAACGAAGAAGAAGGAACAAGAAGGCGTTGAAAAATAAGTAAAGAACGAAACCGGGGTTTCAAAAAAAAGAGAAGCGAAATTCTACAAATTCCTACAAATATTGAAACAACATCAATCGATAATTGAAATTAGTATGAGAAAAATTACAAAAGAAAATTTTTGTAACTTCTCGGGCTGTTATTTGTGGGCCACGGAATGTTTATCCTAAATCCTACTTAGAAGAAAAAGATGGGGTATCAAATCCAAATAATTGGAAAGAAGATTCGATTTGAATGAAGGCTTGGAATGAAATCACCAAATTGGAATGCAATTTCGAAAGACACGTACACTCAACACTTTGCCGTCCGCGCGTCTGATCGGGAGGTTCTTTCGTTTGGCGCCGGTATGAATCTTTGTGTACGACACCACCGTGGTGCCACCGGCGCTTGCCCGATAGTTTTCGCGTGACACCAGCGTGGTGCCACCGAGACGGCATAGTGTCAATTAAACAACGGCTAGAAAAGCCAGTTAGCTTTTGAGGAAAGGTCAAACGGAAGAATAACAACTAGGGTTAAATGAGTATGCGATACCGAAGATCGAGGGATTCGTTGTTTTGAATTTGACAAAGCGCTACCGTTTTTCCATCGAGGCGTAGAATTTATCCGGTACCGTGGTACTTTTGAAATAATTTAAGAAAAAAAAAATTTGTGGCAACAGAAAGTGTCGTATGAAACAGGACGAAATCAATAACGATCTTCGGAATCTCTAAAAAAAAAAAAAATCGATTAATTGACTTTTGCTACTTTCGAAGACTTATCGGGGAACTTTTGAAAGCGTGGATATCAACTGTTATTACAACTACCCTAAAATTCATTTAAAAGACACATATATCATTGTTATTTCATCAATTGATTACCATCGCGAAAGCGTAACGTATAGAAAAGTGTAGAAATACGAATTTATCTAAAATCCTTGCACTCCCATTTTTAATTTTCAACAAATTTCAATAAAATACGAATTTTTTTCTTTCCACGACTAATATCCCTTAATTTCTTTCTAATTGAGTATTACTCGCGACAAATGAAATATTTTTAATAGGAGTGACGTATTTTTCCGCTCGATAGCTTTCAGGAAAATTCATTATTGGAAGATTACCTAGTTCGTATTTTAACGTAAAGTTGCCAGTTGCAATTGCTGGGCAACGTTGGTCATCTATTTCTTTTTCTTTCGAATCATGAGGGGGGGAAAAAAGGTGAAGGTAAAGGAAAAGGGAGCGTTTGATCGGAAATCAATCGATTGGATCGATTCTAGTCTACTCGCTCTTATTTTCAAAAGTAATGACTTCTACCTTTGTAATTTTCTTCGGATCTGGTGTTCCTGTTTCGAGAATCTCCACCTTTTGATAGACGTTCGGTGAATTTAACCAACGTGATCTGTCCGTTCCTTTGCGACCGCCTTTCCAAAGACTGGAAATCACATTAAAATCGAAATTAGTTTTACATAAATGAGACAAAGCATGAAACAAAGAAGGAAACATTTTAGGAATTATGGAACTTACCCTTGTTTATATAAATCTTCTTCCTCGATAAGATAACCCAGAGAAGAAACCGCGGGTGGTACTTCGACGTCATTTCGGGGTCTTGGAGGCTCGCTTTTAACCAAAGGATGTCTGTAGATGTAGCCAGTTCGGAAGCCCTGAAGGAAAACACACCGAATTATAATTAAAAAGGGACACGCACTCGTGACGTAAATTTTGTTAAATTGTTGTTTGAAAAAATATTTTTTTCTACGGGCTTACAAATAAATGGGTCACCTCAAAAACGTTGTAAGGTATAAATTGCAAATTGTTCAAAAGTCCCCGAAAATGAAAGACTTCATTTTTCAAAGTTTTTCTAAACATTTTTGGAATTTTCTTATCCACGATTAAAATTAAAGTGTAACATTATTGTAATTATTCATTAATCTATTATATGTAATTATTTTAACGGAAAAAAAAGCTGAACTCTTGTGACATTGGATAAAATAATTTTAAGGAATCAAAATTATTTTAAATAATTACAATAATAATAAATTCCTCAATTTTCCGAGTAAGAAATTTTTTAATTATTCTAATCATTTAAAATAATTTTGATTTCTTAGAATTATTTTATTTAGCATCACAAAGGTTCAGTTTTTTTTCCGATAAAATAATTACATGTAATAAATTAATGAATTATTATAATAATGTCACGATGATGTTACAATAATTTTATAACAATGATATAATAATGAATTTACTATAATATTATTATAACAATGAATTAATAATAATAATTTTAAATGAAATAATTTTTTTGCTACGGAAGGGTCGAGTTTATTCAAGGCAAAAATTGTGAAAAATGCGGAATTTGGAAATAAACGACAACTTACAGCATTGTCAAGCATTCTCATGAGGGCTTCAAATTCAGTACCGCCAATTCTCCAGCGTTTCTCCAGTTTTTCGGCCAAAGGCGAAGGTTCGGCAACGGAAGATTGTTGCGGAACCGGTGGTTTCCTCGAAGCCTCGAAAATAGCCTTCTTGGACTCGTCGGAAATCAACGACAGATTATCTATTCCCACTGGCATCAATTTCAATTGTGTCTCGCATGCCAACACGGTGTTGTAAACATTGAAGAAGGCCTCTTCCACGGATTCTCCGCAACACAAAGCCCCGCGGTTGGTCAGAAGCATCACTTTATTTATTGGTCCGAGATTTCGCGCAATTTTCTCACGCTCTTCCGGTTCCAGGGAGCCGCTCATGTATTGATGAGTACTCACATCTCCTATCACGATGCTTTCTTGCCCGAGCGGCAACAAGCCACATTTTAGTGAAGAAATCTGCGACAAAAAAAAAATTATCAAAGTGTTATTTCATTACAATCAACCAAAAATACACCGACGATGAGAAAAAATGAATGGTTCGAAATAATCGAAATTGTTGCAAAGAAGAATAAATATACGCTCGTGACGAAAAATAATGAAATTTATTAAATAAAAACAGTGAATATTCATAGTAAAAAAAAAGAAATAATTGTAATTTTGTAAAAAATTTTTGGCGATTAATATTTTAAATGTCATTTTTATAAATGAATTTTGATCTTTAATCATTTTTCCCTAAATTTTCTTCATTTTTGTATGTTTTCGTCACGTGTGAGTGTTCCAAATAATGGAAATGATTACAAAAAATAATAAATATACGCTCGTGGCGTAAAATAATGAAATTTATTAAATAAAAACAGTGAATATTCATAGTAAAAAAATAAATAACTAATTTTCTAGAAATTTTTGGTGATTAATATTTTAAATGTCATTTTTATAAATGAATTTTGATCTTTAATAATTTTTCCCTAAATTTTCTTCATTTTTGTATGTTTTCGTCACGAGTGAGTGTTCCAAATAATGGAAATGATTACAAAAAATAATAAATATGCGCTCGTGGCGTCAAAAAAAGGAAATTTAATTAACAAATAGTGTAATTTTATAGTAAAAGTGTATCCGTTCATAATTTAAAATATTATTTTTATAAATAAATTTCGACATTTTTGTCATTCTATTCTATTTTTTCTTAAATTAATTTTGCTTTTTCCTCACGAGAGAGTCTCCATTGTACTTTTTAGCGACTTTTACGAATCTCTGCGTGTAAAAGATTGCGTCTCCATTTGCATATTTTGCGCAAGGTGGAGGGAATAAAAATACACGGTAATGACGAAATAATTCATTGCACAGCAATAACTTCCGATTGCGAATCGTTCTCGCGTGCCTTCGTGTCGTTGGATTGAATCGAAGGAAAAGGGAAAGAAACTCACAGCTGTGACGGACGGAGTAGAGATGTGAACTATGCACTTGATGTCAGGTCTGGCAGCGTGTATCGTCGAGTGCAATTGGAATCCCGTGATGTGGACGCCGAAATTTGTCGTTCCTTGTTCGACTATCGCTCCCTGCATATCGACTTTGACTAAACTCGACGCGGTGACTTCGTGATACAGCAAACCGTAAGGATTCACCAAGAAGTGCTCTTGATCTTGATTCAGTCGCGCTGTTATCTGCCCGCCAACGCCTTGCGTCCAGCCGTATAAATCTAATAATCGAAAGACCGCAGCGAGTTTGCAACGTAACACTTTCTCTCCCTTTGCGTAGCCCATGCTTTCGACTCCGCGGATGTCGTTTATCGGCACCACACAATTCGAATCTGAAACACGAAGTTTTAAGTCACTCTTTCGTACAAATAAAGCAAATTTTTTGTTATTCCTTTATCGCATATCGTTCTTTGCCTGGAAAACTTGCCCTTCGTTTGGCGCCGGTATAAATCTTTAAGTACGACACCAATGTGGTGCCACCGGCGCTTGCCCGATAATTTTCGCATGGCACCAACGCGGTGCCACCGGGACGGCATAGTGTTAACGTTTGATAAGGGTGAGAGGGAAGATAAAAAATATTAAGCAACTGCTCTAATACTTTTTCCCGGTTTTAAAAGAAATAACAGAAAAAGGTTTGAAATGTTGCTTTCAGCGTTTGCTATTTTGCTATTTTTTTTAAAATCAATTATTTATATTTATACTATTGTTCTAAGGAGTTACATAAGCCTGGCGAAGTAAAAGAAACCCTTTTTTCATTTTTTTTTAAACATCTTGTGTATGTAATTACTTAACCCTCAATGGTCACACGTTCTAAAACTACCGTATTGGTCACACGGGGTCAGAATGACCCCAGCCATGTTCAAACAATTACCGCGTTGCCAATGTCATTCCGAGCGACTCATAGAAATTCGGGATATTGGTTTGAACCTTTTGGAATGAGAACGTCATCGCAAAAAATGTTTATCGAATTTTCAAAATGGCGAAAAAAAATCAGGAAGGAGGCAATCCGTAAAAAATACCATTTTTTTACTAAAAAAATCATAACTCCGGCAATTTTTCATATTTTTTCATAAAATTTTGGGCTGATATTCTTGAGATATCGGAGTGTATAAAAAAAAATAACTTCACAGGGGGCGCTTCAAAAAAGTATTTATTTCGACATTTGAAGAGGGTTCTCCCGACCCCGGGTGACCATTAAGGGTTAATTTTGAGAAAAAGCCACAGGCACCAACCAATGGACTCACTTTTAAACATATTGGCATTGAAACGAGCCCCTTGCGCACCCATCATATCCGAAATTTGTTGAAGAAGACCGGAAGCACCAGCGCCATCCTTCATCTGCGTTTCAATGATACGTTCCAGCTCTTCCCTGAAGAGCCGCGAGTTCATCATCATTTCCACTCGCTTCCTTCTTTCCATTTCCCTCATATCCTGGAAATACATGAAACGCGCGGTTAAAACGAGGAATCGGCCGATTATAGGCGTTAACGTCAATTTGCGTGATTCTCCGTTCACGCCGCGTGGGTCGCAATGGTATACGCTTCTGCATTTGCCGTCACCAACGCGGCTTGAACGGAAAGGTTTATTTTAAATGGCAGTAAACGCTTTACATAATTGGGTCGGTTCCATCCAATTTTTTGAAAAATTCATCCATTTAAGAAAAAAAATTGTTCAACAAAAATCCATGAGTTAATTTTTTTGTTCTTTTTCGGGGGTTTTTGAACAATTTTCGCGATTTGAACCATACAACGTTTTCGAGGTGACCCATTCGGTTACTAAATATTCGCTTGACGACTATTTAATCATTTTTTGGGGAAAATAAAACGCGTTGCCAGGCGTAGGGTAATTTTTATAACGCGGTACGGGCTATTTTTGAAATTTTGTACGAATTTACCACGGAATGAATGGAAGTTTAATCGAATTCGTTGGATTTACTTTTAAGTATCGCCCTCTTGATACCGGTATCATTGGTTATCGGCTGTTTTTATGTTTATATACTTGGCAGGAAAAGGGAGATAAGGATTCGAGCGAAAGGCAAAAAAGGCAGAAGCCCGATACGGTCGGCGTTGGAGTGCAGATGCAATAATGTACTTTACTTACAGCGTCGATATCGGCTGGTCGCATCTTGCTTTTTTCTTCCTCCGTAAGTCCATCCACCACACCGTTGGTGTGTGGTTCCGAGAGCTCCTGCTGACTTGTATCTGCCATCTTCGTGCCTCCCCCGGCTAGCACGGTCTTCTTAAACAAATCAGATGAAAATCGTAAGCAAAATTGCGACAAATAGATATTTGCAAATTAAATATGTGAAAATATTGGAAATTAAAGATACTGGAAACTTCCTTTGTTTATTCATAGGAAATATAATAATGAAAAATGAGAAAAAATCTAAAAAAAAAATAAATAATAAAAAAAGGGGACCTTCTTTTTAGAATTATATTTAAATATCCATATTTTTTTCTTATTCCTAATTAATTAAGGGGCTACATGTAACACCTAGAGATTTAAATAATAATCAATTTTCTTAATTTTTTTTTTTAGAAATTCTATGTACGTAATTGTAATTGTAAATGTACTTGTAAGTATAATTGTAAACCCCAGTTTCTTCACTTGAAGACACATTATTAAAATATTATGCGATAATTGTAATTTCGTTGATTGAGAAAAAGGAAATTTTACGGGGTGGGAGGCAAAATTAATGAAATTTTGAAAGCTGCCCTTTGACGAATTTGGTAAAAATAGTGTCAATTTCATTATTTCGATACATATTGTAACAATTTTTTCTTAAAGAAAATAGAAAACCAGAAATAATTATGTATCGGGTTGGCAACTAAGTAATTGCCGATTTTTCAGAGCAAATGAATGACAAAATCCGCAATTACTTAGTTGCCAACCCAATACGTTACATTTGAGCCGTTCATTTTGAAAGTGGCCTAAGTCCATTTTTTTTTTGTAACATGTGCCACTTGATGTTAGTTTTTATAAAAAAACATTTTGGAAAATTAAAAAATACTGGATTTAGGCCACTCTCAAAATAATCGGGTCATTTCTAAATTAAAAAAAAAAAAACAACGTTCGAATAAAAAGGCCTATTTTTACGTCACCAGCTCCATAATTACTTTATCCATTATCTCTTTATTTTTCAAGACTTCAATGAAAGGCCTATCCTCGAGTTATCAGCGGCAGTTAATGATCTTCATAATTCGCTACTAAATATTTGTCTAATGCTATCAGAGATAACTTATCGGATAAGGAATAACGACAGGAGATAGGAAAGTTTCGTTGCCAACAGTCGACGGTTCTCTTTGTTCCCCACATTTTCTCTCTGCAAAATTTTCTAGCAACTGCAAGGCACGTCAGGGACTCAACTGCGAACCTTAAGATTCCATTTTGGCGATAACTTTTGCATAATCCTTGTACGTGTAAAAAAAAAATTCATCCCCTTGCAGCAGCAGCAGCGGAAACTCGAATTTTCACTCACCCCATTTTGGTTCCATTTCCGCACAATTTCTGCGTCATTCAAATTCGTATTTTTGAGCAAAGTCTGATTGATGATATTGACGCAGAGAGTCAAGTGCAACATAATCGCGACGAATTTAATCAATTTTCCTATTTTTTCTCCATCGATTCCTTGCGAGCAAATGCTTAGGAAAAAAAAAAAAAAAAAAAGTGCAAGCGTCTAGAAAAGGCTTCAACGTCTGCTCTCAAGAAATGTCCGATACTTTAAAACGCCTCAACTCAAATCCAGTTGGGCTCGAGCCGAGATGAGACGAGACGAGATGTGTGCATCTGTGTTCCGACTAAACGCACAGCGTTACGTAATATCGCTGTTAACGACGATAATGTGCGAACCGGTTAAACGCGCATTTAGGGTACAAGCGACACCACCGGTTACCTATTATATGCAACAACCATATGCAACTATCCGCAACAATCACGTGTGCACGAGAAGATAAGGTGTTACGTCGAGCGCCTCGGTTGCAGTTGTGTCGTTTATCTATGAAATTTCTGTTTGCGTACGGGAATGAGCATTTTTGGAGCGGATTTGCAATTTTTGGAGTGGATTTGCAATTTTTGGAGAGAGGATTTGCAATTTTAAAGTGGATTTGTAATTTTGGAATGGATTTGCAATTTTGGAGGATTTAAAATTTTGGGGTGAATTTGCAATTTTGGAGTGAATTTGCAATTTTAGAGTGAATTT
This sequence comes from Gasteruption jaculator, assembly GCA_949825005.1. NCBI lineage: Eukaryota > Metazoa > Arthropoda > Insecta > Hymenoptera > Gasteruptiidae > Gasteruption > Gasteruption jaculator. Next base: position 6,617,610 of record OX463776.1, read on the forward strand.
GCAATTTCAGGCTGGATTCGTAAATTTGGAGTGGATTTGCAATTTTGGAGTGGACTTGTAATTTTAGAGTGAATTTGCAATTTTGGAATGGATTTACAATTTTAAAGTGGATTTGTAATTTTGGAGAGGATTTACAATTTTGGGGTGAATTTGGAATTTTGGAGTGAATTTGCAATTTCAGGCTGGATTTGTAAAATGGTTGGATTTGCAATTTTGGAATGGAATTGCAATTTTAAAGTGGATTTCTATTTTTGGGGTGGATTTGTAATTTTAAAGTGGATTTCTATTTTTGGGGTGGATTTGTAATTTTAAAGTGGATTTACAATTTTTGAGTAAATTTGCAATTTTTGAGTAAATTTGCAATTTTAGGGTGAATTTGCAATTTTAGGGTGAATTTGCAATTTTAGGGTGAATTTGCAATTTTAAAGTGGATTTCTATTTTTGGGGTGGATTTGTAATTTTAAAGTGGATTTACAATTTTTGAGTAAATTTGCAATTTTTGAGTAAATTTGCAATTTTAGGGTGAATTTGCAATTTTAGGGTGAATTTGCAATTTTAGGGTGAATTTGCAATTTTAAAGTGGATTTCTATTTTTGGGGTGGATTTGTAATTTTAAAGTGGATTTACAATTTTTGAGTAAATTTGCAATTTTTGAGTAAATTTGCAATTTTAGGGTGAATTTGCAATTTTAGGGTGAATTTGCAATTTTAGGGTGAATTTGCAATTTTAAAGTGGATTTGCAATTTTAGGCTGGATTTGTAAATTTGGAGTGGATTTGCAATTTTAGGGTGAATTTGCAATTTTAAAGTGGATTTGCAATTTCAGGCTGGATTTGTAAATTTGGAGTGGAATTGCAATTTTGGGGTGGATTTACAATTTCAGAATGGGTTTGCAATTTTGGAGTGGAATCGCAATTTCAAAGTGGATTTGCACTTTTGGGGCGAATTTGCAATTTCAAAGCGGATTTACAACTTTTGAGCGGATGGAACGGGCCATACAAAATGTTTCCGTGCCACTTTAGCTTAAATCCTTCCTGACGAGTGAGTTTCGCGTATTTTTCTCGCTCTTGAGCACAACGCATTAATGCAATCACTGACGCATAGGTGATGCAACAAAAAGAAACCGAAAAGCACAGACCGAAGGCTTTGCTTGGACTGAAAGATAACTTGGATTTTTCTGGCTGGCTTCTGGACTGGGACGTTACATCACACACGGCAGGCTACGAAATTGCTTCGATGCCGATGCCGCTGCTGCTGCTTTCAACCTTTGCCAAATATTAATAGATAAAAAGTGTATCGGCTTCAAGTGCTTCCCTTGGAGTAATAATAATAATAATAATAATAATAATCCAGAGTTCGCTTGCTAATAAATCTTTTTTTATTTTATTTTATTATTAGACACCACGGGAGCCTGAAGTTGTTGCGCAAGAGAGTGTGACCCGGTACCGCCTGAGTCCAGTGTTCCACGGATTCTCCTAAAGAACGAGAAGGAGAAAAGCAGGAAAAAAAAATGCTGATCTCGCACTGAACTTTGACAATGCACATGCAGCCAGGCCGGAACTGTATAATTTCGTGCCACGTCGATTACCCCTTTGTGCCGAGGTCACCGCTAGCGTGACAACAGTATTTCAGTATTTTTCCCAAGAAGTCTCGAGTCACCTCTGACTTGACACTTCGGAACCAGAAAAAAAGAGATTGAGATTAGGGTCGTTAGAGTGCACAGGCTTAAACAAGGTTACCGAACTTGAGAGCCGTCATCAAGTCCAAGAGTCGGAGGAATTCGTTGGATGAAACTTTTCTCGGCGTTGGCTTGGGTTTAAGTGTCAAAGTAGATCATACGTATTTGTGCCATTGATGGGGATCATTTACTTTTCATTTTTTGGGGTGGATTTGGAATTTTTGAGGGAATATGCAATTTTAGAGCAATTATGGAGTTGACCTACAATTTTGCAGTGGATTTGCAGCTTTGGGGTGGGGGTGATTTTGCAATTTTGTAGGGGATTTGCAATTTTGGAGTGAATTTGCAATTTTGGAGTGGATTTGCAATTTTGGAGTGGATTTGCAATTTTGGAGTGGATTTACAATTTTAAAGTGAATTTGCAATTTTGCAGTAAATTTACTACTTCAGAGCGAATTTGCAATTTCGGAATGGATTCATATTTTTGGGGTGAATTTGTATTTGATTTGCAACTTTGGAGTGAATCTGCAGTTTTGCCGTGGATTTATAATTTTAGAGTGGAATTGCAATTTTAGAGTGGGCTTGCAATTTTGGAATGGATTTACAATTTTAGAGTGGATTTGCAATTTCAGAGTGAATTCGCACTTTTTGAGCGATTTTATTATTTTACAATTAATTTGAAATTTTAAAGTGAATTTATAATTTTAGAGTGGATTTGCAATTTTAGAGTGAACTCGCACTTTTTGACTGGATTTACAATTTTAGAATGAATTTGCAATTTTAAAGTGACTTTACAATTTCAAAGTGGATTTTCAATTTTTGGGTGACCTTGCAATTTTGAAGTGGATTTACAATTTTAGGGTGGAATTTCAATTTTGAAGTGGATTTGCAATTTTAGGGTGGATTTGCAATTTTAGAGTGAATCTGCACTTTTTGACCGGATTTACAATTTTAGAACGAATTTGCAATTTTAAAGTGACTTTACAATTTCAAAGTGGATTTTCAATTTTTGGGTGATTCTGCAATTTTGAAGTGGATTTACAATTTTAGGGCGGAATTTCAATTTTGAAGTGGATTTGCAATTTTAGGGTGGATTTGCAATTTTAAAGTGAATCTGCACTTTTTGACCGGATTTACAATTTTAGAATGAATTTGCAATTTTAAAGTGACTTTACAATTTCAAAGTGGATTTTCAATTTTTGGGTGACCTTGCAATTTTGAAGTGGATTTACAATTTTAGAGTGGAATTTCAATTTTGGAGTGGATTTACAATTTTAGGGTGGATTTGCAATTTTAGGGCGGAATTTCAATTTTGGAGTGGATTTGCAATTTTAAAGTGAATCTGCACTTTTTCAGCGGACTTACAATTTTCAAGTGATTTACTCTTTGAAGAAATATCGAATGGGTGAATTTCAATTCCAAAAAAATGTCAACCCTTTTTGGGGTTCCTTTATTTCCTAATAATTCAAGCACAAGATCATCATTGTTTAAAAAAGATGATGATAGTTGCTACAGCAAGTTTCCAAGAAGTACCATCCACTTGACTTTTGAACCTTTCCTCGCCCTCAGGGAAAACAACTAAACGGAGGATGTAAGATTAGAATGATGTGTGGAGAAATTTCTCAACGACACTCCTCTATTTTGTAACACAGAAATGGGTTTATCGCTGTTCCAACATTTCTCAGATACCGAACGCTTTTTCTTGCTTTCAAATAAAAACCCTGAATGAACATATACTTACAAATGATTCTAAAAAAAAAAAAAAATTAAACCTTTTTTCCTACAATTAGCAAATCCTTTACTTTCTCGTTACCTCGTGCGACAGCCTTACACGGTCACACGCCCAATAAATGAATGGCGAATTGGAAAAATAGCCCCGACCGGATTTTCTCCTTTACCATTGTCGGTCTCACGTGTGTGATTAAATTCATTCACGAGAATCGTCATTTCGTACTCTCAATGCTAACGAACCCTGCGCCTTTGCCTGCATGCCTGGGGTAAAAGTGGAGCGTATTTAGTTGTTCGAGATATACTACAGCTATACAGTTTTACACACGATGATGCATAAGTAAGTGTGTGCACGTGCCATGATGAGACTTCCGTCCCTCGAGCTTCACTTTCATAGTTTCGTGTTGTATATGGCACAACGGGCAGACACCGATGCACGAATGCATGCATGCATCCACATATGCATTCACACACACACACACACACACACACACACACACACACACACACACACACACACACACACACACACACACACACACACAACTCTCTCTCTCTCACACACATACAGAGGGACGGACAGACAGTCAGACAGACAGACAAACAGATAGATAACGTACACACGTGCTTATAAAGTCACTGACTTAGGCGTGGCATTCGTACCAGTCGGTGTATTATTAGACAAAGAGCCGAGGGGGAAAAACGAGGAGGAATAGAAATTTCACGGATAGATAAGAGAGTGCAAACTTGTCTCGTGCTTTGGAAATATCGCTTGCCTTCGAAAGGAAGGAGAACAAGAAAAAAAAAAAAAAGAGCTGGAAATTTGTATAGGATGCACTCTCGACGGGTGCAGGTTGAAAGTAAATACCCGCAGACTCCGCCGAAAGTCGTAAGGGCGTCACCCCACGGAGTCACATACTTCGGATTACGTTGCCGTGACTCTTGCGTGGCCGAGAAAGAAGAGAGACGCACGGATCACCCAATTCCTAGCTGAGGATCGTCGGCTTGGAAATAAATAAGGGTGCTACGAAATAATAATAATAATAATAATGATAATAATAATGATAATAATAATGATAATAATAATGATAATAATAATAATGATAATAATAATAATAATAATAATAATAATAATAATAATAATAATAATAATAATAATAAAGGCACCAATTATGTAGTTCCTAATTGACCCAATCCCGAAAAAAATCGGCTTATAAATATAGAAGTTGCGACTCCAGCGCCATCTGTCGAAATTGAAACTCAAATGCAAACCTTACTCGCGAAACTTACGTGAAAGGATAAGTTGCAAAACGAGAAGGCCGGGACAAAAATAAAAAAAATGGCGAAAATGGCACCTAGTCATCACGTTTCAAACCATTCTGCAAATTTCCATCTAATGCCCATGTGGGTACCCATGTCCAGCAAAAGCATCCCGGGCCCGTGGTGTCTTGCCGGCTCGATTAGACGAAGCTCTCCAGTCTAGGATTTTACGATCGGGCCAGGATATGGCATTGCGATAATTTATCATTTTTCTACATTTCATGGGTATGCCGGTCGCCTTTCTACCCACCGATCGTTACTCAATGCTCACTATGTCTCAGCCGCTTGACTTCCGACCGAAACCGAACCGTGGCGTGCGTATGGTAGAATTTACCATACCGTTGTACCATTTACCAACGCGGCATAGCGAAACTGACCGTTTAGCGCTGCTTTCTCCCCTAGCTTTTTCACGCGAGTGCATTGTAAAGGCGCGCAATGCTCTTCTCCAGTCGCTGCAACGAACGTATTATGCGGCGTTAAAGGAACAAAATAGAGCGTAAGTGAAATCTGCGATATTTATTTCGTTAGAAAAAGGTATAGACGCGCGAGAGTACGAAAAGCGAGAAGAAAAAGGTGCTATGCCAGGCGAGGCGATGCAACGCGACGCAATTCAATGCAATGCAATGCGATGCAATATAACGCGCCATGAATAATGCATACAAATTCTGTTTTCTTTCTTAGCCCCCCCCCCCCCCCCCCCCCCCCCCATTGCTCCGTTGGTCCCGTTCCATTCGAGGTTCCCGTCGTTCCAGCGGGTTTGTGCGTTCTGGCGATGAAAGATATCCCCCCAAATGCGCCACCACGGTTTCTGGGGCGGCCAATTTTCCGTATGGAGGTCCCATTAAATATTGAAAAAAAAAAAGAAAAAAGGACCCCAAAGGGAAAACAACGTGGGAAATGGGGAATTGACTGTGAAAGAAGAAGTGGAGCGCGGTGATGATGATGGAAAAAAAAAAGAAAAAAGAAAGAGGTGAGTTTAATGATACAGCGCCGATGGTCAGTGTGTCTTCAGGGCTGAGAGTTTTCTAGTTTGAGGTCAAAAACACGAGCAAGCCCTGACAACCGAGAGCGAAGTTCGATCAATAAACCCCCGGCACGTGTCTCATAAACGTAAAAGGTACTGCACAAGTGTGTAATGTGTAGTGGAAGTTGTATTCAGTACAGCGGAGACAGAAGTGCGGACGGCTGCGAGTCTCGAGCAAGTTCCCTTGCACACACGCTTTTTTTCGTACCACCCCGTTTTCCGATACCACTCGTTCCTTTCGTCTTTTGTTTCACTCGATTTTGCTCGACTTCACCCTATTCCACTCCCTTTTTTTTCTCTCCATACAACGCGAGCTTGTGTTCAATGTCAATATAATTAATTAGTGGTAAGTATTTCGTTCGAACAATTGACATTGCAATGTTTCTTTTGGTTTTTCATTTTTTTCTAAATATTTTTTCGTGCATCTTTTGAGTCCTTTCTGGGCCTGGTCCTCAACCCATACCAGAGCGTTTTTAAATGACCGCTTTTGAAATTTTAATCAGATTGTTATTGTAAACCGCATCATCGCTGACCAACCGCTGGACCTATTGAGGCCATATTCGCACCATACGTTGTTCGGCTGGCGAGTAAGGTTTTTAGTTAGGTTCCATACCGATAGGTGGTGCTGGAGTTTGATTAACTTCAATATTTATGGGTCTATTTTGCTTAGACTGGCGGGACATGCTTGTCGGTCGAAAATAGGTTGTTTTAGTGTGCCTTGCCTTCGATAGGTGTCGTTGCGAGACAAATTTGATGTACACAAAATTATTATAATTATTGTAAAATTGTTGTTTTCGAAAAACGCGAATCAAACGTGAGCGATTGCGAATGTATCAATTTTGAAGTATCTAAATATTAGTGTAATTATTGCCCAAGTTTAATATAAGCCCCGAGTTTGGAATTGATTTGCAATAGAATTCGATTTTTTTGGAACGAAGGATGTGAATTATGCAGGAAGGTGGGTTCGAAGCGCAGCAGAGGCAGGGTATTGTGGATAAAGGAATGAAAAGAAGGCATGTGCGCGCAGAATACAATAGCCGATTCTAGTATTGGATTACGAAACCGGAAAAGTGCGCGAGTAAGGGAAAACAGAGAATAGAAATGAATGAAATAAGTAAAAATGCCGGATAATGTAGGATAACACGAACGTGTCGAGAGGTTGAAGGGAACAGTCAACCCATCGGGGGTCGGCAACCCCTATGATTTCAACCGGCATGAGACAACAAAGGCTCTGGAAAAGTCAGACCTGTTTCGGTCCCCGCATTGACGACAATCCTAACAATTAGCGGGGGTTCGTTCTCCAAAATCTGGGAGTGAACATGACTGAACTGCATGACCGCAATGCCCGAACGCGTCAGACAAAATTTTGGCTCCAACCGCGAAATTTATGTTCCCTAGGTACCCACAGGCTTAACCAAGTCAGGCAGAGTCGCTCAGAAAGAGAGGGAATTGATGTAGAGCAACGTATCGTTAATGTGACAGAGGATGTTGGGGCTTAATTACAAAGACGAGCGTCACTTCCGCTTTTAACACATTCGCGGGATAATAGTGTGCACGAATACACATTCAGAAAAGATCTGGCAGGCTCGACTAGGTTTCTACTATTTTTTTTTTTTTTGGTTAAGCCGGAAAATACCTCAAACAGATTCGACGCAAACAATTCTGATAGTCAGTAAAATTCCAATTTATTGGTATTGTATTGTATTTTATGTAAGAAATATTTTATATTTAACCGTAACGTACCAATATTTTCAATGGAATCTGTTTCTTAACGAGCCAAGCTCCGACGGAGAAAAATATGGGTTGAAATCTTGATACGTGAAAATCATTGCGCGTGAGTAAACCGCATCGTCACTGACAAACCACTGGACCTATTGAGGCCATATTTGCACCATACGTTATTCAGGTCGCGAGTAAGGTTTTTATTTAAGTTTCAATCTCGACAGATGGCGCTGGAGTCGAACTTCTATATTTGTTTTTCATTAGTGATGACAAAATTCCAAGTTTTTCTACATAATGCAGTTATAGACTAAATCCTTCCAAAATCTTTTATAAAAAAAAAGAAAAGAAAACATTTAATTCAGAAATGCCTAGCGTCTGTACCTGAACGTGTCAATGCTGAAAGATCGCATGAGAAATTGCGTAACGGCTTACAGGCTGCCACCCTTCCAATTAGTGGATTGCTCGTAGACTCGGGGTATCAAATTTTATCGCATTTTTCGCGGGGGCATCGCAAATTTTGTACAGGGAGAAGTGGCAGTGGGTGCTGCTGCCATGGTATTGATCCGAAGCTTCGCGACGCCTGCGGGTAATACCTTTGTCGATTTCTACCTGTTTGCTTACACGCAATGCAAAGAAGGAGGAAAATAAAGGAAAGTCAAATTGAAGGTCCTGCTTGGAACCGATGAAAGAAAGAGAAACGGTAGCGTGATGCGCGCATGAGGCCGTGAATGCCTCGAAATCACGGAACGGAGGGAAATCCATGCCCGCCCGTGATGGGACCTACAAAGTCTTCTAACTGTAACGCGCCTTGCGATCCAGGGTTTCTGGTACCGTCAAGTTCACGGAAAAAGAAAGAACCGGTTTTTGAGACGCGATGGATAATAAATGGGGCTGCGACTCCATTTCGAAAATGTTAATCTTTTAGGCTGCGGCGTTTTGGATTTAAAAAAATTCAGGTTTTTGGGAAAAAAAAATATAAATTCGTGTATCAGTTTGGGAAACTGGGCCACTAGGGTGACCGAGCGATAGTTTAAGGGGTTACACCTAGTTGGGGGCCGAAAAAAAGGCGTGTTTTTGTGATTTTTTTTTGGGGGGGAAAACGATTACAGGTTTCGAAGTGTTTTTTTTTTCATAGTAAAGGGTATATCTTCGACTATGTTCCATAATTTTTTCATTGGAAAAAATTCACAAATGTAGCAGATATAATTTATTTCTCGGACCGCTGTTCAAAAAAGGCCTTCTGCGGTGGCCACCGTAACCTCCACACCAATACTACACTGCCTCTACTGGTGCTATTAGCACCGCTACCGTCTCCACTACTCGTCCACCATCTCTCCTATGCGGCATGGCACCCACCGTTAAATGCGACACACATGCATAATGCTATCAGTGATGTTTCAACATTAATAACGTCATAGTACAAAAATAGATTCCCATCCATCTGGATCCTCTTTTTCCATTCGTTCCACTACAATTGCTCGTTTGCATTCCTAATTCTCGTACCGTACCAATCAGGATTTCAAGACATCGTCGAAGGAAACCGGCAAACAACTCTCCGAAGAAGCCACGATGCACGAAAATTGCGTCATCGGCGCAACCGCTAAAACCCACCGCTAATTAAACTCCACTGTTGCGAAATTCGCCAGGGAATGCAAAAAGTACCATTCCCTGATCGTATTTGACGCCGGATCGATGATGGGTGGGGTAGGATATCGACGAAACTCAAGAGGGAAAAAAAAAATGCAACCATTCGTTTGCTTCCATGGGGTGTCTTTGGTAAACCCCCGGAGAAGGAACGGAGAAAAAAAAAAGTAAACTCACCTATGTTCCGTTTATATTTCCAATCGGCCGCTCCCTGAAACACACGAAGGGGAAATTGATCCATTAGTAACTGAGGCAAATTACGAAACACTTGGGTTCGTTATCATTTGGTGATTGGACGCAGTGTCCTCTGTTATCACGAAAAATGGGTGCACCGTGGAAGATGAAAATACTCTGGGGTGCATGATCGACCTAAAGTCGGTTGCAGCGGGTCCCCGTGCGACAACGTTGAAGAAAGGTAAGGCAAGGTAAGGCCGCAGGCAGGATGGAAGTATTTTGAAAAGCGTTGGAAGTCCTAGCGAGGGTTGTCCGTTACTCGGGCTTCAAAAATCGAGCAATGGTTAATTATTGTAGGGAGGAAGTACGCTACGTACACGTTACTTCCGCTCTCCGCTCGCCTTTCTTTCTGCTACAGCCTACCTGCATGTTCACGTAAAACTTAATAATGCGAGTTATGAAAAGGAGGCAAAGTGGAATATACAGGTACGTTGGAGTTGCAGTGGAAAAGATATGATATATGCTTCCTCCTCTACCTTTGATACTTTCGTGTACTTAATTATTTGTATTCTTTTTTTTTTCTAACACACGAAAGACTAGCCGATTCCGACCAGCCGCCTCAATGTTGGGTCTTTTTTGTTATTTGCGTATAAAATTTGTGACGGATAAGGAGCGCGACACCTACCGAATGCTAAGAACACTAAGACAATTTGTTTTTCGACCAGGAATGAGCAAAATCGACCTATAAATGTAGAAGTTAAGACTCCGGCGCCTCCTACCGGAATAAAATTCAACTAAAAACCTTAGTCGCCATCTCAGTAACACAGGGTGTAAATATGGCTTCGATGGGTCTAGTGGTTTGTCAGCGATGATGCGGTTTACTCACGCACAATGGACTTTATACATCAAGAAGATACAAAATCAATGTATGATAGGAAATAAGACAAATAAAATATAGATACGTTGGATCTGCAGATAAAAAGATACGATGATATATGTATCCCCCCCCCCCCCTCACTTCTTATACTTATTTTCCCATTTGTTTATTTATTTTATTTTCTAACATACATAGGGAAGTAAATAAAACATCAACCTCTTTTTCCCTTCTACTCCTTCTTTATCTTACTATGGACATCTAAGCCAACCAACCGGGCAACCAACCACTTGCCGCGACCACTACCATTACTATACCACTATATTACTACCAGTTACTACTATTCCTGTTATATAGGTGACGTATACTTTTACGTCGACTGCGCGTTCTTTACTACTTCCTCTTTTCTTTTCTTTCGCACCGTATTTTTCTTTTCTTCGCTCTTCTCGCTCTGTTCCGGCTAATTGTAAGGTAAATCGTGCGAAGCAGGGCACAAACTTTCTCATACGGCCGCTCTTCATTGTGTTTCCGTTCCGTGCGAGGCATATGCGCGCGTAAATCCCGTGTACCGTTTTGCACGAGGTCTATTACAATCCACGTCGCTGCGCGCGTCTTTTGTTTCTCGAACTCCAAAAAAAAAAAATCGGTCGTCAAACAAAAATCGAAATCAAAAATTGAGCAAAACCCTCGCGAACCGATTTCCCAGGGTTTCTGGGGTCGGATAACGATTTGGCCATTGGTATCGTGGCGCTGCGATCTAATTCTACGGTTCCATGACATTAACCCTCTACCGCCCAGAGCGACGCAACCTTACCGCGACATCTTGTGGCCAATTAAGGTACACGTGAAACCGGTTACTTTGACCGGTCACGGTAGGTTTGGTGTTAATAATCGACGACTGACGATGGACTTTCCGTTCAGGCCGTGCCGGTAAATGATAAATACAATATTGTATACCGTTGCGACCCACGCGGCGGGAATAGTAAATTTGAGGTGGCACTGACCGCGTTAAACGAAGTTTCTCGAATTTCAGTTTCGGGAAATTGGCAAAACCGGTAACATGGATTCAGGATCACTTTTCATACATGAACTTGTCTCAATTTTTTTTTTGCATCAAAGGTGTCTTTTAGGGTTTTTAGTTTCCAGGATTTCGTTGAAAACTTCGAAACGGTTATTACATGATATAGCAGCAAATCAACCGAGCAGGTTTCCATAACAGCTCGCGCGCGCCCGTGTGTACCTATGTGCGTGTGTGTGTATATCTGTACTACATACACGAGCGTATGTGTAATTCATGACATATACTGGTAAAGATGCACGACAGGTGAAGGAAGAAAAAGACAACACACGACACCGCAATCCGTGATCGTGTTACCTTATGCCATAAGTCTTATGGTTATCTACTCCCTGTCGTTATATTTGTATTGTATCGTACCTTTCCTGGTCTTTTTATTCCCATCCCTGCATTTATTATATGTGGTATCGGGAAAAAGATATATCGGCTCTTGAATTTATATGGACTGTAGACACATGATCCGCTCGCACACCTATTCACGGGGGTTTGGAGGCAGATAGGTAGACAGAAATAGAACATTAGAAATTACAACTCGAAGAAGGAGCAGAGAACTCGTACTTGTGTGTCTATAACATGTCTTTCCGTGTGGAAGGAAGCGGAGATTTAGTATTCAAAATTTACGAACGGAATTACACACGTACCGGCTTCCTGCGCACTGACAAAAATGTAAGTGGCTATAATTGAATACGTCACCATAGGGAATGTGATTAGAAATTCAAGGCACTGTTATTGCTTTCCCAATTATTTCTATTAGTAAAAAAATAATAACAATAAGAATCATTTATTAAAGCGCTCTGGGACGAGTCCCCTGAAGGGCGGAACCATATGCACAGAATATTCTGATTGGAGTATAATTGCCGTAGGCTCTAAAGAATAAAAATAGTTAACAATAACAAAAAACATGATAGTATATAAATAACAAACAAATATAAACGGAGAAAAGAGACTCACAATATAATAGAAGATTAGAAATAGATTATATAAATAATCAAATAAAATGGATAAAATAAAACAGAGTAACGCAGGAAAAAGATTTGCATTGCAGATTCACGTTTGGTCCCTAGAGGAGGTAATAAATGAATACAGCATTCTTTTAAAGTCAGCATATGAAGGCTGTTTTCTAAGTGTGACGGGGGAGACTGTAGTAGGCGCCTATGTTGGGCCTCTCCTGAGCCAAATTATCTCCCCCCAAGGGGCCTCAAGTTGGAGTTATTTATTTAACGCTCTGGGACGGGCCCCCTAAAGCGCGGAAATGGAATACAGGTAGCCCCCGAAAAACACGATTGATTGGTACCGTGAATCAGTAATATTTTTTTTTCTGTGTGAAGATTTCCAATCGATGACGCCGTTTGTTACCCAGCGCTGCGATGAAAGTGGGTATTAGTGATACCCTATATTTTGAATCACTTATTATTTTAAACTTCAGCTTTCAAGCTTCAGATTTTTCAAGTACTAAGGTGCCTTTTTTAAGAAACAAAAGAAAAAATCGTTTACTGGAAAATCCTAGAGTGGCCTAACCCCTCAAAGATTTCAAAGATTTTCAACAAGTATATGAATGCAAGAGTGGCTAGCGTACAGTGGTAATCCCTTGGCCCAAGTCCAAGATACAAGGTTAAATTAGCCGAAAATAAATCCGGCGATCATTCTCCTGAGCGCTATAAAGCAACAGAGCCGACCGCTAATCATGCAGATATTCGATAGACCTCCTTCTTTCTTTCCCTTTGAGCTCCAGTTTCTTGAGTCACATAAAGCTTCGATTATCAAACCATAGGCTGAACTCAACGAGCACTTTCACTCAGTGTCTCCTCTGTACTCTCTTCATACTCGGGTCCTCGCGTATGAGTCACAGCTTCGAATTCAATTAACGCTATCAGTGGAATTCTTGTAAATGTGTCGCTGGAACCGACGGTTAAAGATCTTTCTCCGACGTCCAATTCATTTGGACCGTTTATTTTGAAAGTGGTGTGAGTCCATTTTCTCTTGTTTCGAGAATTCGCATATAATTTTCCTTTCCAAAATTGCGATTTGCGTTATTTGCATTCCATCGACGCATCAACGGCCATTTATTAGCAGCGCGCGCATTCGCATAAAAGAAGTTGGAAATGATCTCGCAAGGAGACAAAGGGCATTATTACGTTTAAGCGTTGTAACGGTACCGGCTCTATATCGCCTGAGTAACTTTTAATCGCGACTCCTTGACAGGAGGGATGCTTTGCGAAAGGAAGAGAAATAGAAATGTGGGACACCGTCGGTTGTCTGTTGATCGGCCGTATATTTATAGGCTAAATCTGTATGTTTTATGTCGAAGAGAGAAACGGACGTCTATGTATATATAAATACACACACATACATGTATCTCGATTATGCCCCAAGACTACACTTGTGCAAGTACACGCGCACGTGCGCGTGCGTGCAAAAGCGTGGAGAGCGCGACTGCACTCCGGTACAGTCGACGCACCTAATTCAGGAACCGAATTGAAGAAAGTGACGTCATCGTAGGGCGAAATCCAACCATTTAAGTCCATCCACTTTGTCTCTTATCCATCGCATTGAAGAGCCAGCGAGCGTAAGGGTTTGAATGCGCCGCGCTGTTTGTTGGAGCGAATTGAAACATCGCGTTGCAGCTGTAACCGATAGTTGTGTCATTGAATGTAGATGACATTTTGAAGTTTATATAACCGATTAGATACACGTCGGTAACGTAGCTGCTACCAACCAGCGCGAATCAAATGACCGAAGTTCGAAAGAACGCCAGCAAGGTCACTCCAGTCGCGGCGTGTTATGGCGTATTGTGTTATACGGGCACAAGTGTGTAGGTATGTGTTTGTGTAATCGTTTGTATTATGGCAAATAGGTGTGAAGGTATATCCGTGTGAGTATGCCGGTGTTACAAAATAGTTACGCGTACATGCCGCGCGTGTCTGTGTATGTAAATGTATGTATGTATGCGTATTGGGTAGATGGATGCGTCTGTGTGCGTATATTTTGGCAAACATGTATTATATGCATGTATGGGTAAATAAATGCACGTATGTAACTTTTGCGTATAGGTTAGGTTCGCCTGGATAAATATGGCGGTTCGCAAGTGTATCTGTGTTGGTACGAATAGCTCTTACATGTGTATGCCTAAATGTATGGATACGTGCACGAGCGAGTGCATCCGTGTGCGTGCCTGCATATAGTCCAACTCATTAAACGAATGTTACGTGAAACAGCCATGAAACGAAGTACCTATAATCCTAACGCACACGACAAATATGTACGTACATGCATATATATGTATGTGTAAGTCCTTTAGAACGCCTGATCGGACAACGATATTAAATGCGATCTCGCCTTGTGCAACATAGTGACAAAAAAAAAATGCGAACTAAATCGCGAGAAATCGAACGCGTCTGAATTTCTATCGTTGCCGGTACCCGAACGATATTCCATCGTGCGTGTGCATATCCTGTTCGAAACATGCATAGTAGGCGTACAATCTATCATCAATCCACAATTTTCCAAAACAGTACACCGTACGCCGTATCGTCGTGCATGACTACCATGACTACACCGGCACAATCTACGACGTTTGTGTGTGATTTGCTTGTACGTCGATGATGTCACAGTTTAAACATAGTCATTATCATTCCCTTCTCTTCTGCCCGACGGAACTACTATCGTTATTTTCTGTGGACTTACATATAAACAAAATGCCGAGCGGTGTGGCCTTTCCAGACGACTTTAGGAGAACGCAAAGTTTCGGATAAGACCAATGTGTTCCTACATACGTTTGTTACATGAAACGCGGCGATAATAATTGTTTGGAAAATTGGAATTGTTTAATATTATTTACGGCGTGCTCTGTTTTCTGCCTTTTTCTACAGATAAGAAAAAAGACTGTATTCGAGTAGAAATTATTAAAGCTGTGTTTTTATCAGCATGAAACATATGTTATATTAATAAGTAATTACATGGGTAACTTTAATATTCGGACACCGTGAGATTTCTACTTTGTTACATCATAATTTAATATTTAACAAAACAAACATAGTGAAGTATTATATCGTAGTATATGTCTAGTAAAGAATAGTATGAATTTTATTTACATAATTTGCAATAATCGTCAAATAATACAATATAAATAAAAGTCTATCCGATTTTCGCCTTACTTTATTATTCGGACACTTTTACAAACATACACTAAATTATACTACAAATTGCCAAAATTAATTTTACAAACTATTAATACTAATACTAATACTAATACTAATATTAATAATAAAACCAATATTGAAATAAATATTGACACTGATCTTGAAACTAATTATGTGCAATTCAAATTCCACTACTGCATTGACTCCTTCACCTCCTCCGCATCATTATCATCGTTATCCCCATCGTTGTCGTCGACGACGTCGTCACCGTCACCGTGATGATCACCACAATCATCATCATCATCATTCTCGTCGTCGTCATCTTAATGATCGTCATTATCTTTACCGTAGCGACATAAGTATCGCACAGAATAAAAGATGAAAGAAGAAAAGAGAGAGAGAGAGAGAGAGAGAGAGAAGAAACAAAGATAAAAGACAAGAGCTGGTGAACTCATTGTCAGTGAAGTCAGAAAGTACCGTTCTTCCGAAACTTAATCGAGTTCGTCTCTGGACTACAACCGTATTCCGTAACCGTACGGTAGTGGGTGTTACTAAACTGTACCGTATATTTGTTTCTATAATATCTACCGGAATACATCTTTACTCTCCGTGATTGTCTGGCCGAAGCTTTTGTTAACTTTCCGGTTTGACCTAATGGGCTTAGCGAATCTGTGGAGGAGTATACGTGATAGACGGACCGACAGACAACCGGCTCTTTCAAGACAATGTCTTGAGGAAAAAAAAATGCAAAACGCAGTTTTTCTATCATTCGAAACGCAGTAAATTGAATCCCCATGGATGCAGTTTGGACATTGAAAATCCTTGCGCGGAGGCCAAGGGAGGATCGATGAAGCCAAATTCATTCCGCAATTAGTATAATTGGAGTTGGCTTTCGTAATTGGTATAATTGGGAGCCAATCGCGATTCTTTGGGAATCATATCTCCGTAAATTGGAGAGATGCAACGAGACGCATCGGCCTCCGAATGCACCTTCGATGAAAGCTTGGAAACTTCATGCTTCCGCCCACCTGTGCGGCTATTCTCGTGTACAACCGTAGGTGGTACGAACCGCGCCGTCTATAACTCTTTTCTCCATAAGACACGTCGTTTCACTTGAATTTTTAAAAGGACCTTGAGCCTTTGTTTTCGGGACGATTGGGAACGATCTCTTCCTCGAGATCGGACGATGGTACGAAAATTCAATGATTTACATATGTCTGCTGACCTTTCGGAATCCGGCATTAAAGGAACCCCATTCCGAAATCAAGAAAGCCCGTGATGGGTTTTTGAGGTAGTGCGTCCGTTACAATCAATTGCAAAAGCATAGACTCTAGGCCGTATAAGATTTAATATATAGATGAATATATACACGACAGGTTAATGTACCACCCTTTAATTTGTCGCTAACGTCCTAAAATCCATTCTCATGAAAAAAAATTGAGGGAGTACTATCGGTAGGTAGCTAGTCAAGCGAGTGTTAAACCGCATTTGACTTGAGCAGTATTTTGATGAGGCAATGTCGCATTGCTAGTGAGTGGGGTATAGATATATATACACACACACACACATATATGTATGGTAACATCAATTCCGTTTGTTTTGTATGTTTGTGGATAAATTAATTTCAAAATGTCGAACTTTGTATTTTAACGATCGTTATTTGTAGGTTTAATTAACCTTTAGAGCGCCGGGGTTTTGAAAAATTTGCAAATCGCATTTTTCGATAGAAATGTGGTCTAAGGTCCCTAAGTTAGGGCCAAACTAAGTTAAAATGTTGGCGAGGTCAGACCCCTTACGCCAAACGAAAATTTCATTTTCTGTTTTCTAATTAATCTCTTTTTTTCATAAATAAATAATTTATCAATTTTTATTTGTTTATTCTATTTCCCAAAATATTACCGCTGACTCTTCTTACAACAAGCACCTGAGATTTCAAATAGTACGCGCTACATAACCTCTTTTGCGACGTTCCCACATTGTTTGAGTAAACGGTTCACTATCCATGAAATCGTCGTAAAATTTCATTTTCATTTCTTTATTCCTACGTTTATAGGCTCCAAATACTTGTTTATAAGCAGGCTCCAAATACTTGTTTATAAGCACTCAATATGTTTATCGATGATTCAACTGATGTCCTGCGGAATTTCAGAGAATTCTGAACCGTCAGTCGTATATAATTAAGCTTATAATTTAATAATGATAATAGTCTCCTCCAAAGCTATTAAAATATAATAAACGGTAAAATAATATAAAATGAATTATTGAGTGTTAAACTTATAAGCCGACAGATAGCTAAAACAAGTAAAAAAAGGTATTGCCGATAGTCACATAATTACAATGACCGATATATAATATATACATAATAATCTTCTGTCGTTGTAATAATTACTAACTTATGCTGTAACCTGTGAAATATTGTGGTAGTTGTGACAAGTACGATGGAATAACTTTACCATGAATTATAATAATGTTAACTGGTTTTATATGACCTATAATTATCAAACATTCAAATCCGGTGCGATAACTATCGTAACGGGAAGAATTGTAAAAGTGTTTGTAACTACTATGAATATTTAGTTAAAATTACCAGGTCGCAATTGTCGATGCAACAAATTTTTTGCAAGAATGAAAAGAGAGAAATATGCAATGAGTAAAATATTAAAAACTGTCGCTAAATAACCCGGAAGTATTAAAAAAAATCAGGCTCGAATTATGAAAAAATTCATGAAAATAGTGAAAAAGTAATATTTTTCTAGGAATACATAACATTTAGATGTATTTCTTATACGTTGTTAATTATTTATCTCGTATATTATTAATTTCAAGATTGATCTTTGAGTGTACTAATTTCTACTAAAATACATATTGACAATATCTCAAAAATCGAGCAAACATTATTCTCTATGTGAATCGGTTTCGAGAACTAAAGCGAGATGTTACTCAGAACGGAATAATTTCTCTCGAAAATTTAATCCAAGATGAGAGCAGCATCCCAATTCTCGTCTCATCTCTTGTCTTGTCTTGTCTTCCCTTCTCTTCTCGTCTCGCAGCATCACTAATTTAAAAATAACCGTTACACACTCCTGTTTGCTTGTGTGCTCTCTTACACTAAAGGAATAATATAGAAGATATGTACAACATAAGGCTGTGTCCACAACGATTGCAGAAAACAACTTTAAAGAGAGACAACACCCTGCGATTCTCATATACTTCTCTCTCTTTTCATGCAAGACTTGGTTTTCAATGTGAACTCGGCATAAGTAATAAAATGTAATAAGTGAAAGTAAAGTAAAGTAAAGTAAAGTAAACGAAATGAAACTGCTATTCGTTCACTAAAGTTAGACGTTATTCCTTAAGTTGCTGGTAAAAATCATCGGAAAAAGTAGAAAAGATGCTCGCGAAGGCTTTCGATTCTATCACTAATCCAATTTGATCATTAATAAATAATGTAATTCATCAAAATTGAGGAAATTAAAAGAAAGAGATGAAAGGAATTTTTAATTTTAATTTCTTTGATAAGAAATATCGTGATGTTCGAAGAAACTGGGTGTAAACCTTTGGATTAATCGCAAAAGACTAATTTGTATCTTTCAAATCGACATCGAATCCCAAAAATGTTGTATCGCAATATTTTCCAATGGGAAATGGCCGAATTAGAAGTGTCTCTATTTCTTTCACGTAGAAATAACCAAGTTTTCAAATTTTAATAACATTCCCCGCGTTTTTACACATAATTAAATCGAATGTTGCACAAAAACATCTCGATTCGGCTTCCAAATGACAAGGAGAATTCTTTCAAGACCAACCGACTAAATATACCCTTCTTGAGACTCTATCCTGTAAACTATTGATCGCAAGGGGACGAAAAAAAAAAAAACAACCACTTTTTCCGTAAACTTAATAACCTTTACGCAGCCAGAGAATCCTTCCTTCTTCAACGACCCGACACAAAAAAAAAACCCCTACATCGACTGTACCGGAAGGAAAGGAACTCGAATTACAGGGAATTAAAGGGAAAAAAAACCTCGTTAATACGAAAAAAAAAAAAAAAGAAAGATGGTCCCCGTACGACCGATAACTATTCCCGAAAATATTATCAAAAAAACGGATCTTTTACTGGCCGCTTTCAAGATGGCGTCGGGGGGGGGGGGGGGGGGGGAATTCATCATATATCTTTTGCTGCTCCTAAACCCATCAATTCCAATTATCAGCCTTCGAGGGTTTTCTTTTTTCTCCGGGATCCTTTATTTTCGTGGATTTTATGGGTACTTCTGGGATCGGGAAATGGCCGGCGTTGGCTTTGGTGCGTAAAAACTGTCGCGTTCGCGTGAAATGCTATCGCAGGAAACGCGAGGATGCCTTTTAAATGTCGTACGACCGCTTATCGCGGACGATAGGACGAGTAGAGGAAAATTAGTCAGTCAATGAGACGGACAGTTATGTAGTCCTCTCCCTTGGTAGCGGCAAATGGCGGCTGGGCTCCTCTTTTATCATGGAAAGCTAGCTAACATGGACACGGACCAACGGTATTTCGATGGATGAATAGACGTTTACGCGATCCCGCGACAGCGAGGGCCGCTATTAACGCGTTCGAGAAAAAGTAACTGCAACATTATCGGCAATGATTGCGGTGCGATGCGATGCGATGCAAAAACGAGAGCAATATGAGCGCAAATTGTACTCTGACACACCCCTACGCTACGTCATTGGACTGTCAACCGTCACTTTTCAAATACACTTTTCAGCCGGACTCGGTCAATTTTTACACTAATTCCAAGATTACGGGTATATAGGTGTTATATACGCATTAGTGTGCGTATATGCATTATATATAAATACATAGGTATTTACACTACGCACACACATATATATATATACGTACATGTATAAATTAGTTTTATATATATATGATTTTAATTTATACATACGCGTTGTACATACACACATATACGTTACACATGCTAATACCTAGATATATGCGTATATGTATTATATATGTCTAAATTAGTTTTATTTATATATATATATCTCTAATTTATACATTATAATGCGTATACGCATATATGTGTGTATGTAGTGTAAATGTATATATGCGCATCGCATATACACACATTTACGCATCTGTGTATAAATATGTGTGTGTATATATGCACGTGCATGAGTAGGTAGATCCGCGGTTACCCGAAAGCAGGAATAGTATGAATTAATAAATAGGTAAATTACCTGTTCGAAAGAAACACGTCTCCTTGTTCCTCCCGCAGCACGTTAATAACTTGCACAGCACGTATCTGAAGTATCTATCTCAGTTTTGTCGTTTGGGAATATTCTTCATTCGCCGCAGCAGCGAGCTTCTCCGTTCGGCGGATACCCTCCCTTCCAAAGATACCCAAGTTTATAATAAGTGTATATGGGTAAAAGAAGGTAAACACCGAAATATATATATATATATATATAGGTTTACACACACACACACGAAATGAACGCTGCGTGCGTGCGTGTGCGACTGTCGGAATCTGTAACGCTCGCGAATATACGAAAAAATAACACGTGTGAAACTGCTCCGTCTCCTCCAATATTGCACTTTTCTTTCCCGAATCAACTTTTAACGAGATCTTTCAGAAACAATGGCATACTTGATACGCATATCCCGTGGTACGCTTCACGACAGATACACGCAATCGATCGTTACGATCGTACCTCTCGCCTCTACGAGTCAAGTCGAACCCGAACCAGTGCCAACGACCAACCAACCCATAAAACGCGTCTGTCCGTCGTCGTCTCCGTCCCTTTCTTGTTTTCTCCCGTTGCATCTTCCGTTGCGCAACTTAATCGCGCAGTACCAGTTTATTCCTAGGAACTAGGGGGGAGTGTGTTCAATTATTGGAACGTCTCGTTTACCAACGGCTTAATTTCCTAAAATTGCCGATTCCTTGGGTCTTCCGATTTTTTTCTAATCGCGATGCGACTTATATGCCCGCAATTGCGCAAGATCTGTTTGCGATACACCCAAATTTTCTATTTTCTGCTTCTTTCATGCAATTTAATCGCATAATAGTATATAGTTTCTTTCTAGGGACATGAACTAATGTGTTCGATAATCAGAGTTTATCGAAACCACCGCCGATTATTTATCGAGAACTCGATTCGTTGCAATTGCCAATTGTCTTCCATTACAACAAGAAACTTATGCTCGCAATTGCGCAAGACTTGTTTGTGACACAGTAACTTTCCATAGTTTTTTCTTTCCTTTTATATAATTCACACTCATGGTTCGTATAGTTTCTTTCTAGGGACCGTCATCGGTGTGTTCGTTAATTCGAAGCGCTTCCAATACTTTTATCGAGAAATTGGCGATTTATTGCAACCGTGGATTGGTCGATTTCTAAAATTTCCGCTGTACGGGCAATTTTATATAAGAAATGACGTTCAATTGGTTTATCGGATGCAATAATGGAGTACCTGCTGCGGTCTCGGCTAATAATGACTAATATTTACACCTGCAGGTATTATAGGTGTACCTCAGGGTAATTAGTGTTTATGGGGGTAATAGAATTTCACCGATACATGCAAATTCCAGTTTTTCAATAAACTTTTTCTGGATATACCGCTACAATACGGGCAAACCTAAAATAACAAAAACTTCCAAAAAAGAGAATAATACAAATCCAAACTATGACGCACTTATATCTATAACGGTAAAATTTTGAAATAAGTTTGGAAGATTCAATCTCTAGGGTAATTAGGGTTAATTTTAGGTACAATATTTTTGCGGTAAAAGCAAATTGAATTTTCGGTAAATTTGCCTACGCATCTGATATTTTAGGCGAAAAAGAGAGAGAAACAGCTGATTTGCGCTCGACTTTCGCGTCTGACGTCACGTTCATTATTATTAGGAGGGACAAGAAATCACATGGAAGATAACAGATCACACCGACGCACACATTCTCATAATGTGATTTACGCTGGAAATATAATATTTTGAGCTACGGGCCACAGTCGTATGATAAAAGGAGCGTCGAATGGTGGATATCGTTCGTTGTTCTTGGAAATCCTTGAATTTCCACGAAGTCTTATTCAGTCGGGTGACGATTTCAGTAGAAATTAGTGAGTTCCGGGAACAAGTGGGAAAAAGTAATGCCATGTAACGACACGAAAAGGTTATAACATGTTCATTTTAAGGTTAGGTGACGAAAATATTGGGTTTCAATTAGGGTCCCTCAACAGTGCGCCCCAAATTGTCATTTTATTTTAATTAAAATAATCGTTACGTTGCATTTTTGACACTTTCGCGGATAAAATCGCAATTGAAAAGATTCGCGTTTTGTTTATATTAAAATTAAGGTCTCCAATTGTTTACATTATGCTGAAAAATATTGTATATTGTAAAAATTTGTATATTGTTAGTATTTTATTAGTACATCATTACTATTTAAGAATGTCAGAGAATATATTTCAATTAGTTTTAACGAGATTCGAAGTAAAATTGCGATTCCTATCTTTTTCAATTTTTGTATCCCAACAAAATACAACAACAAACTAGCGTTGACACTAAATTCCCAAAATGCGTCAATTTCATGGATTTAGTTAGTTCAACATAATGTAAACAATTGGAGACCTTAATTTCATTATAAACAAAAGCGAATCCTTTCAATTGGGATTTTATCCACGAAAAATGCAACGTAATGATTATTTCAATTAAATTAAAATAACAACTTAGGGCACACTGTTGAGGGCTCCGAAAATCCATCAGGTTATTTTTGTCATTTTCCAGGGATTTTTGAACAATTTGCAATTTGTACCTTACAACGTTTTTGAGCTGACCCATTCGATTATGTGACACGGCCCTATGTATTTATTTATCTTTACAGGTGACACACTACAATACCTTTAAAGGAAACAATAATTTATGAAATAAAGGCCGGACACAAGTCGAAGAACCCAAACTTACCGGCAACGGTCTGCAGTCATGAACAACATTTCCGGCCAGTTCCGAAAGACAACATGGGATCCCATTTTGATAATATCGCAAATAGTAGCCGTACAGACGGTCATGTACTTCTCTTTGGGACTATGGATTTGGATAATAACGTATCTCCTGGGAACCACGCGATCCCTGGATTATGCGTTTCAATACAAGGAAATACACATACGTGATTTTGGCGGACAGTTAGTCATAGCGATATTCTTGTGCAATTCGTTAATCGGCTCCTTGGCGCTTTGGTATCTGGTGCAAAGGACTAAACAATGCATGGACTTTGCGTGCACCGCGCATTTCGTTCACTTGCTGTGCTGTTGGGCCTATAATTCGTCCTTTCCAACAACATTCAGCTGGTGGTGTTTAAACATCGTGTCGATGACGGTTATGTGTGTTTGTGGTGAATTTCTGTGCATGAAAACCGAGCTTCAGGCGATACCTCTGGGTATGAACAGTCAAAAAACCGCATTATAACTACAGGAACAGTTTGGGTATCGAATCGGATACGGTTTTCCAAAGTATCGCATTTTCTCCTACCGAGACTACTAAGGATGCAATTTGCACGACGCTCAGTTCCTTGCTGCTTGGAAATCCATGAGTAGCAAAGTAAATCGCGTCGAACGTCTCGAGGCTGGTTCGTCTCTTATTAATGGAACTACGCGTTCCGAAATACAAGTACCCCCGAAGAACACGATTGATTGGTTCCGTGTTCCCTTATAATTCTGAACAATTCTGCCTTCGATCATAACCCTATGTTTTATTAAATAAATGACGTACTACTCGAAAATCGTGTAGTTTGAAGCCGTTTAATTGGGGAGAAGGTATCCGTGTTTCTCGAAATTCGTGTTCTTCAGGGGTTACCTGTACGGGGTGACGAACAACGAGTATATAAATGTACATAAATCTCTGGCGGCTGGTTTGCCTCTAATTACTCTACGCAACTACGCATCACGACCATACTCGATAATGTGCGATCACACTTCGTACATTTACTATTTGAAAATTCAATTAAATTCTACTAGTGTCTTTGTAATTCCACAAAAATGAAGAAGAGTTGTATATAACAATATGGAACAAACGACAGCGACATAAACAACATTCACAGGGAACAGTAACAGGAAAATGTAACAATAACGATACAGGGCTATGACTCGGATCAACTCGAATTTTCGTTAGCTTATGGATCAAAGGGAAATCGAGGAAACGACATAAATGAATTTATTCTTAACGCGTATGCCAACTAATTTATTTGAAAGAACACTCGGATAAATAAATAGTTCCCTTTATCTCTAATCCTCGACATATCTTCTTCGGCATTTCTTCGTACAGTTTTTACTAAATACCTCTTATAATCCTCAATGGTGATCCTCTTTGTAAAATCTCAACCCACAATATCCGCAACAATGATTCCCTGGTTTATCCTGCAAATTGCAAATTTCAAATTTCGTTTATAATTTCATTTACATATTTTGGAAAATCTATTCATTTAATGAATATTAATAAAATATTAACACTTTGCCGTCCGTACGTCTTGACGGGATTCGCTCGATTGGCGTCGGTATAAATCTTTACGTACGACACCAACGTGGTGTCACCGGCACTTGCGCGATACTTTTCGCGAGACACCTACGTAGTGTTAATACAGGATATGCGGTATAAAATTTCGAAGCCCAAGGGTGGCGATCGAAGGTGAAAATTTGAGAAAACAGTTTTGAACCATTTTTCGAAATTCCGAATAATTACTCGGTAATTAATTCAAATGTTTCGGCCAATTAGTAAAATTCGCAACCCCCGACTCGCGATAAAAAGGCAACCCCTAACTCGCCATAAATAATGTATCGTTTATAGATGAAACCATTACCAAATTGATATAAACTTTGGGATGGCCCAAGGGACCACCTCCTCCGTCGCAAGCTACGATTCGTTCTTTTTTCGGCGTTGGAGGTACTTCGTCGATTAATTTAATAGCCCAATTTGGGTTCACCTCTTTTTGTTTATCGACAAAGCGCACCATCCGATAATCATTTTCATCGAATTTCTGGATAATAAAAAGATGCGTTAGTTACCTATTCCTTGAAATTGGGCATTAGAATAATATTAACATTTATATTGCATAATTATAATAATTACTATATATATGTAACAAATTTAAAGACCATTTTAGGTGACTTATTCCAAAGTTACATTATGAGCACCCCCCAGGTACCCGACTTCCCTTCCCAAGTATTTCTATTTTAATTAAATAATGAACTACTTGATACAAGACTGGAAATTAAGGGCCCTTATGTTTCAAAAACAAAAACACTGACGTAATCATCCCACAATGGTCATTAACATAACCCGGTGGAGGGATTCCACGTTTGACGTGTTTACCTGACCAGTGTGCGTTACTTTATTATCGATATCCTTCGCAGCGATTGCACGAGTAATCGCTATCGTACGATTTGACTCGTATTGTATTTTATCCAAATTTCTACAAACGCGAAAAACACTCCTGGACGCCATTTTGGAGACGTGCATACTAGAGACAACCTTGCCCGTGGACCAGAGGTGCCAAATCCGAAATATGGGAATTAGTATTGGCTACAGCGCATGCGCAATACTTGCGCAGAAAAGTGTCAAGAAATATTGAACCCGCTCCTTCCAACATAACCTAAAAGTATAAACCGAAGCCATTTACTAGCGTCCATTTACTGCTCGGACGTTCCGAAATCGGAACAGCGGAATCGGAACGGGACGATCTTATCCGATTCGTTCCGACGTTGCCCGAGCATGACGTCATCGGGTACAATGAGCAGTGGCGTGACACGAATCGAGCGTACCCTCGCCTTTGTGTTACCAGGATTCTGTCGAATCGAAAGAGTTCAAATCCGAAATGTTTGGTGGCGTTGCATGGTTGATTCCCTTGCACGTCAAGTGCATCTGTCTACTGCACTATAGATATGTGCTTGCCAAATGGGGGAATAGTGATATAGGTTAGAAAACAGTTTGACTTTTTATAACTTGAAGGTAGATATTGACGCGAATGCGTTTTATTAGACATTGAATAGCGATCGCTCGGCATCGATTCATCAACCGGAGACGGTCGTAGGACGTAGACAAAGGAAAAATTATGGCCAGAGCTATCGATCCAACATTTGCTTCGACTCTGCGTTGTGCCGTTTGACCACTCAAGCGAAAAGTTCCTATTGTTAGACTTGCACACTTGCGACACTTCGACTTTCCGCGAGTATGACAGGCAAGGGCCAACTGATCGGCAATGACAACAAAGACAGTTCGGCGAAAGTCAAATTAATAGCCGATAAGCGGAAGGTGCTCGAAGACAATGCCAATCAGGTTCGTGTTTAGTATGTCCACGCTGTATATATTCGATTATGGTCCTACGTGCGCACACACACACGCGCGCACACACGTACGCAAACGCACAGAATAAGAATATTGCATTAGCTGTAATCTTTCACTTGCATTAATTAAAATCTCATTTTACATATTTCAGTTCTTCTCATTGGCACAAAATTATTCAGACACTAAGAAATAAAATTAAAAAAAAAATCGTTCGACTTAGTACATTTTTTCATTCCTAGGTTCGCAAGGAAATCAAAGACTGTTTTGAAAATCTGATCGACCTTCTGAAAACAAGGAGAGAGAGGCTGTTGCGTCAAGTCGAGGCGATACATTGCCAACAGCTTTCATTAATTTATTCGGAATCGGAAATTCCTCCTTTGGAGCCGCTGTCGTTCATAGACACCGATGGGCGAGAAAAAGTGGAGGAGTCTATACTTCATTTCGGGAGGGTAGAGTTAGCGGGAAGTAACTGCATTACGGCCAAGGACGTGGAACCTTACAGAGTGGAGGAGTACCAAGAAGCGGATAAAGACCACGTTAGTTTTAGCAAATCGATAGTTTGCGAGCACGAAGCGGAGCGACTTTCAGTGGAATTGACAAACTCGACGGCAAATAGTGGAATCGAAGAATCGGGATGTCGGTCGAACTTAGCGAATGGAATTGACCGCGCGGACGCTCGATCTAGCCCATCGAAAATTCCGACGTTACGCGACGAAACAACGAAAACCATTCTACCTGAGGAGGAAGAGTTATTGTGTTGCTACAAAGACTCTCCGTCCAGTAAAGGAAGCGAAAGCAGATCCGATATCGTTTTGGACAGCGAACATCCGAAGCAAGTGCAGCAGTGGCTGCAACAGATATTGGTGGAAACGGAAACCGAGCCGACCATACACGAGTCGGGTCATTTGTCAGAATTGTCGAAAACTCGCGTTTCGGCAGAAAATGTTGAATATACATTAAGCATTCAGTGAATTTCCCAAAAGCAGCGACTAATTGTTTCTGAATTAATCAGTTGTCGATTAATGCCTTCCAATGATTCTATTCACGTCTTCACCATTTAACTGGGGCCAAAGTTTTCCATGTACATGGAAGAAATACTAAGAAAAGTCTGATTTGTAGTATCGTCTTCTTTCACAAACTTTCATTGCATTATTTATTCGTGTCTTTCATTCCTTTTCGCTGTACTTACGCAGTTATGTTATTTAATATTTTATCTTCGTAAAATACATTTAAGTATGTACGAGTTACTCGAATAAACATAATTAATGGATTGGGAAAATGTGTATGCAACTTTTTCCTGAAAATCAGATCGCACTTAATCGGAGGACTGCGATAACGCAACTGTGCTTTTTTTCAGTTGCGTGTGTTTGCAATTACTCAAGTACTTGTAGTGTTTCGAAAAAAATCGATCGTATAACAAAAATTGTTTTCTTACCTTGAACTTTTGATGGCTCGATTTCCCCCTAGTTCTCCCTTATTCGGATATTTCTAAGCTCGCATTGACCCGCGTGGACGATTTTTCTCGTAGAAGCTCCTTTTTCTGGTACAAAAGGAAACAAAATGAAATGAACAACGTATTGAAATCGTTACTTACGTAATGTATATTTGGTTTTATTAGAGACATAAATAGAGGAAAGTATATTAAAAGTTAGTGTTAGCATTACCTACGTTCAATCCTCTTTAAGCGTATGACATACTAGACTCAATTCCTTAATCAAAGTCGTTCGAAATTTGATAGTAATACCGCAATAAAAATTATTACTAGTAAAAAATCGTCGAAAATGCGTATTCTCATTTCCGCTGGTTCATTGCCGTTTCTTCATTGATGATTTGTTTCAATCAACTTCCTCCACTTACAGTTGCGTTTAAGAGTCGAGTTGCTCCAAAGAAAGCAAGTTTTCACATTACAACGAATTCTTTAATAATAACGTTTTAGCCATGAGTTGCGTTTGATGAAAACGAATATTGTAAAAAAATATAGTGTAATTTTTTCGTATATATTTTCTTATGTTTCATTTTGTTGTCTTTCGTCGTAAAACTTTAATGAATGCAACTGCCGGATTGTTGTTACTCCTATAGTAAAACTGTTGATTGCTTTGCGATCCTTGTGATATAGAGAATTGTAATTTATTTAAATGAGGAACTCATTCGGCTAATCTCCTAAGGCTAGAGCGCAACCGGGGTCATAATAAGGAAAGGTAGTTGTGTGTTTTGATACTCATTGGGTCTTTCAGTTTCATTCGCTTGCGTTGAATCCATCATTTCAGCGGAAAGCGTTATCTTTGGTGAAAGTTACCGGTACCGACAGTTGAGAAAGTACTTCTTCGTACATTTGCAGCGACTTCGGACAGGATGTACCGTTTCCCTGAAACGACAAAAATTTATAAATATATTTTTCAGGCGAAGGAAAAAGGAATGTCACGAACGCGAAATTCAAATGGAAACAAATCTACTTTAACGTAGGTGTTAATTTCATTTTGGTAAGGAACTGGGGTAGAAGCACCGGTTTTCGACGCTATACCCCATTTGTGGACCCCTTGTACTATATTTTGATACATTAAGAAAATATAAATTCATATAGGATTGAAAAAATTGAAGTTGTCGACAACAAAATATTCCACTAGGCTCTTTATGCGCGAGTACCCATTAAAAAAAAAAGAAAAGGAACTTACGTGAGTCATATATTTTCCCGTCGGCTTGAGAACTTTCATTGATGAATTTAAGATCAATCTGATGAAATCCCACGCATCTCCACGTGGACTAGTACTGATCGGTATGTCCGTCAAATCGCCGAAGACGTAATCAAATTGTCGTCCCTCTTCGATCATGTGCTTCAGTGTCTTCACGCAGTCACCGACGATGATCTATTGTCAATAATCGATTGAAGGTACAATTTAAAAAAAATTTATTTCTAATGCTTTTATAAGGATTTATTTATTCGAGAAAGTTGATTCTACCTCAATTGGTTGTTATTTTATTTAATATTTCATTTTATTTAATTATTTTTATTCAATATTTAATATTATTCATTTT
Organism: Gasteruption jaculator; assembly: GCA_949825005.1. Classification (NCBI taxonomy): domain Eukaryota; kingdom Metazoa; phylum Arthropoda; class Insecta; order Hymenoptera; family Gasteruptiidae; genus Gasteruption; species Gasteruption jaculator. Next base: position 6,647,340 of record OX463776.1, read on the forward strand.
TTTTTTCAATTTTATTAATACGTAAGTGGACATTTTAGTACCTCGTAGTTGTCGCCCTTCCTTTTGTCGAGACAGTCCCCACAAATGGTTCTCATGTACTGGCTACATGCTTTCAGGACGACGTCGTCGATCTGAAAGTGGAATTTCGAGTTTTCATAATAAAGTTAATTACTCGAAAAATTTCTTAATTCCATAAATTCAATAATAATTTAATTCTTCGTTGGTCTTTGTAATTAAATTCGTACAATTTCTCAGTTATTTTTTGTAAAATCTTAGTATCGTGTCTTTTAAAAAATTATACAAATTTTGTAATTATACAAACTATATCACGTATAATTTGTGCTACAAAATATATAGAAAATAATTTCTCAAATTATACAATTTAAAATTAAATGTTCGAGAAATGGGAAAGGAACTTACTTCAAGCATTGTTACAAACTTTGGTTTCTCTTTAAGCAATTCCCACAGCAATCCACCATCGCCACCTCCCAAAATAACAATTTCCTTGTCGGTATAACATTCTTTACCACGTTGCATTAAGGTTTCCGTATAGATAAGGTCCGCTTCCGACATATCTAAAATAAAACATTATTTAAACATTAATTAAACCACGAATGGGATGGATTTAAAACGGAAATGCAAAATACCCGTTTACAATTTTCATTTTTAGTACCTACTCTATTTAAATAGCTTTTTATATCCACGTTCTATTTTTGAGAATACAAATCGCAACGTTGAGATCAATATTCGGCTTTCAAACCTTGATTTTACGTAAAAACTTTTATCCGACATTTTGAAAATCCAAACGATACAAATTTCATCATTTTAATGCTAAAAATTTGGTTTGCAATTTTTTCCTCGATTATTTAGACCGTTATTACTGCATCATTTGATAAACAATAAATAACAATAATGATAAAAAGAGACCATTTACATTTGGAAAGCAATTTTTAATATTTCTCTATATTTTCTATTTTAAAAAGAAAATGATCCTGTATTTTACATTTTTTTAAAAATATTAAATGCGTCGATGCATTTTTCAGCGTTCACTTCGAACACAATTTTTAATGATTGCTGTGACTAATACGCCAAACTGATTAAATAAAGATAAAAATGATGGCAAACGTGTTTGCTCAAATATGATACGAGATATTTTTGTTAAACTTACTTTGCAGCTCATCCAGCACCAGTAAATTTCCAAGAGATTTGGAATGTACAATTTGAACCTTTTGGTAGGGTGATCTTGCCTCGAACACCAATTTGTCGATATCGTATTCGAGCAATCGATCATCTTGAAGGGAAGAAAAAGCATATTATCGATACATTATTGGTTTATCATTTATCGAAAACACTTTCGCATAGTTCATATATTTCTAGACACTTGAAACTTTGTTACTATGCTTTCGCTTTACTGCGAAATATGTGAACAAGTGCTTTTATCGAGGCAAACAAAAAATAAATTTTTTTTTATGCGAGCAGTGGGTGGTGGTAATACTTTGGATAGCAAAGCGAAGTCAAGCAGGACGTAGAAATTTAAGGAAAAAAATAATTAGTAACCCACAAAAGTTTCGCATTTTGTTGAATGTAAATTAAAAATTAAAGAAATGATAAATTTACTCTATTATCTAATATTTGTATAATAAAATTGTTGAAATCTTGGGATCTTTCTACTCGTTGTTAAAAATAATAGGAAGTATAATAAAATATATATTAAAATAGAATATATATTACAATAAAAAATATTATATTGTAAAAGGGTGTATTATAAAAGAAATAAAAATAATAGAAAAAAAAAAAATAAAAATCTTGCACTAGTAATCTTGCAGAGAATCTTTCCCAGAGAAGAAAGTTTAAATAACATTGTAAAATTACGTAACAATGAACGACACATGCGTCTACTTTGAGGAAAATATGAATTTGGTGCAAAGTAACAAATAACGAATACTCCGAAAAATGTGCATTAAATTTGTCATGCATTATTGTAGCTGCAGACTCGGATGAAAGTAATTCTACTGGTTTAAAATAGAAAAATGGAGGGTAGAGCTACACGGATGATTGGTGATATGCAATTTTTCGAAAAATATATTTCAAATCAAGCTGAAAAGGAGGTGGAAGTTTGCGCAAAGGGGATGACAAAGTTTGGGAAATCGAGGACAAGACGAATTGAAAATTTTCTGAGATGTTCAGAGAAATTTCAAAAATTTCAAACATTTTTTAAACCAATTTCTTACAAATTTCGCAAAATTTCTAAAAAATTTTAAAAGTTCTAAGAAATTCGAGAGGAATTTCAGAGATCTTTGAGAAAAATTTCTAATAAATTTCAGAAATGTTCTAAAAAATTCTAGAAAAGTTCAAGATATTCAAAAAAATTGTAGAAACGTTCTCAAAATGAATTTCTTTGAAAATCTCTGAAAACCCTCGAAATTTGTACAGAAGTTTCTCCAAAATTTTAGAAAAATTCTGAAAAAAAACATTTTTACCAGGACAGCTACGAACTGAAAAAAAGAAAATATGGATAAAATTTAATATTCAAGGTGTTACGACCGAGACAAGCAATTTTGAAAAAATGCCACACGCTGTACATCCTTGTAAAAGAAAATCTGAAAAAATCGCATTTTATCGATTTTCAGCATAGATCTGCTTCATTTTGTTACTATTTTGTGAAAACTATGGAGAGATAGTTCCGGATACGACCGCAAACATATTAATAAAAAAAACTCACCGGCGGTAGGGAAGTATCTCTCAAAAGGTCCACCGCGTTTAATCGAAGGAAGCGCATGGGATCGTACAGCCGTTGCTGCAGCTTGTAGCGCTGTCTCCAAACGTCTCGCTGACTATTGTCGAAAACGTGAAAAACCAAAGAATAAACAGAACAAACGGACTATCTCGTTAACACTATTTCTACCGCTTCAATTATACGTCATCAAAAATCCAAAACCAAAGGGAAAAATAGAATTATAATTAAAACCGATTTTCTTAATTGATACCAAATTCACCATGTACCAGCAGTTGACCATTTTCTAAAAAAAAACCATAAAAAATAAGATGTGATGTTTTTTTATTTTTAGATGTGATTTTTTATGGTTTTTTGGAAAATGGTCAACTACTGATACATGGTCAACTACCGGTACCTTCACTTTAAGCGTCGAAAATAATTGAAAATTGAAATTCAAGAAGGTGTTTTTTCACACCTTTGGTAGAAATGGCGTTAAACGATAAACTCTACTGATCTTCAGGCGAGAAATATGTAAATATGTAATAAATAACAAATGAACGAAAGTAGAATTTTCGCAAGAAGAACATGAATTTCATGAATGTGTCATGAAGAACAGTCAAGTTCGTAGGATGCATCACAATTATAATAGGAGAAACGCGAGGGGATGAGTCGAAGAAAGAAATCGAGTATGAGTCTTGATACGATGTCGACACAATGGTGCGAGGGATAACCGTGATAAAAGAAAATCCCGCATGTCGATGTCCATCATTCTCTAAATTCGGCGTAGGCGGAATTAGGTGCTAGCAGGGTGGAACTTAAAAAGTACAACTGAAACCGACAAAAAAGAATTAAGTTGCTTCTAAACGATATGCACAAGTACTAGGGTAATTTGCATTCCTCTCAAGCGTATCCTATCCTAGGATATAGAACTATCGAGACGTTCTTGTGTGTGTGTAATGGGAGAAGAAGGTCGTCAAAATGTAACTTAGCAATCAATAAACAAGGGTATGAGTTGCTAACGATAAATGGGAAATAGTAACCATGAGAAATAATAATAGGATCAGTATTATCGGCTTTTCCAAGACACGGATCGCCTTAATTTGCTGCTGCTCGTGGCTAGTCTTGACGCAAGTTGCCAAGGCGATGGCTTTAATCTTTGGAAACATCTATTGCTCGTGTTGCGAATTATGTAACTACGAGTCAAGGGTAAGATACACTGACTTATGGTATATCTTGAATTTTTTTTTTAATTTCACCAAAAATGCCAGAAAAATGTAAATCTTTGTCCAGTTTGTCGTTACTCTAGTAGGGTCTAATTGCAAGTATGTTTGAAATATTAGTAATCTGGAGTTCGACTCGATTTTGTGCCTAGAACCGAGTAGAGTCCAAGCAAAATGATCATTTTGTCTGTCTTTCGCGGAATCTTTGTCCTCGTACACTCGGGTCGAAGGGCCCAGGACGAACATCTTTTTTTTTAACTTGACCCTAATTGTCAAAAAAATACAAATCTTTGTCTAGTTCGTTACTACTCTGGCAAAGTTTGAAATTTTAGATAAATATGTTTTCTTATTTTTCTGGGTATCTTAAAAACCAATCTGAAATTTATTTGTCTCAATTTTGTGCCTAGAACCAAGTAGAGTCAAAAGAAAATGACGATTTTGTCTGTTTTTTTGCAGAATCTTTGTCTTCAATCACTACAAAACTTCATATTTTGCGATTAAACGTGTTCTGGGGTCCGGTTGGACCCCACCTGGTCGCTTTAAGCCTAAAAGCGAACCTAGTTATAAATATGTGATGTTTTTCGAAATTATAACCGGCTGTACTTCCTTGAAAGCCGATAATACCGAAAGTTATCGAATTTTTTGTACAAATATTATGAAGTTAATAACAACAGAGTCATGTTTCTAAATAAACATTAGATCTCAAATTGTTACGCACGCAAAACCAAGAAGGAACGGTTTCTACCTGATAACGTCAGATAGCGATCATATATGGTTCCTCGCTTTACGGGTGGTAAACGTTTACTGCGCGAACTGTTCAAAGCCATGGCAACGTCGATTTCCAAGTGTCGCCACTGCTACAATTTCCTGTTGGTTATGCTATGCTCGTTTTCTTTCTGTTTCACTTATTATTTTACTTTACACTTATTATTTTACTATACATTTCTACCAACTATTGTAAGTTTCGGTTAGGCATGAGTTAAATAAAACAAGAGCCCCAAAGACTTGCGACTTTTGCTACCACCATAACGGGTAATCATAATAATACAGTGATTTTCAAGAGAAACATTTTTTGTAACATCCATTCCTGATCTAACCTACTAATTTAAGTAATTTACTTTTTTTTTAAAAGTAATTTACAGAAAAAACCATAATTATTCACTAAGTCTTGATTGTCTTTTAAATTGAAAAACGTTGATGTCATTATTTGTCCTATGCAACGTTTGCATTCCCCGTAGACTAATTTTAAGTAAATTCAATCAATTTCGTGGTTCGATTTGAAATTGCTATTTTTGAGTTTCTTGAATTAAAAGCCCAAAAAATAAAATATTTTGTCATGGACCTACGTTTTTTTTTCATTTAATTCCAATATCAAAATCAGTAATTTAAATTTTCAAGGAAACAGAAGACACTGGAATGTGTATTATTTTTTATAATATTTTCCATTGTCGTAGACGGTATGTAATATTAAAAAACGTGGTGTTAGTGTGCGAGAATTATGAGTTGGTTCGTGGCATAAAACAGGCATAAAACATTCCCCCGCATTTAACCAGATGTATATACCAACTACGAAATGATTGGACAATAACTGTAATCTTACATTGAGAACTCAAATTCACGGTACTACTGCGGTAGCACCTATTGAAATGAAAGAAAACATTGAATGCAGTTATCCAACTCATTTTTCCATCTGTAGGCAGTTTCTATTGGCTCTTGGCGGAGACATAAAAAATTAGAATAGAACCTATTTCGACAGTAACCGATGTATCAAATTTTTCAAAGTTTCAATACAAATTTCTGGGGAAACCCTCGCGTTTCTTATTCTGATAGATCAGCTGCATAGTTATAATTCAGTGATACACAAATTAACTATACTGTATTAAAAAAAAAAGAAAGACATTTTTGTTGGTATACCTCCAAAGACAAGAGTTCCTCTTCGTTATCTCGTTTATAATACTCAACGTTAACAGTAATTAGTCCTTCGACGTATCCTCTCACTGTAATTAGACTACCTTTAGGTCCAGTATAGAGCACAAAAAGGCTACCGTCGATATTGCATTCGGTGAGGTGCTTTAAGCCATTGAAACGTTCTCCTAAAACATTAGCAATGGTAGTTTTCAAGTTCGACCATTTTTCCAAATCGGCGATCACGTTTGCGGAGACGGTGAAGTCCAGAAGAACAGTGTGAGCGACCATTTTGCCTTATCTGTAAAACGATAAATTTGCCAAAAACGACTAGTAACTTTGGAATTATCGTTCGAAACCGTGCAACAAAATTCTCTATACATAATTTCGCATTTGTCCCATTAAATAATCCTTGCGTCTTTGAATACATAAAAAAAAAAATTAAATATGTGCAAAACAGGAATATACTGCTTCTTGCAAATTGTAAATTAATTTTGTATAACTAATACTTTTGAAATTAGTGCTCGGGCATGGGCAACAAAATTCTTTATATGTAATTTTTCATTTTTTGGATAAAATATCCTTTGTATTTTTAAATATATGAAAAAAATATTAATGGTTCGAAAACCCAAATATGCTCTACCTTGCAAATTGTGAATTAATTTTGTATAACTAATAACTTTGAAATTAGTGTTTGGAATCATGCAAGAAAGTAATATTCCCAAAATTTGAAAATATAGAAAATGAAATTATACTTGAAACCCACAAAACACAGAATTTCACTGAAAGCCCCTAGACTCTCAAAAAACAGCCTTAAAAGAAACGCATTGTTGTTAACAATATAATAAAAAAAACAACAATTGGGCGAACCAGTACATGATACAGAATAACTCGACTGGTTTCGCGTTTGAAAAGGAGACACATTTTTTTTTCGACGTCCGTGTAGTAAGACGCGCGCCCTTGCGTTTGTGTGAGTACTTTCCGTTCTAATCACACGATCCATGTGCTTCTATGTGATACATTATGTAATCTTAGCGTTAATAAATAGGATCAAGGATATGTAGATACACGAGTTACCTTGGATTTTATGAAAAAATGACAGAGAACTGACTCAAATGAAATGAATAAGGACATTATTGTTATTAGCAAGTCGGTGTATTCGTGCACTTACTTTTAATTTGCTTGTCAACGTTAGTTTCGGATATGCGGATACTAATCTTACATACGTGATAAATCTACAATTCCACAGAACCTATTCGAACCACAGTCCGTCATTTACTAAACCCACCACCTCTTTTTTATCGTACCTCGCTTATATTTTTTTGGGTAGCGGTATACTCGCTGTTGTACTTTATATCACAATGCCCTCTATGGAACGGCATCGACGACGAGATATTGTGTTGTGTTCGCGTTGAGTTGTTATGACGACTGGCTGGAATTCCACCATGAGCACTGCAACGGTCTGCGAGGTATCCTTTTCAATCTGGACATAGTTCAAATCGTTTATAAGGACATAATCCAATGGACACAGTTATACGCGAACCATGTAACGTCTACATAACTTGATTCAGAAATGTCCCTTCTTTTACGGTGTACATAATATGTTGTGTCTATTAACATAAATTTCAAAAATGCTTATTGCTCATATGGACAACATCCGTCCTCAACATCCGTTTGGTCAAATTTCAAAATCCTTTACCTCTTTATGGGGGGTTCGTTGAAAAGTGGTAATAAAACATAAGATTTTTACAACCAAACTGACCCTAAGGGATCTTCAACACATGGTAGAACAAAAAACGTGGCATCTACGCTCGCCTTCTTGATGCGTTGGAATTTCCAAATTTTTTATACTACTCAAATGTATACCTCCCATTTTCCAATTTACCAATTAAAAGGAAAAACAAAATTTTCTACTCCACCTACAATGCTTCAAACATCTTTCCTAACTCTGAGAAAATTTTACAAAAGTTAGGTAGCCTGTAGACTCACGCCAGACAAGTACGTCTGGCAAACCAAATTGTAATATCAACTCTGTACTTAATGTAAATAACCTGTGTTTCTTCATTTTTAATAAAACGACTTGTGCAAAATTAATTTTTTTGCACAAGGTTCTGATTATTGTCAGGACATAATAATTTTTTACGGTGTATAATAGTTACACAGCTATATTTTGGGTACTACCTGCATAGTTATAGGTCGGCTCCGGAGAATGGAACTCCTCTTCCCTCTCATTGAGAAACCAGGCACTGCCAGTGCCGCGAAGCTTGAACTGAACAATTTTTGAATCAACCATTTTTTTTTCTGAAAATTTATCAAAATATTACAATTTTCCATTTTTAGATTAGTATTTCCTCCGTCTTGTCATACACAAGAAATGTCAACTCTTAAATGCATTTTGTAGCTAAAATAGTTTTCACGCGTGTTTTTTTTATTTTTTAGGGCTCTAAGGATAACCAAGAGAATAGAATATATCGATGAGAGTTTTGGTTGGTTTGGTTTTCACAACAAATGCAAAGTCTTTTCTCGAAAATAATACACAGAACTGTTGTTTGATGTTTCAGGCAGAATGCATCTGTGACAAAGGAAAATTCGTCATATGCTCTGCTTTTGTCCTTCAGAATAGCTATGACAAAAATATTAAATTAACAATGTAACGTTTTTGTTTAAAATTAACGAACCAAGTACATCCGGAACAGAGGACAATTCTTCAAGCCGTACGCTCTCGTAATACTACTAACTCAAAATTTAAATCTTTGAGGTACTGTTCGACGTCGCACATTCTTTTCCCATCATTTTCTGTAAACAACTGTATCTAATCTTAAGGAAAACTCCCTCCAGATGTAAGATCTTATATTTTATATGTTTATAGAAAAGAAAACCCTTGAGTCCGCCAAAGGACCTATACTAAGTTTGTATATAGATATTAAATCTTATCAATTTCAGTGTTTATTGAGTTGGCATCTAAGTAATTGCGGATTTTTCAAAGCAAATAAATGATAAAATCCGCAATTACTTAGTTGCCAACCCAATAGATGTAGAACCCTTCAATATCCGCCCTATCTTTGTTTCTACCAGCTGAGTCCCATCGGTCCCTACATCTCCCAAAGTTCTTCCTGATTGTCCTCCTAGACACTAGGTTTCCTTATAAGGCTCCTACTGGAAATCTAAGTCAGATTCATCCTAAGCTCCAAGTAGTCACATACAAAATAGTCAAATAGAAGATCCCAAGTATACTTACTAACTTGACTAAACTATACTTTCTGGATTCGCGTTTTTTTTGTAAGATTTCTGTAAACATTATTGATTTGATTGAACTATTTGTAAATGAATGATTAGAACGTAACAGATCCTATGAGTCGCGAGGAAGTCACGTAACAAAAAAATTCTTACATAATAGAAAATTTTCGTTTCGACTGCATCTTTCGTGCACTTACCCATACTTCTTTGCCTCTTAAGGGGGACATATTACGATTACTGTCTAATGGGTGTAAGACAAGAAACTTTTGACGCCAGTTGCATTATAGAAAAAATTCGACATACCTGAAACGTGGTCCCGGGGTGTTGAACATAAGATAAACCAAAGTTTCTCGCGAGAAGGAACACTAGTGTCATTTATGTGCAGGTCTATGGTGACTTGGAGGAAAAACGAGGCTCAATTTAAATAGATCGATCAGTAAATAGATTGAGCTTGCCGTTAGTGGGGTCGAGTATTTGCGGTTAATTGCCTGAGCTTATAGTGACACCGTTTCTTCTAGGAACAGTTCTTACAGTTCGATGAGCGCGTTAATCCAATCACTTTGGTCAGTCCCGTTGGACTTATACAGCAAATGCAGTGATCATCAATAACGCGCTTGTACTGGCAAGTATTGTTTTTCCCGTTTAAGAGACAGTGCGACGATTGCCCTTCGTCTCGAACCCTCAAAGAGGCGCACGGATAGGGTGCTATTGTAATTCGTAGGTATTGGACCCTACCTCTCCAAGATTACGTAATCGATGGAAACAAAGGTTCACAAAAGTGTGTCTTATCTTTGATTGCACCTTTCACGTGCGATGAAGGAGCCATTATGTAACAGGAAGTATAGTGAATTTTGAATTTATCGAATTTATTGCGGTTCTCCGGGGATGAAACTGGGGATGACTCGGTGGGGTTGCTGATTTTAAAGATTTTCTGCAACAATTGAAAATAATTTTGTCACGGCGGTAGTATCTTAGGGACAATTGCAACTGGTCGAAGGAACGTTATTTATTATTTTTACTTTGAAGGAAGAAATATGTCTTGCAAGGAATCGAATGGACAGACACTTGCCGGTTTTAAAATAGCATTTATGCTGCATTATGCCGGTGCTACCGATTATTCTTTATTTAAAAGTTGGTCAGTTGTAAAAGTTAGAGAATAATTTTTTAGAATGTATGGCAGAATTGATAAACTATATTTTGCGCGCTTGGGGCCCTAGGGTTCGATGGAGAGACATTGGTTAGGGCGTGTAATGATAATTTATAAAATATACACTGTGTTTCTAAGTTGACAGTATTTTTACTAAAAGTGTCAAAAGGCACCTTTTAGAATTTGAATTTCGAATTATTCTCGAGGTTTAATTTTACCCTTTTTTGAAATCCACAAAACGGGAAGTGCTTATTAGAGCAATTGCGCGTCTCTTAAATATTTGGTATTAATTAATCCAATCTATTTTAATTGTAATTCTATATTTTGGGTTTTTGACTGAGTAAATAATGCGCATTTTTTTAATTACCTAATTTCTAATTACTTAATGCATACTAAATTTCACACACCCTCTTGCACATTGATGGAAAGTACATTCAAGGGGTAAACTATTGCCTAATTATCTTGCTTGGTACTTTCTTCTTCAAGCAGCTGTGCCAATAGGTGTGTCATTCACCAGGCGCTTGTAACTTTGTTTGTCGATTCTGAGCTTATCGGCAATGATGTTTGTAAAAAAAAAAGTACTGGAAATTCAACAATAATGGAATTTTGTATTTTCTTTAACAATAATGCAATTTTGACCGTCACTCTTCTGGTAGAAGCGATTGTTGAAACAAATAAGTGGTATTTTCAAGGTTCAAGGAACAAGAACTAATTGGTAGGAATAATTTAATTAATAGAAAAGCTACATTTTTTATAAGACGTATAAAGAAATATAATTAAGATTATTATTTATAAGACAAATAATTATATTTTGGTTAAATTAAATTTCATAATGTAATACAAATTTTTTCTATTTAAATGAAATTTTTTTATCACATTAAATTACATTTGAATAAAAATTATTTTTATAATTTCACTACAAATAACGTTTTTCGTTGCAATCCAGATATTTTTACGTCTTGCATACGTTATGTCTAAGTTTCGGTACTAGTGAAATTGTAAACAAATGCAGCTTTAAAAATAGGCTTGGTTGGTTCTTTAAATAATGTCTACGATGTGCGTAATGTTTTCATTCATTGAAGTGAAATAAATGTGACGCATTTGAATATCCAGTGACCAAGTAAAGTGTATTTTACAGCGGTAATGCTGGTTTTACTTTGGCATTTACCGGTTGGATTCGAAACTTTCTGATGCTTCTCACAAATTGTTTATCTCGTTTTATATGTGTTTACAATTTTTGCATTTATTTCTGTATTTCGCATAAGACGTACAGATACGTTATATTTACTTATAAAATCACTTTCCTTGTGGTGATATTAATGATGCCAGTCATTTAATTCATAACAATTGCTCTGTACGGATGCCAAAAGTGCTATTTATATGAAATAAGTGTTCAAATAACATTTATTTCATATAAATAGTTTATTATTTCATTTTAGAATTTATATGAAATATTTTTTATCTCTTTCTTTCTCTGTCTCTTTATTCTTATTTCTAAAATCTCATTATCATTTCATTATTATTATTATTAATTATTATGAATAAATTAAAAATCAAAAAACTATGCAGGAAATACACACATACACACACGCATTTTTTACAAGCCTTGCAACGTTCAAAATAATAATAATTACTTTTTTTTTTTACATAAAATTATTATTTTCAATTTTAGGGTACTTTACAATTAAGTCAAAATTCCAACACACGATCCCTCACACGTTTAGAGCCGACGAGTCTAGAAATATTGCATTTTACAGCCGATAGAAGCTATAATTAAACAGCTATTTCAAGTTTCGACAGTCTGAGGAACAAAAATATGCAAGGCACATAAATCTCTTTCTTCTCGGTCTTAGAAATAGCGCAAATAATTGTAAAATGTTAATCAGCGCGGCCTGAACGGCCGACATGGCAGTGAAAGAATATTATTTGCGATTAAAAATATGTGCTGTATAATTGAGGCATCGCTATATTTTGTACACACTCGGTGAAAAATTTCCAACCATAGATTCTAGCAGGAGAACTAGAAATACTTAAACAAGGGTATAATACTAATTTAGTTAGTTCTATTATGTTAATTATATCGAAAAGTAAGATCCAGAGCAGGAAACTATAAAAAAAACATTATTATTTATGTCGACTGATCGAGTGACTGGTCGCGGTAAACAAGTCAGGCTATATATGTTTTTCAGTGAAAAATAAAACGAAAATAAAGATAAAAATAGCGAAATTGTTCAAACGAATAATACATATAAACTATCGTAAGGTCCCATGAACCAGAAAAATGAAAATTAATAGAAGTTAAATAGAAAATTAACCCATTTGCATCGTGCAACTGGTAACGATAGACAATCGCAGGCTCTACTTTTCTTAGTCCCATTTTTCTAATTACTCCACACGAGTAATTAGAAAATTGGGACTAAGAGCAATTCGTACATGACATTATCCGGTTACACAAACCGCGGTATTTGGAACCCGAAAGGTTTGGTGATAATTAATTTGCGTCTAGTCTGATTCTATAATTGCACATTTAGGACATTCAGTCTGATTCTGTACACGAGCAAACCAGTAGTAAATAGTAAATCCACAGATCTGTTGCTTTTTGAGATCAAGTAGATCAAAGACTATTAAATATTTCCAAATTTTGTTTTTTTTAAAATATATTTCGTGGTAATCATATTATACCGAAAAAATTAATAAGATCAACCGGCGAAAAACTCAGCATATACTTTCAAATTTATAGAAAAATTAACCCTCCGTTGTTCGAACGAATTTTTATTGTTTTCGAAGAAACGATTAAGAGTCAACAATATAATAATTGACATAGCGAATTCAAATACCGACATGTAAATATGTAACATTAACTGTAAGACCTTCACGCTTGACGCCTCGCAGAGACGCGGTCAATTACTGGGCAGTTTACCCTACTTTTGACTTTTTTCTTTTCGCAGATGTAGTACAGAATGGCGATTAACATAAAGTTTACAAAATTCGACAACACGCCATGGGGCTTTCGACTGGTGGGTGGTAGCGATTTTCCGCAACCATTGACGGTGATACGAGTAAGTTGCACTTTCCAGCTGGAGTGGCTGTCCCGACTAGTGTGTGCCGCTAAGCAAAATATACTTTCTTTGCTAAGCAAATGCTCAGTTCTCTATCACGAATTTCATGCTTTCAAAATTGATAACGATACTTTAACACTTTTAAATAAAATTTTGTTTAAAATAAAATAAAAGATGTTTTTACATTCTGCAACATTGAAAATTGACGTTTCATTGGTCTTGATTAATAAAGAAAAAAATCTATTGCAAGATAAAATGGTGCGAGATACCTAAAAATCTCATCTTTTTCAAATCTTGACTTAGACCACTTTCATAATTACGGGCACAAACAATATAGAGACACGTTAACCACTTGACCGTTATGACGCAGTCTTTGATGCGTCAAGCGCGCAGTGGCCCAAAGTGTTAAATATGGCAAAAGTGCGGTCAAAAAATATTTCGTTGTTTTACCATTTCCAGGGTCTCAACTAAGGCCCTGAAATTAGTAAAACAACGAGGTATGTTTTGACGCACTTTTGCCATTTTCAACAGTTTGGGCCACTGCGTGCTTGACGCATCAAAGTGCGTCATAACAGTCAAGTGGTTAATCAGGGCAGGCGCACAAACAGGGACCGTTACCCTACCTGTCTTTCAAACGGCGTGTCTTCGCGGATACGACGTAAATCCGTTGGTTGGTAAATACAGGACATTTTTCCAGGTATCCGAGGGAAGCCTGGCGGAATGTATGGGCCTACAAGCTGGCGATGTGGTCGTAAGATTGAACGATCAACCAGTTAGCAATTTGACGCACGGACAGGCACACGAGGCTCTTATGCTTGCCGGCAATAACTTCGTGCTTGGCGTACTCAGGTATCGCCCCGTATCAATCGGTAGACGTTGCGACAGGACTACTCACCTGACACTTGATCAATCCGAGGCAATGCCATAATAACAATAGCAATAACACATCAATCACAAACGATCCCAACGATGCTCTTCCGAATTGGGAGTGGGGGTCGTACAAGGGAACATTCATAAACAACAACATACTTAGGTGCATACACGAGCAATTGCAGGCACACGAAATGAATAAGCCGGGCCAAAAATATACCGCGGGCCTATAAGTGCGAGGCGTCGCGATGCTTATAAATAGGTGACCCAGAATGAAATCCGTTTATCATTGGGTTGGCGATTTTATTGCTGGCATCTTATCCCCGCATGCATCCCTCATTCCCTTGCTGACCGCGCTTGAGGACGTACCCAACGGGTTAACCATTTCGGGCTCTCCGCAATTTACGTAATTTCGTTCCGTTTCGTTTCCATTCAGAGAAGAATCTCGGAAGGTCGCCGAAGCGATTCCAGAGGACAAAATCGTCCCGTACACGATTCCCGTAAGTACCGGTCCCAGACCACGTAGTCGATTGCACGAAACGATGCCCTAAATTCTCGTTTCTCGGTACCACCTTAGCTCGAGGAATTGCCACCCGTGGTGTTCGAGGAGAAGAAGAAGGTGGAAGAGATTCTGGTCCATCGGGAGGAGACAACGGTGGTCCAGCAGAAGGAAGAAACGCCGCCACCCCCGGAGCCAGTGGAGGTCCTACCGGAGAAACCCACGGACCAAGACAGTGAGCCCCTTCCCAACAAGAACCTCACGGATGAAGAAATCGCCCAATTGATTCTCGAAGAGGAGGAGCTTTTGCCGGAACAAGGAGTGTTAGGGTAAGAGTCCATCGCTCCCGAGGGCCAGTTTTTAACACCATTTCTACCGCGCCAATTATAAGCCTTCGAAAATCTGGTATCTCATGGGTTTTGGGTCTGCTCTTTTCCGCTCGAATCCGTCACTGGTTTTTGGATCGATCAAACCGGTTTTTTCGTAGACTTGTTTTTTTTCTAAAAAAACAACGAAATTGCAACAAAAAAAAAATTGCAACGTAGGAACGGTGTTACATTTTGAAGGCACGAGGATAGTGAAGAGTCTGATTTGCGCAGGGTGAACTTCAAGAAACTGAAGCTGCGCGTGCCACTGTTGAAAGACTCGAAGGTCTTCGAGGAGCTGCAGACCATCGCGACAGCGGAGCCGCCGAAGGTGCAGGAGCTGAAGAGGACCACGACCTTCCTGCAGAAACCGGAGCGACCGATACCCGCACCCCGGCACGCGCGAGAGGAGAGGTCGGCCACGCCAGAGGACACGTACAAGGTGGTGATAAAGAAGCAGCCGAAGAAGAGTATCACCGCGCTTCTGCTGGAGAAGGGTCTGCTGGAGCCGGGTGCCGTGAAAACGCCGGAACCTTCGCCCTCCGAGGTAAACGCGATGTATTCTTTGGCCGGTAGCGCAAATCATGGGGCGATCGAGGTCAGAGCGGTCGAGGGCCCGGTGGATTTCGATAAATTAGCGCGCAGGCGAAGGTCCTCGACGAAGGCGCATTACGGGGAAAGGGTGTTGATTCATAATTTGCGCTTGGCGTCCAAGTACGTGGACTCGAACCTGCGGCCCACGGTGCGGGACACTCGCGCGAAGCAGACGCGCAGGCTGAAGGGTAGGTACCTGGAGCGGTACCTGAAGCGCGACGACACTTGGCTCGCCGGGGCAAGGGAGATCTTGGCCAACGGGGCCAAGTCGGGCATGGAGACCCTTCGGGTTTGCGTTTCCATCAAGTCGGGCCACAACGGGAGAAGGAGAGGCAGTTACTTCGAGCGTATCGTGACGGGCGACGAGGGTGCGTTCCGCAACGACGGGGACGATCCTCTCTCCGGCTTCTTCCGGTCCACCGGAGATTTGATCTCCACCGAGGTCTTCCACCGCGGTAGCAGGAGGCGCTCGAAATGTTACCAAAACGAGAGCGCTCTCGAGCGAAATTCCGGCTGGTTGGGTGGCGTTAAGGGTCTCTTTGGCTGCGGCAAAGCCGGGTCGAGTGACGCGAAGCTTCGGTCCGAGGAACTAGCGGAACTCGAGAGGATGCAAGAACGGAGACTGTCCTTCGTGCCGACGGTCCTTTACGAGGGTCTCACTAATAAGATCGGCGTGGACTTCACGAAACTGGTTGTCTACGCCTTTGTACCCTGCACGTCAGTCCTCCTACTGTACATGTACAGATAAATGTTTAGCGTTAATGTGAAATGTTTCACGTAGTCCTAGGGTGACCATCACTTCATTCCTTTGTACCTAAATTTTAAAAGAGAAGAACCCAAAAATAGTAAGTTATGCACCAAGGACGTAAAACGTATCGTCCTCGACGAGTGCGAGCCTTGGGCCCGAGCCTAACGAGCCAAATTCTCGTGAGCGAGAATGATACATGTGAGGCATTCCATCGAAAGGCCTCGTATATGCGTCCGCGGTAACATAACCTATTTTTTTCTCCTCGGGCCGCACAATTCTCATTCAGCATTTCGAGGCCTACGTGTGGGATACGAAAATTCGTTTAGCGGCCCGAGGACAATAAACGTGACATGTCCTAATCTTCGCTGGTGTGGAACGCTCCTTGGAAAGAACGAAAGTGCAGGATGCAAATGGACAAGGAATAGGGAAATGTCCTTTCGCTGTGGTTTCGTTCTTTCTTTTTTATTAATCCCTTCGCTGCCACGGTATTTTTGTCGATCGGGATTCCAAAAAATTCGAAAGTTGATTATTTCTGTCGAAAAGTAATTTCAACTCCACGACTTAGGACCAAGCCAAGGTCGGATTTTGGCTTGGTCCTTGGAGTCTGGGGTTAAACGTTCCTCAATTGCCAAAATTAACACCAAGGCTAGAAAAAGAAAGACCTTTGTCCTTGGCAGTCGAGGGGTTAAGAACACTCCTTTGCCCATAATCCATCATTTTGTGGTCATCGCAATAATCAATTTTTCTTGCATCTTGATTTGGGACTTTTCTTAGTGTAGTTTTAATGTGTCCGTTGAAATTCATGAGGCCTTAACAAGGAAACAGTGTATAATCATGTTAATTGTAAAATTGTAATAAATATATCCACTATTTGTAGAAAATGTATGTTTGTGTGTTCAATTTTCCTTTGATAGGTTCGAGGGTGGCATATTAAATTCATGGATAACAACAACGACAACAATAGCAGTTATAATAATAACAATAATAGTAATAATAATTATAATAATGATAACAATAATACTAATACTAATAATAATAATAATAATAAGAGTCATGAATTTATTATTACTCTTCAAAATTATATTTTCTGATTGTAGGTATATAAAATATAGAAGAAAAATAAACTCCTGGCATGTTAATGTTATTAATTTAAGAACACAATGTCTCGAATGTTTGGGAAAGCGAACAATGATATAGTAACTGAATTAAATCTACTATATTGTGTAAGCAAATGATAAACAATCAATAAATATTTTTAAAATTGTCTGTAAATTGGACGATAACATCCCTTGTCGTCAATTTTAGCAAAGAATTTTCGGATTTGTATCAATTGAACGTGCCCGAACAAATACCAACATGGTATTAATTACTGTTATAATAATAATAATAATAATAATAATAATAATAATAATAATAATAATGAAGAAGGTGGTTGATTTACGTATATAATACAGAAAATGAAATGTCACAATGTATGTGTAAATGTTATGTGCGCATGTTATGTCTGTCATTTGGAAATTTTTTTTATCGTTCCTCCTCCCATCCTTTACTGAAACTTTAGAGGAAAAAAAATTAGAAAATTATTGGATTTTCAATAATTTCTAAAAGTATTTGGTTTGACTCTGTACGCGATTATTGGATAATGCAGATGATCTTGTCGTATCGAGCAGGAAGCTCGAAGAGAGGCTCTACTTGACCACGTCTCACAATCAACAATTCCGGCACGAAATTGTGCGATTTTGTTTAATTCGCGTAGTCTCCCACAGATTTCACCACGAGCGTGGATTCGATTTCCAAGATTAGCTCGTGGTCGGTCGGAGGGATCGCGAATCGCCCTCTTGCAGCGACAAATCCGAAACAATTTGAAAAATGACTCGAAAAGATTCGGCTCAAGTCTTATTATTGAATTTCCTGCACTCGTGACGTTGCACGTGACGCGAGGAATTCATCTACTCGGTTGATAAATTGAAGGCGCTACTGGCGACCTTCTTTTGTCTCGTAATTTCAGTTTCTCTCATTCTCCGTCCTTCGTGAACTAAATTGTCACTCTAAAAGTTGAAAAATTGCCATTTCGAACTTTTGAAATGAAACCCTTGAGTTTCATTTGACACTATTTCGACCAAAAGTGTCAAAAAAAAAAAACGTCTTTCAGAATGTGCGAGTTTATCATGCGCGAGTAAACCGCATCATCACTGGCAAACTACCCGACCAATCGAGGTTATGTTCATGGTATACATTGCTGAGGTGCCGAGTAAGGTTTTTAGTTACGTTGGATCCCGATAGGTGGTGCTGAAGTCTGTTTTCCGTACTTACAGGTCGAATTTGCTCGTGATTGCGGGAAATATTTGTCGGTCGAAAAGGAATTGTTTTTGGCGCGCTTTGCTTCAGTAGGTGGTAAAGATAAAGCGGTAATTTAAAAAAAAAACAAATTGTCGATTTCGAAGACAAATACTTCGCCTTTCTTTTTTCTTCCCTTTAATTGAACATGGCCCTTCGAGTTACTGCTGCTGGAAGTGCGTTTCGAAAAATCTTTTTGAAAATCACCAATTTTCCATTTTTGGATTGAAATTCATAACGAAAAAAAAAAAAAAAAATCTCTGCGTATCTAATTTATAACGATCCACGTTCCACAAATGACCATTTTTAACCCTTTCATCTTCGATTTCGATTCAGAGACCGACACCTGCCGCCACACCCGACGTGCAATTGCCCCAAGAGAGCGTGGAATCGGAGGAAACAGCAAAACATTGCGAAACTCCGACGAACGAGGAAAGAGAATCGGTAGTTGGCGCGGAAGATCGCGTGGCCGAGGACCGAAGGAGCGAGGAAATCGACGATCGGAGTTGCGACGCGATCGAAGAGACGCACGCGGAGGAATCTATGGGTTCGGCATCTCGGGCGAAAATTCAAGAACTGGTGTCTACGGAAATCAGTCTCGAGAAGCAACTGGAAAGTGTACAAAAGCAACTCGTGGCGCTGAAGCAGCTGCCGAGCGAAATTGAAAATCACATAAAAATAGTTTCCGAACAATTGCGGAAGATAATGGAACTAAGTGGTGTTAGGAATGACAATTTGGAGCAGGAAATGCAGACGAACGGGCAAAGGCGAGAATATGGGCAAGAGTATGGGCAATGTTGCGAGCAACGTTACAGTCCCCCGACTTCGGAAACCCGGTCGTCGTTCCTGGAAGATCGGGATCGATGTTCGACGCCCGCATGCGACGTCCCGGAAATCATAGAGACCTACAGTGACACCATGGAACAGCAAACGACCGAAGAGATCAAGCAGGCGGAGGAACTGGAAATTTCCGTAAAGTCTGCGGAGGAAGAGAGCAGGGTCAAAAGATTTGTGGTTTCCTATGAATCCAAAGTGATCGCTTCTCGTGAGCCGAGTCCTGCGCCCTCTCATGGTGAGTTCGTACAATTGCGTAGCGAAATAGTTGGGACTCGCTCGACACACTGGGATCGAATGGACCCCACGACCGTGATTCTTAATTTTGAGGTTACAATTAATTATTGAAAATTATAATTAATTTGAGTTATGACTAGATTTTTTTTAATTGATGATTTCGTGAATTTTTAATCAGTGGAAGGCTCGGTTAAATTTTCAGGCCTTAGTGTGTGAACAAAATTCGAAAAGGTGTCTTTTGATACCTGTAATAATTCCAAAACAAAATTAGGTTAAAATTATGGATAGTTTATTTATTGTAAGGGTTTTTGTCATTGAGGTGCATTTGATCCCTGTGCGCCGAGTACGTTATTCCACAGGAGTATGCCGGGTAAGGGTTAAACAGGGAAGCTGTGTAAAATGAGACTGTACCACTTTGGTACGCTTTTTTGTTTTTCTTTTTTGGAGAATCGTGGAAGATATATGAGAGACATATGGAAGGAAAGAACAGCGATAGGATTATGTTACAAAATTCAGAGATGAAATTGGTTTCGCCGAAAGGAGATGAAAAGTGTGGAAATACAGTAAAAAATTTGAACGATAAAGATTGAGAAACTTGGAAATTGCGCGGAAAGCCGTCACTTGTTTCAATTTAGTAGAATTTAACGCATCGACTGCCAAGTAAAATTTACGTGACTCCCTATTCACGCCGCATGGGTCGTAACGGTATACGCTACTGCATTTGTCATGACCAGCGCGGCCTAAACGGAGAGTTTAGTGTGGACATGTCAGTTAAATTGTTAATAGATAAAACTAGATTGTTGCGCAAAGTATGGAAACAAAGACTAAACATAGCGGTACATTTTAGGAAGTTTTGAACCAGATCCGAACCTGTCGCCGAAAGATCAAGTAATTCAGGAGCTGCAGGTACTCGAAAGTGAAGGATTAAGCTTCCAACGATCCGATGAATTTGTCTGTGACCATATGAGTTTTATTTTTTCTTTCTTTTTTGTTGATTTATTCCGTATTTGGTTTTTCGACTGTACCCATTTTATGACAGTGGCCTTATGGTTTCTCTATTTTCGTATGTCCTTCGTCAATGTTTTCTTTTTTATGTAAAAATATTGGTGACAACGTTAATCTACAATGGAAGTGGCGATTCAAAAATACTTTTGAACTGGAAAATATTTTTGTGGACTATCAAAATCTAGATGGTCGAATACGTTGTCGAATTTACAATTTTTAACGTAATATTCTGTACTATTTTTCGAAATCCCTTCAGAGGACGCGTACATCGCTCTTATTCCGAAACCCCGGTATTTCCCGAACTGTGTGTTAATGTGAAACGAACAAAAAATTCCGGCGAGTTATTTGACGAACTTTTTATCAACGTGCTTATCACCGAGCTTAGTTTCTCATTGCCCATCATGTGTTTTTAAGTGTCAGAGGGAGAATTAGAATGGAGTTGTATGTACTTGCACGTTGTTGAACGAAATTTTGGTTTTGTATTTTGATTTCTTCTGAACGTCACGATTTTTTTCGTTCTCAAAGTGACCAAACGCTCGAACCGTGATTCTTGCGTTTTAACGAATTATCGTGTGTTTATAGCAAAGACAAGGAAGAAAACGTTCGGATCAGCAAGATCTCTGGCCCCAGGCTAAGCAGCTGGAGCTCACTTATGGGCGAAGATGGAGATGCCCAAATGACTTCTTCAACGACGACATGATCGCGGAAGTTTTATCGTCCCAAGCTGAAGTTATTCGAGGAAAAGCAATGGGGTAATTAGTAATTAATTATTAATAATTAATAATTGGTAATAATAATATAATAATAATAATAATAATAATATAATAATAATAATAATAATATAATAATAATAATAATAATAATAATAATAATAATAATAATAATATAATAATGATATAGTAATTTTGAAATTGTAATTTTTCTGTAATTTTTTATAATTTTTTTGTGGGACAATGCAAGTGAACTCGGATCGTCCCAAAATCAGGCTAATCCTGAAACCATCAACATTAGAAACGGATTATCCATCCCCGTGTTACTCGTTTTTCACCGTTACTTCCGACATTTAACCCAATGTTTGGAAAAGTCTATTTATAATTCCATACACTGATTACTTGCTCCGCATCCGCTGGACCACTCGCTGCATCCCTTGGGTTTTCTCTCGGATATCCTCGATCCATTCCGCTTTGGCTCCATTTACACTGTCTTACTAATTTTCAGCTTTTTCAACTTATCTCTCGCACCTGTCCTTTCCCATCCACGCTATTCTTAAATAAACCGAGAATAGGCTGCCCATCTCCCGAGTGTGCCTCCTCGCACCAAGGAAAGCCGTTGTCAAATATCCCCTTAGAAATATTGACCGCCAGGAATACACAGAAATAGATGAAAAGTGTTTATCGATTTGGCGTGTTTACTTTCCGAAATAAAAGCTACAATAAATAATACTAAACAAAGCTATGAGTAAGAGAACACGTGTAAAAGACAATAATAGTTTCCGGTTACGTAACTGCTGTTTATTAATACAATGCGAACTTGGGAAATTCAATTTATCTTTTGTGCGTGAAATTTATAGGAAAATCCGATTGAGTGAATCAGAAATTGCGTAAATATCCTTCCGGATTGGAACTTGCATAACAATGTCCAGAATAATTCAGTGAAACATACTTATTTTTTTAAAAAAATTATTATTATTATTATTATTATTATTATTGCAGACTTCCTGACGTTGACGTTACATCACTTTAAATAAATTCATAGCAGGAATTTCGTAAACGAGTGCCAATAATCACACTTCCAAATTATTCATACCCACACATGCAAGATAACGGAACGTAAGAAAAATCATTTTTAAAAATTCTATATCCGCCAATTTACACAGAAATTTATTGCGTCGTGCTGCAAAATTCCTTGGTAACGCAATGACGCTATTCGCAGGTGGTAGGAGCTCGTACCATCCGATACCCATAATGCCCGTGACTTCTGGTTGCGGCGATCAAAAGTGATACTGGAAACTCGAGAAGAGGCTCTTGGGCGCACGTGAAAAAATTAATCTCCGGCGAATTTCTGTTCGCAGGGTGAACTTCAAGAAGTTCGAAAAAACTTATCTCCCGAATTACGATCATCTGATGAATTCGAGCGTCTACAAGATGATTCATAAGATGGAACAGGAACCGAAGAAAGGCATTCCTGCGAGACCACCGAAGGTCAATGCCGCGGAAGATATATTCGAGAGAGTGGTGAGTTGAAGGAAGAAGAAGAAGAAGAAGAAGAAGAAAGTTCATAGCGCGCGCACTTTGGCGGACCTCCGCGAGTGAATCGTTTGTCTGTTGCAGAAATCACCGAGCGTCGATGGGAACACGGCCATCTGTTAACGGGAGCCGCAACTGCGCCGGTTATCAGCGCTGTCAAATTTTTTAACGAAATTCTCGGTTCGCGTTAGGGTGAAATTCAAAGTAGGGTGAACCGCCCAGTAATTGACCGCGTGCCGGTCAACGACTGGTGCACGAACAAATGCAAATTGCCATGAAATGGGTAAATTTTAAAAGTCTGATTTATTCGGAGGCTCCACCTTCCGGAATTTCGTATAAAATTATGCGAGAGTCTTGCGTGGTCAGAAATAGGGACACTCGCCTTACTTCGACAAAACGTAACTTCAGGTGCACCCAAGTTCCGTGAAGAATCCGGTCATTCGCTGGTCGGTTCGCCCTAAAGCAATTGTTGTCCAAAGCTATTGTTGTAAAAAATGTTGATGACGATGAGATGTATAACTCGTTAATAAATGCTATTGGGAAACTTTCTTTCGTACGCAAGGGGATACGCGACGGTGGTGTTGTAACGCACTTATGGATAGTCATTTCCTTATCATTAATTCGATCCGTGCGGTATGAATAAGATCGTGCCAGTCAATTCGTCTCTTGTCGTCGCATCGGGCACTTTCACCTCCTCCCTCGAAACCGAGAGGACTAAGAAGATCGGGAGGTATACGCGTAAGCGCATTATATGTGAGTCATGTCCAGTCACGTCTGCCAGAGAGCGAGTAAGCCCCCTTGCCTTCGCTTGGACCGCATGATTTACGTAAAGTATTCCAAGCGTGATTCACAAACTAGTTCGCGCCCTCGTGACCGCCAGCGGTGCCGAGTGCGTATGCAGCCGCTTGGAAAAACATTCTAGCATTGACGCCTTTAAGACGCAGGAAAAATGCTGCCGTGAAATTGACACTCCGGAGCGCCTTGGGACCTTAAGAAAAGAAAACCCATTGTCTCCCGTTCGGGCAGCAATGCGTCGCGCGAAGTTCAGAGCTTTCGGGTGACGTTTCAAAACGTACCGGGCTTTCGTCGAAAGCTCTGTGCGGAGTCGACGGTCGATCGATACCATCTCGGAATGAATCGGTGATCGGATAAAAGGGTGAAATTTGCGGCGAATGAATCTTTTGTTCGACCGAGTCCGGATACTGGCACCGTTTGGCCCCTCTCTGCCCCTTTTGGCACGTAACTAGACACTTGTCCAAAGCGACGTCACAGCGTCACTCGCTTCGTACGATTTTCGAAGGTTCGATCGCCTCTGGTAGCGCTGGTGACGAATTTACTCGGCATTCGCGAAATGCCAAATTCACTTAATTGTCCGCTGGCAGGGTAGGATCCAATTAGCGCTTGTCCGGTGAATTCGCGCAGCAGATGGGAGTTGAAGTTTAATGGCTAATTGCTTTGTTCGCAGATTCTAGATAAGAAATTAGGGTCGAATTTACGTGGCTCCTCATTCACGCCGCGTGGGTCGCGATGGTACGCGCTATCGCGTTTGTCGCAAGCCGCGTGGCCCGAACGAAAGGTTCATTGTCGAATCACCGATGACGCTCGCGGCACTTGACAAACTGCACTTTAGGATTGAAGACTCGGCCAATTTTGGTTAGACGCTAAACTTTCCGTTTCAGGCCGCGCTGGTTATGCCAAATGCAATAGCGCGTACCGTCGCGACCCACGCGGCGTAAATAGGGAGTCACGCAAATAGTTCGTTTGCAGTCAAAGCGTTAAACGGTTGGGTGACGTCGCGGTAGGTTGTGTCTTGAAAATTTGATTTGACTTATGTCAACTAATTACCTCGTTAGTAAATTGGTCCATAGATTTTAAAACACGAGATACATTAGCCGGGTGAAACCGCGACCGTCACGGATTAACATCGGCAACTCGCCGCAAGGTTATGGAGCTTTTTTCATGTAACCGGTCATCAAGCCGGATACCGGACTCGCTCGCAACGTCCTTCCGGTTGAAAGAGCTGCGGACACTTATCGTAACCAAGCGTAAAGTATCGGTCGATGCTTGTGGGTATTTACAAAAGATGTCACTTGTCTCCGAAAATCGCAGACTCCTTCTTGTTGTTTCAATTGTAAGCCAGAGCGTTACTCGCGATACCCAGGAGATATTTCACGTGCAACGCAACGTTCTTCTCCAGTGCAGCGGGAAGGGAAAAAGGGGAAGAAGAAAGAGAGGGAGAGTGAAATGTGGGGAATGTCGAGCCATCCCGAAGTACCACCTCTACCACCACCGCGGTGGATGGCAGCGAGAGAGTGAGAGCTCCGTGGACGCACGCGCTCTCTTGCCGGTTGAAATCGCATGGAAAGCCCGCTGCCCGACTGACCGGCCAGCATTTACCTTACTTCAGTCTTCGCGTTCCTCGGGAAAGTTCCTGAAACGACTTTCGTTTGAAAAAAAAAAAAAAGGAACCGTACGTGTTGCGCCAAGCACACACACACACGTACACACACGCGTCGTAACAGAACTTATCCGCGGTAACATTCAAAGTGGTCTCCGGCAGCTGGCTAATAAAGATCGACCGCGACTCTCGATTGTCCACTCGAAGAGAGGAACCGCCGCGGAATTCGCCGCGTAAAGTTGGTGTACCCCAATTGTCCCGAGTTTTGACCGGTTTGACATGGCGCAACTCATCAGCGTGAAATTGTCGCGCTTCGACGGATCGCCGTGGGGCTTCCGGCTTCAGGGCGGCAAGGATTTCGGGACGCCCCTGGTGGTGCAGAAGGTAGGTGTCTCAACCGGGATAGCCGATCCGACGAGAGAGTGCACCGTGGAAAGCGTACGCGAGCAACACCTGTCACGGTCAATGCGGTCAAATGTCATAACCGTGGTGGTTTTGCGACGAGGTCGTAAAAGCGAGAGTCCCCGGAACCCGCAGGACGTGGGGGAGGAAGCTGATTTCCGGAAATAGCTCGGCCGAGCGATCCGGAGCTGTCGCGTTTTGTTACGTAAAGCAGCTGAAAGCAAAGTTAAACTATTTGACGCGCATCGGCGGAAAACCTTGCCAACTACGCTGAAAACCGAAGCGAGACACAGCGTGTAACTTGAGACGCGCGGCCAGTTTTTTTGGCCACGGAGCGATACCCCTTCGGCGCTTCCCCTTCTTCGGTTTCGAAAACCCGCTCGGTGATTCTTCCTTCCTATTTCTCCCTTCGCGGTTCTCGTTCGCCCGGAGACGTACTCGGGGCGGACTGTGTCCCGTCAACGCCATACTTCGGCGAGACGGGGGATTCTTCGCTTTTGCAGAAGTCATGGCACATATAACGTTCGTGCCTGAATTGCGGCGAGGCTTTCGGAGGTTCGAGCTCGGGAGGAAGAAGGCCCGGCCTGTGGGATATTAATAGAGGCCGAGGCTCGCTGCCGGACGCCACTGGTGCTTTACCCCCTTGGTGCGGATATAAAAATATCGCTTTTATTCCGTCTCTTTCGTTTCGATACGTTTTCTTTTCCAGAGACTGCGAAAAATATAGCGCTCTGGCGTTTCGCTCGCTCGCTCTTCCATTTCTTTTCGTAACTCGTCCCCTCGCGGGACATTTGCCAAATATTATATGGTCGCTGTTCGCTCGTCGGACGTGCGGCTAAGGTAATGCGACACCTTACCGTGAAACGTCAAAAATCTTGCGCGCTTTTGCAACCGCATACACAGTTCCTGGGTTTAGTCATGAGCGAATATGAATTTAAATATGAGCCGCACGCGATATCGGGGACTGGCGTTTGTGTGTTCTTCCGCTGAGAGATAAGGTTCCTTTTAAAAGCTACATATACCGATGATAAACACTTCGAGCCTGACGTCACCCAGCGTTTGTCACGACTGCTATCGCTCTAACGGGCTGCATTTCTCTTGAGGTGACGGTGGTGTCTCCGTCGAAAGTCGAAGAAGGCTCTCGAATTAACGATACCCACGTAAAAAAATTTTATAAAGTTTTATAAAAATTATATAAAGTCAATTTGATAAAAAATTGGTTTTATAAAACTGTTATAAAAAGTTTATTATAAAAAGTTTATTAGAAAAATTATGCATAAAAATATAAATCACGTGTAAATATATTTACGAAATTTCTATAGCATTAACTAACTTGTTCTTCACTTGTAGCGTATTTTTTATATTTACTCATGTTTTTTCCAAATATTCACTCTTTTTTCAAATGTCAATTTGAAGTGTCACACGATTTATAGTTGTAAGAAGAACGCAGTAATATTCATACTATTGATGAAGACACTTGAATTCAAATGGAGTGAATATTACTGCTTATAATAAAAATAGGTAGATAAATAAGTAAAAAATAGTTGATTTACATTGTTCATGTATGTTAAAATTATCATAAAATTTTTTTTATAAAATGTTTATAAAATTATAAAATTTTAGTTTTATAAACTTTATATAACAATTTTATAAAACCAATTTTTTATCAAATTGACTTTATAAAATTTTTATAAAACTTTATACAATTTTTTTACGTGGGTAAACACGAAAACCCAAGCAAATATGTTTTTCCCGGAGTGGGTATTCTTGCGCACCCACACCTAAAGGAATCACGCAGACTTTGCTACCTCGGGCTACCTCCGATGCTCGCCATGCACTCAATGTGCAAACTCAGGGGGAAAGATGACACGAAGAGGATCTTGCATCGAGAGGATTTAGATAAAAGAGTGCAAATAAAAAAATGGTCTCGCTGTTTCGGATCTCACGGATCGGAAAGGAAAGAAGTCGGGAGCTGGAAACCCTGATACTTGATAATAAATACAAGTTTTTTTTGTTGTTAACAAATTGGTAACTTGTTTCGTTGAGGTTTCAGGGCAAACTGAATGTACAGAAAAAAAAAAAACGTTTTCATTTTCAAAACTTGGTAGATCCGAAAGGATTGAAGAGGTGGAAGTGGAATATAATAATTTACATTTTATTTTCAAATTAATCTTCACCCTGAAAGACGTGGAGGGGCCAAAGGGGTGCCGTTAGGGTGGAAAAATCCAGAGCGCTGAGTTTCTACGATAATTAACTGAAAAAATACCCTTGATAAAAAATTGTTGGTTAGAAATAAACCTTTCCGTTGAATTTTGGAAAACCTTGGCCCTTTCAGTTTGGCCCATCGCAGCAAAAGGGTTAATCCTTTCAAGTTGTTGTCAAATCGAATTTGTGACCGAAGTAGCAATTTTGAAGTTGATCAAAAGCTCAAAAAGCAATTTTGAATGGCAAGTTTCTAGAAGTTCTAAAGGACTAAAAAAAAAAACTATGCAAATGAAGTATTCAGAATTGTCAGTAATCTGAAGTTATAGTTCTCAACACTCGCTTATATCCAACTTACACCCAAGTTTCGTACTGAAGTTGACGAATATTCTTTCACCGGCTCGGCTGGCACACTATGGAATTTCTCACCAGTTGAAGCACGTTCCAGGCCATCCCTTGTTGTTTTTTTTTTAAAAAAGAAACTGATGAACTAATTGTGTACATTTTTGTTAATCGTTTTTGTAATTATTGATTTATTACAAATTTGTATTAGCGTTAATCTATTTTCGTATATATTCTTTGAGCGGTCGATCGCTATTGAATTATCGATTAATTATGTTATTCAATTATTACTTATTATTGCGAGTATTGGTACAATCACACTTGGAGGTTTCCCACAAGTGGTGACCATGAAAAGGATTATCGTCCCTTATCAGATCAAAGTATATACATCCGCTATAACTGATACCACGTTTTCCAATATATCAACGATATTAATTAATGACAGAAATACTTAGGAACAACG
Source organism: Gasteruption jaculator (assembly GCA_949825005.1). Lineage (NCBI taxonomy): Eukaryota > Metazoa > Arthropoda > Insecta > Hymenoptera > Gasteruptiidae > Gasteruption > Gasteruption jaculator. The sequence goes on from OX463776.1 coordinate 6,676,166, forward strand.
TCACTGCTATGTGACCACAGTTCCACGATGGCCTAATCTAAGCCCTAATCCTGCAGTCACCATTTTCAAAATTCGGTCCAAAATTGGTTCTCCTGATGACAGAAATACTTTGGACCAAAGTCACTGCTATGTGACCACAGTTCCACGATGGCCTAATCTAAGCCCCAATCCTGCCGTTACCATTTTCAAAATTCGGTCCAAAATAGGTTCTCCTAATGACAGAAATACTTTGGAAACAACGTCACTGCTATGTGACCACAGTTCCGCGATGGCCTAATCTAAGCGCCCTAATCCTGCAGTCACCATTTTCAAAATTCGGTCCAAAATAGGTTCTCCTAATGACAGAAATACTTTGGACCAAAGTCACTGCTATGTGACCACAGTTCTAAGATGGCCTAATCTAAGCCCCAATCCTGCAATTACCATTTTCAAAATTCGGTCCAAAATTGGTTCTCCTGATGACAGAAATACTTTGGACCAATGTCACTCTTATGTGACCACAGTTCCACGATGGCCCAATCTAAGGCCTAATCCTGCAGTCACCATTTTCAAAATTCGGTCCAAAATTGGCTTTCCTAATCGATCCACTCGACGCGTGTTGTACTGGACCCAAAGCACGCGCACCACCGCTTACGCATCGGTACGCATCTCCAGAGGCGGCTGTCCAAGAGGGAAAGAAGGAGATCTGGAAAAGAACTAGCAAAAACGGAACGGAGAAGAGAGAGAGAGAGAGAGAGAAAAAAGAAAAAGGAGATGCATTCCAACGTGGAAGGTGGGATGGATCCGTCTGTGATAATAACCCGCCCGTTGGAATGCGTGCATCACCTTGGTCCGCCATGTGTCGTATACGTGCGCAACTGCGTTGTACGTGTTACGGGCTGCATAGGTGCACGCGTGTGCGCGTGCACACGCGTGCACTCGTGTGTACAGGTATCATATATGCGGCGTACACGGTGTATCTCTATTTTTAGACCGGTCCCTCGCTATTTTTAGAAGACGGGCTGCTTTCACGCTGCCCAACAGACTTTAACCCTGACTTACGTCCTACGCGTAGGACGACATTTGCCTCTGACGGAAACGAAACGACGATGACGATGACGCCGTCAAAGGGGACTATACCCCGAGGAAAACAGAAACAAGAGCCCAGCGGATCGAGCGTCGTCCTCTTCTGCCTCGGACGTGACGCAATTGTCCGTGTTTCTATTCGCGTCGGCGGTGGTTGTAAACAACCAGCCACGGCCCACCGCGGAAAATTTGCTTCCGCAAAATCGAGTCTCGGCTTCTGAAAGTGACTTTGCGCCGCGGACGCGTCTCGGGCCGATGTTTCTCGGTTTTTTCGACTTTTCCCGATTGACCCAGTTAAACCGATACAATTCTTCTTGGAGCCGAGGAATTTGTTCCTCGTGGTAAATTACACGGGTATTTATAGATGGAACTTCTCGCCTCGATTGGCCCATTAATTATTTACGATGCGGCCGGGGAATCGGGGACAAATCCGACTACGCGGGCATCACCGAGCCGTCGTGCTTCGACGCCGAGCGTCATCGCCACGAAATCCAGCGCCGGAGGAACGCCGCGATTTATAAATACCGTGGCGCTGGAGGCAAAAAGTGACGCCAGCGCTACCTTTTAAAAATAACGCGGTCGAAAAAAAAAAAAAAAAAACAACACGGCTTCCGTCTATCGCTCAAGAGCGCACCACTTGATTGCAGGTCAATGGCGGTTCCCCAGCGGACGCGGCAGGTCTTAGAGCCGGTGATGCCGTCATCAGGGTCAATAACACAGACATGTTCAATCTCAGGCACAAGGATGCACAGGATGTCATTGTTCGGGCTGGCAACAGCTTCGAGTTGACGGTCCAAAGGTACGGTTGTTGGAGTTAGAAATTTCTTTTTTTGGAGGACACTTATTTGAAAAGTGCGATTGTATGGGTCCCCGTGAACGTATCCTCGGGCGAGGGAGGAAAAACTGTGGAAAGATCGAGGTCCCGGTTAAGGTGAAGGATAAAAGTAACGGTAAAAATGGTAATTTTTAATGATTTGGTCAAAGAAAGGTGCGAAATCTATTGACAGCCTTGGACAAGTTCAGATTTTTTTTTTGTGACGCCGGAGGGATAATTAACCCTTATTCGGCACACTTCTCTGGTATAACGTGCTCGGCACGCCGGGATCAGGTGCACCCCAGTGACAAAAACCTTCATAAAAAATGAACTATTGAATATTTTGACACAATTTTTTTCGTAGCTTTTCGAAAGGATGCTTTTTAATTTAGTATAGGTTATATATGCCACAAATTTAAATTAAGTACATTCAAAGAATTAAAATATCGAAAAAAAGCGAAAAAAATAAGTGACTTTATGAAAAAATTCATAACTTTTTTAATTTTACATATTAAGGGCTAACCACCCCCCCCCCCCAAATGCTACTTAGGAATTCAAAATTCTTATATTATAAGCGTGGGGTGCATATGACCCCAGTGTGCCGAATAAGGGTTAACACTATTTCTAACAAAGGTGTCAAAAGATTTTTTAGTTTCTGGAATTTTAGAATTTTTGTTTCCGAGGTTCAATTTAATCTTTTTTTTGGAACCCCCAAACGGGGGCTGCTTAGTAGAGCAATTATGCGTCTGTGAAAAAATTGGTGTTGATTAAGACAATCTGTTAGAATTATAATTTTATGTGTATTATTGTTGCGGAAGTTTGTTGACATTATTTTTAAAATTCAAAAAATATAATATATATTTTTATAAATTCTTTGAAAAATGTACCAGGGACTACGATATTTTGCATACGTTGGTATATTTTTATTGATAAAGCCTATGACACATTGATTTTGCATTCTTTCCTGCGATAAGTGACCACCGTTGAACGACAGGTGCGTGGTAATTTGCAATTCATATACGTTGTTACATGTGTAACGTAATAATATTATCGTTAAAAGAAAATTAGCTTCGCCACAAGTTTACTTTTGTGTTATACTTTTTTATAACTACGGCGATTCAAGATTTTACACTCCAAATACAGCTTTTTGCAAATTTATCTTGTACATGCGTTGTTGATGGATTTTGAAAATTTCCAGATTTTGATTACAACTATTTCCAGATTAGTTTAATTTTTGGATTCATTTTCAATTCTGTAGATTAATTTTTTTCTAATTTAATTCTCAGATTAACTGATTTCTGTGTTCACAAATATTCGCTATTTGACACAAAAACTTCTTGAACTAATAAAATTAAACCTCCTTTTCAATTTACCTCAAAAGCAAATTGATGGGAGGTTTTGCACTTTTGCCAAATTTTGAAAATTTGTTTATGATCTTATAATCGCAAAATTATATTTTTTTTGCTTGTGCAATAAAGTAACATCAACGCAATTCATTTTTTACCAATTGGACAGTTCTTGAACGGCCTCAATTATATCAACATTAAAGTTTTTTACAATTTTTACAATTTCGAGGAAAAAAATGAGAGAAAAAAATTTCTTTTAAATTCTAATTTAAGGCTGCAACAAAATATAAAGGAAATAATAGAAATAATTCCTATAATAGGAAAATATAAAGGAATTTAATTTGTAAAAAGTTGTATTAGGAGTAAAAAAAAATCGTAAAAGTGTTCCTAGTGGAAAATTTCTAATATTGCCCTAACTTTAGCCTAAAGGAAAGTTTTGAGAATTCGAAAAACAAATTTCTCTTTGAATAAGAGATCCATTGGAGGAGACGTTACACTAAAACTTAGGTACTGATTGAAACCTCAATTTGGAAAAAAATTTGAAACGTAGAAAGTTAAAATATTGCTGTAAAAAAAAATGAATGCGCGACTAATTTTTTCTCGAGACTTGTAACCTTTCGAATTCAAAGCTGTAAAAAAGTAAAGCGCAGCGAGAGAAAGTATTTTATGTGACAGAATCCATAAAAATCCAGGATGAATTATTTTACAATTTAATCGTTTTAGTGCTGACAAGCGCTTTCGATCTCAACTTGCAGTAAAAGATTATTTTTTATTTGTCGAAATGTCAATACAATATTGAAATAAATAATTTGAAGACCGATAGATTGAAAAAGGAATCTATATTTATTTAAAACCTACGAGCAAAGAAGGGGTGATTCAGCAAAATAATTAAATAATTGTAAAATTATAAATAATTATAAAATAGTTAAAACAGAAATAGATGAATGTACACTTTATGCAAAAAGCCTCTGGCTGAGTTTATCATTAAATTGATTCCACAGAAAATATTATATAAAAACTGAACGGAAACTGAAAATAAAAACCATCATTTGTAGTAAAATAACAAACCTAACGTATAAATATATATATATACATATACATATATATATGCACATATATATGTATATTACTCATATCAATGGGTATAAATTGCAGACAAGTGTATAATACCTGTTTGGAAAAAAAAATAACAGAATGTTAAAACAAATTCGTGGCATGTCATAATGAAAATAAATGAGTATCTATGAGTGTGTTGAAAAAATTTTGATGACCAGGTATAACGAGGTTCTCTAGGCGGAGCATCTATTTGATGGGGAATTAACGCCAGTGAAAGTGCAGCTCAAAGGTTGCATAGGCACGGTAGAATTTAGAATAAATAGAAATTTATTGGTTTTTCTCAATTGGAATTGAGAGGTTTCAGTGAAATTGCGTCACTCAAAACGGACAAAACTCGATGTAGAAAAATGATTTATTTGTTTTTTGTTGAAGAGCGAGTGAGTCACACAAATGTATGTTGCAGGGGTGGAAGTACGTGGAAACCGAGTGTCTCACCAGTGTCGGCAAGTATTCCGTCACCTCAACCGTCAATTCCAGTCAGCAATATTTCCCCGGTGACTAAGACGTCTTTAGCAGCAAAGAAGCAGGATGTAGCGCATATCGGAAGTGGGCAAAACTTTAGTCCCAAGCCATTCGTTAGTACCGTCATTGCGTATTTTGCAAATCGTTGGAATTCATAATCACGCTGCTTTCTTAACCTTTGCGCCTCGAGGGAAACACGCAGTTTCCGTAGAATCACCTAAAATACCACTAAACGAAAATTGCAATTCGACTCGAAATCGTTTGAGAGAATAACAATCTGCAAAAAGGGCGTCTTCGTCTACACCTAACGTTAACTGAAACCAAGTACCTGCCTGCGGACGACGTTAACCCTTATTCGGCACACTGGGATCGTATGCACCCCATGCTTATAATATAAGAATTTTGAATACCTAAGTAGCAGGGGGGGGGGGGGGGGGTAATATCAAAATATTCAATAGTTCATTTTTTATGAAGGTTTTCGTCACTGGGGTGCACCCTGATCCCGGTGTGCCGAGCACGTTATTATACCAGAGAAGTGTGCCGAATAAGGTTTAAGTTAATTTTTTATGATTTCAATTCGCAGTTGAACGGTACCGGAGACGGGTCAATTAAATCAATCGTGAATAAGCAATACAACAGCCCCGTGGGAATGTACAGCGAAGAGACCATCGCCGAGACCTTATCCGCTCAGGCGGAGGTTTTGGCAGGCGGAGTTCTGGGGTTCGTATTTCTTTTTTTTTTTGGAAATTTTTCGAGAATTCATTGGTCGATCGACCAACCTGGAAATTACCATAAGGGCAAAATGCAGTACAACGTGGTAGCGTGGGAAACAAATATTGTTGAGCGAATAACAAAATTGTCACGAGTTGCAAGAAATATGTAACAATTATAATTTTAATTGCAATTGCAATTATAATAAAGACAGTTGCAGTTGCAAATACAATTGCAATTGCAAATACAATTGCGATTGCAAATACAATTGCGATTGCAAATACAATTGCAATTGCAAATACAATTGCAATTGCAAATACAATTGCAATTGCAAACACAATTGCAATTGCAAATACAATTGCGATTGCAAACACAATTGCAATTGCAAATACAATTGCAATTGCAAACACAATTGCAATTGCAAATACAATTGCAATTGCAAATACAATTGCAAATACAATTGCAAATACAATTGCAATTGCAAACACAATTGCAAACGCAATTGCAAGTACAATTGCAAAAACAATTGCAAGTACAATTGCAAACACAATTGTAATTGCAAATACAATTACAATTGTAATTGCAATTGTATTTGCAATTGTAATTGTAATTGCAATTGTAATTGCAACTGTAATTGCAATTGTGATTGCAATTGTAATTTTTTAATTGAGCCAATGACAATTCCTTAAACTGTGGAAATTATTCCCAAAGACAAACATGGCAGTGGCAAAACCCTAGCAAAATCCTAGCCAACCCCTAGCAAACCCATACGATTCCTATAATAGGAAATATTTCTTATGGTTATTGGGGGAAACAGAGCCTTACAATTGTTACCTACGACGAAAAAATAGTGAAAGAATTGGAAAATAGAGTCTCGTGGTACTAAAAAATAGAGCGGTTCTTTTTTATGCGAAAGATTATACTAAAATTGTCGTATCTTGTTCTTTGTAGAGTAAACTTCAAGAAAAACGAAAAGAACTATAATGCGGAAAACAGCGAAGTCTTCAAAATGGTTCAAGAAGCTGACAAAGAACCGAAAACCCCGGAACCAGGTTAGTCTGTAATGGTACTAATCGGAATTTTCTCTAGATATACCTTCTGCATCTATGGACTTTTGAATTTGGAAAAAAGAAATACATACATAAAATTTTCTGTTAAAAAAAAACTATATTTTTATATTTTTTAGAAAAAATATATTTAATTGCAATACAAATGCTATTGTCACGAATAACTTGTTCGTCGCAATTTCATTAAAATTGTCTAAAATAATTAATTAGCTGTTTCAATTTGCCATGAACAAGATTGTCCCTAACAATTTTAGTAAATTTATGTTAACATTATTTCTACCGCGCTAATTATACGTATTCAAAAATCCAAAAGCAAAAATACAGAATTATAATTGAAACAGACTTTCTTAATTAATATTAAATTTTTTACAGACGCATAATTGCTCTACCAAGCACCTCCCGTTTCTGGATTTCAAGAAAAGATTCAATTAAACCTCGAAAATAATTCGAAATTCAAATTCTAAAAGGTGTCTTTCGACACCTTTGGTGGAAATAATGTTAAAAATGAATAATTTAATATTCAAACGTGCCAAGAAACATGCCGAACAGAAGCACACTTGTATTTGTCTTGCATTTGAATTTACTCCACGGTTCTAAACTAGCATGCCTGTAAAACCGTTCTTTTGCCCAAAATGTTAATTTAATAATTGTATTTTTTTTTTTGCCAAAAGTGGAGCCAATCGCTCACAGTGGCGTCTTGACACCGTCGTCCCCAGCATTGGCAGGCTTGAGACCAGTTTCAGCGCCGGAAACGAAGCCACAACCCAGTGCAGGGCAAACTAGTCTTCCACCAGGACAAAATATCTGTGCCGAATGCGAGAGGCTCATTGTGTAAGTTTCAACGTCACATATTTCTCACATTGACCCACAATTTTTCCTTATCTTCCTGAGCAAGCATCATCCAGATTGAGGAAAGATAAATTGGGACCTGCAACTCTATCCTCGTTAGAAAAATAAAAGTATGACGTTAAAACAATAGAGTGCCTCCAAAGCGTCGGTTCTAATTTCCAACAATAGTCGGAAATCTACCAATAAATAACGCGCTAATTGAAATGCCTTCCGACACTCTCAACAATCTGCTCCTACGTCTGACATAAAATTTTCACTTAAAACAATCATTCCCGCTTACATAAGCAGTCTATGTATGTACGTAGTTTTTTTTTTTTTCATCAAGGCAAGAAAATCGTGGAACGTTCCAAGATAGCAACGAGATTCTGTGAATTCCGCTCCAGTTGCGATGAGTCTTACTCTAAAAAATAATAAATATTGTAGGAATTTCGAAATGCAGCCTTGGATGTCACGAATTGGGATCTGTGCCAAGATCACGATGATTTACCCAAATTTTGGTTGTTTATTCGCGATTTTAGAGTATAAGGTGGCACACGCAAAGGTCCATTTTGTAAATAAATTCATCGAGTAGCTAATCGTTCGATTATAAAGGTGGAAGTTTGAAAACATGATGGGAAATCTTGTGCGAGATAATTATTCAATTGCAATTGCTAAAAAAAAAAATAATAATAATCAGTAATGTCATTTTAATTGTGTCAAAGAGAAATGTAATAACAATTTTTATAACTAGAAAATTAATTTCAAAAATATTATTGGTATTAAAAATTAACAAGTTAATACTTTTTTTTCTAACTACGTAATTTAGAATTACATAATTTTTTATAAACATTTTGTCCGCCTGGAAAAATAAAAAACCCGAGCAAAACCCTAGCTAGGGTTATTAAATATTATACATTTTTTTACAAATATTTTTCCTGGTGGAAAAATATTTATAAAAAAAAATATGTAATTCTAAATTATTTAGTTCTAAAACCTCTATCTTACATATTTCATTTTTTAAGTAGGTACACATCTTCCGTCGTCCTTCTCTATTGTTATTGACGTATAAAATCATTATGTATATAAGAACAGCGAAGACTTAGAAAATACTGAAATAGCTATTCCGGTCATGGAGCTCAAAATTATGTTTGCTATGTCACTTTCGCAATCAGTATGCCAATGACCAGGGCAAGGACAAATTTTATACATTTTTCCATCTTTCCCTACTTTCAGTTGACTCTTTTCAGGTAACTCTGTGTAAAACAGCTTTCACAATTTTAGACCAATAATGGAATCACTCTTCTTCTTCTTCTTCTTCTTCTTTCTCTTGCAGGTTGACTCTTGAAAGTATTTCTTAATATTGTTTCACAACTGACTGTGTAATTTTTTTAGAATATTTTTCCATAATTGTCATTTTTATGGAAGACATATTTCGTAGTTCTAGGATTTATTTTAATCCACTAGATAGAGATGTTACGTTCAAAAAAAATAAATAATGAAAAAAAATTGGCCCACCCTATATTTTAATGAAGCCCTCGCTGCGTTATAAACATGTATCTCAATTTATCATATCTACTCATCACCCCGTCATACGAACACCTTGAATCACAAAATTAGCTTTCTCTCGTGTCGACAGTAAAGGCGACTAAAAATAGTTTAGGAAGAGATTCGGATACGCTGTTGAACCAGATCATTTCAATTTACAGGGGAGTATTCGTGAGGATCAAGGAAAAGAATCTCCACGTAGAATGTTTCAAATGCTCGACATGTGGAACATCACTGAAGAACGTTGGATATTACAACATCAACAATAAACTCTATTGTGACATCCATGCCAAGATGGTGGCGAGGCAAAATGCACCAACTGGACTAGCACCGGTCACCGTCCCACCGTAAGTCTTAAAAGTAACGAAATTGTCGCAAGCTGCAACAAATATGTCAGAAAATTGCAAAATTGCAATTTCAGAATCGATTTTTTCCATCTGGACCAATACCGATTTTAATGACCTTTCAGGGGCGGGAAGGCGCCAGCAGGGACAATTTCTGCAGCCCTTGCGAACGCGGGCATTAGCGCTCCCTTGTCTCCACCATTGAGCCACGGTTCGTCCCCTCAACCATTTTCCGTGAGTACAAACAATTGTTTTCTTCATACTCAGCATAAGTCGTTGCATAATTATTAACGATATACGACGCAACATCATTTGGCCCTTTAACATCGTGCGTGGCTTGGCACTAATCGCTTTTTCAGAGCTACCACCATCGACCGGATCGAGGGTTCAACCATTACCGTGACTCTTCGTTGACCAACCAATACATAAACAACAACAACGATCACCGCAATGGAATGTCCTGTGAAAATTCAAAAGTTTTCACGAGCACCTTGACTGTCCAAACCGGCGGTGCTGAGGTTGGCAAACTGCCTACTAACGCGAGAGATGAGAGTGATTACACAAACCTAATAGTGTGTTTTTTATTTTTTATTCGTATTTTTACTAATCCGGGTTTTCCAAGGTGTCTACCGAGGCTCAATTTATCGTCACTTTCCCAAAATATCATTTTTACGACAACCCTCATTGGGTTGGTTAACGCTATTCGTACCGCGCTAATTACACGTAATCAAAGATATTCAAGAGCAAAAATATAGAATTGTAATTAAAATAGATTTTTCTTAATTATTGCCATATTTTTTACAGACGCATAATTGCTCTACTAAGCACCCCCCGTTTGTGGATTTAAAACACAAATTTAATTAAACCCCGAAAATAATTCTGAACTCGAATTTTAAAAGGTGTCTTTTGACACCTTTGGTACCTAATGGTCAACAAACAAAAAAAATTCAAAAATAGACTTAGCTCACTTTCAAAATAACCGGCTCATGTGGGATTACCGTTCCAGGCCCTAATTGAAAATTAGCATTTTTTTTTTTTTTGAGATGCGTCACTTTTGTAACACATCTGCAATAAAACACTCACATTCTTCTTTGAGTTAAATTGGTAAGAGATGATTCAAGACACCTCGATATCGATAAAAGGAGTGACATAAATAGGAAGTCAATAGTAGACACCTTGTCATGCCCCAATGATATTTTTACCTTCTCGCTTCTGCTGCATAAATGTCTCTATACCGGCGAATTGAACTGTGCGTTACGATATAAAAAAAAAACAAGGCTAATTGGCTTCGATTACTTGACAAGCAAAAATTAGCCACATTTATTGCTGTCATCTGTCCCATAATAATCGCATCAAGTCAATATTTCAACAGGACGTCAACTGCGACTATTATTATGGGACGAAGGTAGTGTTTTTGAAAAACCATCAATTTTCTAATGAATTACACTTTGGCCGAACAACGGCTCCTAAACTAGTTTCCTACTTTCTGACATGACCCCACCTTGTCCGTACCGGGATACTTGATCTCAAAATTACCGAAAATTCGCCGATTGCACTTTTTCATTCCAAAATTGCACTCGGTGTCCGGAAACACTGCGCTTATTTATAACCGGAGTACAAATCATTCGCTTGCCGGAAGTCACATTGGATCACCTTGAGTCCGCGGCGAGAACTGTCGCATGCGTTCGTCCTCGTCGAACCAGTGCCTATACCCAGAAAATTCTATTTCGACAATGTGACTAAGCCTGTCGTAACGCTACAACGAACCATTTTTAATTATACGCCCTCAATGACACGTGATGCGTTATGCATTACTTATTGGCACACATCCTGATCGATTTGGCCTCCCGATCAGTCCGACTAACGCCTTCGTACGATCCGCAGCGAGTAATCAGACACGGTTCATTATTTTTCCACAGACTCCGCTCTCCAATAACTTGATCGGACCCAAGCCCTTCAGCGGCGCTACACCAACGAGCAACTTCTCGTCTCCGCCACCGACCGTCAATTCTGGAAGCAACCTTCGCCCACAAAGCCAAACCGTCACCGGTAAGTCCACTCGCGCCAAACGTCAAAGTCCAAATTTTCGACCTCCAGCGTTGGTCGTAGGCCGATAAGGCACGAGCAAACGCCTGGATTCATACAAAATCAGCAAATATTAGCCACTTTTCCGAGACGAATCGCGCCTTCCCTTGATGCCGCGCTCATGCCACGTCGCTGAGGACAATGTGTCCTCGCAGAAACGACTCGCAAAGCATTCGTTGCAAACTTTAATACCCGTTCTTGATGTAAATAGGTCGGTTCTCTGCTCCACCAAAGCCAAAAAGCTCACCCTTCGGAGGTACGACGATTGAGTAAACTTTAAAAGCTGGCCCAATTTCTGCGGCTTGCTCGTACATGCTTGCCCTTCTTCCTCTTTCTATGCGATCTCGCTACATCTCGCCCGGGGTTGCATCAGGAATCGTGAAAGTTACATAACATTATTTATTTGCATCATTCCATTGAGCCCCTTTGCTTCTACATTGCAAAACTTTTTTCTCATCATTTCTCACTGCCGCATTTCATTTTGTCTTTTTTTCTTGATCATTTTCGTTCATGAGTTGTCCGGTTCTCAATTGGTGCTTGGCGGGTCAAATTATTTTGGAGGTTTAATCTGATCTTTTTTGGAAATCCACAAAGGGGGGGTACTTAGTGGAGCAATTATGCGTCTGTAAAAAATTTGGCATCAATTGGACAAAAAATGACTGCATACATTCGAGTTGGGCTCTTGCAATTGCATAAAGTGTAGCTTGAAATTGCAACCCTGGGGCATCATAAGTGACGTGTGAACCGCCAAACGCGATCATCCGTACGGCGACGAGGACGAATATTCCGGAGCAAAACTCAGTAACGATAGCGACAAAAGGAGAAAATTTGCTCGTCGGTCGTGTCCTCCACAAAAATGTTCTTGAATATGTTTTTTTTTACAGCCGGTCCGACTTTCAACTCGAAACCTCGACCGTTCTCCGTAACGCTCGCGTGATTCGCCGGCTCCTAGTCGTCGTCCTCGTCGTCGTCGTCGTCGTCTTCGTGCAAAGCAGGAAATCGGAGATACTTTTATAATCCTCGAAGATACGAGAAAGCAAACGAACGACTCGGCCGTCGAATCCACGATCGTCATTTTTCACGGAGGGAAATAACTTTTGGACAGTTCAATTAAGATTCATGCTCCTTAATCTGTACATCCTTGCTCTTTTGGTGAATAAAGGCAGCCGTCGGAAGCGATTCGCATTGCGAAGCTACAAAAACGTGATACGAGCACAATTTTCTTCGCTCATTGCTCTCATCTTTCCCTGGCTTTCATAGAACTTTGCGTCACGTAGGAGACCCGCTTACGTTGGTTTGGTATCGAATTAATAGGAACCTCCTCTCTCGTGGCCTCCATTTTCCGGCTTGCAAGGTGTGGCTGAACTTTGGTTTCGCTAACACCGGAGCTTCGATTGATCGCTTTAACCTGTTATCGGCACACGCTCGAAACGAAACACGATTAAATTCACGCCGCGTGGGTCGCGATGCCACGCGCCAATCGCATTCGCCGCAATCGGCTCGGCCCGAACGGACAGAACAGTGTCGGTTAACTCACACAAAGACACAAACGAGCATGTGCCTTTAAACGCGCTTTTTACTTACCGAGTATTTCTTTGTTTTTTTTCTTTTCTTCGTGTGTATCCCGCTTTAAACCGTCTCACCCCGCTAACGCTCCTCGAACGACGCATTCCCATCCAAACGCTGACACCGCGCCCGAATTCCGGCCCCCACGAACCCCGAAAACGTCTCGGCCCGAATCAGACTCGTACGAAAACTACGAGTGTTATGAAATAATCGAAGACACCAGGCAAGATCGCGGGAGGTCCACTTCAAGGTCCACCTCCAGGTGCAAAAATCGCGTTTGGCCGCCGGAGAAGCCGATCGAGGACATCACCTATCCCACAGCGAGTCCTCTCTACATAAACCCCAACCCAGTGTTGGACAAGCGACACTCGAAACAAATCGAAAGGGCAAGAGCGATCGCTGAGAGCAATCTTAGGCATCGTCGGGAGGAAATGCAATCGATGGAGAGCGTGAGCTGCCCGGGCCCGGTGTATCGTAGCGTGGAGCTCGTCTCGACGTCCGAGGACAGACCGTGCAGGAGTTCCTCGAGAGCGAGCTCAGCCGAGGGGACCAGGAGGTCCTTGACGCCCACCAGGATAACTCAGCCGATGCCACGACCATGGACGGCCACCGTGACTTCCGGTCACTACGAAAGGGTGCAAGCTCCTTTGCCGCCGCCACCGCCACCCGTTAGCAAGAAGATTTGCCACCGAGAAGTCCACGAGAGGCGCGAAGAGTATCGCGGGTCGAGCGTCGAAAGGGAAACGTCGCTATACCGCGAGGAAGAGTATACGAGCGAACCGGAGAGTCGAGTGCATTATATCCCGATTCAGACCGAGGAGCCGGACGATCTGTCGAAAATCGTGCCACCCGATGTGGCGGTGTGTCCGAAGGGAGTGAAGGGAGGGCACGAGTTCTTCACCGAAACGACCGAGAACGAGGAGGGAAACCTCCACGTGAAGAAAACTACGACCTATGAAAAGACCGTGGAAGTGTTGTCTCCGGATCGTGCCGCGTCACCGGTAAGGGACGACGTCGAAGAAATACGGGAAACGAGGTCCGAGATTCTCGATCGAGAGGTTGAAGATCTGTCGGATCGAAGGGAAACATCGGAATCGGCGGAAAAGATATCGTCGGTCATTGAAACGCAGAAGTTGCTGGAAAGCACCAAAAGCGGGTGCGAGAGCACCCAAATGGAGAGAATCGAGTACGTTCGACCGGACGAAGGTCGGAAGAGAAGGGTTAGTTTTGGAGAACAACGAGAAACGACGCGACAGAGCCTCGCGGACGAAGAGGACAAGCATATCGTCTCGCAACAGAAGAAAATTGCTGAGAGAGTCTCCAAAGAAGACACGGGGAAGACCGAGAAAACGACGACGGAGAAGTTTCAGGAGCTGACGGAGGAAATATACGTCCAGGAGTGTCTTCGGAAACAAGGCGTCGAAGATCAAAGAAGGAAAAGCTTGAGGGAGCAAGTGGAGGTACATCAGAGTCTCCGGGAGCAGCAAGCTCCGGAGAGGAGGCAGACGCTGCAAGAGCGTCGCTTGTGTTCGAGGTACGGAAGAACCACGCCCGATCAGAAATTCGAAGAAAGGGGAAGTCATGAGAAACACGTGCAATTTGCGAAGCAGACCGAGGTGCAGCAACTGCCCCCGCCGATCGTCAAGAATTCGGTGCCGAAGGAATGGAAGTCGGAAATGTGCAAGGCGTTGACCACCGCGCCATCTAGGTCCTATTCTCCTTTGGACTCGAGCTCGTCGTCCAAGAAGGTTTATAGCGAACAGTACGTGTACGAAGAGGTTCGCTCTGGACCACCGCCACCCGTTCCCCTTCCGCCAGCGGCGGCTCAAGAAAGACCGGTTTCCCCTTTTCAGGAAGCATTAACAACTGCTCCTGAACGACCCTACACGCCGTTGGGTCGCGAAGTGGAGCCCGTACCGACCCACTGCAAGTACGTCCGGGAAAGCGAAGTGTCGCAACAGGGTTATTGTCATCCCGCGGAAATCTTGTACAACGAGAAGAAAGTGGTCCAAGAACGTAAGCCACCAGCGGGCCCTAGGCCCTTGCCAACGCCACCGCCGGATTTTCGCTTTAGGGATTCTTCCAAATCTCCGTCGAGATCCCGACCGCAGACACCGAGCAATCGATCTCTCACGATGGGCTTGAAAAAACCAGACACGATTCCGTCTTATCAGAGGAACCTCGTCGCTACGGTCAAAAATCCGGTAGAGTCTCACACGTACGTGCCCAGCAGAACCCCAACGCCTACGCCTGGACGATGCAAGTCTCCCGCTCAGGGGCCCCCGGAACCACCTGCGTGTTACGTCAGAGCCCCTAGAATTAGGGAAGATACACCACCCTGTAGACGAAGCTACGACCAGCCCAGTGACCATCGAAGGATCATTACCGACGACAGTTGCATCGAGGATTCTCGCGATGAACGTGGCAATCTCGTTCACGTGGAGAAGAAAAAACACATCGTAGAAGAATTCGATACGACGAGCACTTTCAACTATTCTCCCCCGGTAACCGAAACCGTATGTGCCATCAAGAAAGAAACTCACGCGATGCAACCCAGTCTTCCGTGCCCGCTATCGAGGTCTGGAAGTTGCGCGAGTGCGTGCCAAGAGACGTGCCACGAAACCACTTCGGAATTGAGAGACGTTAGGAGAGTGGAGCACATAATATATCCGCCACAACCGCCCAAGTGTCCGGAAACTGGAGTCCGAGTGTTACCGTGCAAGGCCCACTCCAGCGTTGGCTCCAAAGCTGGAGTCGTCATCGTTCCTTGCGATGGACCCCAGAGCGACTGCGGCAGATCCGGAGTATGCGTGCAACCAACAGCCGACCGCTCGGGCCTTTGCGTGTCCCCGTGCTTCGGCGGGCCCAAAGCCTCGGGGCACTCTTGTCCATCTTCGGGGGGATGCGAACCCTCGACTGGCTGTTGCAACCCATCGTCCGGCCGCTGCACTCCATCTTCGACGGGATGCGTGCGCTCCGAGGGCTGCTACAAGTCTTCCGAATACTGCAGCTATTCCTCGGGAGGGTGTGAGCGCTCTACCGGATGCTACAGCAAATCTTTCGAGTGTAACAGCCAACGAGGATGCTCACCCGATCGGTCTTCCGGGTGCTACCAATCTTCGGGTTGCGACGACCCGCGCAGTGGGATCTGCGTGACTCCCTGCGCGGACGGTTCCGGTGTTTGCGTGGCGCCCTGCGCCCCGTCAGCGTCCAATATTCCCTTTCCGCAAATTCCTCTGCCCAATGCGACTAACCAGTGTGGCTTCGAGCCCATCCACAAGCCTCGCACTAATCTGACGAACCAGCTTACGCGCTTGACAGTGAAGCCGGAACAGCCGAAAGTACGGTTATACAAACCCGAAGCCCAAAGCCAATGCCCTGCCGCTAGAAATACCCAGAGACTAGTAGACCCACCAAATTTCTCGTCCCACCCGGATTTAGGTTCTGGCATCAGTGGACTCGGCTCCAAGAGCGGATCTTTCGCTGGAAGTTCAGCTCCGAAACGCGGACGAGGTATCCTTAATCAGGCCGGAGGTCCAGGTGCACGCTTGCCACTCTGCGCTCATTGCAACTCATACGTAAGGTACGGGACAATTATCCTTTTTACTCCTCGTCGTCCTCCGAGTGTCATTTTTCTTCATTTTTCTTCTTCCGCTTGTGTCCACTCCCAATGCACGTTATCATTTATTGAATTACCAGTTTGACCTTAAAACGTAAAACTACCAGGACTTCTATCACTCTGGCAAACGTTATCCTTTCCTTTCGCACACAAGTTTTATCGCTGTTGTGGAGTGTTGCTGTTTTAGCAAAAAAACTAGTTGGTTCCGTTGAAGGTTGTCCCGCTTTATTGTTAAATGTTTTTGTTTTGTCCGTTATATATAAAATCCATAAAGAACACGTAGCGCCACCTACCGAATGCAAAGCACATTGATACAATTTCTTTTCGACCAAGAACCATTCCCTGCAAGTATGAGCCAAATACGGCCCATAACTATAGAAGATAATTAGACTACGGCGCCAGCTATCGGAATGAAACATAGCTAAAAACCTTAGTCGCCACCTCAATAATATATGGTGCGAATGTGACCTCGATCGGTCCAGCGGTTTGTCAGTGATGATGCGGTTTACTCACGCATGATGGATTTTGTATATAAAAATAGCAGGAGCTCGTGTAGCTCAATTTCGCTAGCGCTGTAAAGGCTTTACCGCGGTACGGAACAAGATTCCCCGTTTTTACGCTTGGTTTTTAACCCAAAGAGTGTTTTTGCACGGTTCTTCATTTAACATTTTTTTCAGCAAGACGCACTTGAGCTGCAGCACGAGCAACTATACTTTTGAAGCTCGCCCTTATGTTCTTAAGATTGAAAGCGAAATGTTTTGTTTGCAATTTCGCCATTACAAACTAACCGTTTGTTTCTTGTTGCACGTTTGTCAGCGGTTAACGGAGTAACTAATCACACGCAGAACCATGATTCTTCCGAGCGTAAATGCCACCGATGTAACAGTAACGATGTCAAGAGGTTTGTATGTGCAGTTTGTGTGTCCGTCCGCAAATACATGCAAAATGCTTCATTCCAATGCCACGGTTCATTTTATTTCATTAAATTTCTGTTAACCAATGGTCTTGTATTTCGAACAGAGGACCATTCATCACAGCACTCGGTCAGATTTGGTGCCCTGAACACTTCGTCTGCGTTAACGCACAATGTCGACGGGCCTTGCAAGACATCGGATTTGTCGAGGAAAAAGGCCAACTTTATTGCGAATACTGCTTCGAACGATTCATCGCTCCTTCTTGCAACAAGTGTAACAACAAAATCAAAGGCGTAAGTATGTCACGTAAACTATTGATGTAGAATATTGGAACTCCACTGGGACTGCTATTTTGCAGTTACAATATTAAGATCAATATGGAGGTTAGACTTCAGCGCCACCTATCGGAGTGAGACATAACTAAAAACCTTACTCGCTACCTCGGTAATATGTACTACGAATGTGACCTCAACGAGTGCAGTGGTTTGTCAGTGATGATGCGGTTTACTCACGTATAACGGCAATTTTATATAAAAGGCAATATTCGCATTCTTAAAATGTCCAAATGTGAAAATATGAAACTACCTACAAATTGGAATGGACAAAGGTCTTGGAATTTTAAAACTGCTACGACTGTTGCAGTTCGACATTCCTATTGTCATTCAATACGTGCACCAAGTGGACCACCCACAAAGCGCTTTGTGTGTAAAACTTGTATGCTCCTACATGATTTGTCATATTACAAAATTAATTCACGAAAAATCCCCCCCCAAAAAAAAGAAACGTAAAATATGATGCAAGGTGTGGTTATCGCTAAGAAATATGCAATTGCATATACAACAACTTGTCCACACTATTCTCCCCATGCAGAAAGGGTCCGTAGATGTGGAGTTTTTCGCATGTCACTCATGACTATGCTAATGCAAAAACACAACGTAGAAATTACTCAACCAACGCACTGAAACCAGATATCTGGGCTAGCGTACACAAACAAATACCTCATTGAAGCTCGACAATATTCACCCAGAAGATACCTTCGTATCATGAAAGTATTGTATATGCACTCTCTCGACAGCATTACTTATTGTCAGACATCTACGAGCGTATATCACGACGGACAAAAATTTACAACGCGCTCATTTTTGTTACCCTTGCCTGAGCTAACGATGTGACGCCATGTCAAATTTTATGAATGCGTGGACGACGCTTGCATAATTGCATATTTTCACTAGATAATTAGTATAATTCGAGAGTCTCGTAACGGTAGATGTTTTAGCTAAAACTATTTTCTATGTTTCAGGATTGTTTGAATGCCATTGGAAAACATTTCCACCCGGAATGTTTCAACTGCTCTTACTGCGGAAAGCTGTTCGGCAACAGTCCATTCTTCCTGGAAGAGGGATTACCTTACTGCGAAGCCGGTTAGGATTTCTATTTTATACTTGCATAAGATATCCATATGATAATAATGAAATTATTATTATTATACGCACTCACCATAATTACAGTGACATTGATCAAAAATATTTACGGAAAAATTTAAAAATGGTTTTTATACCAAAAGTAGCGAATTCAATACTGCGGGCAATTGAGATTATAAAATATCGGAATTGGACGTAAATTTTACCATAAACCCTCTAACAAGGAACCCTATTCATTTACTACACAATAAACCCTGGAATAAAAAAAACCCTATTTATGAAATTGGATGAATTTTAATCGTTTCTTATAGAATTTTTTTCTAATTTTATAAGAGAATATTTCCATAAAAGCAGTAAAAAGTTTAAATTGGACAGAAGTATCAAATTCAGCCATATTTAGTTTCTTAAAATGTTTTACCTAAAAGTTGTCCTTTTTATAAAAAATTGAGAGTCATTAAAAAAATAATGAAATAATTACAATTCATCTTCAACATTGAAATCTATTGAAAGGCTAATCGTAATTGAAAAATATTCCAAGTATTTCTCTTAAAAACAAAAGATCCCCGAATTAACGTATGTGTGTGTGCTTCCGATTTTCTACAATATTTTTAATCATTGTCACAGATTGGAATGAACTATTCACAACCAAGTGCTTCGCTTGTGGTTTTCCTGTCGAAGCCGGTGACCGCTGGGTAGAAGCTCTCAACAACAATTACCACAGCCAATGCTTTAACTGCACGGTAAGTGCTTAAAAAAAGAAATCTAATTTCATAAAATATCAATTTCTGATTCTAGTAACTAAACTTCGACGATCAATGTGCCCGATTTAATTTCTAAAATATTTATGAATATCCACAAAAGATCAATTGCCGATTTTTAAAAACGTTGTAAGAAGCTCGAGAAAGGGCCAAAATGTATCTCAACACTATGCCGTCCGGTGGCACCGCGTTGGTGCCATGCGAAACTACTATCGGGCAAGCGCCGGTGGCACCACGTTGGTGTCGCACACAAAGACTTATACCGGCGTCAAACGAAAGAATCCCGATCTTCTACTTCATCGGTAACGTTTTGCCATATTTTTTGCAGATGTGTAAAAAGAATCTTGAGGGTCAGAGCTTCTACGCCAAAGGCGGACGTCCGTTCTGCAAGAACCATGCACGCTAATCGACCAAATGGAAAATAGGAAGGAGCGCGAATGAAAATAAATTTAATTGGTATTTGAATGACAAAGTAAAAAAGAAATGAAAAAGAAAAAAAAAACAAAAAAATTGCAAACGAGAAAAATCGGCACCTTGGCTCTATGTCACAGAAAAATAATTGTACAAGTGACTGCTACTCTTTTCTTGTTCCTTCGTTGGTTGATTTTTACTAATCTTTAGTGTGATCATAATAAATGAAAAATGTTTACTGCGGAAGAAACTTTTAATTGTTGATACGACATTGCAGGGGAAATCAAGCTGCATTACACTGTATTGAACGTTATCCGAAAGCTTTTTTGCGCTTATCGCATGCAAAGGTCGTACAACCAATTAAGAACATGCGTGTTCCATTTCCGCTGTTGTAGGTACAGAAAAATGTAAATGTATGAGGGTACATGCTAATGGAGGAATAATAATAGCAATGTAAATTGACAAAACGAAAAGCAAGGTAAAATGGAAAAGAAATGCGGTTCGAAGCATCAAATGAGAATAACGTAAAATACAAGAACCTGAAGATGCTGTTTAAAACAGTTAACTATGCCTTATACATTTCCACGGTTTATTACAAATTTGATGGGAAATTGTAATAATTAACAATAGTTCTTGTGTTGTCGAATGAACGCTATTGTGAAGTATTGTTCTCAGGAGTCAAAGTCTCAGGAGTAAAAATTCACGGGAGTAGAATAATCTTAAGATGATCTTTATCGATTTTCAAAATTATCAAGTAATTAAGGGGGATGGATTCCCGGCTAGAGACGTGATTTTTAACACTGAACCTACCGTGGAGCGGTCAAATGTCACCTTTTTCATATGTATTTTAAATGGCTTGGTGACGTCACGGTAGGTTTAGCGTCAAATCATTTTTAGGATTTTTCGCAATGCGGTTTTCTCGATATAATTCCTTCTGACAATCTTTTCGAATTTTGAAAACTGTAAATTAATTAACAGGGAGTCCCAGCTAGAATGGTATTCCAATTTTTATCGAGCTGGCAATTATGTAAAAATTCTCACGAAGCTTCCATACAAATGAAATTTACTGGCAAATAAGAAATGCCCAAATAAGGAATCTTTGTTTTATTTATCATTAAAACAATTGATTGGAAATTGCGTTTATTGCTTTGCTATATTATGCTATAATTTTAACGAAAAAAAAAAATGGATTTTAACTCGGTTTGGTGATTCCAAGGGGTGGGGAAATCCGTGTCGCAATCGCAGCAAGTTTTTGATAGTTCTTTTATATAGAATGTAAAAAAAAGCGTATAGTTCAAGTCGATGGACAAATGATAAGCTGAAAGTCGAACTTTCAACGGCTTGGTAAAAAAAAAATTAAATGGAAATGATGGGACAACCCATGGATCTTCTACTTCGAAATAAGCAACGAGAAGTTCATTATAGCGTCCATCTTAGAAACTGTTAACTGGTTTGAACCTAATATTAAGAATTGTTAGCAGAAACTTGCGGAAAAGCAGATGAAGGGTCGTGTAAAGAAAAAAAAAAAAAAAGATGATAAAGCGAATGACAAAATGCTTAGTTGCCATACTAATTTTAAAGACGAGGTTACCGATTCTTGTGCCATCAGGTGCGAGCTCGTGGTTTGGTACAACGAGTCACGATTAAAGTACATTAGCACGGCTCGCCTCATTGAGGAGGGTAATTAGCACGTAAGGCTTTATCAAGTAAGTGGTTATATGCGACAGAGAAATCAGCTAAATTTCACCGTCCCCTAGAAAGGGGAGCCAGGAATGGTTGCAGCTCTTGCAAAAGCATCCGTGGTAACAACGCATACAAGAATGAAAAATGCAAACTATTTAAAATAACGCCCGCAAACGTTAAGGTCTCATACTCGAAGTTAAAGCGTTCTTTGGATTTCTTTTTCGATACAATCGCTAGCCAGGTACCATCATAGGCTTCTGTATCCGTGTTACGTGTTGCTTACAATAAATAGTTACTCGAAACATGCAACGCCTCTTCTCTTTATGTCCTTCGCTGTGAACTATACCTTTATCACTTCTCACACTCAACATATCCTTATTTTTATCAAAGTGCATTAAGGACGTTCACAACCCATGACCAAATATATACGATTTGTTTAAAATTTGGATATGTTGTAGATTGATATGAAAAAGGGAGACTCAAATTTTTTCAGAATTTTTTACCGTGTAATTTGGCTAATATAAAAGGATAAAGTTAACGTGTGCTTTTATGGCGATTTTTCTAAAGTTTATATCTTTCGATCCACATATACGATTTTTAATTTTTTTGGCTTAATTCATTGGTTTTTTTTTAAAAGGAACAAATGTCGTTAAAATGGACATTGTTTACCGTGTAGTTTTTTAATAAATAACAAAACAGTATCTCCGAATTTCGCTATGTTGGTATTGTGAAACGAACGTCTTTGCGCAAGCGCAGAAAAGGCGCGTAGGTTAATGAAGCACGTCACTCTCTCCCGTGTATTATACAGCCAGTATTCCGCTATGCAGTGCTACCAACATTTGTTCGCTAACGAGTTTTCCTCCCGCTCCCCTGAAACGCATGGGAACTTACCGTCGAGATGCATGAAACATATATATTGGGTTGGCAACTGAGTAATTGCCGATTTTTCGAAGCAAATAAATGACAAAATCGGCAATTACTTAGTTGCCAACCCAATATTATAGGTTTCAAAGCAATATATTCTTGTATAATTGGAAGTTAAATTTCAATTTTTTTATGAAAAAAGGTTCCAAAATGGCGGCTCCAGTTCAGATCAAATAAATAAATGCATGGCGTCGTTTGCTCTGCCCGGGGCGCGCGCTTCACAGCCTTGCTAGTTTATCTGAAACAAAAACGGATTTCGAATTATTAAAGTAGAATAAATTTGGGAGGCCTTACCGTTTTTCATTTTCTCAAAATCCCCTGGATAAGAAAATGGCAGCCGTTTGAAGAGAAACCGAATTTTTTTGCTGTTTTTTAATAATGTCCACGAACGTTACTAGTACTTTTTAGTAATATCTTGGGAATTTCAAACAGTACAAAAAATGGCGCCTGTGAAACCGAAATGTAAATTTCCTGAAAATAAAGGTTAAGAAAATATTAGTCTAAAAAAATGTATTTAAAATGACGTTCCTTTTATGAAGCAAACTTTCTTTTAATTCGTCAGAAGTTTTTTTGGTAAATGGCCACAGATCATATAATATAAACGAAGGGGGCATTCAACTTTTGATTGCCCTAACCACAAAGATGGGAGCCTAATTTGATTCTTGATAGGATCCATATTGATGTATGTAAATTTCTACAAAGGCGACCATAGACTCCAACGTGCGTGGTAGGTACAGTATGATGAGTGTTGGCAAACCCACAACAACAGGCCAACATCACTTTCAGTTCCAGTAATGTAATAATTGAGAGACAATTTCTTTCTTTTGTCATAAAAATATTTATTAATACTATTACTATTATTATTATTATTATTACCTTATCTTTGACTTTTGAACTTTGCTTTGAATGTATGTGTGTGCACACAAAATTGCAATTTGTCATTATACTGTATTATACATGCAATTACTTTTATTTTTGCTAAAGTCCTTTCGTGTACGACGCGCGGCTGCATTATAGTTTGATGTATAAGCCGCGATACGGATAGATTGCGAGTACAAGCTAGCAAGCGTATGTCTCATGGCAAAGAAAGAGATCATCCCTTTTTTATTTTTTACTTTTTACATAGAAATGAAATTCCTAACGATTCAAGCGAGTCCTCGAATCACCAAGAATATAGTCACAACCTGCGCGGACAAGCACGATGTGTCGCGTGCCGTGAAATCGCTTCATGCTTGCCAGTAGTCTCTCGTCTCCATTAGCGAAATCACTCCTCATTCTTGGTTCTTTTCAGTCACATTTTCCGAGAACAATGCAAATTCATCATTAATAAAGCAATCATTGTTATGTATATGTTCAGATCAAAGACACTTATTTTAAATATTCCCCGGTAACGCGATTCCAAATGTCCTGTAACGTTGCCTCTTTCAACACGCCTTTGTTGTACGAACAAATATAGTGGCACGGACAAACATAGTCAGTGTAAACACAGTTTTTTTGCTTGAGTGTACTTTGCATAAAAATGCCTTAAAAATGCATTAGTCTTGATCTCGTCAAGAATTTAGTGTTTCAATATGAACGAATTATTATAAATGCATCCAACTTCAGAATTTCAAGATCAAATTGGGTCCAAATATTGAATCACGGTGGCACAGGTAAATGTACGGGCAATATACTTACATCCTGCAGCTTTTATGTGACCAGTCAGTAAGTCCAAAGCATGTAACTAAATTGTACACTATAATGCTTTATTATAATTGACGGTATATTGATAAAATCAATTGTGCGTGAGTAAACCGCATTATCACTAACAAACCCTTGGACCCAGCGAAACCAGATTCAGCCCATGTATTATTCGGGTGGCGAGTAAGGTTTTTAGTTACGTTTCGAGACGATAGGTGGCGCTGAAGCTTAACTCCTGTATTTATGGGCCGATTTTGCTGGTACTTGCGGGAAATGATTTTTGGTCGATAAGAAATTGTTTCAGCATGCTTTTCGTTCGGTAGGTGGCGCTGCAGTCAAACTTTCACAAATAGTTCATTTTTCAAATGATTGAGAGAGCCCAGAGCCACTTCAATAAGCCTTTTTTGGGACAAGAAATTGTAATGACAATATTTCATTGCACGCGTTCGAAGCAATTATATTGCCTTCAAGTCGAAAAAATAAAAATCAATAGCTAGGGATGCAGATCTTTTTTTTCAGAGACCAGGGTGTACTTCCTAGTATTCCACGTTATGAATTAGTTCCGAGAAATGCAGAAGTAAAGTATAATTTTAAGTTTTCAAACTGTGCAATTTACTTGCTCCAACGTGTACCACTGTTCCCTGCAATTTCAGTTTGTTGACTAATTTTACAAAGTTCCAATACCCAAGGCTGTACTCTTAAATGAACACTTTTGTAACTTAGAATTTTTTTGAATCAAATTTTGATGGTAGCACATTGTCAGCAATTTCCTGGAGAAAAGATTTTGCTCACAATGAGGCGGGAATACTAAAATTGGATTTAGGGCCTAGGTACGACTTGCCGTACCTATTCGAACCACAAAAAATCAACTAATTACTAATTTCGGTCAGGTCGAAGCTCCCCCTTTTGCTGAAGGACAAACATTTTTTTTGTCAAAATGGCATTTGCCTCGACCAAGAATGGTACATGTCAATTTAGCTTGTTGATTTGGATTAATTAATGAAATTCCGTATGGCCGGCAAAGAAAAATCTATATTGCGAGCCATCAAACGTAAATATATTTTTCGCAAATTTAAAACTTTTTTACTTTCGCATTATTCGTTCTTCCACTATCGCACATACTTTATATGGATTATTTTTTGTATGTATAAAAATTATATTGGGTTGGCAACTAAGTAATTGCGGATTTGGTCATTTGTTTGCTCTGGAAAATCGGCAATTACATAGTTGCCAACCCAATATATTGCCATTGGATGTGTATTACATGTACACATTTTTGGGGAACTCGTCCCAAAGACTCAAATAAATATCTTTAACACTAATACCACATTATTCTTCATTTATTGAATTTGAATTTTCTTTTAAAATGAAACATTGTCCATTTGCATCTCATTTGTGTTGCAGCGAAGCACATTGCAGTTTTCGATATCATTGCAGCTACAATGACACTTTAGATGCAATTAAAAGAAAGCCGGCGCCCTCTTTCGCTCCTTAGCGTGGAATGGCAATAAATTGTCCTGAAGGTCCGTTTGTCTTTCGTTTAAATGAAAATACCGCTGGACCTCACCTACTTGTTCAGGTACTGTCGAAAAGTTTCTTGTAACGCGATACCATATTTCAGAAAGGACTTTTGCATTTGCCTCCAAGGTACCATTCAATTTGGTTAACATGACCTCTATCAAGTATCTTTTGTCTGGCACCGAAAAACGAAAAATTGTCGTTTTTTTCTTTTTTGGCGCACCCTATTGTCCACAGTAATAATAATTATAAAGTATTAATAATTGCGTATAAGGTATCTACAACTATTAAGTCTTTATCGTGTCCCTTACAATCGATTTAACAACATGATCGGCGCAACTTCAATTCCGCTGGGAAATGAAACCCAGAAGAATAAACAAACATGAATTAATTAATTCCTATGATTCTTAGCCATAAGCCTTGTAGAGTTTGGAGCCTCCTAAACGCGAAAAAGGCTAATGCTGGAGTCATTTTTAGGATCGCAAATTGTAGGGACAAAATGCGAGGAGCGTATTTCAGCATAATGACTGCAAAAAGTAGGCTATCATCATGGCACGAGTTGACCCAGGTCTTGATTCTAATTGCTCCAGCCTTGGAAGCTTAAAAAGTTGCTCACTCCGGTCGTTTGATGTTCCAACGACACGATGATAAGCCAAGGACGTTCGCGGCCATTAGGAGGGCAATCAATGGCAATTTTATCCCTTTCTTTGCAGGTATGCACGGAACGCGGCTGGAGAGAATACGCGGGGGACTCGTCCGCGGTGGACAAAGACCGCTGGAACCTCTGGTGGAGGAGCGGTGGCATTCCTCTTTCCCAATGCAAGTCTTTGCTCCCATGGCAGGTAAACCGATGAGGATTATTGTGGTACACGTTTACCGTCATATCGCACAATCGGGTTCCTAACAGAGAAGGATTTTACACAGTTTATTAACCGCATACCAAAGGGAAGCTCCATTTGTAGGAAGGACAATCTCGCGAGGCACTTGAAGTGTATGAGGAGGATCCACGGTTCCGTTTACAATTTCACGTGAGTCACCTGTTCAGTGGAAACGTCAAATTAATGTGATATTTTCATAAATATCTTCTTTTCGAAGCTGAGAAAATAGAATGTATTTTGGTATCGATTACAATTCGTAGGAAAAATTCACGTTTTGCCGTTCGCACGGGATTTTATTCGTTTGGCGCCGGTAAAAGACACCAACGTGGTGCCACCGGCGTTTCCCCGATAGTTTTTTTTTTAAATATTTTTAATCTACGTGTGACATTCAATGAAATTGTCGAAGAATAACGGGACAACGTCTGTTACTTATATTTCAAATTATTATTCCATTGAGATAGAACCGATCGATAATGAATTGATAACATTTTTGATATTTCAACTTGATTCAGGCCATCGGGGTACAATTTACCTTCGGAATACACAAAACTTGCAGCCGACTGCAGTCGTCACGAAAAGGATGACAGGGTTTGGATATGCAAGCCTGTCGGCCAAAGCCAAGGAAGAGGAATATTTCTTTTTCGAGTAAAAACACGATTTTCTATATTTTAATAGCGAACGAAGAAAAAAAAAATTATTTTCTATATTTAAATTGCAAGCGAAAAAATAAAAATTATAATTGAACCTTCCAGCTAATATCGCTACAAATAGAAACTTTTGCAATTTAGGTTTTTTTCTAGTTTTACGGCGACTTCCAAATTATTACACGAAGTGCCATAATTTCATTTTCAGCGATTGAGTGACCTCACGTACGACAGCATAGCAATTGTACAAAGATACATTGAAAATCCTCTTTTAATTGGCGGCTACAAGTTCGATCTGCGATTATACGTTTGCGTGCCTTCCTACCGACCACTCGTGATATATATTTACAAGGAGGGCCTTGCGCGTTTTGCAACTCAAAAGTTTTCTCTCGAGGCCCTGGAGGACCCGTTTCGGCATCTAACAAATTTTTCTTTGAACAAACTGGGACCAGGGTATTCCGAGAGGAAGGAACGCGTAGGAGCTGGTAAGGCATGGACGTGCGACATCAATCCTGCACGGGCAAATTTTTTTTCTCCTACTTTTTAAGATTGAAAATCTTTTTATTTTCGGTAGGAGGCTCGAATCGAGAAATGTCGCATAACGCTATGACGTCATTATTTTATAGGGAGTGGTAAATGAGAAAATGACACAGTAACACTGTGACGTCATTTTTCGGTAGGAGGCTCGAATCGAGAAATGTCACATAACGCTATGACGTCATTTTTCGGTAAGAGGCTCGAATCGAGAAATGTCACATAACGCTGTGACGTTATGTTATCTTTTATATTAAACATATTTATATTAAATAACAAAATGGATTCTTTTTTGGGGTTACCCTGCAAATTTTGTCTCCTCAGCGTATTGATTTTCAATCTCTCTGATTCTTACTTCGTGAAATCTGTGGATTTTTGGTCATTACTTGTTCAATTCGTTTGAAAATGTTGTTCACTTTAGGTTGCAAATGGACATTCAGACAACTTAGAAGATACTTCGAGCAGTCTGGATATTACGATTGGTTTCTGTGGCAAAGGATTGCGTGTCTTGTCAGCTTAACGATCTTGAGTCAAGCGGCTGGAATTCCGCGATGCTCGAATTGTTTTGAATTTTTTGGGTTCGACGTCCTCATCGATGGGAATCTTAAGCCCTGGCTCTTGGAGGTTCACAAATTTATTTCAGTCATTCTACACCTGTCGGCAATTTTTCTCGAACGTTGACGCGATAGTTTGTGCCCGATTATTGCTTCGTTATACAATTACGGTTTCCTAGAACAAATAATTTCTTAGTAATTGACGACAAAGTAATTAATTTGAACTAGTAGACCACTTTTTATCAAAACATTTCTCTGCGTTCTCTAGCAATAGAACAACTTAGTCGAGAACATCTTAACGATATTTTTATATGATAATTAAGTTAGTTCAATTTTAAGAAATTCAAAATATGAAATAATAAAAATAATTCGAATTTTTATTTTTATTATTTATTTTTTCAAGTTTTGGTAACACTAGAAAGCGAAAAACGCGATTTTCGCTTAAAAAATCGGTCAAATCGTTATTGTAAAATATAAAATAACAACTAATTAAAAAAAAAACTGGACAGGGTTACCTCATAAATTATACAGAGAAGTAATGTTCAAATTTTGGAGAGGATCGGTACAGTGGGTTTGAAACGACAGCCTCCACCGGCTTTGAAAACGTGAAGTGTGGGAAAATCGATTTGAAGTTTTAAACAGTCAAAAATCAGAATAATTCCCTTTTTCTCGCTGTATACTCACCCAGAATCGTCGATGCCCGGAGCTACTTCTTTTTCTTTCTTCTCTGCTAACTTTTCTCGACATTTTCACTCACGAGCGTATAAAATGTTAAAACTCTAACGAAAAACAGTCAAAAAATAGCCGTTTTGCTCCAAATGCTCTAAAAATTTAGTACAAAATTCTTCAGATGCTGTACGATCATCAAATGAAATTTAAAAAAATGTTTACAAACAGTACCCCCCCCCCCCTAACTGCAATATACATATTTTTAAAAAAATATATTATTATTATTATATAGGTAAATTTAAGTCCCGCACTCAGCAATGACTGTGAGATAGATTCGGAAGTCAAAAAACCTCTGCTACACGACCTCTTTGATCTCCTTGGTCTACCCGTTTGCAATACAGGCCTGTCTTTGTTCAAACTTTGGAAGACAATCCCAGAAGAATCTGAACGTTTTTACCACGGTCGCGGTGAAAAAAGGAGAAACAAGAATGTAGCAGATTCTGCCAGTTCATTCACACAATCACGGGTGTTTTTGGTAATTTGATTATTGAAATATTTCTCTGACAAACATTTGACTTCTTTTTTCAAGCAATTTTTGAAATCTGAATTAGATATTATCAAAAAAAATTGTACATTAACGCTTAGCCAATCGAATGGTTGAGTGTTAATCGTTTTGGTTCATTAAAATGTTCCTATTGCTCATTTAAAGTTGTACCCTTTTCCTCACATTTTTATGTAGCCTAAGGAATCTATCGCGGAAGATTGCGCGCAAGAATGGATGCGTTCCTCGGACGCACACACTCGTCGTCCATCGAAAAGTGAACCCAGCGTGTTTTGGGATAACGGACGAGACTGGAGAAACCCCTGTCCAACAGAAGGTGGATGGATACGCGTGTACCCCGTTATGCCCTCCCAAGTAACGGAAGATACCGTGTCGGACTGCGATCGAAATTCACTGCCACGGCTCATTGACAAAAATATCAAGAATGCAGTACTTTCGATACAAAAGTAACGATACCATTTTTTATAGTACTATTCCTTTCTTGCAACAATTAAAAATTAAAGGGAAAACGCAAAAATTTCACATTTCGATCAATGCCATCATTAAACTATAGTTATCGATCACTTCGGACCGGCAACTTCGTGATTCGCTGTATGTAAATTTAATTTTCAGTGCATTCGCATCTATTTTCAATTTTACTATGAAATTAAATGATCAATTTCTCGTATAAGGTAATAAAAGTTATTAAAACATTTGAATTAACAAACTTTCGAGGTGGGAGCTAGAAAGTTCGTTATCGGGAGGTAATTTCGCGCCTTATAAAAAGAGATTGTCATAAAGTGAAATTTTTACGGCGAGGTTCTACAGTATTTGAAATTCAAGATCTTTTTCCATTACAGGTACTTGAAAGTTGCCAGAGAAGCCGAAAAAAAGTACTCTAAACAAGGTGACGAAACATGTAACGATTTTTTGCAGAGGACCTTACAACTCGATTCGGAGGTTTGGCTACCCAACAAATAAAGTGTAATGGTTTATATAAAATTGACAAAATTCTAAGAAGCGAAGAAAAATCGCGGTGTAAAAATTTTGAAATTCAATGAATTTATAGCAATTTTCTCCGTAAATCATATCTTAGAGTAATCAAATTTCTAATAGAATTCGATTCAAATTGCTCTTAAGTTGAAATACCGAACAATATAGAAGGAGAAGTGGAATTATAGCATCAACTATCATACAGTTGAAGTTGCAATATTGGAACAATTGCGTCGGACATGAATAACAAAATTGTACTTAACCAAAGACGTAGTTTATTTTCTTATCGTTTCTTAAAAAGGATTTTTAGTTCAGTCCTTTTGCCGCCAGCCTCTTGTCCCGCTCTTCGGCAATGGACAATTTCACACCTTTGCCTTTCGGCAAACTCACGTAGGCCTTTGATCCTTTGCCGATGATGAATACGTTGTTTAATCGTGTGGCAAAGGTGTGGCCTTGCGAATCCTTGATATGACAGATATCAAAGGACCCTGGGTGACGTTCTCGGCTTACGACGGTGCCGACGCGACCCAAATTTCTCCCCCCAGTAATCATACACAAGTTACCTACAAAACAACAAAACCACTTACATAGTTTCACGAGGTAACGACTTTTCGAGTTTTCGATTTTTTGAAAAGAAAAAAAAAAATTCATCAAAAATGCTCCTTTGTGCGATTTTCCAAAAAAAGGTATCCATTTTGAAATATGAAGGGTGTGATTTTTAGAGAATTACTAATTTTCGTAATATCGCACATAATTACAGATTTGGAGTTCGGACAATTTTCGATTTTGGACAATGGAGTTCGAAAATCGCGTGGGGTCATATTGACCCCATGTGCTGTTCTAGGGTTAAAAACCGATATAAAAATCCAATTATTACCGCTACGTAAAAGGTTTGGATGGATTAGAAAAATAAATCTTACCTGAATCAAAGCGAATAGAATCGATGATCTTTCCTGTAAAGATGTCCAACTGAATAGTATCGTTCACTTTGATCAACGGATCCGGGTAACGGATGGTTCTTCCATCGTGCGTAACAAGGAACGGAATTCCTTTGGGTCCAGTTTGGACGCGTTTTACCTTGCAGAGCTTGTACTGTAAAATAATCACAAAGTTGTTACTTTTCCCACTTTTTCTTATTCGTCTGTCAAATATTTATACATATGTTAAAAGAAAGTTTCGTAATCGGTACAAAACAATTATTAGAAAATTGTGTTCCGCATTGTTCTCCTTTATAAAGAATATCTCATAATTACAAATTCTTACTAAAAGCAATAATTAAAATCAAGAAGAAAAGTGGAATATCTTTGTATGAAAAATACCTTTGCTTCTTCGGCAGAAATGCGATGGATGGTGAAACGTCCCTTAACGTCGTAGATCAATCGGAAGAATTCACCAGTCTTCTCGATCGTAACGACGTCTAAACGAATTTCAATATCATGAAAAAATATTCGATTAAAGCGATTCAATAAAAATATACAATTGAATTCAAATGTACTCTCCTTGGGTGATACAGAAAAAATACATAAAATTTAGCCTGTGACCTTAAGAGAAGAGCCTTGGCGTTACTCTTGGCCAATTTTTGACTATTGCATTTAATGAAGAAAAAAGCAACAGCTTCGATATGGCCAGTCAAGTTATAAGATACGTCGACAAATGACGTTGAAACTTTATGCGGATATATTTCATTTGTTTCATCGATATCGCTTTTTGATGTATGGTTTGAAAAAAAAAAAACACTAGATTTTTAGTGTAAATATCGTGGTTTTAACTTCAACCGACTGCCTACAATCGAAATTACATTTATAAAATAAAAGGACAACGTTGCGACTTAGATTTACTTCTAAATTAATCATTTTTTCCAACTGTTTGTGTTTTAGATGATTTCGTGACGAGTTATCGTGGACACCGTAAAAACCAATTTTTTTTTTTAAATGGCCTCCGTCAATTCGCTTTCACCGGCTTGTTTATAAATATATATATTTTTTTTTTTTGACGAAAAAATTACTAAATGTTCTTCGCAATGCGCAACAAACTTTAATAAAGTAACTCTAAGTCTCTTCAAAAAAATTCTCAAAAAAGTGCTTTTCTTAGATCCGTAACCCCCCCCCCCATATACATAAATCCAAAAATACTAACAAAATTCAAATTATGTTTCTCCTTACCCATGAAGCCAGTTGGGTAGTTGGGATCGGTGCGAATTTTCCCATCGACCTTAATCAACCTCTGCATAACAATCTTGGTAACCTCGCAATTGGTCAGGGCATACTTGAGCCTATTGCGAAGGAAAATAACGAGAGGCAAGGACTCGCGGAGCTTGTGTGGTCCCGTGGATGGACGTGGGGCGTATACGCCCCCCAGTTTGTCCAGCATCCATGCTTTCGGGGCATTTAGCCGCTTCAAGTGCTTCTTTGGTCCACGAGCCTACAACAAAAACACCGTTTACAATTTCTCGCGGGTAAACAACGATTGAGGCACTAATTTTAAAAACACCAATTTTTAGCCCCACATTTCTTGTGGAGAAATCGACGAAAAAAATTGGTACGAATAAAGAGCCAGTAAATCTGTCACGAGGAAGAACGCGATTGGCGGGGTTTCGTGTTTACCAAAAAATATTGGTCTTTTGAAAATAGTCGCAGAAAATATGATCCGATAAATATCGTTTACCTATCGAGGAACTATTCGCGCGGGCAATTTCGGCACTGGTGCGTTTAAGAAAGTCGATGCAAAAGGATGCAAAAGCGAAGCGAAGAAACGACTTACCATCTTGGATCTCTCCGATGAAAAAAAGAATAATTTCTACCGTAGAATTTCGTTCGCAGTTTCTTAGTCTATGGTTGGGAAAGGAAGCGCCTCCTGCGCCATCTAGTAACGAAGCAGGGAACGAACTACACATTTAGAGCTACGTAGAATGTTCGCGAGATGGCGGTAATAGAAAAGCATGGAGTTAAATGGGTGGCGGGAAATAACCTTAATTCAAATTCAGTTAAAGTTTATTTAACGATAGGGGGCGCGACATGTCCAAATCTGCGTTAGAAATTGGCCCAAGGGAAGCGTCATTTTCAAATGCACATTTCATAGGGTCTAATTTACTTTCGCAGTTCGTAAATAATGCCAAAATACCATTTCTTGGGCTTTTGACACATCTTCGAAGGTCGACGAATTGCGATAAGTGGGAATTGCGGTATTTACATTGGAAAAAATAATATTTATCAAGGGATAGGACGAAGCTGGCTTTCACGGTTTCGCGAAATATAATAGATAAATGTGTCGTCGAGAATAACAAAGGCATGAGGCTATGATTGCGATTGGCACAAAATGGTATCCACGCGCGGACCAAAATTCAAATTTTCAGACGGTGAAAAAGTGTTATGTTATGAACCAGATCCCACGAAGGCCAAAGTTCTGTACGATTCTAAAGTAAGTAAAGGCAAACGTCAACATTATTCATTATTCAGCAGTTGTATTGTGTATTTTAACCTCGAAAACTATCATAACCTCAATGTGCTGACCTTACTTTTTGTGATTTTGTGAATTGTAAGTGTCAGAAATTTTCACTGATAAAAGTTATTGAAATTTGTTAAAATTCAAAGATTTTCTCTGTCAATATTATTTTTCATTGATATTAAAAACTAGCACCTTAATGTGCTGGCCTTACATTTTATAAATTTTGTAAATCACAAATATTAGAAGCGTTACAATTTTTTCATAAATAATGTAAATGAA
Organism: Gasteruption jaculator; assembly: GCA_949825005.1. Lineage (NCBI taxonomy): Eukaryota > Metazoa > Arthropoda > Insecta > Hymenoptera > Gasteruptiidae > Gasteruption > Gasteruption jaculator. The sequence goes on from OX463776.1 coordinate 6,710,579, forward strand.
ATTTGTTAAAAGCTCAAAGATTTTCCTCGTTAATGTTCATATCTAGTTCAGGGTTTATTTTCCCATTATTTAGTTTGCTTTAAAACATTGTTTCGTCTTTGAACTTGATATTAATAAACTACGACTTAAGAAGATAACCCAAATTTTGATTTTCTGTGTTTTCGTGTAGGTTTTGGATGTAATCGTCAATAAAGATCAAAGAGGTAGGAAAGCTGTGGAGTACTTGATACATTTTCAGGTAAATCGGCATCACGGATCTAATAATTTTTCATTAACTTAAATGGAAAGTTTTTACAAAATAGGAGCGAGGGTCGGCACAAATGTAGACATTTAAAAATAGACCAATTGTTAGTGACTCTCATTAATAATAACTTTACCCCAATTCATAATGAGTGGTTTCAATTTTTAAGAGAAAAAAAATAGTTTTGTCTTCTTTACGTTGTAAATAAATGATGTATATAAAGATAAATTATAAGGAGCTTATTTTGGGTACCTCATTTTGCGTATAGGAAAAACTTTGTTTAATCTTAACATTCTAATTTACACCGAGATTAACTTGGAGATTATGAAATTTTAGTTTTTCGGAAGAAATTTCAAAAACCCGGATTCTCTAGTTTTGACTATCGTATATTGTTCATTTAAAAAATATTCTAAATTTCAAAATGACAACATTCGTATATATCATAACATCACAGAATTATACTACAGCTTCTTAATTATTTTATTAAATATTATTAAACAAAATTTAAATCTAATCCTGATCTAACTGAAATTAAATAAATATTTATAGAAAATGTTAAATATTGTAGGGCTGGAATTCTTCCTGGGATCGTTGCGTTACGGAAGAATACGTTTTAAAAGATACAGAAGAGAATCGTCAATTGCAGCGAGACCTTGCTCAAAAGGCACAGCTTCAATTGTAAGATATCGTTTTATGAAATTTATATGCCCTCGTGACACTGGCGAACATGTGAATTACATATCCAGATTCAATTTTCTCAATTTTGGTTGTTATAACCAAATATACTTTAAAATAGGGAGATCTCCCCTCAGTCGGCTAAGTATTAATAAAATAAAGAAGCAAAGTTTAACGATATACCTTAAGTTAAACAAATTCATAAATAATCCTTAATTACCCATTCTCTCGTTACTCCTTCAATTTTTCTCACCAACTACATTCTCAGAATTTCGTTCTTCATTGAATTCAAAAACCTATAAAAAGTGACTCGATCTATATCTTACACGTCGATCACTGTAATTAGAAAAATATATGACCTTCCTGATACTTAATAAGTACACGCACTTATTATTATTGCTTATCTTCTAGGGGAGCATACTTGTATAGAAGGGAACGTAAAAAGAGGAGTCACAAATTATCTGAGAGATTAGTCGAAGGTGGTAACGAACCAAGAAGAAGGGTTCGAAGTAGTGGTAGCCGAGCTACTTCCGCCACTACTGGATCTTCTGAGGATGGAAGTTCTGGTCAACACGATGATTACGATACGGAGGTAGTTATACCTATGGAGGATAACACCGAGGTTGCTAAATACATTTATTTTTAGTTCACCAATTTTTCAAATCATTCGTGATCAAAAACCAAAAAATATAGCTTTCACGACAATGGACTTCGAATACTTTTTTTTGGTTTTTCGTCATTTATGTTATATCGAAGAGATTTTATTTTCACATAAAATGAAAAACTTTCTTTTTATTTCTGAAAAACATGTTATGCATTAAATTAGTACTATCGGGAGCTGAAAAGTTGGCAGTCGGAACAGCAAATTGTCGACTGCTCACGTCTTCGCTCCTAATAGTACTCATCTCTTAATAATTGGTTGGTTTGCTAACACTATTTTTTTTTTTTAAACAGATGGTCAAATTTAAAATTTGTCAAACTTTCAGGAAGTCATAACGGAAGAGGACTCAGAGAGTAGTTCCGATTATTTGGGAGAATCGAGTGACGATGACGATAGCGGAGGTGGAAGCCAGTCAGGCGCTAGTACCAAACCTGGAGTCGATCTTGATATTGGAAATACGTTAAGACGGATACTGGATCAAGATTACGAATTAGTAACGAACAAAAACAAGGTAAAATTTCATATTTTGCGTAGTTTTGCATAATTCACGTTTAATATGTTACGATTTACAGCTAGCGGTATTACCCGCGCAACCAACAGTAACGAATATCCTAGAATCTTGGGTGCAACATTTTACAACAACGCAGTTGACAAATATCCCTGAAAAACCCACTCGAAATAAATCGAACACTTCGTTGGAGAAAACTGTAAATGATGTCAACATCTGTCGAGAAGTAGCCGATGGTCTACGAGTTTACTTTGATTTCACCTTACAAGATTTATTGCTGTATCGACAAGAAAGGGAACAATATTGTGCTTTTGTATCCAGTACGACTCAACCCGAACAAGTTAATTCGGTGACAATCAAAGAGGAACCTATAGAGTATGTAAAATAATATATATTATTTTAATAAATTATAAATTAGGTATTACAATTTTTCACAAAAAGTGGTAATGAAATTTGTTAAAATTCAAAGATTGTCTGTTTTAATAATATTTTTCTTTAATATTCAAGAATTATAAATTAAGGGGACCCAAAAATCCTAAAAATGTAATAGAATAAACCTTAAACGTATAGAGAAAAATTGACTCCTGCCCTTAAGCTCACCCTAATTTTTTCGAACCGTAATTTTTTCATTGAAAAAATTTTCAGTAAGAGTAGTAGAATTTTTTGAAAACAGCGATTTTTTGTTAAAACGAGAATTTTTTTAGAAAAGTCAGGGTTCAAAAAAATATCTCTAATGTAAGATATACAAAATTCACTTTTATAAATAAAGTCCGCTAATTTATCTTATTTCTAGGTCCCAAGAAATCATAATTAAAGACGAATTTGAAGATACAGAGTATGCGCATTTACCGCCATTTCGAGAACAAGAATCTGAAATGGAGACTTCGTCGAAACCTCTGACTCTCGCGAAAAGAAGACTAAGGTCTTGTAGAGTGAGTTCTGTCGAGGAAACCCGACAATTAAGATCGTATGATGAATCTAATAAGGAACAAGGCAACCTTTCAAGGTAAATCATTAATATTAATTTGCAAATCTCTCGTTTTTATATTCCCCGTAGAAATGTACGTGCATATTTCAATGATAACGAATTTATAATTCCTCCATCTTGTCTATATTTTACAACTTTTTGTATTATAATATTTATAATTATTATATCATTTTAAATCTAAGAAAGTAAAATATTATGTAAAAGTTATTCCTTTTTATTAAAAGAATAACTTTTTTTTATTTATCGTAATTCGCAATAAATTCACAATATTCTGTAAGATTTAAATAAAAGTATTAAAAAATTTATGCTTTTTTCAGTAGTATGGCTAGTACGAGTTCTCGCTGTTCCAGTCCAAGAGGAGTAACATTAAGACTACCTGTCGTTAATTCCGCTCAAATTGAGGGACTGCTTCAAGAGTCTAATAAATGGCGACTCGTACCTGATTCTATTAGGCACAGTAGTTCACCAAGTCCTTCCAATTATTATGGCGCAATACATTTGACGCGCCTATTTGGTAAATCATCTATTTTATTTTTTTTATTTTGCATTATCTAACATATTTCCACCAACAAAATGGTATAACGAAAATTAAATTCACAAACTTTGGAATTATTTTGATCACGTATTTAAATTTCACTTTATAACAATTCCTCTCCATAAGGCTCAAAATTACCTCCCGATAACGATCTTTCTAGTTCCCACCTCGAAAGTTTGCGTATTAATTATATTGAATTTTTCCATGTATCACTTTTTTTGCCTAAAAATTGCCAACAACCTCCAGCTATCGAACCTCATCTTTCTAGAAAATCCATAAAAACTGATATCACTTTTGAATTTTGTTTCAGTAAAATTGCCGGATTTGTTACAAAATTCGGAGATTCCCGAGAAGAAGCTGAAAGTGTTATTGAAACACCTGGACATGTTTCTGAGGTAAAACTCTCAATCCAAACTGTTATTCTCATTTTGGTCTTAGAAATCTCTCATAAAATTCGAAAATTTGGCATTGCAGTTACTTGGAAATGCATCGAGAGTGGTTCGGAGAACAATTTTATATGAAAGTGGAGAACAAACCTGAGCTGCAGTCAGAAAACGCTTGATATCAAGAATACGAAGATGTAAAACGTGAAAAAGAAAGTATTGACTTTCGCGTAAGTGTGTAATGTCCCAAAACATACGTTTCATAAAGAATAATTTTGATATACGTTACAGTCTAAAAATTTTGTATTCTACCTACACCTATTTTAACCGGTCGTGGTAAGTTTAGTGTTAATGCAATTTTCCCATCATTTTTACATCAACCAAATAAATTAGCGAACTTTAACACTTTATATCTCGATAACGGACAGAGATTCTTGAGCGGTCGTCGAGTCAACAGTGGCAATTTCTGGAATCGGAGGACAATTCTGGAATTCTTCCGCTGGAAAGCCGGAAAACGCTAAATTTCTTTTTGGAAGGACGTTCCTGCGGTGAGAGTGCGACTGTTCTCGTGTATGAGATTTCTTGGCAAGTGTTCCCCAGGTAATAATTCTCGCCTTTGCTCAACTCAGTAAAATATTGAAAGTCCGTTACGGACTCGAATTGTTGTCCCTACCGTAACAAAAATTCCCGTCTATCTTGGTGGCACCACGTTGGTGCCATGCGAAAACTATCGGGCAAGCGCCGGTGTCACCGCGTTGGTGTCGTACACAAAGATTTATACCGGCGCCAAACGAAAGAATCCCGATCGGACGTGCGGACGGCAAAGTGTTAAAAAATAAATGATAATTTTGGGGATAAAAAATGGATTTAACATTTTCACCTACCTTCTTATTCGCTTTCATGGTTTTTTTTGTCCTTTCTTGTTTGATCCCTTTGACATAAAAATAAAACGTGATACACATGAAATGAATGACCACCCCAATTCGTGATTGTACGTCAAGGGGTTAATTTTTACTTCAAATATAATATTAGTATTATATGTTATGAGTAATGTTAATTATATGATTATTTGTATCCAATAATCGAAAATTATTGATTTTGTTAGGTTCATTTAATACAAATGAGTCAAATTCAATTAATTTGAATACTGAGTATTCGTATCTTTAGTATCATTGGTGTTCAATGGCTTTAATAGACAGTATAGGATTTTTTTTTATTCCGTCTGTTAAGTAAAGGATTATTAATGACGGGATTGCTATAAAAATAAGAATCGAATGGGTCACCTCGAAAACGTTGTAAGGTACAGATTGCAAATTATTTAAAAACCCCCGAAAAATGAAAAAAATTACTTTATGGTGCAATAATAGAATGGGTCACCTCAAAAAGAATCATGGGTGCCTATTGAAAAATACCTATCGCTTTTTTTTTTTTAATACGAGAGTTTGGTTAATAAATGAAAAAGTGAATGGGTAGAAACGGATGTTTATAAAATGTTTTTCTTATATTATAAGCATTGAAAACAAAATTAAAAGAAGTAGTATTACAATAACAAAGTATTGGTATGTGTACGTTCCATAACACACTTACACATACGAATGTGGTATACGCAAAAAATTTTGTACAGTACAATTAGTGACAATTATCGTAAAGTTACTAACAACAAAAAAATCATTCTCATCCTTCTGGTTACTCTTAACGTCCTATTTCTGCCATTTGCTTCAGATTTCTCATTTTATGAATTGAAATCCTGCATAACAAAACTCAAATATGTCGTGTATTGCATATATCCTTCAATTAAACTTAGACTTAAGAATAGTAATAATTGCAATATTTCTCATGGAAATTATTATTATTATTTTTTTTTATCGAACAGTAGACACCCGCAACATTTTTTACAATATTTTGTTGTCACTAGGTCTGGCTCCAATTCCACTAGATCACGTTTGTTATGCTTTTGAAGAATACCATTAAAATAAAATAACCAAAAAAATTTATCTCCTGAAATTTTGTTTTTATCGTGCTACAGGTATACCACAGATTCCATTCGAAAAATAATAATTCATTCGTTTTCTAAAAATGTTTAATTTCTGTACAAATACAACTAAAAAAGTCACTGATACCTAAGTTGGAGAAATTTATTTTTAAAACTATTTAGTTTTTTAATAATTAAAGTCAGGAAGTACTGAAAATGTATAATTACATTGATAAAAGCTGATTATCGTTTTTCCCTTGTTTATTTTCAAATTTAAGTCACAGACTCCACGCACTTTGATAGAAAAAAAAATATAAGTTGCAAAAATGGCCACTAGCTACAAAATGGTAAATGCTTCTTTGTCTAAATATGTAAGATTACACAGTCACGGGGAAGACTGGATTGAACGTATACTTTAATTTAAATTATTCAAATGGAGTGGAATTACAGCACAGGCGCAATTATAAATGATCAAAGATTTTCCAAAACATCTTTTGCGAATTATTGAAGTGTAATTTTCCACACTTTTCTCTCAAATTGGAATTACATTGCAATTTCAAGTACTGAAAACCCTAGCAATTTCAAGTATTGAAATTGCAATAGGTCCTATTTCGTCGCTTGCTTTTCACTTAAACAGTATATGATTATCATGAAAAAGCTCAAAACCTGGTCGAGCAATTAACAAACATAAGTACCACCTTCCTAGGACTAAGGATTTTGCATCAGAAATTTCAAAAATAGAAATTTTTCGTATTTGAAGTGGCTACAAAGATTTATAAGGAAAAAAATCAAAAGGTCTTTGATAAAAAAAAATTTCCAAAAATCATAGTTCCCATTTAAATCAGTAAAACTTTTCTAGTAACATTTCAGGTACTGGTACTGTACTTTGTCTGTAATATCAAAAAAGGAAGATGATTTTTACATTGTTACTGGATTTTTCTATTCTGTGTCTTTTCTGTGTCTATTCAACTCAAGTAAAAAAAAGGGAATATTAAAATTACACGATTTTTCCATCGTTACTGGATTTTTCTATTTTTTTTCTTCTATTTTTTTCTGTGTCTAGTCAACTGAAGTAGAAATAGTGAAAAGCATAATAATTTAAATTCGTCCTTTGATCTCTCCCTTAGCAAATATTGAAATTACACAATTTTTCCATTGCCAGCGGGTTCTTCTATTTTCATTTCTGTTATTTTTTTTGTGTCCAGTCGACCAAAGTAAAAATAGTGAATAATATAGTAACTTAAATCCGTCACTCGATCTCTCCCTTAGCGAATCTCGAAACTAGATCATTCCTTTGAATGACTCATGTAGTCTCGGGTTATTAAAAATTTGTTATTTACACACATTGGAGCATTCGAGGCAAAACTCGCACCAACAATCAGCGTTTTATCAATTGTATGTTTCGTTCCGTGTCTCAAAAGAGTCTATCTTGAGAGACGATTAATGAAATTCTCAAAAAATACGAAAAAAAAAAAAAATGGAATTTCGTCAAAACAAGAGTCATTAAATGTCTCTATATTTTTTGTTCCTCTTTGTAAAATAATACGTAGATAGGAGCGTCCATCCTTTTTATCTCGTTTACCTCGTACTTAATATAAGTATCTTATAACTATTTTATTTCCGTTACTTCTACTCGTTTGTATATAATTACTCTCACAAGTTCTTTTTTTCGCATACTCCCTTTTCATGAAATTCGGTGTCATTAAGGACAAACTGTACCAGGATTATTATTATCGACTAATAAAATAATAATAATATTATTAATGTATCATTAATTATTATTAATTAATAAAATAATAATAATGCCAGGATGAATTTGATTTGAAAATAATCTTTAACCAAATACCATTGTCACACTTGTCGAGAAAAATAGAGATTTTAAAAAAAATATTCCTAGCGAATATAAGTAATTAAAATAATATTGAAAATTAGTGCTATTAATCATGAAATTGTGATATTATCGTTCAATGATAGGCGATTTTGCATTGTTAGACTTTGTATGACCTCTTACACCACTGCAATTGCTACTTTCTCCGATACAATACGCATTGCACACAACGTAAAAATATTTTTAAAAAAAAAGGACCGCAGCATTTGTAAAATAATAAGTTTCCTAATTTTCGCAGTCAGTTTATTATAAATAGTGTACAAACTTGTACAAAATACTACAAGGTTACAAATGAGCTTAATATACTTTTTCATATATCTCATTCATAGTTTTCTTAATACTCCGAGGTGTAAAATGCCAAAACTTAAATGCAACCTGCACAATTAACGGGAAATAATGCATTCTAGTGCTGCCTAAAAATTAACTCTACTTCAATTCTACTCCTATCGACTGGGTACTCCGAAACTTACACTTAAAAATTCCCTAAAAGAACGTAACGCGTATTTCGTTTGTTTAAAAAAAAAAATAATAATAGCGATTGGACAAATGACATAAAAGAAATTATCGCGATTAGGAATTAAGTCAGTCCTTGAATCAGCCTAAGGAGTTCAACAAAACTCGGAAATTCGACGTTTTGTTGGTTCATGTTTTGTTAAAACGTAGGCATTTTTGCAAGGAAATATTGGAATCTCGTAATAAAAGTCACTTTTTCGTTTCTATTTTGCGCCCCTGCTCGGGTGAGTCTTAGCGAAAATTGTCCTTAACGAACAGCGAATCGCAGAAAAAAGGTAAGTATTTGTTTCTCCGCTAAATAAATAGTCCGCCAGTTTCCTGCACGACACTACTACGTTACAACAAGAACACAGTCCGAAAATGCAGTACAGTTATTAGAAAAAGAAAAGAAAAGAAAAGAAAAAAAAATTCGTACCCTAAAAATGAAATTGTCTCATCGTTCTCGTACCCCATTCGCTCAGAATATGAAGAGACGCGCGATCGTTACTCAAAATTTCAACGCAGACCTACCCCTGTTGAACTAATTCATGTATTTGTGAACGCACAAATGCGCAATCAACGAACAACGATTTCAAATCAATGAAGACAATTTATCGCAGATTTTTCATTTTTTTTGTAGCTCTCGCGTTCACGCGTTGCATTTAACCCAGTAAATATTTCCCATAGAAATGCAAGATTAAAGGTGCATTGATTAACACTATTTCTACCGCACTGATTCAATGCAATCAAAAATCAAAAAATCAAAAATATCGAATTTTAATTGGAATAGATTTTCTTCATTAACGCTATGCCGTTCGGTGGCACCACATTGGTGTCGTACATAAAAATTTCTACCGGCGCCAAACGAAAGAACTCGTAATTGCTCTATTATCCACCTTCCGTTTATGAATTTTAAAAAATGGTTAAATTGAACCTCGAAAATAATTAAAATTTTTAATTAAAATTCTAAAAGGTACCCCTTGGTAGAAATAGTGTTAAAATATATATTTTTTTTTTGAATCGGCTAAAATTAATTTCGACAAAAAGTGAAAGGAAAGGAAAGGAAACTCGTGCGCTTCCCATAAGAAATCTTTAACAGGATAAACATGACAAGACAGGCACTTTATACTGTCAACTGGAAGCTCCTTCCACGACTTCTGAACCTTGTCTTTGTGTAGCTTTTCTTCAATCGGTGGCGAGACACGTTGAGGTCTTTCGTCTCTTTTTTTTTCAAAAAATTTATAAAAGTCACGCTCGTGATTTTTATAAACTGAGGTACCTGGTGTTTAGAAAGAAAAAAAAAAAGCCTCAACGTATCCGCTCAACCGTCCAACGTAATTCCTAATTCGATGCGGAAATAATATGACTTTCCCTTCGCTCTCTCTCTCTCTCTCTCTCTCATTCTTCAATATTCGAATATTTTCTGAAATATTCTCATCCACTCACTCGGTCATTTTCGTTTCTTTAAATAAGGTTTGAATTTCATATTCGTGCTTAAGATTAATTGACTATCGCTAAAAATGAATGGAGAACTGAAAAATGCTCGTCACACTGAATATTTACATACCGCTGGTACGCAAGGAAAGGTGCAATTTACATAGAATATACAAGCCGTTTATGAATGAATTTGTTACTCGCGGTAAAAAAAAAAAAAAATGGAAAAAAAAACAAGAGCGTGGTTTCAATTGGCAAACGAAGTCCCGCAAATCAGACCATTGCAGACAGACGCAAATAGGAAGGTGTCGGTGCACTTCGAAAGAACTCAGGATTAGGCTGTTATGTTTCTACGTCCTTACAATTTCTTTACCTATACACTATGCATGATCTAATGGATTCAACAGTTCCGTGAAAAACATATCGCACTACTCCTTTCGATTTTTGTATCGTTCAAAAAATATAAGTCTGTCGCGCGAAGGGCAATTTCTTCTTTTTACAAATTTTCATCCATTTCATCGAACGTACAGTAGAATAAAATCCAATTGGTTTATGTATCTGTCTTATCTCTTTACATATTTTTCATTGTTTCACTTAATAATACACCTTACGAGTCTCTCATTGCTAAATGATACGCATTTAAGTTATCCTTCCACCCTAATTCTCCAATACCTAGTTTCACCCTTTCTTGAATAACCGACACTCACGTAAACCATGAAAATAGTTACGTACAAATCCGTTTGGTTCACCGGTTAGGTAGAGGTACCAGTAGTTGACCATTTTCTAAAAAAAATCATAAAAAATACGATTTTTATAAGACGCGAGGTTTTTATTTTCACGAAAGTGCACATCTTATAACAATCTTATTTTTTATGGGTTTTTTTTTAGAAATGGTCAACTACTGGTACCTTTATCCTTCTTGTTGCAAGGAATGAAAAGATCTAGGGGAAGTGCGCCTACGTTGGACCATTGAAGCAAAATTACCCGCCGCCCACGGGCTCAAAGTGAAGAAAAAGGTGAAAATCAAAGCGAAATGCACATAAACGAAAAAAAAAATAAAAGTTGTATTAAGAAAATAGAAAAATTTAAGCAACTGGAAATTTCAAAAGTACTTGCATAAATTGGGGCCGCTATTTTCCTAAGTTAGGGAAAAAATTCTAAAGTGAATTATTTCTTGGATCAAGACCCGGTCCAATTCAGGCGCACTTCCCCTACCTCTGAATTTCTTCCGCAAATTCTTCTTGGCGTAAAACGTCGCATGACGTCAAAGGTTTCGATTCAAAATCATATAAATTCTATGGCACCAAATTTATGAAATTCCAATTTCACGTATCAAAGGGACAAATTAAAAACGGTGAACCCAGACCGCACTAATCGTAACGTCAATGCATTGGTAATGATCACTGAGAAGTGTGACTAATTTTTGTCTTCCCTACTCATTCGGAACATCCAAACGTGATTTTGTTTGCCGCGAAAGGGGCCAACTTACGCGAGTTACGCGACGCGCCCTGTATATTACAATTTTTTAATGACTATATACTATCTAACCGCGAATTACCGTCCTTTCTCACCCCCCCATAACTTTTTACACATTATCTGTATGCGTAATGTTTATATTTTCTCCATTAATCATTATATACTATCAAATTATTGTGCCGTTACCTTCTGGAAAGAGCGTTCCAGTCTTCTCTTTAAAAGCGCCTTTCCTTATACTCCAGCGGTTCCTCGTCTTCGTGGTTCGTTTTTTTCAGTGACCTTTGGCGGCCTCTTTTGCAGCCATTATCAAAGGCGTTAAGGAAGCCAACGGCCTTGCCAGTTTCAAGAAAGGGTGCTGAAAATTATCGAACATTTTTTTAATGAGGGAGCTTAGAATTTATTGTACGATTTGGAAAATATAATCTCTTTAAAAAAAAAAAATAGAAGCGGCTATTCAAATTGAGTATATTTAATTTAACGAATAATTTAGCATTTTGCAAAAAAAAAATAATGAGCTAGTGAATGAGAATATTTAACCCCAAACCTACCATGCGGGGTCGAATGACTATTTTGAACGTTCATTCGAAATAATTGAAAGAGGCGATGGTAGGTTTACCTTTAAAAGTTCGGAAGCTCCAGACCGTTTTTCAACCTCGACTTCCAGGCACTGATCCAAAAAATCTTGAAAAATTCCGGAAAGTTTCTCCTTTTCTTTGATCTCCGGCTTTCCATTTGTTGCAATTAAATATAAAGCTCGCAGTGGATTTTCATTCAAATACGGCGGTTCGCCCTCTATCATTTCAATGGCCATTATACCAAGAGACCATATATCTACCTATTCATAACAATCGAAGAATAGCTAATTAGTAAATGCATGGATAGGGAAAATAATCGATTTCAAAAAGTATCATCCGAGGATCGCATTAAAGCGTGTGCTTTCGAATAAATCGGAGAATATTCCTTCGCAGAAAAATATTTGTATATTTTTCTATGAAAGTTATTTTTATATTAATTATTTTTTTGTCCCGGATCGTGATTATGACGCTAATTTTGTTAACCAAGTGATTTCTCTGTAAAAAAAATTAGCATCATAATCACGATTCGAGGCGAAAAAACGAATAACCCCAATTTCGCGACATTTAAAAAATAGTGTTTAAATATTAAAGCAACCAAATTCTAAAATAATAAATCTCCTTATTCCCCGAATTCCCACAATTCCCTGGAAGATATATTGCTTATGAGTAGAAATTTACCTTTGGACCATACTGCTTTCTGGTGACAACTTCCGGTGCCATCCAATAAGGGGTACCGACCATGGTCGTTCGTTTACTCTGTTCCGGAGAAATTTGTGCACAAAAACCAAAGTCCGTTAGTTTTACACCACCATCCAAGCCTAGTAGAATATTGTCGGATTTGATATCCCTGTGTATCACTTGATTGCAATGTAAAAATTCAAGAGCTTGGAGGACTTCGCGACAAACCGCAGCGATCTGACCCTCGTCCATACAGGTCTCGGTAACTACGTCTGTCAAACTACCACCCGGCAAATATTCCATTACAACCCATAATTCTTCGCCCACGAGGTAACTATCCAAATAATTTACTACATTCGGATGCTTATTTTCCCGCATCACGAGTATTTCATTAATTATTAATTCTTTTTTGGGTTGCTGCGACAGGTTCATTTGTTTAATAGCTACTTCCATCCCGGTCGAAGTTTCGATAGCTGTGTAAACTGTTCCTGAAGCCCTGTAACAGTGTTTTAATAATTTTTAAATAACTACAGTTTGAAATTTGCATGTAATTATTTTTTTTTTCTTTCGCAGATGAAATTTAACGAAATCGAACGGGTCACCTCAAAAACGTTGCAACAACAAGGAACCAACTTTCTATAAGAATATCGTTCTTACCCTTGTCCTATTTTTTCCATCTTTGTATACTTTCTATTCGGATCCCCAACGCTAACGATTGTACGTAACTTCTCCAGTATCTCGTCGTCTGACATCTTCTTTTTGCGCGCTTTATCACTTTGTGCCGGCCGTGACTGATCCATTGTTGTCGTTGTAGTCGTCGTCGTCGTAGTTGTCGTCGTCGTCGTCGGTGCAGCTTGATTTTTGTTCCTATCAAGCTGCGACTGATGCTGCGGTTGCTGCTGAGGAGTGCCATTCCGTTGCGGAGAACCGTGGACCGCCGACAATGACGGCGGCGGTTCCTCCTCTATAGGCTTCGTGTACTGCATTCACAAGAGAAAATTATGGTATAAAAGTAATCAAGTTTACACTTTTCGAATAAATTGCAGAAATTCTTAGTTATTACAGAAGTCCCGTATTTAAAACTTATATTTTTTTTAGCAAAAATTATAAGATTCTAGGATCAAAAGAAAAATATTATGAAATTTGAATACAGGTCTCCTACGATAACTGAGAATTTGAAATGTTTAACATTTCAATTTTTATTTTTGAATTGTCATCAATTTGCGGTGCTTGTAACTCACGATAGACTTCGTTCGTTCCGGTCTGGCTGAAATAGGCGGTGGTGGAGGCTCGTCTTCTTGCTCGGAACTGGTGGCACAAGCATCGGTCGGTGTACTGCTGGGACTACTGCTACTGACTCTGAATTCAAACAGTCCATTATTAGAAAACGATCAAGCACGGTCGATAAACAATTTTCAAGAAATATGTCCAATTAGACAACCTGCTTAACGAATGTTGAGAATGCGAGCTGCCGGACGCTTGCGACATCGCTTGTCCACGTACATTGCCAACCCCGACTCCAATCCCGATACCCATGCCTCTGGGGCTACTGGCTCGTTCTATGGGAGCTAATAACGTAATTTATCACGTAAAGTGGCAATGATGTAAATAAATAATATCTCGATAAATTTAAAAAAAAATGAATAGAAGGAACCTTACCAACTATGCCAACCATTTTCGTGGTTGTCATATATTTAGAGCCTTTCGCTTCCTTACTACTGTTGTCATACCAGTTGAGGACGTCCAATACTGCTTGAGGATTCTTCTTTTGCTCTTGCTTACTAATGTTGCTGGACATGAGGAGTCTCGCCCAAGCCTCAGGCATCCCCTAAGATTGAAAATAATTTTATCAGTTGATAATTCGATTCTTCGTATGAAAAATCTTTAGTTACCAAAAACTTGAGAAAATGAAGAAAAAAAAAAATATATATATATATATATATTTAGCCAACACAAAAATATTCCATAAATGAAGAAAGTGAAACATAAAATTGGTAGTATTAAGGTAAAAAATAAAGAAATATGGTTTTGAAAATTGAATAACGTAAATTGTAAAATTTCTTATGTACCTTTAACACGTGTGTAATTATGTAAGCAACGTTGACTGAAGCGTTATAAAGGGGTTACAGAAGCGAGCAAGTAAATCTGTTCTTTCGAATTCTCAGTATTTATATAATCGAAAGGAACGGCAAATAATTTTGCAATAAAAACAAACGATCCAAGGAATTCGATAAAAGTATATGCAAGATGCCAACGGAAATGGGTTTTCTTTGAAATTTTCAGATTACTTACTTTGAGTGGCAGCTTGAAAGAAATATGAGTGTCCAGTTAGTTTTTCACATGAATAAAATAAGGGGTAATAAGAAGCGAATGAACAAATTCAGCGATATATATATAGTTTCGTTTCTAGTTTGGACAATTTGTGTAAAACAAATGTGTCCAAGGGGGTTCGAGAATGTTAGTGCATGCATTACGGGGGATGACGATCTGTATCGGGTTTGCGGTGTTAACTTTTTCAAATTGTCTACCTAATAAGAGTACGCTTATAAGGACAATTACATGATAATCCCCTTTTATTTAATTTTCATAAAATTCTAATATGCTAAAACTTACTAATACTTTTGCAATTTTTTTCACAAATTTTATAACAATTTGGGCAACCAAAAGCATGGAATTTAATAATTTCTAATTAAAATATTTGCGAATGATGGAGGGATTGTCGTTGCAGGAGACCTTGTTGGAAAAAGGTGCGTCGGGGGACCAGATGTAGGACTTATCCGACACAAGCGAGACTAAAATTTTCCTAAACTGTATGAAATTATCTAATTTTCTAAGTAGAAATTTTTTGTAATATGAATTCTTGATAAAATAGCAGCAGTTTAATTAAAACCAGCAATATTTTATAGGAAAAGCTTCTATAAAAATGGAGTCGAGAAAACTAGGAGCAATTACAAACAATTGCAATCTGTGAAAAAGGAATATTTTGCAATTTTCTCTAATAAAATTGATGGAATTCTCTATAAAGCAGAGATATTGTACAAGAAGAAGTAATTGCGTAAAAAAATATTTACACTAATACTACACATATGTAGCTTAATTTTTTTTTATAAACAATTAGGAAAATATAATATTATTATATGAAAAATATAATTTTTTCAAAATTTTGGCTGTGTTACAATTAATCTGAATATCCGTTTCTAATCCTACTATTACAATTTCTAAAATTAGTTGCCCTGTAACCCTTCTATATAAAGAATGGGAAAATTTCCACAAAAAGAGTAAATTTGTATGAAAGTAGATTCAATTTTTATCAAAAATACAAATTGCTTGTTAAAAACCCCAAAATTTTCCATCTGACCTTCGATTTTTTATTACTTATATTTTTCTATCAATCAAAATGACAATATTTCAGTTAAAACCTTTTGGTGCTCATCTCTAAGAACAATTCACATTTTTTTTCTTCAAAATATCTTCAAGTTATTTTACCGGAAATATAAAAGCCCTCCAATCTTTAATACACCAATAACAATATACACATTATTAGGAATAATTGGTAATGCTGAAAAAGGGTACCCGAAATCTAAATGATATTCATGTGGTCGAGTTATATTTGTCGAACAATATGGACAAAACAGTAATGGCAAATACTCCGTACTGTGATACAGTAGCAAAGCAGTAAGCAAGTGCGAATTGGAACAATAAGAAACTATACTGGAATAATAATACTTGTCCTTACTGTAAATTCTCCTGTAACTGCATCGAAGCCCACATGTACAGTATGTTCGAAATTCGTGGGCAGACTGATGTTCGGTTTATCCTTATTTTCCTTAACCTTCATTTTGCCTTTTAATGTTTTCTTTTTGCGTTCATCAGAATCAGGCTCCTTCGGTAATGGACGCATGTCCACTGGTAAATTAGGTGTGGACTCGCCTCTGAAATTATCAAAATTCACAAATATGAATATTATCTTCTTCGACCTCCGGGTTACTTATAACTCTAATAAATTCGAATAAACGGTCTCGAACTGAGAGCTTTCGCTGGAAAGTTTTCCGATTCGGTGAGAAAAAATTGATGTTATCTATAATTCTATGGGATCGTCCATCGCAATTGACAAAAATATCATTATCGACTTATAAATGTTTGGACGGGGGAATTTTTAAGTACAAAATCCCATAGTATGGATGTTAGAACCGTAGGGATGTATTTTTAGCATTCACTAATTTAAGTTGTTGTTCCTCTATTTTTGGAAGTCGGAGGAGCCACTCAACTTATCATAAAGAAAGTAACAAGAATTTAAGTCTAGTTTACTGCACACATTAGAACTGCTATTTGGTTTAGACTTACGAAAAATTTTTCTGAAATTTCAGATTCGACATATGTCGAGTACAGTTAAATAATTTTGTATCGCGATACACCAATTTTTCATCATTTTTAATCATTTGGCTTTTATTCTTTATTGTCTATCTTGAGTTTCCTCCAAAAATTATTGAACATCCTTTTTCTTTTGAAAATCCAACTAGCTATCAATTTTTACCCCAGGAGGACTCGCTTGAAAAAGTGAAACTCGAGAAGTCGTTCACAATACCATCTCGCGACCCGACAATTTTTATTTTTTCGCATATCATTCACTTATGTGTGAATATGATAGTTCCACTGAAATTGCTTCGAGTTTCTGGTAATATGAATGAAAAAAAAAAACTTCAAGTGCAAAGGGTTAAGTTTTCGCAAAATATTTTCATTTCAGTCAAAATGATTTCCGCGCTATTCTCTCGGACGACTTTGATCTTGGCCATGATACTACGGAAGCCACACAAAATATTGTTACAGTTTTCTGTAAAATTACAGGTAACGTACGGACAATGGTTCGCAAAACAGCTCGAAAAAAAAGCCTAGAATGTGCAATATTGAAACGAGTCATTTGAGTTTCTAAATTCTCAATTTTTCATTTTACTTGAAACTGATTAATAATGTTTTTCATGATACTTCCTTCTAGGAGTTCAAAATTGGCCATTATACCGCAAAAGTCATACAAAATATTATCACGGCTCTCTGTAAGATTGTGGATAATGCACAGATGGTACTACGATGGTTCTCAAAATGAAAAATTGAGGTACGAGCTTCGGCACCAAAGAACGTGGTTTACCGATTACTCTAATCGAGATACATTCAAGAATGCTTAAAGAAAGTTCATTGATTCTATGATATTATTCATGTATTGACTGTAATGATCATTATTTTGATTATCGAAGTTCAATTTTTGCCGAGTTGTACGTTTTCGAGTAGAAACATCAACATCCGAAACTTCGTATGCGCCGATCTGGTAATACTAGTGCGAAATGAATGAAGAAAATTGCCTGTTTGAAGTGAGTCGAACTGGAGGTGCTGGGGGTTTATCCTCTTCATCCGACATGACGACGCTCTTGTTCCTCTCCTTCTCGGAGACGATCCGGCCTGTGTTTGCTGTATGTTTAAACTTTAGGCACTTTATTACCTTCTATATATCCTGAGGAAATTGCCTATTGATTTCTTGGGAAATCTTTCAACGGTAGAGATATACTTTTACAAATGACTAATTATTATAAATTACAATCACAAATCTGCCAAAATCACAGAGTGTTTCTTCAAAAAGATAAGGGAATCCAAATACAAAAACGGATAAATCCTAGTTGTGTGTGTTATCTTCGATAAGACCCAACTTCAGATGCCGATGTGAAAAACAAACTGTCCATAATCTATGGGGACGGTATCGTTGTCCAAGCAAGCAGCGAAAGTGATCTGTACACTTGGTTTCCTCGTTCTGCCCCGTGTTCTCTTACGTGGACATCCTTTTCCACAGAACCCGAAATCTCTGTTGGTCGGAGCTTTTCTTCGTTACTCGGACCCGATCGTTTAATATCGCAGCTAAGTCGCGACCGGTCGGGTTGGCTCTTGAAGTGGACATACGTGTAAGAAAATAACGTTTTTGTCCTTTGACAGAAGACATGGAAGATTAGGCGGTGCGCACACTGGGCACGGACAGAAACCTCACGAAGTCATTGTTCGTGTGAGAAATCTCCGGAGAAATTTCAATGATCGCGAGTGAAGTGCGTCCCCGAACGGGTCAATGTCGCGGAAATAGGAGGCGAACTTCGGGATCGGGACAGCCGGGCGACTTGGAGGCGTGAGTCACACCAGACAGAGACACCCTGCCGCATCAAGCACGACGGATAGTTGGTTCTTGGTTGCGCTAGTTTCGACGGGCCACAAAACTCTTGGAATACGCGAATGCAAGAGGATCGAGATACACACTCGAAAATTCTGTTCCTCGCGCTTGCGCCCCTCGCTTCTGGCCTGTAAATATGGCTATGGCTACACAACTATGGCTGTGGGTGTGGGTGTGGGTGCAGAGCGTGAGTCGGAGGAACTCCTTTTATTTC
This sequence comes from Gasteruption jaculator, assembly GCA_949825005.1. Lineage (NCBI taxonomy): Eukaryota > Metazoa > Arthropoda > Insecta > Hymenoptera > Gasteruptiidae > Gasteruption > Gasteruption jaculator. Next base: position 6,729,501 of record OX463776.1, read on the forward strand.
ACACGACGCGACGTTAGTGTGCACGATATGCTGCCACCCACCAACATGTGGCCGAGCACTCTTTTCGGCGGCACTCTACTTGGTCCGTGTCCCAAAGCTGTTAACAAGTTAAGCGGCCCAATGCCAATTTTCGCGGCGGACAATGTCATCAAATGACCGACTGCCGGTACACGAATTTTGGCCTTTGAATTGTCGCTCTGTCCTCTTCCCTTGCGCACCCGGAAACAGCACTCTCCTGCTTCAACGAGAAGCTCTTCTCTCTCACTGACAATGAGTTTCGAGGTAGCTCATGCGTCTTCTACCCTCTTCCGCGTTGGTTCTCTCTCGGATCTTGCCTCGTTGTCGCCCTACGGGCCTAAAAAGGCACATTGCAGTTCCCTTTGCGCTCGAATTCCTACATCGGTACCCAATATACAAGAATGCGCGCTTACGGGGTGCACCTTTGTAAAAACAAGGACGCTTCCCTATCTACACACATACACAATGCACGCGTCACGCACTTACACGCATACGCCTAGTATGTGTATGTTCCATTTTGGATCAAATAAGATGTGTGGAAGCCATCGGGGTATTGGGTTTTACCAATTTGGTTGCATAATTATGGACCTACAGCGTAGAAATATGTAATATTCTAGGAAATACGTTAATTGTATTGACTCGATATTGCATTGTTGCATCTTTACGCGAAATGCATTGACCATACGATTGTGCGCGGGAAAATATGATTTGACCTGCACGCTTGGGACCCTTTTGAAAATCTTTTCTGTTTAGAAATATATTATATGAATGCGAAAATTGCTGAGAATGGGTGGAAGGTACAGTCAGAGACAAAAGTGACTTTAAATTTGAGGTTCATTAGTATTTAGGTATAGCAAGCTCCGACATTTGTTGCATTTTTTGAAAATTCCATTGTAATGCATGCTTATTACGCTTCATGGTCGAATCAAATTCTAAACATCTGCTGTTCGCGATACTATTTTGAAAATTTAAGATCAAATATTTCCCGCTTTTGCTTCAAACTTTTGGATCACAACGAAAATGTGTGTGTCGCGTGACGCGATACTGCATTAGTTTCCGGTGTTGTCACGTTTCTACCCTTCAGCCACTGGTGCCTTCCGAAAATCGCGCCTTTGCAAATTGTAATTACTTTCTCAAAAGTTATATTGCGAAGCCAGATCAAATTTGCCAAAAATCTTGTTTTACGTAGTCACTTTGTACACAAAAAATATAGAATATTTGTGAATTCCCATTGAAATTCCGTTTTTTTTTTAAGTAACTACTTCCATTAGAATCCGCCTTAAGTCAATAAATCATAGAAACATTCTAACTTACAAACTAATTGCAAGACGCGTACATTTTGACCAACCGATGTATAACTTTGCAAAAATGTTGATTTCCTTCCGCCAAATTCCTAACTCAAACCCCGAACCCATTTTACGCATCCATTTTGTCTCTCTTTCTCTTTCTCGAAATTCCCGTACCCGGTGGCTCTCTCTCTTTTTCCCGAATTCAAATACTTTTGCGCCCTGCTTTTAAATATTTTAGACTTTTGACCGTGCGGTTGGCCCGCAACTTTATTTCCAATGCAGTGCTGTCTGGTGTGCGGCTACTGCGTAACAGAAACTTGTGTCATGGCTCATGGCTGGCCCCCTTCTGCCTTCTCCACGTTTCAAGGCACTCGGTTGTCGGTTCATATTCACAGATCACAGTGAACAATGGGACTTGGGTCGTCGCTGTCATGGCGTATGTTAATGTGGCTGAATGGAAGACCGATCAAGTGTGTGAATGGTTGAAAGGTACGGGTAAGCAAAAAACGAAGGAGGCTTACGAGGAGGAGTGTTAATTCCTAATTATCTCGTTTAGATAAGCCATTTACCAGAGATATTGTTCCCACCCGAAGGAATCGCATTGATACGCACGTGAGAAAATCATGTTTCCTGAATACGCCCTCTTTCCTATCGAGACGCTTACCTACCTTTTTCATTTTCCACAAGAGACAATTAGATATTCGTCGCAATGGCAATTCCTTGAGGAAGGTCCTAGTCCCTGTCGATTCATTCCATCCACTGATTTGCTGTGACACAGAGACTGTTCCGTGCGTTACAGCAAAAATGAAGGAAATATCACTTGGGTGACAAGGAACATGGGTTTTTAGTATTGGTGTGGATGAAAACAATGCCCAACAAAACAAGTTGGGAAGTTGGGTATAGTGGATTTAGTGTGTGTGTGTGTGTGTGTGTGTGTGTGTTGTATCAGGGTCAAATGCATTGTCAAGGATATGTTGGAAATATGGGGAAATTTTTAATAATAATTAGTGTTAATAATAGCAGTATTCATAATTAATATTACGTGAAGTACCCATCCGCTATTAAAATTGTTTTAATTTATTAACTGAAATCCAAAACAATATACAGAAAATTATAAAAAATTTGCGACTCGCACCAAAATTAGTATACAATAATTTTTTAGGTGGCGATTACAAATCGGCTATTAGATGTATTACCACCGACCTCAAAAACCCATACATAGTATCTTTCCTGAAAAAATTATGGATAAGAAAATGCGGAGCCCAAAATATCCACTCAATTTTTTGATAATCTGACAATTGATAATAAGAATTCTTGTGATTGGCAAGGGTCTCTAAATAATTATGTTTTTTTTTCTTCTCCAAAATTTAGGTCTCGACAATTCGGCACAACCGTACGTACACAGTTTCACAAACCATGGAGTTAACGGTCAACAGTTACTAAATCTGAGATCCGAAGATCTCGATCATTTAGGAGTTTTGAAATTGGGACACCAAGAGGTCATTTTAGAAGCGGTCGAGTACCTGAGAAATTTCCACTATGAGTTGGATCGAGAGAACCTGCAGTTACTCGCTCTGCATCTCTCGTGTCAAGCGCACAGTCTTCACAATGAATTGTCTCGTCAGTCGGACACGAGACCTGTCACGACTCAGACACTTTCGGACGTAGCATCGGTCGTAATGGCTGTTAAGCCATTAGTAAGGTGGTTGGATAGGCCGCCATTCACCGGTCAATTAGAATACAATGATAAAAAAGTGGAGCTCATGAAACTTTCTCTCGAAATGGCCACATGTGCTCAACGAGACCGATTCGCAGAAAGACCTATAGAAGAAATTCGTACGACATGCGAACAGCTGGCAAAGCTCGCCGATTACATTATACAAGACATAGCCGATCCTATGATATTACAACCAGCGAGTTTGGACTTGGCGACGCTAAAAAAGAGACCAGGAGACGATTTGGTAAGATTATAGTTTTATCGATAATATGTATTCCATTAATGAGTGGAGTTATTTTCTTATTTACGTTGAATAGCCAGTAAAATTTTGTTTAATTTCAGGGGTTTTACATATTACCGTCATTCCATGGTACTCATCAAATTGCGGAAATTAAATTTGGGTCTATTGCGCATCAATGTGGAAAAATGGAAGAAGGAGATGAAATTGTACAGGTAAGAAATTTTTTCAAAAATTGTAACAATCCAATAAAAATATTAATAGTAATATTTTAATTACCGATAAATCCAGAACCAATAATAAAGAATTATAATTAAACTGGATTTTCTTAATTGATACCAAATTTTGTACAGACGCAATTAAATAAAATTGTATGTAAAATTATTAAATAATGTCAAATCTAATAAATGATTATGGCGTTACAGGTGAACTATCAAACTGTCGTGGGTTGGGAAAGAAAAAATGTTCTCGAGCTCTTTCAAGAAAGTCCATCCGAAGTTTTATTAACATTGAAGCGCCGGCCACGGCATACTAAAGTTTACGGACAGATTTACATCAAACCATACCGTTTACCGAGCAATAAAAAGACCCCATACGCAACGAGGTGGCAACATAATCTACCATCGCCACGACCAGAGCTTTTGACGATACCGGATTTTACCATGCCTTTACCGAGGTGACTAATTATTATTTTTCAAGTTTATATCGAAAACAAATTCTACTAAAATCGTAAAAGCATTTGCTTCTTAACACTTCGATTGCCACTGACTTCGATCGGAGTCGTTCGCTATCTTTCGAGTCCTGCCATCGACTTCGAAGTAGCAGCGAATGTGTTAACAAAGTCTTCCTCCTTTGCGTACTGCGATTTGCTCCGAATTTGCACATATTTTTTTTATTTACTGTTACAGTTTGCTTCTATGCCTCAAAGAGATTTTAAATCCAATATTTTTACATTTTTTTTGTAAATATTAGGGATTTTGTAAATATTATTAAAATATTTAGGGAATTATCAATTCGGAACCAAACTGGAACCAATAATTAAGAATTTACAATTCTTAATTAACAGAAATTTTTAACTTCCCTTTTTCCCTTTAAAATTTCTAGACACACCCCGAAAGATCCAAGTCCAGAGCCAGTAATGACCACCGACAGTAGCGATTCGGACTGCGAAGTGGATCCGCCGTTATCCGTTCGATTGTATTCCACGAAACCTCGAAACGTGGTACAGAGGAGAGCGACCATAACCGGTGCCAGTCCCACGACGAAACATGGCATCGACATCGAACAATTCTGGCAAGAATTGAAAGAAGAACATTCCACAACGTTTCAACTTCGCGATAAAGCGGCATCCTGTGCTCACGGTTTGGATGCCGTGACGTCAGCGAATCTTCGTCCGCAGACTTGTTTAGGAATCGAACAAACCAAGCTCAAAAAAAGAATCGAAGGGAAAGACGAAGAGAAACAAAACGAGGGACGGGCGGTAGCCGACGATGTTGAAAGTCACTCGCAGGAAGACCAAAAGAGTGAAAAAATGGTACAAGGAAGCGCGAATCCCCCTCCAGCCGTAGCGAAAAACAACTTGTGTAATTCTATCGTTCAGTCGAACGAGACTGTTCGGTCCGCGAATAATAATTCAACGGGACACAACGCGGAAGTTAAAAGTTTGCCAAAGGAACGAGGACGTTTGGACAAAAGCTACAGCACGCCCGCTTACGATTTTTCGGAAACGAACAACAATGACTTTCTCGAAAATAAAAAGACCTCGGAGTCTTCAACCGAAATCGTGGATACGAGCGATAAGGCTATTATCCCTGGCGCGGTTGCTCAGAAGATAAATGATTTCGAAAAGAGCATTCGTAACGTGGACGCTGAGGTCAAGTTACATTCTACAAGAGCTTTGGACAACAACGATTTCGCACAAAGTCCATCGAACGTTCGAATCGACCTCGTGAAAGAGAGAAACGGAGACAAGGAGGAGCAGTGCCTTGCGACTACCGTCGATAGTGACTCCTTATCGGAGGTGACTAATCGACGCGAAAGTAAGTCCTCAAACAGTAGTAGGGTGGCGATAACGGATTGCGACGGTCAAGCCTCGGGCGGTAGCCCGGAAGTTCCGGCAGGCGTATACGCAGCGAGTCGTGAAAGCAGCGAAGACAAATCCGAATCCACGAGCAGTTATATGGAGGGCATTTGCAGCAGCGGCAGCGAAGGAGGTGCTACCTTGCAAACGTTGGACGACCTGTCCCTGTTGAATGACCCCCCGACGATAGATAAAAGTAAAACCTCGGAAATCGCGGGAAAGGAAGCAGATACCGGGACCTCGCAAATTCTCGTTTCTGGGCCCGGAAAAATTGCCAACAATAATTGCGATGCGGCGGCGAACAAGGGAAACGCAGCAAAATTACCGCATAACGTGACACCTCAAAGACACCTTGCGGCAAGGTCCGAAAGTAACGCCAAACTGACACCACCCGAGCCTCCACCTCGAAGGTACATCTCAAAACCAGCACCGTTGCACCTGAAACACGATTGCTCGAATTGCGACGACGAGGAGAAACCAAAAATCCCTGAGAGGTCCACGATAAAGCGGGATTTGCGCAAAGTGATAGAACACCGCGATAATCCCGTGTATCATCGCACGAGCGACAATTTCGAGACGTACAGCGACTTCGTGGAGAAATCGACCGACTTCATCGACGAGTCCAACGACGTCGTAGCGTTCACGGATTCGTGTGGGTACTCCGAGATTCGAGAGAACCATTCCAAGGAGGGCAAAAGCTCCTACGAAAAATACGAGCCGTTCGTTCAGAAATTTGGAAACCATCACGCTTCGGAATTGGCGAAACTGGACCGCGACGTTGCGGCGCATACGGACTCGCTGGATGGCGTTGGTCATTCGCAACAGGCGCAAAGCCAAGTCCCCGACCTCAAACTGAGAACCTTGGAGAGAGATAAAGGCTTCGACAGGAGTGTCGTAAACCGAGCGATGATGGTAGCGAGGAGCATCGGTCTCCATGGCACCGGAAGCAAACCCTCCAACGGCAGCCCCAGCGGACGAAGGCGAAACGATTTGCTTGCGAAAAGACGCAACGTTTCCGTGAAGGACGTCGGTGCGGGAGAATTGGAAGGTTGGCTGACCTATCGCAGCAGAGGAGCCGGGGGTGCCTGGGCCCGTGCCTGGTTCATCCTGAAAAGCTCGTTTCTGTACAGATTCAAGACTCCCGGAGGTGCCAAGGCCGATTGTTTGATAGCTTTAACCGGGTTCACCGCGTCCCAGGCCGCGGAAGTGAAGTCTCGGAAATACGCTTTTAAGGTTTATCACACCGGGACGGTGTTCTACTTTGCCGCCGATACCGAAGATTCTATGATTATCTGGCTCGACGCTATCGAAAAGGCAACGCTCAAAACGGATAATCAGAATCGCTCGAGCGGCCTCTTCAGCGAAACCGACGAGAGCGACGGCGAGAGCAAAGCCAAGAGCAAATCCGCCTCCGATTGCAAATTGGGGACGGAGAAAGGTTTCGGGTCGTTGAAGAAAATCGGTCGCAAGGAGTCCTCGTTCAAGGAGAGCGACGTGGGAGGAGCTAGTCTCGATAGGAAGTACCTGAGATTCCTGGGAGCCAGGAACCAGAACGTTCCCGTGCCAACCGCGCAGTTTAGGAGCTACCGGAGAGTCTTACCGGTCTCCACCCCGACGAAACGACAAGAGGGTCCATCCGTGTCTCCCGATTTGCAAGTAACGGTCGCGGGCAGCACTTTCTACGGCCTGAGCTCCCCCCAAAGCACTCACGACGTATCGAGCAATGGCAAAGACATGAGCGACTACCGACAGACTTCCGACCGGTCCCAAAGCGCGCGTAGATCCGACGACCTTATGGGGTTTGTCACCTTGGAGGAATTCATGTTATCGAACCAAGGAGAAGAGGGAAGCCCGTCGACCCACTCGACCCCTTTAACTGGTGACCACGTTCGCGTGTCCCATAACAATTTGGAAGAAGCGCCTCACGGGAGGTGGTACAACGAGGTAACGTCCAACAGCGTCCATAGTATACCTTCCGCTTATGGACCAACGGGCGCCGCTAATTGCACTTGCCCCCCAAGTCGGTCCAGCAGTAACACCTACGGAGAGGTGGCGCAGAGGGAAAGCAACACCGTGGAACGTTTGAGGAGCAGAACCGCGACGCAGAAGTCATCTTGGGAACTCAGCTGCGTCAATAAGCGAAAACCAAAGGACCTGGACTCGAACCACTGGGACACCGAGGCCGAGCCCGAATATCACCACGTCGACTCGTCGAATTACGCCAATGGGCAGCACAATATGCGGCTGGATTTGGTGCGTGACGTATATTCGCAGCAAACGCTTTTTAAGACGAACGAACCTGACCTGTACCAGACAAAGGGACACGGAGTGAGAAATTTAATGATTGGGCTTCAACTTACAGCGAGGGGATATTCGGGGTCCAGTGGTGACCTGACGAGTCAAACGGCCGACTCCTTGCAATATGTGAGGAAGGAAGCGGCGAAAGTAACTCGCAAAGGGAGTTTCAATTTGCCACAGCGTGGACGCGAATACGCGTCGTCGTCGGAGAGACACTGGATGGACTCCCTGAGGAGGAGCGATAGGAAGAACGTTTATACCGGAAAGAATCGGTTGAAAAGCGTAGCTCAGTATCAACCACCACCGATACCAAATTCGCCGCTTGAACGAGACGGCATGAGAGCGGCCTTTGAAATGCACCTCGACAAGGGAGAGCAATTGCACAAAACGAACAGACTGAAAAGTTTTTTTGGCACAAAAGCAGTACAAAAACCAACTAATTTGGATTTATCCAAGGAGCCGCAAAAGACTTTGCTTGGTATGTGGTAGCCTCTTATTTAGGAGGTACAGTAAAACCTGTTTTTGTGCGGTAGACAGGGATCGCATAAAAGGAACCGCGGAAAAAAATATTCGGAAGTTTCATAAATATTTGCATATAACAAATAACTTTGTACAACAATAATACACAACATTTTTTTTTTGCGCGGTAGAGAGGGACCGTATAAAAAAAGTCGAACTTGGAAAATACGTCAATTATTGACGAAATATATGAGAAAGTGCTTCCAAACAAAATAAATAATCAAATTACACAAGGACCGCACGAAAACTGGTTTTACTGTAGTGATTATTCAATTAAAGGTAGTGCATCATTTAAGGACCATCCACGAATTTTCCTATAAGACATTATTTTCAATGAATTTTGAATGAAGTTTGATTAGGAAATTAATAGATTCCCCGAGGAGGGTAACGCTTAAGCGAGAAAAGGGGTGGTTTTCCCTCCTAACACTACTTTTACCGCGCTAATTATACGTAATCAAAAATCGAAAACCGAAAATATAGAACAATAATTATTATCACAATATACTAGACACGTACACGATCAAAAATCAATCATAAGAAAAAGTATCCAATATATCAATAATATAAACTAGCTTTTACTAAAAGATTTCATAAGAAACGAAAGGAAAAAATCCAGAACAACATTTACATCATAAATTAATTTAAAGATCAGTTTTTCAAGGAAAAATAAAAATATAGAATTATAATTAAAGTAGATTTTCTCAAGCAACTGAGATGTTTGAAGTGGTCACCTTAAATGATACACCCTGTCCATGTCTATGTTAAATACAAATATTTATATATTTATATATATTTATTTCGATACCAGGTTCTCCTCGGTTACACCGGGCATTGTTTCGGGACAAATGCGGCAGCCAGCATCCGAAGCCAGGAACCAGATCCGGCAGCCAAAGCCCTGGAGATAGCGCCATAGGACAATCCTTGAGTTCGTTCGGTGGCACGAGTCAGTCGCAAACTCTCAGCCAAAGTTACAGTTCCGTGAGTTCCGTCAGCGATTGGAGCCCGGACACGCCAACCTCCAGCATTCCAGTAAATAGAAACATATTTTTTTAACGCTGAATTCCAACATTCAATTGCATGAGTAGGAACGTATGAAATGAAAAAGAAAAAACACAATTTCAAAATCTCTAACAACTCGAATAGGCCAATTTTTTAATAAGAAAAATAGGCTTTTCTTATCACTGGGCATTTTCAAGTGCATTTTTTATGTCGATGACTAACCCACTCGAAGCACATACAGGGTCTATCGAACTCTGCGAACCAAAAATATTATGCAAAAAATATTGTACAAATATTATTAAAACAATTACAATTTTTTTTTTAAATATTTAACCCTTTCGCGAGCGCCCAATTCCATGCCATCGCAGCTCATTATTCGTCGTCCGTTTGTCCACGATCGGGGCCAAATTTGTGGATAATTGTATTTGATTGTATAGAGACCCGTCATCGCCACTTTAAGTCCGCGGCGCTAGCGTCGAAAAAAAAAACATGGCTGGAATCTGTGTGCTTATGAAGTGTCTGTATGTACGTGTAAACAATGTTGTATTTTTCCGAAATTTTCAATATTACACTTGAAAATGCTCACACTAATTTTTAGGAACAATTTTTTTTTTGTAAAATCTCGTATCACAGCAACGTAAACAAGACACAGGTTTCAGCCATTTTTTTGTTTCCGATATCGGCCGCTTATTTACTTGGGCGGCGCTTTTAGAATAACTGGTCTCTGCACGAGAAGCGTGTGCCGCTAGCGCGTCGAAAACAAACGACCTAATGGACATTATTGGGCTGTTACCGATAACAAATGAACGGCGCCAAAAGGCGCTATTCGCCGCGAAAGGGTTAATTTATCGAGAAATTGGGTGGCGAATTTACTTCTAGAAATCTGGTGGAAAAACGGCTCGACTTTGAATTCCACACCAAGTGTCCATCCGGTCCAAGTAAAAGAAGACAGTGTTTGTTACTAAACTATTTTAGTGCCGAACACGAGTTTTGTGGCAACAAACTTCTTCGAACTTCGGCCCCGATCGCAGCATGTGTTTTTAACACGTTAAGTTTATATGGCTCCCTATTCGCGCCGCGTGGGTCGCAATGGTATAGGCCATTGCATTTGTCATAATCGGCGCGGCCTGAATGGAAAAAGTTCAGTGTCAGTCCCCAGGGACCAACGCGTTAACGAAGAGAGTGCAACATTAATGTTTATAACGGACCATCTCTGGACGAATGTTAGTCTCTGATACCGAGAAGAGCGATCGTTGAATCAACTATCGCAGCACAGACGAGTTCAGAGAAGCTAGGACCGGCAGGGACAAAAAAGAGATCGAAGATGTGATTTCAGAAACGGATGCAAGAATAGCAGATTAACGATAAATTGCTCTTAGGAGCGGACAATTTCATACAATTTTGAAGAACAAGATAAACATAAATGGAAGGAAAACTCAACAGGCGCCGGTATAAACCGTTATGTGCGACACCAACGTGGTGCCACCGGCGCTTGCCCGATAGTTTTCTTAGAATATTCTAAAATAAATCGACAAATGTGTATAATAATGAAACGAAGGCAGGACGAACAGTTGAAAAGCGAACCTTGACTGAAAGGTATCAAGTACAAACAATGTCCATCCACAAAATTGTAAAATAGTGAAGAAAAAGGAAAAATAATATATATGTATATATAAAAAAGACTTCAACTAATCTGTGATTATTTAAAATTTTGCCTGCATTTATCTGTGAGGGAGACTGCATATGTATCAGTACACCCTTACAAATGTGAATGAATATAAGACTTCGAATAAGAAAAATAATTAAAAGCATAAAGGCGAGTCTCCATTGAAGGCGAGCTTAAGGCGAATATCCATTGCCCCGAAAACTCTTCGGAAAGTTCTTTTAAGAATTGACGTTATGTTTTCTGGATTTTATAAACCGCTTCTACCCCACTCTACCCCACCTCGAAATTTTCTTAATTCTATGCGAGACGTTAGTCGCATATCCGAGCTTTCAAGTAAAAAGTCAAAAAACGATAGATAGGGACAAAAAGCCATTTTTCGACACCTCTTTGTTTAACCTTGTGTCAATTATCGTGTCATTGTTGTGTCACATTGGATGCGAACGAACTACATTAAATTAAGGGATATTTTTGATTTTGTGATTTCAGGTGATCCCGCGATGACTCTTTGCGACACTTATCGAGGAACCCAATTTTGAAAGTACTGGAGCGTAATCTCCATTTCAAAGAAATAATTGTTAATAAGTTGAATTAAACGAATTTTGTACTCCGTATATATGTAGTGCAATAAAGAGCAAGAACTTTTATTACTGTACGTTGTGTAGCTTTCTGTGAAGGAAAAAGTCGCGACGATTGCCCATTTTTCCTGCAATTTCACCAAAAAATTAATTCAGCCGATTTCGTATCTTAGCCTTTAGCTTACAAGCTGTCGGTCGGTGTTGTTGATTTGAAGGAGACGATTGCGTATGTTTAGCTACCACCTGTAACTATTTTTCGTTATCTTGATGAATTCGTACATTTTGAAACCTACGAAAATGTGGAGTCCATTGAGACGTAGGCGAAGAACAGTAAGGGGTGGTGACATTTATGAGACATTTTTCAATAAGAAAAACCATAAAGCCTCATGGGATATCCCATTTTGATTCTATACCCTCACAATTTCTATTCTACAAGGTTTTACCTGCTGTCTTTCTGTTTGCTTGAAAAAATTGTTGCTTTTGCAAGTGTCATTCTACAAAGCTTACAATTGACAAATTCATTATTTTTTAAAATTAATTGTAAAATATTTGTTTCAGTGCTCTGTTGGACACGGATCTTGCCAAAAAGGACACCTTTATTCCGGTAGAAACACGTTATCGCCTCCGACATTGCCGCATATTCCACCGCCGATTTCGCCACCACCCGATTACCCTGGATTGGAATATCCACCGGTTTTCGAGCCAGAGACGTATTCTCTATCGGATGCATCGCTCTTACGTAATCGAAGCCGGAACAATCAAAACCTCGATCAGCAATAAGGATAGAAAATTTCATGAAACAAGCAAGCAGTACCGTTCTCATTCTTATAAAGCATAATTTTAGTAAAGTAACCGTCCATAAGTGCCTCTCTTATAGGTTCCATAAGCATTCGCGTCGAGTGAATTGTTAATCCACTAGGATCTTGAATATTAAAATCATTATAAATTTATTGTTCGACGATTAACGCTTCGAATTTGCGTAACTCTCTGTTCACGCCGCGTGGGTCGTGAGGGTGTACGTTATTGCATTTGTCGGGACCGGCTCGGCCTGAACGGAAAGTTCAGTGGCGGTTTAGCGTCCAAAATTGCGACCCACGCGGCTTGAATAGGCAGTCACGTAAATTTGACGCGCGCTTAAGGCGTTAGAGTCGTTAGATCGCAATTAATGCCCTCTGATGCTTACTTCCGGTTGGAGGAAAAGGAGGAAATTGAAGGCTTCCGAAAGCACCTCGAGTGATTAGTTACTTCTATTATAGCAATAATACGAAATTTGGAAAAAAATGTATTTCAAAAAAGTGCCTATGTATATTTTCGAGATGAACATATCTACCGGTTACGAGTTTTGATGAATATTAATATATATACATATATATATTAACATTTCCAATTAAAGTCTGATGTTTCTAAAGATGTATCGATAACGTTTGTGTAGTTGAAAAATTATAATACAATCTCAAATTCCCCGCCATTGAGGATAGGTGTGAGAAGCTTGACCGTGTAGGTTTTGTTTATTTGGTTGAATTTTAACTTCCCGCAATTTTTATTATTATTCATTTTTTCTACCACGAATAATTTATTGTTATGCCAGTAGTGGCATATGAGTCGTTCAATGTACAAATCGATTAACTCCATTTTTTTCCATTTTTTCAATTTGTTATTTAGAAAGGATTTTAAAAAGCAATATACGCTATTTTATTATTATTGTCAACTTCATTTTTTATGGAGCCTATTTGTGCACTGTGCGGCTCATATAATTCAAAAATTTTTGTTTTTTGCGCTACAAGCATGTTGTTTGTTTGTTTTACAATTTTGTAAGCTCCTGAAATAGAGAATCAACCGCCATTTGACCATTTTCTAAAAAACCATAAGAAATAAGATTTTTGTACGGTTTTTTAGAAAATGGTCAACTATTTGTGCATGGTCAACTACTGGTACCCTTACCTTATATACCTCTATATAGATATTTGGTCTATTGAAAAAAAAAACTCCTAGCAATCCTTGGAAACTTGGAGACAAGATGAGATAAACCTTTGGTGTCCTCAAAGTAGACAATTCGCATATAATGTATAAACCATCGTTCTACATATATCATAAAACATATGTTGCTTTACGCAAACACGTTATTTACGTTTCATAAATATAGTTGATAACAATGACATTACTAGAATTTTCTATGCGCAAATTTATAATGTAATTGAGAGCTCAAAGTTACTGCGCTTGGTGCTACTTTATTCGCGATGACAATAATAGTTTAAAAACGCACTACGAAGACTAACATTTCTACCATGGCATTTTATATTCATATTTATAAAATATGCTTTAACGGAGGAACATCATTTTCAATCATTATAATTTGAGTTGCCTCGAGAGATTTATGATTCCGAAAAAAAAATATCAATAAAAAAGTTTGAAATTGTTTGTGATAAAAAACCAGGACAAGTGTTATTTAAACATCGTAAAAGACTCGAAGCTATCATCAGTTGCTGACTAGTATTTCTTTATTTTGCTAATTTTCAGATTTTGCTTGAAATTATTTTTCTTTAACGTCATTTGCTTTTCTTGTTAGTGATTTCTTCTTAATATACTTATGCTTTTCAGTCTCGAGAAGTTCTATTTTTTTTTTAACACAACTATTTTTCTGCAATTGAAAACACTATTAATTATTAACTACGTCTATTGATCAATTTTCGAGAATATTTCTCGTGGGTTATAAGAAAAAAACATTTAAAATTCGCTCAAATATGTGTCTCTACTTGAAATTCCATCCGATCGGTGAGGATTGAATTATTTGCGGTTGAATAGACTGAATTTCGATGTAAATTTAATGAAGCTTAAAGATTGAAGCCTGCAGGGTAACTCAAACTCTTTAATTTCGCAGTTCTTAAAATTCATGTCTTCGAAAGTAACGAGGTCTTGTTTTTTTTAAAGAAAATAGAAATTTCACGGATAGTGTGTTTAAAATAATTTTTTTGAAAATGTATTTCTATTAGAATTAAGGAGATCCGAGTACCACGTTATTATGGAGAATGATTTATATTGGACAAAAAATTATTACGTTATAAATAATTAAGAAATTAACTAGTTTATCAATAATCCATGCCACAAAAAATGGATTATAAATTTTAAAAAATTATAAATAACAGAAATGGTAAATAATAAATTTTTCTGCTTTATTAGTACTACCGATATTCGAATCGACAAGTTCGGGTCATTTATTTCGAACACAAAATATATGATAGATGTGCTATCGAACCACGAATTACCAAAAAATAAAACAATTCTCCAGTACGTAAAGCTCGCAATGGATCTCCTTGAAGTTTTAATCCATTAGTTTTTATCGCAGGTGTAGAATAGTGTGAAAAGTATTATTAATTAATAATAACGGCATTCTTTAGAACATAAAAAAACAATTGAGTGCCTTAAAGTCACTGCGCTCTGTTAGTTGTACATACATACCTAGTTACTATTTCCTAATTAAGTGCACATGCGTGCCTGTATTCCTGATTGTATATAATATACACACATGATACGAATAGTCACACGGCATACTGAATACTGTGGCTTATTAAATTTTGTATTATCATAGTATCTTAAAGATTCAAATATAGTATGTTTATTATACTCGAAATTGCAAAAGGTTGTTTTTACTTTGAAGCATCTTCTTTTTTTTTGTACACCTTGTCCTTATCGAGTTATTAAATAATCGAACAAAAATATAACTTCGATTCGAATGATCGATTTAAAGCGAATACTCAAAAAATCGGAATGGTTCGAAAGAAACGGAGGGCGATTTTACAAGTTCTCGACTGAAGCGTTAATTTTACAAAAGAATTCTGTATTTCAAAAACAGAAGAAGATACGTCGTAGAATAAAAGTCATCAGCTCTCGTTTTTCATAACATGCGTCTGGGACAAAACAAAGAATGTAAAAACTGGAATTTCCAGATCTCACTGATTAGGATTCTTTCAGTGTTATATATCTTGTCATAAGTCTCAAAAAAACAATAATATGGATAATACATTTTAAGTGGTGTCCTGTTAGGGAATCGATTTGATTATTCAGCATCGATACAAAAACAATAATTATTTGCATAAGTAAATCATCCACATAACAAACGACCAGAACATATAGTTATCCAAAAGGACAAAAATACATTCGACGCTGAGGATAAACATCCATTATATTTGCAATCGGATGGTAAACAAGGTGGCATATTACGAGATCTTCAGAAAAGGTAGATATCCTTATTGTACCCTTGAATTTAATTGATTCGAAATAATCTTACGGCTGCTACAGAAGGTATAAATGCATGCGGTATAACTAGAGCCTTTAGTAGTGGAGTTGGTTGCAACGGTACAGTTTCTTATCAACCAGTAATTCACTTTTGTCACAATATTAAGTTATATGAAAGAAAATGAAGGTACCCTTACTTATTGGTTTTACGCTTCTCTTCGCTGACGTATTTGCAGCTGTTCGTAAGTACTAACTTTATTTAATTAATAACTGGTGCGACGAATGTGGAATCCTGACGATTAAATAAATCCTTACATTTTGTTTTAACCGACACCGTACAACAACAAAAACATTATAAATTAATGCTTTGATTATGCGGCAGAGTCTTTTAATTAAATGCTATCTGCTTAATTAATAAAAAGTAATTATTATCGTTAATGGCTCCTGGTACTTTATGCAAAAAAATGTTAGTAAACCTTGGCAATAGATGGTAGTGTGAAAGTACTAAGATAAGTTCGACTCTTAATAGTCGAACTAATACCTATGTTTAAAGATAGGAAGTACAATTGTTTAATCGATTAGGAGTCGACATACCGCAATAATAATTTGTAGCATATTGTATCATTTTGTAACAGCTTCTTTACTGTACTCTATGTACAGTAAAAGGTTTTTATTATGTGTCCATGTTCCCCATGGGATTCCCAGGCATATCCAATAAACCGTAAACCATAAACGAAAGTTTTAAAACTTTACTATCCGGTTTCATGAAATTTGAGTTTCATAAATTTCGCATAATTTTTTGGAAACCACTTATGCATTATGTAAAAAAACGTTTGAATGATGTACAAAATATTATCCGAGGTAATACCCCATGATATAATTATGACACATATAAAATACATGATATATGTAGCTATCTGAATACCCATGATATATGTTAATAACATGGGCGGTATACATTTCAAGAATTTACCCAAAATATTTTTTTGTCAATTTGCAACAAGTTTTAACACTTTCATTGCAAAAATTGATTTGGAATCAAAATAGATATTAAATTGTTGATTTTTGTATTTGAAAAACTATTGTCTCATTATTGGCCTTACATTCAACAAGAATTTTCATAACTTTTGGCCCAACTTCAGGCTATGCCTGGTCGCCATGTGCAGCCATGGCAACACATGAGCGGCCTTTGCTCGCACATACTCGGTGAAAGTACTAAAAACTGGAAGCCTAAAATTGCTCAACTCTTTGTTTCCACACATTATAAATGGCAATGTTTCATTCCCGTCGTTTTTCATTCCCGTTCTTCTACATTTTTCAATTCGGTTTCCGGTCCAGCAATTTCTTTGGGTAAATCGAAAACGCGCTTGTTTCAAATTTGTCACAAACCTGATAGTCATATCTTGGCGTTGGGAGTTTATTTATTTTTACCAATTCGTCGACATTCCCATTTTTAAGATGCCATTTGTTGTAACATAAGAGGAAGTGACGTACCGGACATGACGTATCGAGACTAAAAATATCGAAGATTATCTTTCGAGGTCACCGCGTTATTTTCGCCATCTCTCAATGGCGCCAATGAAACGGCGGCGTCTGATGTCACTTTCGATACTTTTACGTGTGTGAAAAAATATCCAATCGATTACTACACGTACCTTTACGTCTCAGGAAACTATGTGTAGAATTCTCATAAAAGACTTATTAACTCCTTGACCCATAACAACTCGTTGAGCGGATTATCAACCAAAAGTGACAAAAAGCGAGTGTGACTTTTGGTATTTCCATGCAGTTTGGGTGCAAATACCAAATGTCCTCGGGTTATTAAAATAATGGTCGTACAAGGAGTTAATTATAATTGTTATAATCAATTATAGGAGACGAGATCAGCAGACACTTTTATAACATTATAAAACTTAGGTCATTGTGTCCGTATATTTTATTTTAAAAAATCATAAATATCGCCTATTTCTAGTACTGTCACACTGTTGATCCCCCTTTAAATCATCTGCTTTTTTAATTAGAAATTATTTTGTGATTCCAAATTTTTTAAGAATAAGGAAAAGTTACATTGAAAACAGAGTTATCTAGTATTCGCATTTGATATTGAAGAGAAAAACTGTAGCAGTAAGAAAATAAATTTGACCATTACTTGAACAGCATCTTACACCAATTTATTAATTTATATATTTGATTTCCTTATTTAATAATGAATTTTCTTCGACTGCGTTTGCGGTTTTATTATACTCCATAAGGCGTGCACTATTTCTGTGTGTTGCAATCCCACAAATTTAAATATGCATTTAAGGAGTATTGGTACAGGAATGTTGTGACACAGTAGTTGGAAAAGTACTTTTAAAACTTGCACCGCCTGAGGCTGTGGGCATAATGTTCTCTGCATGGCGATCCTTGTACCGGTGCAAAAAAGAATAATTTACTCATTTATTGGTGATGGAATTAACCAAGGAAAAAATGACCTTTAGAATACATTTTCATTAAGGAAAACGTCTTTTCCGCAATAATATATATTAATATGTATCGTTGTCGTACGTAAGTCAATTCTTACCGTCAGAAAAAGATTAATTGTGCGGAGCACAACAGAAAAACCTGTTTTGTTTCTTAAAAATAGAGTTTCCTGAACACTTTCTGGGTCCATAGAAACAATTACTGTGAGTTTTAGGTTCATAGCTCCAATAGTTTTGTTACAAAATATTGTTCTAAGAAGTTTCAATTAGTGTAAAAGTATTCTCGGTCCAATTTAATTTAAATTTTTATTCCCTTGCACTTAAATTTGGTTCTGCAACTCAGGAATCCACAATGCTGGTGTTTCGTACGAATTTCGCGCTTTCGCTTTAAAAATCCTCACAGCGTATCGGTAAATATTTGCTCTTACAAGTAAATAACAAGCGTCTCGCGCTCTAAAAAATTCTTTAGACTACCTTGAATTGTACAAAATATTCCTGTTCATTTATTTGTTGCATACCTCAATGTCAATGACAATAAAAAGTAATTTATGCAGGACTTGTATGTATTCGTACGGTTATGCTCTTCACTGTAAATCAGTTAATCGCTACACCTTGAACCTTACGACAAAGCACGAAAAACTAGTTTCCCTGCAAATTAAAACTTCTTAGAAAAAAAATATTGAAACTAATAAAAATTCAAATTACAGTTGATGCTAAGAAATTACTACAATGTTTAATGTTCTTTAATGCACGGTGATTACTAACATTGACCACTTTTTGTTGATGACAAAAAATTATATAGACTTTTACGAATAAAATAGTGTTTCTTGTAACATTTTGCAACGATACTTAAACCTTAATTAAAATTTGCCTCCTGTCGATACCAGGAGGCGGCTTCATGGTCTTTACATTGGATTCCAATTATTAATTTAAAAATAGTTTATTAAATCAATAACATTTACAGAAATTTTACATAAAAACGCGAACCAAGAAAGAATAGTTTAGTCAAGTTAGTAAGTATACTTGGGATCTTCTATTTGATTATTTTGTATGCGACTACTTGGAACTTACAATAAGATTAGACATAGCTGTTAAACAGGAAATGATGGGAAAAGAATGTGCGACATCCAACAAGGTTGTTACAATAATGTAATATCACAATATACCTCTGATCAACATGACTAACATTTTTTGTTTCAATTTCAGCTTCCTACATAGAAGTTTGTGGAAAAAGAAACCCCAATATTGACAAATGCATATTGGATAGCGTTGCCAAATTAGTACCGAAACTACGAGATGGCATTCCGGAATTAGAAGTTCCACCGCTAGAGCCGTTATTATTCGATCGCTTGTATTTAGCAAACTTGACAAACTTCAAAGCTTATGCCCAACGTGTAAATTTATTTGGCCTTTCTGACTTCCATGTTGACAAACTTCATATAGACTTTGAAAATCGCCAAATAGATGTCACTATCGTCTTCAAAGAAGTTAAGTTGATCGCCGATTACTATTTTGATGCAAAAATACTAGTACCCCTTTCTGGTACAGGCCCAATCCAACTGATTACACGTAAGTAATTTGTTTATTCTATCAATATACGGTAGAGCCCCCTTTATTTTGGTCCCCGTCATTTAATTATTTTCAAAGTTTAATCAAGCTCGCCTTCAGTGGAGACTCGCCTTCGTGCTTTAACTTCTTTTTCATATATTATGTCACATTTAAAGTTCGCACCGAAAAAAAATCAGTCGAAAGAGGGCATTGTCAATGTCGAAAACGTTAAAGACAAGTATCAAAAGGTTTAGAAATCGAGTGTATTTAATTTTTATTATTTTAATAGAGGGGGTGATGTAAATATAATCACTAATAAATGCATTTGTATCATGTACAAAAACTCTCAAAATCTAAAGAAATTGTATCGTTATGGACATAATTTTTTCTTTCTAATTGAAATTAAAAAGCAGTCAAAATGACTTCTTTGGTCAGTCAATCTAGTGTTAATAACCATCTCCTACAAATGTTTCAGCGGACGTGAAGGCAGATGTCACGCTAAAGTATAATATAATTAAACGCAAGAATAAAATGTACATGTATTTCCACACGATGACAATCGACCTAACGTTGACGGGCTACACAGCAACCTTCAATGCTCGAGAAGGAAAAGGTGGAGACCAAAATGCTCTGAGCTCCGCTGTCAATACCGTCCTAGTGGAAAACCAAGCGGAGGTTCTTGAAAACGCAAAGCCGAGCTTGGAGACCGTGATCTCACAAAAAATTTTAGAGCTCTCCAACACAATTTGCAAGCACTTTACTTTCGATGAACTATTCCCTGATAGGTCATGAAACAATCACTTGTATTATTTGGTATGTTATCTTTTTAATATGTTTGTGGCGTCATCGGAATATTTGTTATTTTATACTCATTTAAGAACACAGGTCTTTAATAAAAAAATTGTGGTAAGAAATTCAACATTTTCACAATCATAAAGTATACAATGATAAATATGTATACCTTTTTTGAATCCTTAGACAAAATATGGGAATTAAAAGCAAAATGGCCGACATCTGGTGTTCAAGCCCGGAGTCGTCCTAAGTGGGGTCAACGAGAAAAGGTCAAAATGGCATTTCCCGTAAGGTCACTATGGAGGCTGCCATTTTGACCAATTAAACAGTGATACGCTACTGATTGGACCCCGCATAGGCACCTCAAGTGCTAACATCTACATTTGCTTTTAATTACGAATATAAATAAATTATACAAAACCCTTAGCGAGCGAGCTTTATAGTTACGTTATCCGTTTGTGGCGCCTCATTATTGATTTATTAAACTATTCTTAAATTAATAATTGGAACCCAACAAAGCAGTGGTCAGAAACAGGGATGCGGTCAATTACTGGTACCCTATTAAGATAGAAACGAAGCAAATCGTAAAACTGGATCGTATGCCGTAAATGAAAATAGCATAAAAATTTTGTATGAAATCTTTCTATTTAGACTTCTTGTTTGTCAATGGTAAATTTGAACAAAAAATAACAAAACGTGCTGCTCTTTTTGTGGTCGAGCCTATTACAAAAACTATACATTAGATTTATGCAAAGAAATTAAATGACTAGGGTAACAGTTCCTCTTTTGTTAGAACTCCAAGTGCTCTCGTGGCTAACGCTCGACTAATCGTTGCAGCAGTGTCATCTATTATTGGACTGGCGATGTCCAGTACCAAACGTGGATTTGCATTGAAGAAAGTTGCTGCAGCTTCGGCTAACATGAAAGCAAAATATATAAATCTGTAGAATTTTGGACACACGACAAATGTTTAAAGTATTTGCTGAAAGTTCTACAACTGTAGATGAATTTTGTGAGTTTCTTTTTTAAAAATTTCAGTTGTCTTGCAGCAGATTGGTATTGGAGGTATTAAGTTTTAAATAGCTTTCATATGAATTTTTAAAAAATGACATAGCGATAGTACTGAGAAATCCAGAAATTTAGGTAGCGAAGCTTAAACTTTTACGTACAACCTATCGATTTGGTATCAATTATTACCTGCAGCCGAATGAGACGATTGAGATTTGAGATTTATGTTTCCATCGCCGATGCGAATTTTGGTCACCAACTGATCCACTTCAATTCTGTTAAGGCCTTTCTTATCAGTGACGTGCTTGCCTCGTGCATTCACAAGTGTTTGAATGTTACCTGAAAAAGAAGGGAACTTAATTTATTTGCATAAGGACACAATACGACACAAATTGCATATACAATTCCAGCGAACTGTCTCGTAAGTACAAATATTTTGTCGAAATAGGTATTTCAAGGAAAATCTGAGCAAATTCTTGAATAGGTACAAGTTCTAATGAAGCGAGCTGGCTTCATCCCTTTGAGTTTGCTTCTTTAACCCCTTCCCGTGCTTTAACGAGTCTGACTCGTGATGAAGATTTACCCCAAACATGAATATAACGAGCCAAGCTCGTGAACAGAAAATTGGGCCAGACTTGAGACCCCTAACACTTGTTCCTGAATGAATTATTCACCAGATATGCCGACAATACTTACTAAAATTTCCTTTAAAACTGCCAGCACCACTCAAGGGTAGAAGAAGCAGCCTGCCTTGCACATCATAATCGCCTTTGACGTAAATATGAGGTAGGAGAACTTTGAGGGAAACTACGAGATCCTTCGGATTGGCTCGAAGGTCATTGATCAGGAAGTTTGTCGCTCCAAGGACTTGAATTTTCGTCATATTGGCTTTGATCTTTAACGATTCTAAATTTCTATCAATGGTCAGTGACGGCAATTGTAAAGGGTTCAAGGCTGGCAATTTTAGCGATGGGATCCCTTGTGCCAGGTATGGTGTAACAGCTTCCAGTTGTTTCAGAACGCAGCTGTTATATTGCTCCGATTTATATGAGGAAGAGCACGCCGTGACACCCGGTGCTATAATGACAAGAAAATTAGTGTTATCTTTACTTTCTGGTCCTTTATCCTGCTACGACAACTATTCTGCATAATTTGTATTTCCATAGTGCACCGTTCTTATGATGCATATCGATAGAATTGGATTTTTTCGTTCGGTGCCGATATAAATCTTTATTTACGACACCAACGTGGTGCCACCGGACGACATAGTGTTAATATTAATTGATCTAATCCATTAGATTAGGACCAAAAATTGATTTATGATCTACTCTTTGTTTTGATGACTTGTGATGTTGTGAAGTAAATTGTCACAGAGGTAACATCATCATAGATGAGATGCATACTTCTTTGCGCTTAAAATGTAATTTGCTTGAAAATTGTGTTTGGTGTCTATAAAAAATGATGTACTTAGTGGATATAAACATGATTTAGATTCTAGTATTAAGAAATTCAAAGTAAGTATTGCGTTACGTATCCATGCGAGCGCAAATACAACGGAAAAGGCGCTATTACTTTTCCTAGATTTTGCTTCTCTTTTTATCAAGCTGTTGCTTCATGGATTATGACATCACATGTGTTACACACACTCGCTGGAAATCTAATGTAGAAGAAAGTATTTCATCGCAGGCGTCCTTCATTTTATTTTAGAATAAGAATTCGCTCTAATGACTTCTGTATAGTTCCAAAGGGGTTTTTAAGAGGAACGATATGGCGTTAACACTATTTCTATGGCGCTAATCATACATAATCAAAAATCCAAAACCACCTCAACACTTTACCGATCGGTAATCGATTAATCGACTTTTGGTGAACTGCGGCCGAGCGGCCGGTGAGAAAGGCATGATCTGTTTACGCGCTACCGGTCGGTAAAGTGTTAAGAAATATAAATGCATGACGTATTGGTAATTGGTGACTGTTGGTGTGAACGTTTATAATACGCATTTACATATGTATTAAAAATCGGTATACATAAACGTCATTGAAGTTGGTGTAAACAAAGGACTATCGCTATGCCTTGTACACACTCGGTCAAAAATTTCTGACCATAGCTAAGTTAAAATAATGCAGCAACCTATATGGCGTAGAGTCTACACTTTTGTGATTGATTGACATTCAAGGATGTCCTATCCTCAAATCGGCCATTGTCGTAATAGCGAGATAATAAAAACTAATTTCTGCGTGGAGAAATCATATGCTTTCAGTCATGTGAATCTCCGCTACGTGGCCTATTGACTGAACTTTAATTACACACTTTAGCCCAAAGTAACGATGAACGGAAGATTAAATCTCTGAATTCATGAAAGCCCCTAAGATAAACAATGTTATTATTTATGTGCTTAACAATGCGCTTATTACAATCATTAGCGTCATCATAACATACAACTTCCATAACGGAAATTCCACTCATTATCTCCATATATTTATGTACAATAATGCATATAATGAAACCCCTCATCCGGTTAATCCTTGGCGTTAACCCTGGGGTGAGATTGACCCCAATCAAATTCAAAACTTGAAAATTGAACTTTTAGTACAATCTAGTACTATTTTAGGGATACCCTCTTCCCTGGTATTTACGCAAAGTTGAGGTTAAGATTGCCGGGGTCAGATTGACTCCAGCGTGGAAGTTGTGTTATTCCGGAGTGTTTTTTTTTCGATTTTTTAAATGTTTCATAAAACATTTAAAAAATCCTCCTCAGGTTACAGGCACCTCAGGTTACATAATAATCAAAAAGATATAGATAAAATTTCTCTTCCACGCATGCTCCTGCGCATTGAGCTTCCAACCTTGTCACGCATAGCCACGCAGAGTGGGAATTGAGGGGAAGATTGTTATAAAGTGTTCGTTTGGTCCCGAAAAGATTGTTATAACGAGGTCCTATTGTAATTACAACATTCATTGCTACAATTTTATTCGGATCTTTCGAAACTAAATGACATTCCAGAATCAATACACTTCTAATTAAAGCCACTAGGTCTACGGTTTGTATTAAGGAGGTTCAGCTGGTTAAGGTCTTAACAGCTACAGTGCAAAGAAAATTGATACAAGAAGAAATAATGGACACTCGATTTCTGAATCTTTTGTCACCAATCCTTTTGACATTTTTCTTTCGAGTCTTTTGACGTTGTCTACGCCCACTTCCGGCTAATGCTTTCCGCCCGAAACTTGAATGGGACGTGACATACAGCAGATGGAATGGATAAAGGCGAGTCTCCACTGCACGCGAGCTTAAGGCGAATATTCATGGTCCCGGCAGCCAATGACAGTGACTCGTGGGCGTGGTTTATTTTGTCAAAAGCTTCGAACGGGTTCGGTCCCGACTTGTCAAAAGGTTCGGAAGCCAAGTGTACCAATTCTTCCCGTTTTTGTATTTATATATTTTTTTTTAAAGCTCCTAAGGTAAACAACTTACGTAATTCTGACGAGCAACCTCTCAGATACGTGAAGACAGATAGAAGTCCAAAGAGCCCCAACATCCTTAGCCGTCGATATTCAGCAAGTACCGAGTGATCAGAGCGGTGACAAGAGATGTGAGAATGACCGTGCGATTGAAAGTGTGGTACAATGTCCCCGATGCAAACGTTTATATAAACTAAGAGTACTTTCTCCTTATATTTAATTCTACTTTTTTACCATAGTCAGTTATCACGGTAGAGTGACTTCTCTTAATAGCCCTGAGGGAAATACATTCTGTGATATTAAAGTTTTCACTTAAACCCGGTAAGCGTGGTACATGGGTAGCTTGTTGGCTTTGGTAATACACTTTTGATTCGGCCAGTTTTTAATTCATCCTTTATGCGTTTCGATCAATGATGCGGATCCTCTTCGGTAATATTTCACTTGATTTCAGTGATAATATAATTTTACGGAACGATAATTACTCAATAATGCCGTTGGATTCCAATTATTAATTTAAAAATAGTTCATTAAACCAATAACGTTTACAGAAATTTTACATAAAAACGCGAACCAAGAAAGTAGTTTAGTCAAGTTAGTAAGTATACTTGGGATCTCCTATTTGATTATTTTGTATGTGACTACTTGGAGCTTAGGATGAATCTGACTTAGATTTCCAGGAGGAGCCTTAAGGAAACCTAGTGTCTAGGAGGAAAATCAGGAAGAACTTTGGGAGAAGTAGGGACCGATGGGACTCAGCTTGTATAAACAAAGATAGGGCGGATATGAAGGGTTCTACATCTAAACACTTAAATTGATGAGACTTAATATCTATTGTAACCGTACAGAATTGAAAATCAAATATACTAAAAAAAATAAATAATCGTCCAATATATTTATGTATGTATATATATAAAAGATTGAAATGCCAGAGTTAATAATTCACGTATTTGTTTAATTATTTCAAATCTATATAGACGTTATTTTTATATTTGAATCTTAAAATACAAAATCATGATGATGATACAAATATAATTTAAACACACATATATCGTCAATTTTATGAAGAGGACATGACATCGGACACATTTCGACTTATATATGGCAAAATATATACCATTTTTCGGTCGTCGATTGCAATCTCGCAGGAAAAAATTTGTTAGTTTGCGACGACCTCTAAGAGACTTCGGATGTTTCGTGAAGTAGGACGCGAAGACGTAATCTCTTTACCTTCTTGAGTGTGGGCGATCATACGGTTTATTACTGTAACCACGAGAATAGAGGTGCCTGCTGGAAGTGGACGGTTTTTGATTTTCTGGTTTTTGATATCTAGGAAATACAGGCTCTTCTTCCAAGCATTTATTCAATTCAAATTCTTCTTCGGCTTCTCCCATGGCCTTGAGTTTCGCCTCTATAGCTTGTATCGTCGTTTCGCGACTGCAAAAATTGATATTGCAGTCAATTATAAACATCGGGACTTTTGTAACTTCCGAAAGGAAAACATTTCTTTTTCCTTTCCGTCCTTTTAAAACTATGAGCCAGAAGTAGCTAGGAATTCCGGTTTGGAAATATTAAAGAATTTTCAAAAATAGATTCTTCGGTAAAGATTGTAGTTTTTACGAAAACAGAATTAAAAAGTAGAGTATTGATTCTATTTATAAATATAAGTATATAAATTATAGTACCTTATTTTTTTCTCTTCCTTCTTCGCTCCTGCCAAAGCAGGAATGTCGACAACAGGATTTGCTTTCGTAGCACAAGTCTGAAACACATTAAAGTCATTATAAAAATTATAAAAACGGTATGGTTTTCCCCTTAAGGAAAATATCATAAAATTTCTATACCATGAATTAAAATTAATAAATACCTCGGTCATGCCTCTAGCCCATCGCACGACGATGCTCTTGGATCCTACTTTCAAGTTATGTAAGGCATTTTTAGCCTCCTCTGCTTCTTCGACAGTTTTATAAGTAATAAAAGCATAGCCTCTTGGATAGCCAGCTTGCGGACCAGATCGATGAAAAAGGAGATCAAACTTTTCAATGTTTCCATATTTTTGGGCGAGTTTCAGGAGGTGGTACCAGTTGATAGACAAAAAAGCTTAGTTTTAATATCGACAAGTCTAACAAAATACAAACGTTACTATAACTTTGATATATACTTACTCGTTAATACATAAATCCAAATTCCCCACCCACAATCGTCGATCTTCTAACTGATTTGTCTTTATAGGTTCCAGAGGTAGTGGGATCTATTAAAAAAAAACCCAAAATGTACTATAGGTTTATCGGTATTAATTTCGAGTGTTCCAACCAAAGGATGTGGGTCCATAATGTAAAATTTTGACCCTAATAACGGTTAAAAATTGGAATACATAGGATTTACATAAAAATTCTATTTTTAATAATTTCAGTGTTTTGTATTTTAGGGTTTAAGTGATATCTTTCTTTTTAATTTCTTATTCATCGATTATTCAGATTTAATTATCGATTAGATTGAAAAACGTGTGTTTTCATTACTTTTCCAAAATAATATCTTTTTTTTGCAGTAGGCTCTAGTTGATAAATAAATGTCGGCCAATGTTCTTATTAGAAGTGACTGAAGAAATGACCAATAATACTAAATATAGATCACTATTGTGCAAATTAATAAAATTGTAGTTCCATCATCTTCCCCATGAATTGTACCTAAAACTTAATACTAAATATAACAGCAATGACATAAAAAGGTTAGATTGGGTATGTACTGTATATTGTGAGAGAAAATGAAACCTACCTCCATATTAACTTATAAATGGCAATGAATGAGTGTAAAAACGAGATTTGTACTCTATTGATCCCGAAACAACGTACGGCAGCCGAGCAGTACCATTATTACGTTTTTACGCATAAACACTTTACGTATGTTCTCATTTGAAGTTGAAGCTCTTCCCCAAAAACAAGATCGACCACAACCATTTTTTTTTTTCTGATGGTTTTGGCATGGTTTTGGATTAGTCTTCTGTGTGCGCGCAGCCATATACGCACATTTTACTTCATCAAGTCGCGAGAAAATACATAGATGAC
Source organism: Gasteruption jaculator (assembly GCA_949825005.1). Lineage (NCBI taxonomy): Eukaryota > Metazoa > Arthropoda > Insecta > Hymenoptera > Gasteruptiidae > Gasteruption > Gasteruption jaculator. The sequence continues at coordinate 6,757,465 of OX463776.1, forward strand.
GCTATTGTAGAATTCTCATAAGTTTATGTTTTGGCTAAAATTTCGGGGAAATTTTCGAAAAAGTTCTGTAAAATTAATATTATTAATTGTAATTGAATAATATTTTATACATAATTTTATAATAATATTATAATTATTATTATTATTAATAATCAAAAACCTATTGAATAATAATTTTATAATTTAATAATTGCTGTGGCTGTAAGCAATTTAGACCGCGCAGAATTGTCATTTTTTCAAACGCTAATAGCTCAAGCACTAACTGGATTCTCTCTTTAGCCTGAGTGGCATGCGCAAATGACTAAAACCGTACAAAACATTGATGTATTAAAGTCTGAGAATATTACGCGAGGAATGTTACGTGGTTTTCTATTGTTCCATTACTTTCTTCGTCGACGATATGAATTTCGATAAGAAAAATGGCAGGTCTTGTCTCGTAGAAAAATACAATCGTAGCTCCTGCGAGGTGAAGGAAAGTCGAACCTGCCGAGCGCGCGCGCGCTTGATATTTCGCTAAGGTCGAACATTATTTCAGTAAATAAGATTAAGTAGCCCAAGTTGTTGCTTCTTCGCGTTAAGTACAAGTGTTTCACGACACATGCAAGGTCCGGCAATGGCCACGCAATCGAGTAGTCAAACGCAGACGGAAACTGTTTTGGAAGAGGACGTCGTCGACGCAGGTGTGCAGGTATGTTGTGTTTGTTTATGTTTCGTTCCGTGTACCAAGGTTCGGTGCATACACTGTGCAGGTCCGTTCTGAAGATTCGTGACGCCGCGAGATACGCCCTGATACGATGTCGCCTTTCCTTTTCAAATTCTCGAAATATGCGGAACCACTTCATAACCTAAAGTAACGAGTTTTCATGAAAACCGAAGGGCTCGGTCGCAGCGCACGTCGGTTTCCATGAAACCCATACGCTCGATGTCGTCATCGGGAACCGTCTCGAAACCATTGATTTTATTGGTTTTTCTAATTTTGATACAAACCAACCATTGATTTCGTCGCTTTTTGTTATTCTGATACAAAACAACTATTGATTTCATCGTTTTTGGTAATTTCGATACAAACAAACCATTGATTTCATCGTTTTTTGTAATTTTCATACAAAGCAACCATTGATTTCATCGTTTTTGTAATTTCGATACAAACAAACCATTGATTTCATCGTTTTTTTATAATTTCGATACAAAACAACCATTGATTTCATCATTTTTGATAATTTCGATACAAAGCAACCATTGATCTCATCGTTTTTGGTAATTTCGATACCAACAACTACTGATTTCATCGTTTTTTGTAGTTTTCATACAAAACAACCATTGACTTCATCGTTTCTGGTAGTTACAAAAGCGCCCAGACCTTGCATTCAACCTGGACCGAGCGCTTCGACTTCGAAGGAGATTAGTGCTTTTGATGCACATTCTACATCACGAATATTTTATACAACGATGATCAGAAAGATTCCCATTGGTGCGACAAGCCGGAGATTTAACTTTCTATCGTCGAGAAATCAGACTTCGAATCAAGGAAGAAATGCCTCCAACGAATCGAAAGAAGACAACTCGCCTCTCTCGGGCGTTCGCATTTTGGATTTGACCCGGGTCCTGGCGGGACCTTATTGTACCATGATTCTCGGAGACCTGGGAGCCGAGGTCTTAAAGATCGAGCGACCGTTCCACGGAGACGACACGAGGAAGTGGGGTCCTCCGTTTTTCAAAGGAACTCGAGAATCCACGTACTTCGCTTGCGCGAATCGCAACAAAAAGAGTATATGCGTCGATTTGAAGAAAGGTAGAGACGTAATTTACGATCTGGCCAAACGATCCGACGTTCTCATTGAAAATTACGTACCGGGTAAATTATCCGGTATGAAATTGGGATACGACGACCTGAAAGAAATAGCTCCGCGTTTGATCTACTGTTCGTTGACCGGGTACGGTTCGAAGGGCCCTTACGCCAAAAGAGCCGGTTACGACGTGATAGCCGCATCCATGGGAGGATTGATGCATATAACGGGACCTAAAAATGGAAACCCTTGCAAAGTAGGGGTCGCTATGACCGATTTAACAACTGGGTTATACGCTCATGGCGCCATATTGGCGGCTTTATTACAAAGGGGCAAGACCGGGAAAGGTCAGTGGATTCAGTGCGATCTACTGTCTTCTCAGATCGCCAGTCTCGTTAATGTCGCATCCAATTATTTGAATGCGGGAAAGGAAGGGACCAGATGGGGTTCGGAACACGAAAGTATCGTTCCGTACGAGGCATTCCAGACGAAAGATGGGTATATGACCGTAGGAACCGGTAGCGACGAACAGTTTCGAATGCTTCTACGGAAGCTAAATTTAACGGAGCTGATTGACGATCCTAGATTCGAAAATAATGAGAAAAGAGTGGAAAATAGAGAAATCCTTCTTGAGAGTTTAAGAAACGAATTTCGTAAGAGGACCAATAAAGAGTGGTTGGTGGTTTTAGAGGGTTCTACTTTTCCTTATGGACCGATTAATAGCATCGGTGAAGTTTTCGATGATCCTCATGTTCGATCCATAGGATTGGTAAAAGAACTCAATCATAAGGCGATCGGGACGATAAAAGTCGTCGGACCACCGGTTACCTACAGTTACGCCGATAATTCGGTAAGGTCTCCACCGCCGATGCTCGGCGAACACACCACGGAGGTTTTACGAGACGTATTGAAGTATTCCGAAAACAAAATTATGTCTTTAAGAGACCAAAGTATTATACAGTAGTATGTAAATAGCACGTCTACCTTATTATCGATGCAGGCTTTTTTTATGTACTTTATGTAAAGACTAATATTCGTATAAGTTTTGTATATGTAAATATATACTTGTATATATAACATTCGCCAGAATTGAAAATGAAATATACTAAATATTAACAAAATACAAATTTAAGGGCACTTGGGTTAAATAAAAGTATCCATTTCGACTATTCCGAGACCGCTCGTGTCAAATTCTTCAAATTTTCAACTTGTGACTTTATTCTAAACATCCAATTCCTGTCATTTTTAGGATCGTAAATGATAATCGTTCATAATTACTAGCTCGTAAAATAAATAAATTATTTAGTCTTCGTGGGTCTGTGAATACAAAATTACTATTGTAGCTTTTTTTAATCAAGAATTTTGTTCCTGTTGGTTTTTATCGAATTAAAGGGCATCGAATAATGTGGCTCGAGAGAATTATAAAATGAGTAATCGGTAATCATCTACAAATGATTCGTAGAATTTAGTTAACGAACTAATGCGGGTTTTCTAGAAACAAAATAAATTATACATCCGCAATAAATAAAGGTAATTCACATTTTTGGACAATTGTCTTATGTATCGAAGTACACAAAAATCCACAGATTTAGAAACGTGTTCGATCTTTGAAATTAGGACTCGTGCACCGATTGGGACTGGTCGCTCTGGAAATAGGGAACCCATAAATTATTATTATTACAGCAGCAGTTTTCATATGCTGTGATTGTATTTAGACAATCTTTCCTTTTCCAATATAATAAATAGAAAATATTTTTTATTTACAGGAAGTACCAACTGTACGTTTGCGACTAAGGAAACCGAGGTCGAACAAAAAGGTGCAGTGGACGCAGGGTACAGTAGATAATGAAAATATGAACAAGAAGAAATCAAAATGTAATTATTTCCACTTTCATATGAACTTAACGGTATTAGTGTATAAGAGGAATATATACTTATTCACACTATGCCGTTCGGTAGCATCACGTTGGTGTGATTTGTCAGAATTAAACTTAATATTCTTAATATTAAATAAAAATATCTATTGTATTTTTATTTTAAATTAATACCGTATTTACAGGTTGTTGCATATATGAAAAGCCAAGGACATTTGGCGAAAGCAGTAGTGACGACAGTGACGATGAATGCGAGCATTGTCACGGTCATAAGGACGCACACAAAAAGGTTTCACCGAAGAATCCACCCTCTTTTAAGGAATCACCAGCAACACCTGGTACGACTATAGATTAAGCGAAAGAGGTTTCCTATTATTTAAGTTTCACTAAATAATTTTTTTTTGTTATTCAAAATTGTTATTTATTCCATTTCAGTTGTAAGAAATAATTTGCTAGGATTTTGCTGAGGCCTTTTGTTATTGAAAATTATTGTTTATTCAATTTCTTAGACACAGGCATAAAGAGTAGATGTTTTTACTTAAGTTAATTATTAAAGTCAATGAAAGTTTATTACAATCGGTTGCTTTCATTTTCAGATTTTTTTAATAAATACGAAAATATGATTGATTCCAACTTTTGAACGATAGTGTACATTATGTTTTTAAAAAATAAATCCAGAAAAAGACCTATTTATTTTACGTCGCTTTGTGTGTGTGACCCCTTAAGTTGTAAACGCGCAAATAAATCAATAATTTTCAAAACTTTTTCATAACAAAAATAATTGCTCGATGAACAAATTTTTTATTATCGGATGAACGATAACGTTATTAGCTTTTTCAGTTGTACATTTATATTTTTTTGCAGTACCTAGCAGATTTCATAATGAATATAATTATGTCATATCTGGCAACTAGGAAATATATGATATTTAGAATATTATATATGAAGGGTTTTGGAAAATGTGAGGTATCTAAGTATTTTGAAGACCATACATTTCGATACATTTAAAAAAAAAATTGCAACCAGAAGTTTTATAATTTCGCGGGAGACTGGGAACTACGTTGTACCTTTTTACACTTACATAATTTAATTTCTTTTTTATTAATATTTAAAGTCGATAGAAGTTTGTCTATTCACGACGTCACGGAACACCTTAATAAACAATTTTTTTTTTTTATTGAAACTATACATGTCTTCAAAGATATTTACTAATACATACATCTATTTTCAGAACCAGTGGAAAATGATTCACTATAGATCATCAAAGGCATATCCGTCCTCAAGATCGTCTACTTCGCGGACGATATCAATCCTCAGATGCATCTGAATTTTCAAAGAAAAGGAGAACGATGTACCAGGAGGAATTCGATGTAAATTATAGATATTTCAAAAGCTGTTGTTCCCAGGTTAAATGGAGAGAAATATATGTATGTATATAAAGCGATAAGAAAATCATATTTAATGAAAGATAAAGGGAAGGCTCCTTTGTTGTGTTTATTTTGCCATTAAGCAATTTTCAGTAGCTGAAATATGTATTTTCTTTAACGAAAATAAAGTATCCCTCTGCTATTTAATGTTACTCGAATAACGTGATCAGCAATTTAATATTAATTAAATTAAAATTTCATTTAGCATTAACACTTTGCGGTCCACTGCCGACCTGGAGCCGTTGTGCTTTTTTCGGTTGAGCGCAATAGGCCGTGGCCCGCAAAGTGTTAACTGATCGCCCGTTCCATATATTTCGGCTCCTGCCGTTATTTGCAAAACTGACCATAAAACAATAGCTCTTCTTCACTTACAATAAAATAACAATGAATTTCTGGATCAGATACATGTTCCTTATACAGGGAATTTGATGGTCTTCAGTCAGTCAACGTTGCAGCTGCTTTTGTGGTACCTTCGACGCTTGCGTACTTCCATTCCACGTCTGAAGGAGTCCTCGTCCAAACCGAGCGATTTCACCATGGCTCGGCTTCGCCAGACTTTTACGGTATGGTCGTCGCTCGTGGTGACAAGCATTTCGGGATCTCGTGGATTGAAGGCAACGGCATTGACAACATCCGCGTGTGGGAATTTCGCGAGACAAACGCCGTAGTGCCTGTCCCACAAGTAACCGTGCTTGTCCTCGGCTCCGCTAAAAAAACGGGTTATTAGAAGAAATATCGGTAATTATTTAGAGTAACTGGCGCCTCACCGATTTTCATGAGCTTCAAATATGTCGTTAACCCCTTGCCGTGCTTTAACGAGTGCGACTCGTGATAAAGACTTTGCCCCAAAAATGAATATCACGAGCCAGGCTCGTGAAGGGAAAGCCGGGCCGAACGTAAAGTCACGATAACACTTGGGCCCAATTTAATAACAAAAAAAGTTGTTAAATATGAAGTCCATAATCGGTTTGAGTGCCAGAGTTCTTTTTTTTTTGGTTTCCAAATCGAAAATTGCCAAGCGGCGCAGTAGCGTTCTTTTCATTCCGTATTTCCAAAATGCTGGCATTTTTGGACATGGAACAGAAGAAGCGCGATGGCGCCGCTTGGCACTTAAACGGGTAACACAACACATTTCAAGCACATAAAAATCGGTGAGGTGCGAATCAGCCTGAATAAATACCAAAACATTGATCAACAAGTTGAAAGATTGTATAATCAAATGGAACGATCAGTGGACAATTGGACTTATTTGCAAACACGCTCGAACTATGGCGCGTTTGAAAAAATGTTACCTGGCTACGTATTTATCACAGACGTCTAAAAATATGAAGAAGCATTCGTTGTTGGGCGTATAAGCCTTGTGCGCTCGCAACATGGTACCAACTTGTTTCAAGGTCACTAGGTCAATCACGTGGATGTCGATCTCCTGCGCTATAGGTGGCGGTTGCAGTGGATTCGTTATGACGTATCCACGCGGCCAGGGCCTCGTGTTCACGTAGAGGTATCTAAGAGGACGTAGTAACCCGTGTAAGGGGTCTATTCAACTCAAATCAATTCCACGTTGAGTCTTTTTTTTTTTTTGGCCCCCGCGATTAGCTTTTTACCTGTGGTCCGGTGAAAGCCCCATTCCGATTATGTGACCGTGAAGATCGATCAGATGATCCACCTTGTCGAACCTGTCAGCTACCGACTCGTAGTCCAACCAATTGGTGTCAGCCCTTTGGGTGCCGGAATTTTGGCGCTCCCGCTCTCTCTCCCTTTGCGCTAGTCTCTCGCGCAACGACGGTCCTGGATCCAATCTTCTGGGAAAATTGACCGGTTTTATCCTTTTAAAGCCCACTTGGTGGGGCGTGTACGTCTTGGAACCAGTTGTGAATATCAAAAATTTCTCAGGATGATCGGCCAGGTCGTCCGAGTCGCAGTCTTCACCCTCAGCCGCCGATGAGGCTGAAACGTATACAAAATATTTATCGAAATTAATAAACAAAAATAAAAATAATAGTTTTGACGTTAGAAAAGGAAAACGGTTTAGAAATTTGTCAAACGAAATATTGAAATACTAAATTAATACGATTATTTACCATTAGAAATACTGTCATCTTCCCACTTCGGACTCTCGCTACCGCTGGTGCTCCCAGCATTACTTTTTTCCATTTCCACTTGACGGTACTCCTCATTGTATGTAATTGGGCTTGCATAATCGAAACCATCTCCAAGCTTTCTCCAATTCATGAATCCACCCTCCAAAGTAGTGTATTGCAATCGAGACGAAGCATGATGGAGTATTTCCGGTTCGCCTTCTCGTGGAATTTCCGAGAACGTGCTGGAACCTAATAAGTCTCTGTGACTCAGTGGATTTCCTCTTTCCTCCTTTTGAGTCGAAGTCGAGCAGTGACTCGTCGGATCCTCCGGTTCGCAAATCACATGAGTCATACAATTCGCCACCATAACGGATCTAATTGATGAAGCGTTGCCATTGTAAAACCTGTCGATTACCATAAATGTTAGAACGTGGCAAAAAAAAACCATAAATGTTACATAAGTACCTCGGGTAGTCAAAATTTGGCTCCATACCCTTCGGTTATTACGTACCTATAAAGTTGAGTCATAATGGGTACATGTTCGCTTTCCGATTCCTGGTTGGCTTTATTCAACCACAGCACGCTTGAGCTCACTAGATGGGCCAACCAGTGCAAATCCCCGCTCAGGAGATATCGTTCGCTATACCAGGTACCAAATATGTCGTAGGGTTTATTAACGACTCTACACTGCAGCTCGAAGCCAGCTAAAAAAATGTATTAGAACAAAATAGATACTGTGGAAAAGGGATGTGGGTCCATAAGGCAAGATTTTCGCCAAAAATAACTGTTAAAAATTATAAAACCTCGGACTTATATAACAAAAATCTTTTTCATAATTTCAATGTTTTGTTGGAGCATTATTGAGTCTTTTTTTAATTAATTTTTATTGGACCGAACCTAAGTCTTTCTTATTTTTTCAAAAAAATGCCTTTTTTGGTACATTCAGCCGCGATTTTTTAATATAAGCGCAATTGCGCACAACCTTTTTTTTTTTATGTATGTTGTAAAAGACATCAAAGTACATCGCATATATAAAAATGAAGATGTTGCGATTCCCTCGGGGCCAAAAACTCGCCCTACGGACCCCCATCTTTTCGATCGTTGAAACTTACGGGCTATTCGAAAAACTGCTATTTCTCCGGAAGTACTGTGAGGAGTACCGAAATGAACACCAGACACTAATAACAAAGTATCGGAGGAATTAAATTGCGAGTACTGTGTATACTTCCAGCTAAACGTTTTCATATCGTGATGATATTTTACTGTGACTGGATACTGGCTGTCCCAAACCTGCAGAAATCAATTGTTATTATATATTAATATATAATATTATATGTTATATATTAAAACTGCTTTTGTTCTGCTCGCAGGCAGAATTATGTGGGTATGATGTTGCTCGTGGTGAGAAAGATTATAAAAATTGATGAATTACCAAAATATAGCCATCCTTGGAACAAGTTGAAAACATTTTTCCATTATTGGAGAAGCTAACGTGGAGAACTTGATCGGAGTGTTCCTTAAGCACTTCAGTCTCCAGTAACGGTGTGTGATAAGCTAAACGCTTAAATTCTCCCAACCAAGATGTTTTACCTATCGGAAGGAAAAAAAAGAATAGCCAGTGAAAGATAATAATTACCCTGACTCTATTTGTACAAAAAAAAGAGGACAATCGATCGGAGCATTGTTGGATCTTAGCTCTACCTGGCATGTTGCCGACGCTGCGATCTATGTTGTAACTTCGATAAAACAGATCCTTCCATAAAAATTCATCTTTGCTGATTCTGTTCCAATTCTTACAAACTTCTCCAGCGATAACCAATTCTTTCCGGGTTAAATATTGAAAAATATTCAGTATTATCAAATCGGGCATGTAGTACCAATTTTCATTGGCTTCTGTATTTTCATCTGGCTCCGCAAATTCGGAATCTTCCTCTGCTGTAGGTTCTTTTGTATTATCGGTATTATCATCCATTTCACAATTTCACAGAAAAAGTAACTGAACGCGATAAATAACCAACTTATTCATTTATTAGAGAACTTTGCACGGCGACGTTGATACAATGGTAGGTTCGAACGAGCGAACGATGGAGCAGGAACTGTTTTAATCCTGCAAAAAGGAAAAGAGAATTTGTTCAATATGTAACAAAATTAAATTATTGTTCGCAATTTCGAGACAAAAAATTAGACTATATTTATTCAAGAATTAATAATAGGACGATTATAAGAATACTGATTAAAATTTAATCAACAATTATATACGTCATTTTTCCTGAAATTTTTTTTCGATTTTATTTTTGGAGTCTATAGGATTTATAATTAATTAGACACAAACTTGATTTCAATAATAGTTATTACGATTATATAAATTCTTATATTCAAATAAAACGGATAAACATAAAGAATATTATTTAAAAAAACGTTTAATTCCATATAAAGGCTATGTTTTTTACCCTTTGCTGCTTCAAAACTTTTGAAGCATAATGTAATTCCAGTATTTGATTTACTTACAGAAGCCAATTTATGAAATATCTATACTTCGAAATGAGCATGTTTGTAATTAATAAATCTAATCGTATGTGGAAACAAAAAATCTGTTATCAGTGCAATTTGTATATATTATTATTATTATTGCTATCATTATAACATATATATGTACTTAAAAATAATAATAAATATTTTTAAGTATCGTGGATCTTATTTTTTGCGCCTCTCGATGCAAATAAAGAGCTTTTCCATTGGGTTAACGATTAGTGAACGTAATTCAAAGCGGAATGAAATAAAATTGGCCTCGCATTTCGTTTATACCAACAGTTTTGCGGTCATTGGGTTAACGATTAGTAACGTAACTTGAACGTTTGTTGGCCAGCTGTTTGTGATATTCAAAAAGAGACACAGCGTAGTTGGCCCAACCATCAATTTTTCAACTGCTTTTGCAGAACTTGTTGGACGTAGAATCGTTCAGGACTGTTGTCACGCAAAATGCTCATTCATAATAACGTTTCGTAATCCGTAATTAGTGCATTGGCGGTGGGAGCGACTTACCAGCCGATGTGAATTTAATCGGACGAAAATACGATTTTATACCCAATTTCTTTGCCTATTGCACGAAAATCGTCTAATAATAATAATAATAATCGGTATCCTAATTACAACGTTCGGTCCTTTCGCAACAGATTGTGACAATTAAAAAAAAGAACAAGTGCATGTGGGAAGAGGGCACAGGCGAACCCAGCAATACAGTGACTGACAGAACTATTCTTTTTCAACCTATAGCGCGAATGACTAGCGGTGGAACGGGGAAAATGTATGTAATCAAAAAAATGTCAAGTGGCGCTACTAACTTTGCGCTTTTGTAACTAGAATACTAATTTTAGTGACCTAAAAGTAAAAGGAAAGAGATTGGGAAGGATTGGAAAGAGAAAGAAAGGAAATCTTAGGCCGCTCGGTAAAGTACCGCCACGGTAAGGTGGGGTTTCAAGCAAATTGGCGGGTGATATTCGAATTCAGATGAATAATCATATAATAAATAATATAGAATGACCCTTATTAACCTTTAGAGCGCCGGGGTTTTGAAAAAATTTGCAAATCGCATTTTTCTATAGAAATGTGGTCTAAGGTCCCTAAGTTAGGGCCAAACTAACTAAGTTAAGATGGTGGCGAGTCAGACCCCTTACGCCTAGAGGCGTATCTCGGCGCTCTAAAGGTTAATTAACATTCTACTTACAGCTTAGTTCTTTTCGGAAATTAGCATAGATTTTATTATATGAGAATAATAAAATTTGTCTTACAGATGGAAACCAGATGACCATAGATATATGGAAGACCTCACCGTCTTCAAAAGTTGGCGCTCAACAAAGACGTAACAAGTCTATGAGGTTTTAGGTAAATGGTCACTACGTGGGGTACTAGATAATTCTTGAAAGATAACACGGAGGCCTGTTAGTCTTTTTTATCTTATTTCATGGAAGTGTTGTTGTTGTTGTCATAGTTGTTGCTAAAAGTTTTTAGGAGAATTACTGCTGGATTTGAAAAATTTGTTAAACATGGCAACGAAACATGCAAGTGACGGAAGTGTGACGGATGAAGATTTAGTTGATCTAGCAAAGAAACAAAGTATAATAGACAAGGATCCGTTTCGAGGACTTCAAATTAGTAATACAGCAATTTTAGATACAATTGAGGGGAGACAAATTTGTGGATTTTGTTATAAATCACGCAAATTCTTTTGTTATTCTTGCTACAGACCGGTTATCGACGAAAAATATATTCCACGTGTAAAGGTAGTTTATTATTTATCCTACAGCGACATGGCTTAGTCATTCTAAAAACACTGGACTTTTAAGTCTTTTGTCATTGAACATTTGCATACTTTTCTTTCCAATCATTCAAGTTCATTTATTATTAAATTGACTATTATTAAATTAAGTAAGCGCCGTTCATAATTATATGCCAGCTTATGAATTACGTTATAAATTGTACTACCTTATGGATTCCTTACCTATTTTCAATTTATAACTTTCCAGTTGCCATTGAAAATAGATATCATCAAGCATGCGCGCGAAATCGATGGGAAAAGTACAGCCGTTCACGCGGCGGTACTTGCTCCGGACGACGTGACAATTTATACGTACCCGGACTTCCCTCAATTTTCGAAAGAAGACAAGGTAGAGTTACCCGCATGTATATCGTTCGATCGTACGAGGTAGTTCCTATTCAGATGAAATAACATTAAGTATCAGATTGTTCTTATTTTTCCCAGTAAAACTGCCGTACATGTGGCAGACCTATTTCCCGAGGAACTTCGAAACAACAGCCAGGTATCGGCCGTTTCGCAGAACGGCAGGCTTCCAGTAACACGAGCCGTTTTTATCGACAGTACTTGGCACCAAACCAAGGCGATATATAAAGATCCACGATTACGAGGTTTGTAATTTTTGAAAATAACGCATACTCTTTATACGAAAATACCAAGGACGAATTATAACTTTGTAATCAAAGTTACAAATTTGACGAATGTTCGATTTTTAAATTTCTTTCTAAAAAGTATTTCGTCTATCGCTATGGTATTATTATCGACTCACTGTGTTGCTTCGCTAATTGTATCGCGTTAACAAGTACCTCGATAATTAAACAAAGTAACTGGAAATAAGTTTGAATTGTTACAGCACTGCCATGTGTCATCCTTCAATCTCGATACTCTCAATTTTGGAGGCACCAGAAAAATAGTCCTAGATGGTACCTAGCGACTATAGAAGCGATCCATCAGTTTATAAAAGAATTGCAGTATTGTGCATCTGGAAGAATGACAATTTGTACTTCGAAAACAACTGATGTTGTAAATATATGTGAAAATATTCCAAAAGAATGTGGGGAAGAATACGACAATCTTCTGTACTTTTTCAAGTATATGTATGAAAAAATACATCGTTTATATGATCACAACAAACTCGCATCGTACAAAAGACCGCTCATATAGATGAGAGAAATAGTTTTTCAATTTTCATTTCGAGGCGTTTCAATATTCTTGACATTTCTCGTAAAATCATATGTTTTATTTGAATTTATCTTGCACCAAGTTAGAAAGTGAGTCTGTATGAAAAACAAATATTATTTTAACTTTTGTTCAAGCATTGAATGTTAATTTGTAATCATTTGTTCTACCAAATTGGTTCTAACCTTTCTCAGTTAGTAGAAAAAAATTACTTTGAGAAGAAAAAGTCAGTTTAAATAAAAATTTATTTTTGGAAACATACTTCGAAACCTATCCAATTAAAATACTGTTAATTAAAATAATGTCGGCCTACAAATTTAGGAATTAGCACTAAAAAATGTCTTTTAAATTTTATAACTTGAAGTAAATTCAGCGGTTAATTAAAATTAGAAGGATAATAGATACTTAGATAATTTTGTATGTAATTGAAAAAAAAATTTGTATACCACTAACTGTTATTAAAATTCATTATGCAAAGAAAAGGAGCTATAAAAAAATTGTCTATGAGGAAGGAAATATAGCGTCGATATAACGGCTGCAGTTTTTCGGTGATGGCACAGTTGTTTTATTATTCAAATTTTGAGTAACCTGTAATATAACTAGGTTGTTTAACATTTGACAGTTATGTTAATTATTATCAACATCACGAAAGAGTGTGACAATAACTTCATGTGAATGTATATTGGCTTCGACATTTTTATATTGAAATTAATACCTTGATTTTCGAAAGAAAGTAGCTTGTGGAAGACACACTTTGAAAGTACACACTAATCGTCTATGCCCATTTGCTATGGAAAGCTGTTTTATTGTTCGTACTATGCATGAGTTGAGTATTATATGGAGGATAATAACTGCACCATAAAAGTCGTTACTATGGTATATTTATTTAGAGCAGAAAAAATATCACAAACCATTAGAAATATTATTATTGGTGTAAATCAATTGTCCAGAAAGTAGTTGAGCTATTTATGCCGCAGTTACCACTGACCATATTGCGTACGTAATCTGATCTAATCTTCTTTTCTTGGCCATCATGACTAATTTTAAGTTTCAGAATTTAAATTGTCCCATATACAGACAGATTTTATTAAATCTAATTTTGTTAGTTTTTGGTTCATGTTCGTAACCAGTGACATCGAAGACCTCGGAGCAGCAAGTTCCAACCGGATATAGAGTATTTTTTTTATATATTTCAATCTTAGAATAATAATAATAATTCGTTGGTTCTTCTTTGGTAAATGTTGAATTTCTGTTGTGCAGATTTAATTATAGAACGCTAAATACTCAACTATATTGTCACATTAGACGTTCGAATTAAAAAAAATAAAACATTTGAAACTTTAATTTTTTTCGGACAGTGTATATGCAATACCTTTGACTCGTAGCTTTCTAGAGTTAATTAATGGTTGTCAAAAATGTGTTTCAATAATATTAATAATATTTTTTTCATTCGGGATAAACTAGTATGCAGAGGACAAAAAAGTATAACACAAACAGCAATGTTATTTATCAGAAGTCGAAGTCCTGAAGTTTAGATTAGTCATTTCGCACGCTAATTACTCAACTATGCTCTCACATTTGATATTCACCTTATGTTTGTTCAAATCCAGAAGAATTTCAGAGAGTTCAAAACACATGCATTTTTTTTGGAGACAGTACATAATCGATCTCGTTTACTTGTCATTTCACGAAAATAATCGGAATAAATCATTAGAATTTCATGAAACTTTTGAAGTTGTATAATTATCGAATAATACTTGCTTGGACATTGTAATGTTTTTCCAACACATTATCTAATATCATTTCTCGCATTATTCATCACGCGCGGCATTTATCTCCAGCTCTGAATATTCAATATTCACTTCGGTAATCAGACGATAACGTTCGGAGAACGTTACCAAAGTATTCGATGTAATATAGATTACTTTTTGGTAACTTTTCTTCATCGACACCAAAGTAACAGTTGGAAATCAAACATATTCAAAATGCCAAACGAAAAAGTAACATATTGTGGTTTTAAATCGTAATAATATACTTTTGCAAGTTCTTTTTTCATCTAGAAATATTTAATACATTATCATTACCGATGTACGAAAGTTCGTATTTCAATGAAATATAATATTTTTACATATTTTGCTCGAGTTTCTAAATTTAACGAAGTAAAAGGTCAATCGAGTGTACACAAAACAATACAATACAAATCCAAGATTAATGCTGTTCAGGAAAGTTCATATATTGGAGTACTCGACCATAAATCCTGCTTTATTATAAATTTTGGATTTCTACCCTGTTTATTCGTCCTGCTTGGTACAATAAATTCAGTGACTTTTCGGATAAAACTTAGAAATATGTCTCGATAAGTTGTATAATCGTTGTAAAATGTCGCAACTACGTCATCCTTATCCGATATTTGCAGAAAAATGTGTTACGGCTTACATTTACGCAGAAAACAATATACATATACGAGCGATTGCTTGTGAACAGTGGAGCGAGCCCATTTTTGTAATGCGACTTTAGCCTTGGAACGACGTGCAAGAATGGGACTTATCCAATTATTTACTCTTGAATGATTCAACAGTCGAAGCAAATTTTCAAATTATGGACTTATAAGGCTCATGAAAAATAGGCTGTTGAAAGTTCAAATTTGAAAAACTAATGTTTGTTTCTTTATCGATTCATGGTCGACAAGCAGGAAATTCTTCCACATCATTCCAATGAAATAATGTTCCTTAGCGTTTGGGACACTTTTCAGTATCTCACTCGAAAAAACTTGCAACGCATTCACAGCAGCCGCAATTCGTATAAAAGTTGAGAATAGAAAACTCATTTTTTAAATAGGATGCAAACACCAGCTTCGAGAAGCATTAAATTATGAAGAAATTCATGAAATTTCAAGACGCTGTGCAGTGGTTCAAAATTATTCAATGCGCTCTTGACGAATAGTCGAAAATAAGATGCAGCGGGTTATAAAAATGTTATATGTTAATAAATTTCAATGGATCACAAATGTATCACAATAATAACTGTTCTTAAAACTCGCGCTTATTTTTGTGTATCGGTAGAGACCTATGACTTTTAAAACTCATGTTATTGTGACGCGAGAGTTCTTTTCTTCTTCATTGTGTGATTATCAAATTGCATTTCCATGAAAATATATATATTAATTCAAAGAATATTCCGTTACTCAAAAAAATGTTAGGAATCACGAGATCACGAGTCGCTTTATAAACTGTATATCTCAAAATTTTTTAGATATATCGATAAGTAGATTCGAGACAGTTTAAATTTCAAATACTCGAATGAAAATCCTTCTCCAAAAATTGGTAATTTTGGATTTTGAGCAAAGGGTTAAATTAATAAAAAATTGTAAGTAATTGTTCTTCGAAAAGAATATTTATCGTGTTTCAGTGATATTTGAAAAACAAATGCTCTTGAAAATGTGAAAAAAGGTATTTTTATCGCCATTGATGACAGATCCAGCGCATTAGAGTCACAAATTGGTAGATCTGGCGTCGTCAATAATTAATAGTGAAAATCAATTTTGCGCAAAATTATCAGTGAACGATTAATGAGCATTGCGCTATTTGTGGATTCCGAAAAAGATTGGTAATTTCGAATCTATCGGACGGTCACTAGTGCATACATCCGCACGGCCTGCATTTTCTCTTTTGATATTTATTAGATAGATTATTGTGTAAATCTCGAGTAAACAAAGTTTTTAGATACAAAAATGACGAATTTTGAGTTCCGGGGCGTTCAAGGACACCAATTTCATAAATACATTGGGTACTTCCCTGACGCATAAACCTTTACGCATGCGCGAGTCGGAGCTAAGTTTGGTAGCACTGGCTAGACATTTTTCGGTGCCGAGGTGGCGCTGTCAGCGAGCGGCAATACGCAAAATTAGTAAATCCGTTACTTTTCAATTTTTCGCTGTCGCATAAGTGAAGTTTTCTCGAGTTATGGTACGTTAAATTTTCATTGTGTATTTTTTTTTCTCCCGTAGTGTAACTTTTGATGATTTTCTAACCAAGGAAAGGTATACATATATTTCTTTGCATTACAATGATAATTAGTACACGTTTGAAGTACGTTTTTAATTATATATGTTTTTGGTTCGCTCAGCTTCTTCGTGTGACCGTACCGGTGTGACCCATGTCCGGGGCAGAAGGACGTAAGTGACCTTGCAACTTTTGATGAATTTGTAACTAAGGCAAGGTTTACATATTTGTTTACATTACAACTATATAGTTGTATTATAACTATAGTACATGCTTGAAGTACATTTAATTGTTTTTAGTTTTTTTTTTTGTAATTAAATCGTTGTTTATGCATATTTCTCGGGCGGCCTTAACGGGCGAATTGAATAATGTTCTTGGGGGAAAAAATATTGTTTGTTTCTGTTTTCTAACAATAATATTATATTTTTGTGATTATTACATTATATTGTGGTAATAGAGAATCTTGCGGATCTCTTAATCAACCCTTTTGTATTTTCAAAACATATTTTCAACTCGGTACCCCATTTAACCCTGGTTTCCCCTATTCATAATTTCAGGATAAATGAATTTTCAGTAATTTCAGTATTTCAGATTAAATGTAACCAAGTTTTGCTTAAATAAGTCTCTGAAAACTTATTAATAGGGTGTACGTTACAATACCGCCTTAAGCCAGAGTTTATTGCAGAGTAACAAGTAGGAATTGAAGTATTTCTTTAAATAATTATAGCTATTTTTTTTTGAAACGGTGTAGGGTGTCTTTACATGAACTAATTTTCTGAAAAATGATTTTTGAAAACATCAAATCAATCACCAACACCCTTTGCACGAACTGAATATACGAAAATTTAAAACGCTCGTTACAAATGCTGTAGCTCTAGGAAACTTTCATTATTTACTCGGTGTAACTCAGGCTTTTATCAATTCTTTGTGCTTTCATTTTCGTTAATGTTTAAACTTGTATCAGCGCTTTACAATAGTAAAGCATTTCTCAATAAAAATAAAACCACATTTTCTACCAAATTTGATTTGGGGTCGTCACACGTAGAAGTAAAAATACCGCATATAAATATTAAACAGTTTTGCAAATGTTCTTACATGTTTCTTAACTCAGCCGTACCTTATTCGAACTTCAAACTACCACGTACGCAATAATAACTGGCGCTCCTAATGCAACAATCTCGAAGCTGCACGGGTCGCTTTAATTTGCGAATTTCAATGAGTTACGACTTTAGCCTTATTTTACGCTTAAATTAAATAGCAGTCCCATAATAAGTGAGATACGATAAGAAGATACTGCAGCGGTTGAACTCGAAGAATAACTTTACTCGATCGAACGAAATGAGTTTCTTTTTCGCTCGATCGTTACCTTCCGTAACTTATCAAGGAATAATGAACTTTCCTAAGAATATATCGAAAATATATAGATTTTTTAAAAGATCTTGTAATTGCAAAATATATGAATCTCTAAAAAATTGATAAATGATAGTTTTAGATTGGTCGATGGTGTTTAATACTGAAAACTTTAATGGAGCATTACATTTCTTCATAAATTGTTCTCATACATGGATAATCTCAAACATAACAATAACAACAGACATTGTTAGAAAACAGGGCTTAGTACCTACGCAGATGGAAATCAGAGATTTGTTGTACCGATTGTACATCGTTCATCGAGATAGATACTTAGTAAATGTAATAAAAAAAGAGGAAAGACAGTAAATGCCGCGCGTAACAATTGTCTAATTAACATCGTTACTTTGAGTATTCGTAATATATTTATATATTTCCTTTTCTTGTTATTTAATAATTAATTTATCTCCATTACTTTATCTTTAACATACATATCAGATTGGCAGGCAGGCTTTCATTTATATGAATACTTTCTGTCGTTCAATTTACACAAATGCACTTCTGTTTTCCTGCCCACGTCAATTTCATCATTTTTCGTCTTATTATATTCTCTTATTATTATCTTGACAATTTCGTTTTTACCGTTTCCACATTCCCAACAATCAAACATATAAGTTAGGAATTTGACTATTTACTCACTTAGTTTTCTTTCAAAAATTTGTTCTGGTTCTTATCAAAAAAAAAGCCTTAGTAGTCGTAATTGAAGTTACCCTCACCTACAATTGTTCATTTGCAGCTTTCTCTCGATTGTTAGCCTTCCTTTCACGAAACAACAGCTTCCGATATAATACTTATTATTGTTCAACAATGAAAACTTAATACAAAGTTTCCTTCGGTATCTATTCAGACAATTTCTGAGAAGTTTCGGAAGAATTCTTCGATTATTACCATTTCGAGCGATCGACAGCTCGATCTCAAATCAAATAGTTCCTCTCGACTTGAAATATTTTTATTCCCTCAACCGCTTTGTAATATTCAAATTATGTGCGGGTTACGTAACATCCAAAATTCTCATTGAGCTTCAAAAATGGATCATCTTAACAAATAATTTACCATTTAAATTAGAATTTACCATTAGATTAAGACGAGAAGCTGTATTTCAAAGCAATTTGGCACTGTTTTCTCATAAGTTAAGAATTGCATAATGCGATTAAACTATACATGAGGCCGATGAAAATTTATAGTATATTTTATAACAGTTGTTAGTTCATAGTTATATTTTATATTATATAATATATAATATATACTATATAATGTATATTATATGTTATATATTTTAATTAGTTCTTAGTCGCTGTAAGCGTGTACGCAAGAAAAATTACAACATTAAAAATTCTGAATTATCGTAATTACAAAAATTACAATATCAAACAAATGAATCTCATCAAACACTTTCAACTTATTACACGTTTGCTCATTTATGCTGGTTTTTCCTTCGAAATAAAAATACGCACAATTTTTTTACAATCAATCACGCAATTGTGCTATTTTCCAAGGCTCGTGCAAACGAAAGCTCGCAAGCTTATTTTTTCTGGGCCTTGTGTCTTTTTTATGGGTTTTTTTCAAACGAAGGAAGCTTAGTTCGACACAGTTAGCGATAACTGTGACATGCACCCATACCTTGCGATAGCAAAATTCACTGAAATGAACTTTCACTGTGTTCCAGAAGCTTCGCGAGCTCCGGAAAATGTCTATCTCCATCGATTGTAAGTATAAAGAGATACCGTGAATGGATTAAACGTTGTTAAAGCTATCTCATAAATCATTTATAAATATTTGTGCATATTGTGTGGTACGCACGAATCATATACATGATTTATAGTCGTTGTTATACTTATTACTGTCTTATTTTGAATATTTCAGAGTGCGAATTATGTTTTAAGAAATGCTGTTCTCGGAATCGGTAAGATTTTCATTTTAAATTATTTAAAAAATTAACTTCTCAATCCATTACACGTACAATTCCAATTTCAAAAGTAATGTTAAATCGTCTAAAATTTATTAACGCTCGCTTAGTCCAGAGGAACTTTTTGCATTCATAGCTCTCTTGCTCCTATAAAATGAATCTAATTTAATCAAAAAGATCTCTTGAGACGTCTTTTGCGTTTTTTGTCACACACTTTTTTTTTCCAAACATTTCGTCGAAATCTCGTTACACATAATATGCTTATTTCGTTCGCTAATAATTCAAATACGTACTTTCAAAAATATTCTTTTTTTTCTTCTAATATATTAGACCTAAGTATAAGAGTTTACTCATTTGCAATTAATATCGAATATCCGTTTCCTTTTTAATCATCCAATTTATTGTAAACTTGCGTTTTGAACCCTGGCTCAATTTCACGCTATTTTATACCCGATTCGTTGAAATTAAATGTCGATCAATTCAACAATTGATTTTTTAAACGAAAGTAAGGTTTCGGAGAAAAATAAATTTAGCGAGGTAAATTATGAAGATTAAGATCTCCAAGTTACAATTTAATTTTCTAAAAGATCTGTTTTTTCTTTTAAATTACGTTTCAGAGAAATATATCACGTTTTTAAATAAATCGAGAAAAGGAACAGTTTTTTTTTGCATCGCCAGATGTACGTAGCCCTTGAACATTTCTGTTTCTTTTAATTATCACCTAAACTAGGTTTGATTTTCAATCATAATAATGATTAGCATTAAATGTCGGTTTTTGAGTTGTATAAGATCAAAAGTTTGTGATTTCCATTTTGGTTGAAGATTTTTAAACGTTTTTCGGCTTTTTTCAGAACAAATTCACTAACTTATGTTGCACTAATTGTATGTGATAAGGAATGCTACTAAACAATTGCAAATTAATCATCAAATTACATGACTCGAACTTTGGTTACTTTTTTCAAATCGGCTTGCCGAGTATTAGAAAGAATATTTTTGAAGTTTGGTAAAATGCGATTAGTTCCCAGTAAAATTTCTTGTATTTAATTTGGCCTACGACGTATTCTCGAAGAATTCTCAAAGAAACCTCCTTGATTTCATTTAATATGCTCTGTTAATAATACATAACTTGTTTACAATTATCTAGTTCATGTCTCACGGAATCTCAATTGTGAAATGCCGATATTTCTTCTTATAAGCAATACTAAAAATAAATACTCCTATGGTAGAACATTTTACAATTGAGACCCCAGTGAAATACATACATTACATTTATTTATTTATTTTTTTTTTGGTTGTAATTATAGAAGAATTTTTTACAGATTATTTGAAGGAATGTTTAAACCTTTGAATATGAATTAACTTTCTGTCAAGCCAGTTACTTATAAAGACGTTTTTTTGTTTTTTTTTTCTTCAATAAATTCGGCACTACCGCAAAACTTCATTCGACTTTAAACATGTCATCTTTCATATTTATTCATTATTGAAACGATTAATTTTAATAACGTTATGTAGTATTAATATTATTATTACATTATATACAAACTTGAATAGTAATCCTTTATATATATGTATATGCCTTTAGAGCTTTGCCATCCTTGCTAAAGTATTCATTTCTCCGCGAATAATAATATACAGAAAATATTATCGATACCATAATACCCCAAATTTGACAACCAAATTAAATGGAAATAAAATCAATGCAGGCAAAGTTGAAACTTAGACGAAACGCTTCAACAATTTGTTCTTTCTTTTCTTTTTTTTTTCGCGGGTTAGGAGTAGGTTTCATAATTTAGCACGGATGGAAAGGACTTGGTGCTAATCTTAATTGATCGTTAGACAATAAATTTGGATATCAATTACGTGTATACGTCGATGGTGAATCTTATCAATTACCCCATTAATGAGTTAGATTTCGGTTTTTATAATATATCTTTTGCTTTATTGTGTTATTTCTTTTGTTTATGATATTCGTATCTGCTTCTACCATATTAAAGTTAAATGTGATTATTAAAGTTAGATTGTTGAGCACAATTATTGATTTCAATGAGAGACTTTCGGGAGGCGCTGTGTGTTGAGCTTATTTCCGCGAATTCTCCACCGGAACCTTTACCCTTGCGTGGAAGGGTTGTAGCTTCTCCTACCGCAGGTAATTCCCTGGGCTTCCATATCGGTGAACCTGCGGGGCAATTAAGTAGAACCTTTGCTTCATCGGAATAACAAAATGTTAATGGGCCTTAATTTCTTTTTTTTTGTTTCAATATTTCTACCAATTAAAGCCTACGACCCTAAAAAATTGGTTAAATTTCAACAAAGGGGCTGGTTAATGAGCCCCATTTTTTACCTATGGTATTGGGGGGACCACTGGTGACCACTTACACTGAAAAAAAAATGCTCTGGGTTTCAACTACTAATAATTATTAGGGTCAAAATTGCGCGATATGGATCCACATCCTTTAGAAAAAAATTTTCGAAACTTAAAAAAAATATATAAAATTGAAAATAATAATATAAAATTGCTTCGATAGCAATAACTATGCGTCAAGTATTCGATAGATTGGTTTAAGGAATTTTGTCAGTGGTTCAGTAATAAAAGTTAGTTAAAATAACTATCATATGTTTGCGGTAGCGCGCTTTGGAATTGAAAATCGAAAATTGTCGACCTAATTATTAAACTTTCATGAGGAAAACGCTCCGATTCATGAGAAAATGGTGTCTTATTATCCCCGAATTGGTGAAAAAAAGTTGAAAGTACAAATAGCACAATTTTAGAACGCGTTAAAACATTCTAATGTAATAGTAGCCTACCAAGTAAATGTTGGGTGGAGTCTTCTGTATGTTGTAGCCAGGTGAGCAATTCAGTGTATTGTAACAAAATATAGAAACCATTTGAGTTATTTTTCAGAACGAATCGTAATACATTATACTTGTGCGTTTTTTTTTGTTGTTAAATGTGTATTATATTATCAAATCTCGAAATAGAAACACGGCATGCTTGAAGTACCGGTTAAAATGCGTGTAATGTTCGGATAAGTAGGTGAAAAATATGGGTACAGTTAAAAATTAAGTGAATCATTGAGGAGAAAACACGTAATACTTATGTTTTTTTTTTAATGAAAAGAGAATTAACCAAAAAATTGATTATAATTATAATAAATTGTCAAATTCTTAGTTGGTCTTAATAATTGTGAAGCAGTAACTACTCACAAATAAATAAATAATATACAGAAATGGTAGGTGAGCAGTTGCATTTAACCAATTGCATTAGGCTAAATGTAACGTTTGTAACATCACATTTGTCACGATTTTGTCGTAGACCCGAGAAGTGACATTTTATGTCACTAAAAAGGCTAATACATTATTTACGAGGAACAAAACATAACAAATTTGCCTGTAGTGAAATTTTTAGGGCTTCTATTGAAGCTGTTTAAAATTGTTCGCCCCTTTTCTGAATTAATAACACACGAATCAGCTTGCCCATGCATAATTACAAAGTAATGATTACGCTCAATACTTCACAGGTAGTATCTAAAAAATTGTCATACCAAGTTCCTTAACAGCAATTGGTTGATAGTTTTCAGGTTGATGAGATGACTGAATTAGCCTTGCCTGACTACCGGTACTTCCGGCTGAAATTGTTGAAGTCGTGCTTAGAGTTAAGTGATTTGGTGTTCGTCCTAAATTCGTTTTCTTTTCTCCTAAAAAAGCTTGAGAATCTTCCTCTCCCTCAGACTTTGTTCCAGAATCTATTTCAAGTTTTGGTTCACCTGGAAACAAATGTATTCATTTTTCCATTTAATAAAGACACCTCCTTGAATTTTTAGGGCGTTAGTAGCGCATAAAAACCAGACAATGGCTTAATACCGGAAGTATCGCTAATAGTTTTGCTTCTTGTTCGGAAACCTGTGGGTTGTTGAGCAGGTTGTGGTTCTTCGGCTTCCTTGTCTTCGGAGCTCTCATGATCCAAAGGTTGCTTTGACAGGCTGTACTTCCTCTTTGCGTAATGCGTATTAACTAATAGTTGCTGCTTTGTTGCTTTCTTCGATAATGTTCCAGTAATTAAACCATTTCCATTTTGATTGCTAGGCTTATCAAGTTTCTCGGAGTGTCCAGTAGGCATTCGGGGTCCGATTGTCATAGGTGGTTGACTCAAGGTTGTTTGTTTTGTCGATGGAATACTCATATTGCGCACAGACTCTCTTATAATTTGCCTTATCGTTTTCAAAAATGCGTTTCGAAATTCCGTTGTGCTGGAAGTGGAATATTTATAGTTAGTCGGTGGTCTACGAATCTAGAAAACAAAAATTCATAAGACTTTGAAGTCAATTTAAGAAGAATTCTATGAATTCCTCATTAATTATTTTACTTTTATTCTTAATTAATTCATAATTCATAGAATTCTTATTAAATTGACTTATTATTATTCCTAGGACCAAACTCCATTAGCCAAGAATTTATAAACCCAAAGGTGTCGGCTAATAATAAAACTCTTAGCAATCGTCATGGGGTTTTTCGAGCCCCACCGAAAATTTGAAAATGATTGGAACCCGAATAAGGAAGAAGCCTTCCAGCAAATCGGCAATTTTAAAAATAGATTTTGTTTCTTAAATAATCAAACCTGTTGGACAAAACGTAGACTTTTTCGGAACGTCGTTGCAATTGGCTTCTCAAGTGTATCAATTCCCAAAGAAAATGCGATTCCATGTCTTTGGCGGAACTCGCTCGTACTTGTACCTCGGTAACTGGTATCAGTACTTGGTAACGAATAATTTCCACCTCGCTAGCGTTTGCTTTTGTTGTAACTCCCTGAATAACGTACGATGAAATACATTGAGCTTTGTCATGTCGTTTTCCGAATTTCGGGATTTAATTAAATATGTGGTATAAAGAGTATTGGTTTAAAAAAATATCGTAAGTGAGACACACTTCTGTGTTAAAGCTATAAATACTTCTAACAGTAGATTGTGACCGCTTCAATTACGTAACGAGGGAATAGAATAGGTGAATTTTGTACGAGTACGGTTTGTCGCCCAAGCGAATCAAGGGCGACAAATAAGACAAGTGGGATAATCGCCTTGTGCTCGAGTTGCGGACTTTTACTTTTCCCAACGAGTGCGTAGATTTGATTTTACGCACACTAAATATATTTTACGCACGCTAAATATGTTTTAGACACGCTAAATGTATTTTAGACACGCTAAATGTATTTTAGACACGCTAAATAAGTTTTAGACACGCTAATTGCGTTTTAGACACGCTAAATGCGCTCCAGACACGCTAAATGTATTTAAGACACACGTTTTATTGGGAAAAATAACTTTTTGTACGTCACACGTCACGAAATTCACTGTGCGACTGTAAAATGAGTCTATCTCTGATACTATTGAAGAACACTCATGCAGACTTAGAAGAAAAGAAATTACCATTAGTTTCTTTTTTTGCCGCAGTCTTTCTTTGCACAAGAAAACGACAGCGGATTTAAAAACAAAGCACATGGCATGTAACTCAAGACCTTTCTTGATTTTCCCAAGAAAGTCAGAAATGTTAAGCCATTCTACGCCTCCGTAATACAGTAAATCCCCAGGACTCAGATCGATCGGCTGAAATAGTGAGAACATGGTCAAATTTGCAATCACTCGTTTCAACACTAAACCTACCGCGAGGAGCCAAATGACCATTTTTTTTTTACACGTATTTGAAATAGCTAAGTGACGTCGCGGTACGTTTAGTGTTAAATCCGACAAAGCGAGTGAGTTGAAACGCTGTTTGTCACCTGTTTGCACGATTTTTGATGTTGCCTGAAGAGGTGATCGAAAATGGCACCATATTCTTCATGAATACGTTGCATTTCGTTAATGTGTTCCGCAACTTTCTCCATACCTTTCAAAGCCTCTGCAATCAAAGGAATTTACAAACTTTTCTCGCAGGAAGTGGACAAATAATCAGGTACTGAGAAAATTCATGTGAGGAAGAGATACGTGGCGATCAACGCAAAATTTATATGATGGAATATCAGTTATATTAGAAATTACGTTGGTATCTAATTAATTACAAATTCTACAGAATTGAATTAACCCTCGGAGGACCGGGATGACGTCATAATTGCTAAATAAATAGCAGCTAAAAATCTCATATTGAAAAAATTAGGATTTCAAAATTGTTTTGAGCCTCAATCAAAAAGTACCTATTAAGTGTTGGTGTTCCTCGCTGCGTTCATCCGTGAGGTTTCTTAACTGCTGTAAAAGTAATGGGTATTTCAGAATTCTTTGGATAGGTTTTATCAAGTAAGACTCCAAGGTGGAAGAGTGCTGTTGACGTGGGTTACGCGCCAATAAGAATTCTTGAAGAGCTTGATTTCCCTCATCTGCAATTCAGGCAAATTATAAGTCAACTTCAAACCATCTTCGTTTTACCAGTACGGTATAGAAATGAGAAATTGCTGTGGTGGTAATAAACTTTTGTTCATTTGTACTAAATCAAATTTGATGTAATAAAATATTTCGAAAATTGTAATTTACTCACTTGGGTGTAGAACCTTCTGAGCTTTGGAATGACTTGCACAGAAGGAACTGTATAATTTGAAATGGTTTACGTAATATAGAAAGGCACTTCCGATGGAAAACAGGACACCCTAAAGAAAAAGTTATATTATTTAACAGAGAAGATTTTATTTTAAAAAAAAATTAATATAGGATCTTTCTTTAAGAGCTACCGAATGTTTTTTTTTTAGAAATGAAATGGGTTTAAAATGGGACTGGGGACAATTAATAGTGTTAATTGATACCTTCCGTTACTTAATTAACATGATACAAAATTTTAGTTTTTCCTACTGCGTCGTTCGTTTACCTTAAATTGACTTGGATGATCAAAATTGTTAAAGTCAGCTTCCATTTCTATTGCATGATCAAGATTTTGAAGGAATTGTCGTTGAAATGTGACAATTTCTTGTATGTTGCCGAAAAGTGCATTTATTTCCGCATTTGACAGGAATGTTTCTCGTTTAAGGGGTTCCAAATAATTTTCCAGCAAATTATTCAAATTCTGAAAAATTCACAAGAGGAAATTGTGTAACTTCCTCAAAATGACAAATCTGTGAGTTATCAGTATCAGGATACATTATACGAAGGCGGCATACCTTTACATAAGTTCGTTCAGTCTCTATCAATTCTAAGATTACTTTCTTGAGCTTCTCAGTATCACTGAGTTGTCTGCTAGGTGTAAGAGCTTGTGAATGCAAGCTGAGAATACTGCCATTTGGACTAGATTTTCTAGTTTCACCAGGAGAGCGGCAAATTCCGGTCACTTGTTCTGCCGTTTTTAGTAAATTCTCAATTTCGAATGAATTTGTACGAGATGTTTGTTTTTCACTTTTCAAGTGAGAAGTAGAAGTGCACTCTTGCATAATACTCTCTTTACCTTTCAAAAGACAAAGAAATATAAATACCCATATTTAATTCGTCAATAAACGTACTAATAATGTTTGCGGTTATATTTAAATAAATTGATTGACAATTATGAGACAACTATTGAAATTGCATAAAGAATTTATTTTTGTTTACATATTTGAAAATATAGTTACTTTTTGGTACCGCAATTAATTTCGAATTAATTACAAAGTGCAAAACGTGTAAAACCTCATAAATGACCCAATACTTGTGGAATATTTTCAATAAGAATATTATTTTGTTACTATTTTTTTAATCACGCTTCTACAAAAATATGGAAAAATTTGAACTTTTAGTAAATCAGATTTCAAACATTTACTCATTTCAAACCTTATAATTTACACGTATTCGTGCAGTGATCATTCACTGACATGCGGTCAATTACTGGGCAGGTTATCCTACGTACTAAAAAAACAAACTGACACCCTGTACAAAGTGAAAGAGGAAAATATATATCTGAGCATTCTCTTTGACGTTCGGATCTTTTTTAATGGCTCATTAGGCAAATCTGCAATGAGATCGTCAGCGCGTGAATATTCGCGTTGCCAAGTGTGAGAAATAGGTAAAGATCGTCCACAAAGAGGTGAATACGAATCGGTGTGTTTTCAATAAATATATTTATTTAAACTCACTCCATCCGGGTGCCGGGACTATTAAACCGGAAATCATTTCTTCGCTAATTACTGGTGGGTCAGGGGGCGGTGGCGGGCAAACCAAACTGTCGATGTCATCGGTAACTCTCATTATACCTGACAGATCCGGTGGCTCCGTTCTTGACGAACGCATCATCATGCACAGTGCGAGTTCCTCTTGGAGGACACTTTCGAGATACATCATGTCCAAATCACTTACTATCGCACCGTTGATGACCATTATTTCGTCGCCTTTAATTATACCTGAAACATATTTTTCTAGATATAACGATCTTAGGGGCAAAAGACGGTGTTATTTTTCAGACCTACGTTAGTAGATGAACTTAAATAAGAAAAATATTCCGTTCATTATTTTTACTCGTTTCTCTGCGACTTAATTTAAATATAGAGGCACATTAATTGGGACAGGCACACAAATAGGGACCGTCACCCTGACGTGAAAAACATAAAAACCCGTTGACGGCGATTTAATGTCTTCAATTTCTGAATGTGCGTAAAACGAGAGTGCACCCGCGAGCGGGCATATTGTCTCCTGTTTTTGTAGCTCCATGTTCTTCATATTTCAAGAAACTGACTTACCATTTTGCATAGCAACGCTCTTGTCCTCAACTCTGCTTACGTAGCAGCACAACTCATCCTGTCTGTCAGAATTTTCAATGAGTTCTGCTTCAACCGAGAAGCCCCACATTTGATCTAAAGTATCCCTTTGGAGCTCTACTTGGTAAAGAATCTTAGCACATACTTCTACTATTTCATGAGTATGCAACTGAAATGACAAAAGTGCGGACATAGAAAATAAATTTCATTCCAAGTGAATTTCTTTTAGGACAAACAAGTGAGTGGAAGACAAAGTTCCACCAGTTTTTTTAAAAATAAAAATGACCATTCTATTGGGCACAGCGTTATTTTGAAATGACAATTTGTCTAATATTTTAAGGGAAAGAAACGCTAAGATTTTTAATACGAAGTATTAATATTGAATATTAACGTTAAATAATATTTATTGAACACATATTAGTAGTATAAATTTCATATTTGTCGGCATCCCGGATGGCTGTCCAACGTTAACCGCAACCATTCTTTTTTTCCCTCGTTTGCGAGTGCTAGGCTATGCTATTTTCACTCCGATGAATAAACTATAGGAAGTAACATGGGTATAGGTTAATTGCATCAACCCATAAATCACATTAGTTTAATCAAACATACGGGTTATGGGCGCAGGCTCATAGTTCTTTGTCTCTCCTTAACCGAATTGACATTAAAGGCTTTGTTTAGCAGGATTGTCATCGTTGAAGTGTGCTCCGCGATCCTTAAACTTCACATTTTTTTGACACACCTCAGTTATTCGGTACCAATTATATTTTTGTCAATGCTAAATTTTTCGTTTAATTATAATTATTATATGAGACAAAATTCTCCTTTCCATGACTTTCCCACTTGTAGGTGGCAACAAATGCATTATTGAAATGGCTAATATTTATTGTTAGAAGGTCATTTTATTAATAAACACGTAGCAGATCGTTTGTCCATCCATGAAAAAAAAAAGGTGTATTAGGATAAAAATAATACATATACGTACATAGGTTTCTATTAAGTCAGTTCTGTGAGGTACGAAGTAGTTATGATCCTCCATATCGCGACGCTTCTTTACCCGCACGAAATGCTCCATGGGATTCAAGTTTTTCCTGCTGCAAGCACTCGCTAAAAATTCCTCCACCGTCATGCCATCGCGCAGGAATACCGACACAAGCTAAAATACACACGTTTATTCATTAAACATGTAATACTACTCGCTCGACTAGTCGAATAAATATCCCTAGAACATTTATATATCCCATTTAGGACAATATTCTGCATATTGTAGACTAAAACCTGTTGAACTTCTTCTGAACTCAAATAACGTCTGACTGTAATTACATTCGCAGTAATTTAACATTATACCCTTCTCTCAAAAAATTATTGCTTTGAAATTCCTGCCGCAGTTCAAAATAATAAGACCTAGCTAGTCTCTTTTAGATCTGGCGGAGACTATCAACCTGTCATATGTGTGAAATAGTTCTTCTTCGCATGAAACGAATACCTGATTTTCCGGTACGGAGACTTTCACAGATTTTTCTTCATCCCTTGAAGAAATTTGTAGTGACCTTCTGCTTGAGCCACTGTTGGATCTAGTCAAGAGAGGTGGTCTTCTTTTCGTTGCCCCACGTCCAGCCAGTAAGTTGTTCAGTAATGACGGACTTCGCGCACAAATAAATGCGTGGAACGAGGATACGGTGAACACTCCCAATTTGTTCAACGTTTGCTTTGTAGCACGAGATACGTGGGTTAGTAAACTCTGGAAAAACGAGTCAAATACGTATAAGTTGCGCGGTAGAAATAGCGTTAATTCGTTGTCATATCGTTTCATTTTGGTGTTTTTAACCCCCGGAGAACCGGGACGACGTCATGAGGCGACTCACCAACATCCCACCTTGGTTGGGTGCTAAGTTTGCGAGGCTCAAACTACTTTTCAATGGAAATATAGGATATTTGAAATTTTTCGAATCCTGGCCCTCTAAAGGTTAAGAGACCTTACGAAATTTTACCTTAGGATTTGGCAACTCGCCGCTTTGCAAACTAGCCATGTAACATCGCAGACGAAACTGTTCGCAATGTAGACGCTCAAGACTCTCCTCCCATTGTATAATTTGATTGTTAATTTGTTGCTTTGTTTCTACATCTGATACCACAGACTGTTGAAGATCAGCCATGTGTTTGAGCTTATGATCCTAGTTTCAAAGGCTGAAGTCAGTACTCAAGTTGCAGTTTCACGTCAAACATTTAAACGCTAGGATACGTACCGATTCAATTGCTTTTTCCAATCGAAATATTTCTTCTTGCAATAAATGTAAAGTACCGGTCTTACCACGATGACGAGCAAAAGCAGCAGCGCAAGCTGAATGGATGCTGTTGACCCAGTTTTCAAGTTCCACTTGACACGGTGCCTGAAAAAATTGGTGATTTCACGTACTCCTGTGTTATCATGTTAATTACCAACCCCTTTACGCGTGACTTTTTTACGTAACGTTTCGTAAATCTTTTTGGCGTCACCCGG
The DNA here is from genome assembly GCA_949825005.1 of Gasteruption jaculator. Lineage (NCBI taxonomy): Eukaryota > Metazoa > Arthropoda > Insecta > Hymenoptera > Gasteruptiidae > Gasteruption > Gasteruption jaculator. The sequence goes on from OX463776.1 coordinate 6,788,631, forward strand.
AAGTAAAAGAAATATTACGCAACTATCTCACGTAACATTTTAAATTATAGTTTTGGTCAATAACTCAATAAAAATTGCTTGAGCAATTCGATAATCAATTGTTTGTAAATACCCTGGACTTCTAAGCCTTGTGACAAATCACATCTTTTGGTAATTGGTTTCTTTGAGAGCTAACACGTTACCTGGAACAAGTAGGCATCTCCAAAAGCTGTGCTCAAACAAAATATGTAATCCCTCTTAGGATGTTCCGGTATTGGTTGCATAATTGCACCGTCGACAATGATTAAGTGTTTCGGTGCAGTTTCTATAGCCCGACTTTCGTGAGAGTCGCAGGGGTAGAAAAGCAGAGTCGTACCCTTCAAGCAAACCCAATAGCCTTTCCAACCCCTCTTTCGTGCAAGCTCGATTTGGTGCTTTTTACGCAACAACCACTTCTTGACACTGAGAAATCTGAAAGCAAAAAACAAATTTGTTTCACGACAAATAATTTGATTGTACCTATTTCCTCGATAGTTCAATACAAAATAAATGTTTTATCCGCTGTTTTTAAATCTCAAAAAAAATAGTCCAAAAACAAAATACAAACGTGTCAATTGTGATGCGGTGGTTCACAATTGTACCTGCTTAACGAATTCTTGAAGTAGAAATTTAAAAATACGTTCCCACAGTTTTCAATTCTTTTCATCGAAGCAATGAGTATATCAAAGAATAAAATATCAAAGAATAAAATATCAAAGATAAAATAAAGAAACGTTACCCTGCTTTTCGTACAGCGCCGGTGCAATTGAATGAAGCTGCAGCTGTTCCTGTTTGCTTTCCACGATATGGAGAATTCATAACGCTTTCCCCATCGTCATCGTCGCTAACGGCTGTAGTTAAGGACATTCTATCATCATCGGACATCTGCAAAGAAAAGGTAAATAAATAATACACTTGTATTTCGAAGTTGTTGTTACCGGTAAAATTTATTTCATTTTGTTTGTATATTGTTTCATGTATTCATTTTGGATTATGATTATGTGGTTTTAATTAAAATTTAAACATTTTCAGGTTTAAATATCTCCACGTATGGGGAAAACAAAGTAGACTGGCCAGTATGGGAAGGACCATGACTTCATTTCTACGATCACCCTGTATCCAGTTGGGACACGACCTATCAATCCGTGGTCCTGAACCTGTTGCCAATGGATGACACGTATGACGATGGAGTGGACTATGGTCTCTATGAGATCGATTTTGAACATTTAATTTTGACCCATTTTCGGGGTGGGCCAAAGTAGGTCCAAAAATTTACCTTTTTGCACGATTTTGGGCCGCCTAAGATCGACTCTCCTGCGATGGCTAATCGAGATAGGGTTTCCCGCGGGTGCTCATTCGACGTATTTTTTCCCGTAGAATGCAATGGCACCGTCGGAATCCCCGATTTCCCAAAGGAAGTTGCCCTTTTGCCCCAAAAACCCCAATTTTTTACGAAAAAACCGTGATAACTTTGTTCCTATGGGGATTTCGGCCCCGCACACCCGCTAAATCGATTCTACGCGAAAAATTACCCCTAGAAACGACCCTATCGAGATCGATTTTAAACATTTAATTTTGACCCATTTTCAAACTAAGCAACTAGACCGGAAGAAAATGAAAGGGACACAGTGAACGATGAGACTTGATATCAACTCTGGACGAAAAAGCGTGGTTTTAGCGTAGTTTGTGCTCGCTCCAAGTCTTGAAGCTAATGTACCGGCAAGACTTCCCATATTTTCCCTACTTTCTCCACTATCCCCCCCTTTTTGTAGTATTTTTTTCTTGCTTTTCTTTGCCCGTTATCTTCTCTGGAAAAAAAAAACTATAATTTTCTTTTTTTATCAAAGATAAGAGGACTTTATCATGTTCAGCGGGGAAGAAGCATTTCTAGTCTAATATTATTATAAAAGATGCTAGAGGTTCGGTTTTCGAGTTTTTGATTAGATTCAAGTGATGTCAAAAATGCCCTCGGTCAATCCGACCCCGAGGTTGAACGTTTAGGGTTAATCGTTGATTGCCGAAGAATGCACAGTGTCGTTCTAAAATCTCCATGAAAAAATCCAAAGGATTACAATGAAGATATAAATACCTCCCGTGATTGTCGCATGTGGCATTTAGAAATCAGTAGTCAGTCATAGTGATAACATGCAAACGTGAAAATATCACAATCAGAGTAAGTGGAAAGCTCTTGAGCTTACTAACTATTTTTTACTCATTGTTAGAATTGATCTTGGTCAATAGAAATTGCTAAAAGTCAAATTAATAGAAATTAGTGATATCCCTTGAATTAAATTCAAAAAGAAACTGAAGGACTCCATGAATCAATTTTCAGAAATAGACTAGAATTCATCAAAATTTAAGATTTTTAGCGATCGATGGAAATTATGACTTCCAAAAAATATTCCCAAAATCAGTAGAAATCCAGCTAGAAGTCAAATCCACAAATATCAATGATATCGTCATTACGTTTTGCAACTATTACATTATCACATGCATTATTATCGCCAGTTCGAAATCCTATCATTGGTAAAATTTTAATTGCAACCGAATTGGTTCGATTTCTTTTAAAGTGATGTCATACATTTGGACCGATCGAAGGAGATTTTTGAAAATTTGTTGGATCCTCTTTGTATCACACCATTTTCGAGTACCTTAAATGGTAGGTCACACAAATTCCTGTAGAATAAAATGATATATTGAAAATAGAACTTACGACTCTCTTGAGAAAGTCTGCATTGCACATGTCTGCCGTGATATGGGGATGGTAATGACAATAACAACCTTCCTTAAGTAACTTCATGTTTCTCCTTGCAGTGCCATTGATTTTAAACATGATCTCTTTACGTGCGAAAGTTAAACCATCAATGTAACGTTGGACCCAGGTACTCAAGGCTCCGTTAACGATTTTCAAAAGTTTGTAATAGTACCCATCCCCTAAACCATAATTAACCTTTTCCGCGACACTTTTGCAATTAAACCAATACAGTTTCTTGGACTCGTTTATGCAAATCACACTGACTGTATGGCGTCTGCAAATGCAGTAGTATTTCTTGCACTGGCGACGATGCAAGGTTTTCAAATCCGTGTAACTGCTACTGGGATTCAGGAGATCCAATGAACCAGATTTCCTCCATCCGGATTCTACCATTATTAATCAATCTTCCCGGAGAGAAAAATGTTGCTTCAAAACATTTTTATGCTTTTCAATCAATTTTCGTTCGACGCAAGAGCGGACTCTTAGGTTTACCGCTGTTTATTTCGTCGTTCGAGCTTCAACTAAATTGCAAATCCTTCAGAGCGTCAATTCCCGACTTACGGCTTCCTTAATCGGCTTGGAGTAATTGTCGTAGATCTTAAAGAAAGCGTTCATAAAAAATTGAAACAAAGGTTCCATTTCTTCGCACAAAATTTTGAAGCAATAGATTGTCAGGGTGTACATCAAGTAAAATCCGAGAATCCTTTGAGCTCTGTTCATCATCAGTTAGGACTCTCAATGAATTTGTGTGGTTGTGTTTAATCACTTCACTTGAAATTTGCCCATTCTTGTGCCCACAATTTCCTGCCCTTGTGCACTTATATAATCTTCTATCTTCTCTAAACTTCTTATTTACATTAACTACGTTAATTTCTTCATCAACTGTATTATTACTTTATTGTTTTTACATCAACAATCAGCAAGAAACGCACTATTCTTTTCTTTATCTCTTCTTACAGAACATATTTTCATATAAAGATTTTTCCCGCACATATATATGTATATACATCTGTATATATATAATTCTTCAAATATTGATCAAGGTATGCTTTCCATATAAAAATAAATCTTCTACATATTTCACTTTCTACAATGTCAATTTCTTTCATAACATGATTTTGTTAACTTGTTTTACATTATATCCCCTCCTTTTTTCATATATATATATTTTATTCTTCCCCTTATGAAAAGTATTTATTTCATTTCCGAAGAGTAGTCGCTCCGGATGAGGTCGATTTACATGTTCCTTGTATTAGTTTCAATTCTTTAGACAAATGACAAATTACAAATTAACGAACTTCCGGTTAAGAGTTTCCCATTGTCGAAATTCCACCAGATGGATAGGCTCCAGTTTCTTCTGCATCTACATACTTGCAATTCCTCGGGTTTCGCGGTATTACAGTATTTTCATAAAAATCTTAATTAACGTTAATTCATAAGTATCTTTAACGTCCATTAATTCCATTTCCGGCGAAGGCACGGGCAATCTCGCGCCCGAAGAGAGTGCCGCCTTTCCCATTATTTAAATTCCTTTATTAGATCAACTTTCCTTCAACCGAACGGTTTAATAATTATGTTAATCGTTTTGCACATCCTGCTCGAAAATGCAGTTGTTGTAGTTGCACTGGTTCAAAGTTCGAGTTGCATAGGACGTACATACATAGGTGCATCCATGCGCACACAAGTGCGTACAACCATACAACCGTACAACCGTACACGCATACACGCACGTAATGCACCCACGTACGCGCATACATTCAAGGAAACATACGTACATGCACACGGGATCACTCGCGTTCCTGTAAATAATTTGACCTTGCTCTTTCACAATTTAATACGGCAAAAAAGTGAAGAAGACAAACCGAATTTCTCGGGCTTGCATTAATGTTTGGGGATCGTTCATCGAGCAAACAATGTGGATGGTAAAAGCAAGGATTGAGAGTAGTAGCAGCCTCTTATTGAGTCTGCAGCCACGATCGTGCTTTGCTCCAGACTGCTAGAAAACAGGCAAGAGCTTCACGAGTAGAATCAATACCTTCAGGTTCTTGGAGAGGGAGAGGATGTTGCTCGTGGGGATGGGTTGGTTAGTTCAAGCCATGAACGCCAGTGCGGATATACAGTGTTTTGTCAAAGTTTAAGGGCACTATCTCGGGCATTCCTTTAAAAGGGCTGTACGTTTTGGACGCCCAGTTGGGGATCCAAATTCCAAAAAGGATCGGAATGAGTCGCGATGATTACAGCCCTTTTTGTTTCAATACAATTTTCGAATAATTTCAGCAAAACGTTTGAATGTCGTCGTTCCAGGCTTTCTTTGAAATACATGCAACTCTTGGTGCAAATAGATACTGCGACACATAGTACACTAAGGTCTATTCGGGAGTGACTAATTTACGTTTAGTCTGGGGTAAACTGTGCAATTGGAATTAGTAAAATGACGATTTATGTTAATTTCAGAGTTTTATAGCCCTCGTCCTAGTTACTGAGAAATAGTAACTAGGTATAATTACTGAGATAGTTACGTTCTGTTCTATATAAGTTATAGAGAATTATATAATTTAATAATAATAATAATAGTAATAATGGTTTAAAGGACTTCACTGGCCAGGTTTTGGCAGGGGTTTTTATAGCTTCAAACCTGCTGATCTATTTTTCCATGAAGGGACTTGAAGAAACTTAAATTATTCTTAAAAGAAGAAATCTTCATACAGGACAATTTATCGGCAAATTTATGGTTAAAGGAAACCATTTTCAAGGATAGAGGGTAGTAGAAGCTACGCGTCATTATCAGGGAGAAACTGCAATCCCACGAAAAGTGACAGGGGTCTCCGGTATCACAATCCACTGTCGAAATGTATATTCATATATAGGACAACCCCTCGCTTCCTCGTCGTATTGACCCTCGTTATCAGTCAATTCTCCTGTTGTTAATTTTTTTCTTTCCTGGACCCTTCCTTCAAGGTTGTCCCACGTAAGGGAATGCGTGGTAAGCTTTATATTTAGACACTTTTATAGTCCAACGTGGCAGATTTGTCACTCCACAAGGCGACCCACTTTTATCTCCAGAAAGACCAGGAAAGTTAGGTAAAGTTCTGAAATGCTTATTTTTCACAATGGAAGCTGTTTCCAAAGCAATGTATATCTCCTTTCCCGTTTTACAATCGAAAATAAACGGTATCTGAAATATGATATCTTATTTTTGCTGTACCCCGTGTTGGAAAAGATTTTGTATACATTTCTATACCCGATTGATTTTCGAATGTATGGAAAACCTTAAATCTTCAAAATTATATAGGAAATATGGGCAATCGGGAGGCGGCTATTGAAAAAATTTAAACTTCCCGCTACTTTATTATGTCTACTTTGGTTCGTCCCTGGAAGTGTTAGTATTACACTAGGCATGCGCGGTTAGTCGGACATGATGCGTTTGGACGGGAGCTACAGTCACTGCGAAAATAGGTTTTGCGACGATTAATATTGCAAGTGGTGTATTATTGAGGAATATTTCTGAAATTATATTACAAATTATATATTTTATTTATGAAAATATCTATTTTGACATATTTGCGTTTTGAAAATCGATAAAACTTCACGTATTTAGACAAACCTTGATCTTTGAGGTATTTGGAATATTTGGGATATTTGATTTTGGTTTTGAAAAAAATCTAGTTTAAAAACAGAACCTAGTTCCTAATTGTTGTCTTTTCTTTATCACAGACGTGAGTTAAAATGCCTGAAGTGCCTGTACAAAGGTAAAACACAAGTTACACAGGCTGTAGCGAAACAAACCTGAAAAAAGCAGCCCAAAAGGACAGTAAAATGTCTAAGAGGACGGTCACAGAGGGACACCAAGATCCACGCAATTTACCCCAGGATCGAATGAAAGCTAAAAAACACAAGGCAAAGAAATTGTTCTCGAGCCTAAACTGGAGCGTTCTCAATAAGCCTTTCGCCTCTTTTGCCTCTAGAGATCTTGAAGATCGGCTATTGCCATCCACAAGAACCGTGTCTTTTTTATGCCTTGCTTATGATGTAGCGGAATCTTCAGCGGATTTAACAAGGAAAAGTGAGTGGCTGATTGTGAGAAAGATTTTTTTTCTGTGACTTCTGAAAGAAGAATCCACAATTAAAATGCTGAGAACTCCCGAAGCAACAAGCTTGAGAGCATCTGGCTTCGATAAACCACGACTCGATCGCATTTTTGAGCTTCCTTTAAAAATCCAAGAGCGATTCAAGTTTCAACCTTCTCAGGTGTACAACGCCGATGAGACAGGAGCTTTAATCATGCAAAAGAATGACAAGGTGCTTTCAGTAAAAGGGAGTGCTTTCACTAAACTCACGAACAGTGCATTCTTTTTTTTTTTGCATAATTCTTTCAAGATCTTTAATCCTTCCCAGGTTTCAATCAATCGATCAACGTATAAAAGCATAAAGTAATTTAATTCGCACAAGAAATACGAGTCTGTGACAAGTCCGTTTCAAAAATGACTTGAGAATTCAGAATCCCTGTGCCGCTAAAAATATTCTGGGTGACCTCTAATTTCGCAGCTTTGGTAAACTTTACATTCGCTAGTCCAGTGAGTCGAGCACCTGAATTTTGACGCATCGATGTTGCACTAGCTCACCCGTAAGCTCATGCTTGAATGGTTTGACCTTTAAAATTGCCGTGTTTTTTGTTTGCCAATAAATCGTAGGTTTTTACTAAAAAATACTCGTATATAAGATTGGGGAGTTACTAGAGAACAAAGGTTCAACTAATATCTGGACCACTGGAGTGGCCAAGTGGTAGTCCAAAGGTTATAGAAAACATGTTGCAAGCTTGTTAGAGGTGTTATTATTTTTTCTGGCTTTTCGACTCTGTAGGAATAAGCTGTTAATTACTCTACAGATCCATCGACAATTGATTTTGAAAAATGATAATTAAAAATAAAAAAGGAAGAAAAATTGTCACTGCAGTTTTAGAGTAACTCCAGCAATTTTCAGCAACTTTCCATCTGCCACCCTTAACGTGGTAAGCCTTATCTTTCTTTGAGCTCATCTCAAGGGCTGTAAAGGGATACAATTATGCGAAAATAAGTACTCTCTTTTTGTGCATTGTGATGGAGGAATTACTCGTCATTAGATTGAAGGGAACTAGTCTCGTAAAGAGCCATCCAATAAAGAGAGTCGACTGTGTATGAAATATCGATGTATATAGCAAAGAGGACTGTAATTGCCAATGAAAAAAGGATTTTTTGAAACAAATAAATATGAATAAATATATTTGTACATAAATAATAATAATAATAATTATTATTATGAATAATTATTACTTTATTATTATATTTTATTACCACAAAATATTTATTTCAGCCTCAAAAGTAGATGCAACAATAATAGTAATATTAATAATGATAATAGTAATAATAATTATTATTATATAATTAACAATTATTATTATTATTATTATTACTGTTATTACATCTACTTTTTAGACAGAAATAAACATTTTTTACGTCACGAAACTTGCAACTGTGAAAAAACGTGTCGATAAGTTGGGGAAAGAGTTGTTCCAAAGAATTTGCATTTATATGAAAAAAAAAAATACGTTAATCCTCTTGGGGGAAAAAATATTACTAAACTTTTTTATGAACACAGCGTAAGTGTCGTGTGAAAACACACACAGCTTTCGTCGATGAAAAAAATCATATAAAAAGCGAGGCACCAGTTCATTTTTCACTTAAAATTTCTACGAACCTGCAAAAGGATACGTGACAGACGGCGTATAAATTCCGGAAGCATTGTGTTTTCTGGCACTCTTCCGTTGTTTACGGTGGATAGTTACCAAATATTAACAAAAATATATATCAACAGATATTAATGTATATCGACGATGTGTTTTGAATTTTTAATTATTTGTAACAGCTATAACGATATTAATGTGTCGGTAAACGACACAGATTGTGCTAGAGAGCAACCGAGCCGAATTTTCATACAAGAGGATAGCTCTTGTACATGAAATTGAACGTCCTTATAATTTGTGGATGTTATTTTCCCCTTTAGTTCGTGAAAATAATGTTCAATCGCACTATACCGAGGAGGTGTTAAGTAAAACGGGACGTTGTATGTATCGCTCGGATGCGCTTAGGGATGCTGGATCGAGAAGTGGCTTAACGTAACTGGATAGATAGGCACTGCAGAGGGATAAACCAGGCGTCACATTGTTATTAATATCTTGGGCGTTTGTTGCGCAGAAATATTCTTCTTGATAACCAAAGCGATCGGTAGAATTTGCAGCGGAATTTTTATGATAATTATTTTCAATTTCAGATAATCCTTGAAGGTTCTAAAGAAACGTTTGTTTCAAGGGAACGACTGGAATATTGAAATTGTGTCTCATATTTTTTTTATGTTTTTGCTAATGTGTCGTTCTCATGAAGAATATTTTATAGCCCTAAACGAAAGTCCAAGTTTTTTTATTTGACCCCGATAATGTCAACTTTTTTTCTTTTTAATATCGTATAAGAGGGATGATGCTATGTCCAACACAGCGAGCAATTGTTACAGTACAGGATTGTTATTTCTAGAAGAGCATGATTTTTTTTGGGGGGATATTTTGCCTGGGTTCGAAACGTATAAATGATAGAAAATTACAGTTATCGGTTGAACAATAAAACAAAGGAAAATAAAAGATAAAGTCATTATTTATAATGTATCATATTTTTTTTTACTAAGGGATGATTACGATATTATTCTACTTTTTTATCCTTTTGACGAAGATGTCGATATTTTTATTTGCAATTCATCGTGGAACGATGCTATACTTGAACCGGTGAAAATATATTGATAAAATAAATACGTTAGGTTTATACTTATTCCGTAAAAGCTTGAAGTGAAAATTTCCAACAGCTCGATCGCTGCAAATTTTTGAGCAATGCCTCTGCCTGAGTACAAAATGATAATTTTTCGCAATTGTGTTACAAGAAAGCGAAGAATTATACACTCAAGTGTGTCTTTGTGCGACTTTTTTATGGATTACTTTCATGAACATTTTTTTCATGAGCCGTATTAACCCTAGAACAGCGCACCTCCAAACTCGAACGTAAAGGGCGTAATCGATTTTCCAAAAAAAAAAAAAAGGTATTTCTTTTGAAAAATGAAGGGTGCGATTTTTCGAGAATTACTAATTTTCGTAATATCGCACATAATTAGAGATTTGGAGTTCGGACAATTTTCGATTTTGGACAATGGAGTTAGAAAATCGCGTGGGGTCATATTGGCCCCATGTGCTGTTCCAGGGTTAAAATTTCGCAGAAAAAAAAAACCCAAAAAAACGGGTTTTTCTTTTTCTCAAATTGTGAAATGGAAAGAATGTCAGTGGTGGTGAAACTAAAGCTCTTGGAAAAATGTGTGTCTCCAATTGCGATGATAAAATGTACGGATGCAAATAAGTATGAAACGAGAAACTACGCGGTCCATACAAAAGCTTGGGTACAGCTGGAATCATAAAAGCATGGAACACATGATAAAAGTATAAAAGCAGAACATGTCCCTTGAATATTTGCAACGAGAAATTCATATACTCAAATTCTATGTGTATTTCTCGCGTCACTCATTCAGGAATACATAACTACATTCACCTCTCGTTGCACCCATTCATGATAAGATGTTAATGCTTGTTTTAATTCCTGGTTTTATGCGTTTCTAAGTTTCTGTATATTATTATATCGCGCCTACGGGCATATATTTTTCTCATAATGTTATTTTCGAAATACCTGCATTTCCCTGCGTCTCTAGGAACGCGCGGTTGGATTATAGCTTCGCGTAATTCTCCGGATAAAACAATTTTGTGTTTTTCATTTTTAAATTGCGAAGAAAGAATTTTCATTATTTTTACCGTCGAGGGAGAATAACGGTGAAATTAATAAGAAGGGAGTAAATTGGGACGAACGTCGAATGAACGAAGCTACAAACGTTAGAGAAATTCAAAAATGGTGAAAAGGATCATGAGGTCGTTTTGAAAAGAGCGTATACGACAAAACTTCTTTCTGAAAACCGGTAGCAGGGTGATTTCAATGAAAGAAATTAGCGTGACTCGCCCTCCAAGAGGCTTCGTACCGCAAACTTCGGTTACTATTCTACTTTGGTTGGGAAAAAAACCTGTTTTGACAAGAGTGTCCCGAAATCATCGCGTTACGAAACAATGTTTCTTTGTTCACACGCGGAAAGGACCAAAAAGTGCCTTGTCTGGTGACCAGAACTGGAGGACTATTTTTTTTTAAATTTTTTTGGAAGGGTCCTTCCTTGGGCAGGTCGGGCCACCAACTTAAGTGGGTCCGAGCGCCATGGACTTTTGTGCCTACCTTTCGGTTTCCCAAATTCCTACCGTATTTCTGCCTTCTTCCGCACTTCCCTTGCGAAAAACGTAGCTTTCCGTCTAGCCTTACCTTAAATATCGTGCTTCCTTACCGTGTTTTTGTGAGTTCCAGACCCTTCCGGTTTGCGGATTCCGTTACCGGCTCGTTTTTTGTTCCTCTCTTTTATTTCTTTTTTTTTTTTTGGTTCATACATACAGCCTACCGAGGCGTATTGCCATTTTTTTTCTGTTCGTTTCCTTGTTTATTTTAATTAAATTAAATTATATTTTATCGCCTGAGTCTCCGTCATTGCCCTTGCCTTATCTTTTCTTTCCCCAGGCGCCAGTTGAAGGCGATCCCGTCAACTGGCGCCCAATTTTTTTTCTTCGGTTCCCGGGAGTACCGTTCCCCTTTTTTTCCTTTAGAATTAGAATTTCGAATTATTTTCGATAATTCAATCTTTTCATGAATTTATTTGTATTTCGTTTAAATTCATCTTTTTTTTTTAAATCCACAAACGGGAGGTGCTTGGTGGAGCAATTAATTACGCGTAGAAAATCAGCAATAAATGATGGGTCTAGAAAATTTGGCATCGATCGAGAAAATCGATTTTCATTATAATCCTATATTTTTGGTTTTGGATTTTTGATTGCGTGTAATTAGCGCGGTAAAAATGGTGTTAAAGGTTTTTCATACCTTCTGAGAGCTGTGTAACAATTTATCTATAAAATTCTCTGCTTTTCATGAATTCTGAGACATATTGGCTCCTCAATGCGAAGAGCCACATTTCGATTGAAAATTTTCATTCATACAGAACGACGTCATTTTGAAAGTAAGGTACGGTTGCTCCACTCTTTGTTTAAAATTCCTTTGGAACCGTTGGGGTAAAAAGTAATTGTGTAAGAACAGACTCTTAATATCCGTATGATAATTAGGTCAAGAAATACTCACCTCTGAAGATGTCAAGTAGCAAAACCTTGAGTCCGTGCTCTCCAAAGAAGCTTGTTGCACAATCCCGTACCTTCCATCTCTGTCGGACATGTAATCAGACCTTACGCTGTCTTGTCTATCGAAAGTACCTCTGAAAAAAAAAAAGAGAGTTGACCACTCGTTAGAAATTCATGCTGTAACGAGGAAATTTTTTGCCTGTTGTTTTTCGTACTTTTTTTTTCTACCAACTTGAAACATCTTTCATCTGACAATGAGCAAACTTTCATTCCTTCTTTCTGCTGCTATTTAGTTTTGAGTATTCTCAGCAATTTTCCAAAAACGCTAGGTCATATTTTATAAAAATCTTTCTTAGCGTATTCGTTGAGGAGACCATGAGATTTTTCGGTTTTTTCTTTAAGATTAATTTACCTCGGTTCTGGGGCAATATCAACTATTTTGACTTTTTCACTACCATTGCTTGCAATAATAATTTTTAATTAGAATCACCCTTAATTGGAATCACAATTTTTCCAATCGGTTAATGTTCATTGAACATCGAAGTTCATTTCAAAATTATTGATAGAAGAATGAAATGTATAAAAAAAAATTCTTCTACTACCTTGAACTTTTCATGGTTCACATTACCCCAGTCTCCCCTGTTATTTGCCACCTGAAGCATTAGATTGTATGTGCGGCACGGCATTTTTATTTAATTTCCTTTACTACATACGGACTCACGTCTAAATATAGCAAAGTTGCAAAGAAATTTTGCGGAGTACCGACCTATATATGAAAATTTGAGGAGCGCGTAACTTCTCGCCATTATAAGTGGGCAGATAAAAATAGAGGTCTTACCTATTCAACGGTAATAATTACACGGAAGCAAAAGACAATTACTAAAGAAGTACTGTACGTTTGTGCACACTTGAGCACACCTCTGCTGGAGGGAACATTTCGTTTGAAAACACCATTTTTCAGATTTCTTTCATTGCACCCTACCTACGTTAAATGCATTAAATTTCATTCGACTGTTTTTAGATAAAGTATTTACAAAGAATCTATTTTGTGCAAAAAGAATGAAAATTTCTATCATTTTTTTTGTCTTTCTTTTGCTTACATAAGTTGAAAGATGCTTTTTTATATGTTTTTGAAAAAAAAAACTAACTACTAATATTTGAATTATTATTATTATTATTGTTATTATTAGTGGTCTACTGTACGCTAGAATTAGAGAGAAATGCAAAGGACAAGGCAAATAATAATTCGATTAATTTCATTTTACCTTTGTTCCAATGAGTCGGTCCTGTTTGACTTGTATCCGCTATCGTTGAGACTACTTTCGTGTCTTAGAGATGGTAGAGAATCCCAAGGAGACTCTCGTTTGTGTACAGAGTATCCAGGATTTACTGAGCTCGATGCTGCTGAACCGAGAGTAGAACTTCCGGATTGCCATCCATCCGAATGACGAAACCATTGAGCCCTTGCCGATTCTCCAATACAACTTACGCACCTTAAATCAATAGCAAATAATTATTATTGCAATATCTGCTTTATTTGTGCGTCGATACACGAATTTGAAATTATTTAGATTATTAATTGATATTTAATCTTTATTTTTAGGAGTTCCTTTCAATTTCATCGTCACACGCGGTCAATATATTTTTCCTTTTGGCTAGAACAAAATTACAAAGTCACGTACCTGGAATTGTAATCGCTGAGGTACCCGCGATCACGATCTATATCGCGTTCTCTCTTTTCACGTATGATTTCATTTCTGTCACTGTAATATCCGTCTCGATCCTTACTGTTTTGCCGGTCAGCACAATATCGGTAGGACAAGGGTAAGGTCGACGATTTGTTTGAACTCGATCCTGCAATAGAAATTTCATCATTAGTAATCAATTATCCACGTTTCTTTTCAAGGCCGAAAACGCGAATATTTATCTACACAATTTTGCTGCAAAATACCAAGGTTTTAGAAAGTTATCTCTTTTTCCGGAAATCCACTGAGGATAAAAATTACAGAATATAGTATTACATTAGGGTGTTTATTAGAAATTTTCTTTTTGCAAGAAATATGCAAGGCCTACCACACAATCAACAAATCGAAACGTTCTGTAAATCACAGCTGTATTTTATTAGCCTTGTCTAATTATTATTATTATTATTATGATACTATTATTATTATTATTATTATTATTATTATTATTATTATTATTATTATTATTATTATTATTATTAGGGGGTAAGTGATAATTTTGGTTAGGTGCACAACATTCATGCAAAATCTTGATGTATCTTCCACTTGTATACCTGAACATAAAGCATTGCTAAGCATTATAAGTACTGCAAATACCATACGTCTACTCACACGACAAGGAATTCTGAATTACGCTTGTTATTAAAAAAAAATGCATGTCGTATAACAAATGAAATTTCTCTAAAGCCGATGGACTGTAGTTTCAACATTGTCCCCTGAAGTATATTTTTTTTTTATTAAGATAAAACATTCCCCATTGCTCGTGCACTTTACTAGCGAGTAAATTAGATAGCAAGTAGTAATACTTGAAGCAATATTCGAGGAAACTTACGTCTTCGTGATGCAAGAGGTGTCCGTTGAATATTCAGTGGTATATTTTCAGCGAATTCTGTTTGAAAGACAAAAATATAAACTAACAGGAATTTTTGAAAAGGTACACACTAATTCGTAGTAAGGTGTCCAGCATATATGACTAAGCGTGCGGTTTTTGGGCCCGATGATCCGAATCTGGTGTGTTTTTGACCTGGTCGTCGCAGAGTTGGTCCCTAGCCACAAAAAATAGTCTACGATTTTCGGATCCGCTCTTTTTTTGGTAAAATGACCTATATTCAATTATATCATTTTCATTCAATCGTATCAATTTATAACAATTTCGTGCAAATTCAACGATAATCGTCGAATTTAGTCAGAAATGGTCACTAAAAGCGTGGCCCTGAAAGGGTCAAGTATCTAATTAGGCATACATTAATATTCCATGTTGGAAAAACTAGTCGAGTAATTCATTAGGTTAATTGAATATTCATTACCGTACTAAAGAAAATTATATTTAAAAACGAAAGTTAAAACAACCTTTCGTTTAGTGCGAACAATTTCCTACACGTTCAAAAAATGGAAATTTCAAGCATTGCTCTTAAATACATATCATTTTTAATTTCTAACTTTTTTTTAGAAATATTTTGATTAAAGTAAGTGACCACTAGGCAAGAAAATTGACACGATGAGATTATCTCGATCGCATCCTTCCAATCAATTTGATGTAATCAAATATATGCTGAACACCAAAAGCTTGATATATGTGTACCTTTTTCTCTCACAAAATATCATTTCAAGAATCTTCCAAATGCTTCACTTCATGTTCAAGTCATTTTTTTTTTCAACTCATAAAGTTCAAACGTGTCAAATGTTGAATGAGAAGGAATTTGAAAGTGCTTTAATTGGTAGTCGAACTGTACAGGAGAATATTTACAAAATATTGAATTCGACAAGAGTAGGTGCAGTTACGTACCCAAATTTTCCATACTTTGCGTGAGAAGAGCTTCGAAGGTATGCAAGCTGTAGCTTTCAGCGTCCATTCCCTTGGCCAATGTATTTCGCAAATGCATCTCGTATTCCAGAAGCAATCTGCTTGTGGGACTGCCAGGTGTTGATACAGATTGCATATTCTGCTGCTGATATGTTGACCCGTTATTGCATCGCCGGGAATTACATTGGTTTGATTGTTCCATGTCAGAATTGCCATTGGACGAACTCGGTGTTGTCGCATAGCATTGATTATCAAATATTACATTATCCGAAGGAGGTGACATGTCTCCGGTACATCGATTTCTTTCCAGGTCCAAATACGTTCGGCCTCCTTGAACAAAGGTTTATGTCTTATGAAAATTGTACATTGCGTAGAGAACATCAAGGAGCGTTATATCATTTCCACGTTTCAGTTCGCGTTTGATTGCCAGTAGAAAAAATTGACATCCTAGGAAATAGGAGTCCAAGTAAGACAATTAAGAGACAGAAACAAACGACAAACAAACATCCAAAGATTCTTTGTTTAAAATCCCACAATTTTAGCACAATTCGTTCTAAATAAATGTAAACCGCGTCATCGGTGACAAACCACTGGACCTATTGAGCCTATATTCGCCCCACATGTTACTGACATGACAAGTAAGGTTTTTATATACGACTCATTCCGATAAATGGCGCTGGAGTCTAACTTCTATATTTATGGACCGATTTTGCTCGTCCAATGAGGTATTGGAGTGAAATGGTTTGGGACAAAACAAATTGCTTTGAACGTAACAATGAAAGGTGCTCACCAGGGTATTGGTGGCCCACATCGTGGGCACTTCGAGACGCTTGGAATTTGTTATTATAATTTGCTCGATACGGGAGAGCGTAGTTTTCATTTTCTGCCTCCGACATTATGTATCTTTGATTATTATTGCTGTGATGATAATGGTGACTGTGGTGATTATGACGTTTTCTTGTCATTTCGGGAGAAGTCACGGGACTGTCGATGCTTGACATGGGCTTGAGCATTTTTTTAAGGGTATTCGAGTCAAGGCTTATTCCCCCGCCTCCTCCATTCTGAGTGCCATCGATCCTCATATCATCTGTGCTTTTGCTTTTTGAATTTTTTCTGTTGTGATTGTTGTTGACGATGTTAAAAATGTTTCCATTTTGCATTTCCAGCTCTGTGTAGTCGGCAGATTTTGTATGGTGCAGTTGCTCTTTTCGCAGAGCTTTATTCTGCAGAGTTCCGCCCGCCTGAGTTCCTTCGGACTTCAGGGTCTCTGGTCCGTTTTGTTGCGTCGAAGTGTCCTGGTTGACTTTACTCGATTTCTTCGGCGAGATCGATGTACCGCCTTTTTCTTCTGGACTGTCGATCTGTAAGCAGCATTCATAAAAGGTTTTACGAAATTTTAACACTAGCAGCTTTCTACCAAAGGTGTCAAAAGATACCTTTCAGAATTTCAAATAAAAATTTTTTTCGAGGTTTAATTTCATCTTTTTTTGAAATCCACAAACGGGAGGTGCTTGGCAAAGTAATTATGCATCTCTAAAAAATTTGGTATTAATTAGGAAAATCTATTTACATAACCTCTATATACATAATTAGGGTGACTCAGTCCCCGACACTAAATTTTTCCCTAGACCCACGTTGGTCATAAGAAATATAGTGATGAAACATTTATTGAAAGAGAATTATACCTGTGATCCTACTGTAGCTGTTCCTGTAGCGACGTTTGCGGTTGATTTTGGAGTAGTTGGGCACGTCTCGCTTTGTTTGTCCTTTTTGTTGGCGTCAGCTGATTTTGATGATTTTCCTGGTGTGAGATTCGTGTTGTTAACGTTGTCGTAGAGAGATGCACTTGATGTTGCAGCTGTAATTTTTTCTCTACCTGGTGTCATATCCATTTCGGTTGATCGTGCCATAGTCCTTGGCAAAGTTGTTACACCTGTATCATCACAACAGTTTGATTATTAATTATTATATAAAGAATTTAGAGAGAATCAAATAAGCATGGTCTTTCTTTTTCTATGATTTTGTATTTCCCTCCTAGTTAACATTAAATGCATCAATAATTAACGTATTTTCAACTAAACAAGAACAGGCTGTCCCAATAAAATATATTCTGCTTAACTAATCGTAATCTCAGTTTACGTAACAATTACTGGAATCTAATACGAGAATATACTAATGTTCCTCACCGCAATTTCGATATCGTGGATCTTGAGTACGTAAGCGAGCGAATTGTTCTGGTGTCATGCAAGTGCACTGTGGCTCTCTGGATCTATTTGGAGATGCCGGAGTTGATAGTGGCTTCCTTCGAGTCTTGATTTTTTGCTTATTCGGTGGTTCGAGTTTTAAGGAGTAGGATGAAGATGCTTTTCTCGACATCCTGAATGAGGGTGACTGCAACAGCATGAGAAGACAATTAATTACCACTCCGTTCTGCATTTTGAAAACGTGATAATCATTCATTGCAAATTACTTCAACCTCGTAAATTAAAACTCAAATACAGTAAAGTTGCCATTTTTACTTGCAATTTAGTTGCAGTTGAATTGTACATTTTCAAGTAACAGCTTCAAAGTTTGTAAAAATCTGCAAAAATTTACCAAGGGCAACTTATTCTGTAATAACTGTACAAAATCACCAGGGAGATAATGACAATGATTATCAAGAGTTCTGAATAAGATACCCTTGGCCGCTGTTGACTTAAAAAATCAAACTAATCTTTAATTACACTCACGAATAAAGAAATGTGAAAGAAAATTATACCTCTTAAAATTCATAACGTGCTTATTGAAGTCCAGATAAGTTTGACGTAACCACCCCATATTGTTATTATATTTATGAATAATGACAATTATTTAACAGAGACACCACTTCTATTCGTTGAGTTTGGTTAATGCTAGCGCAATGCCCAGACCGTTGAATTTTTTTGCCAGACGATGTGCAGAAAAAATTAACCGATCTGTTCAATATCTAATGAGCAACTGGCCTCATTGATTCGCGAAAGATACGGTACACCCAAAAGACACACTTCGCTTAATCAATTTTTTTTTTTTCAAGTGACGCCGAGGAGTCGCTCACGAGCCACTCGCGTTAGCGTCACGAAGGACTCTGCGTCTTTCGTCATTCACAATGCACTCAAATCGATTATTATTTATTATTATCAGTAGGGGGGATTATGAAATAAAAAAAAGTACGTCAAGATTTCTGAGGGATATTTTTTTCTTAGAGTTCCTTTTTTTTTATAGGGTTTCGTTCACGTGTCTTTTAGAAATGTCAACCTGGTATTCACGTTAAATTAAACATTCAGCAAATATTGCTCGAAGAAATGTTTAATGCGGCTAAAGGTCGCAGTAAAATTCTTTAGTTAAGTTGTAATTTTATACCCATAGTCGTAAAATCACATAGGTACTCAATTTTTTATTTGCACAGAATAATTTGCTCAGAATTATTACTGAGTGCATAATGTATGTATAATGTTAGTGAAAAGGCTCAGACCCTCCTCCCTCCCACCTTATGTTCGCAGTTAGAATGCATTTTGGAGTTAGGAATTTTCTCTGATAAGATACGTTACATATATTGCGAAAATAGAAATTCCAAAAGAAAAATAAACAACAAGGACGAGATAGACTTCAAAAAAACTTTGAGTTAAAACATTTTTTTAAATGCGCTAAAAAAAATCTGAGACAATTCTGGAGTGTTCCTTGACGAGTTCTAAGCGCTATTTACTCTTAACATTTTTTTCGAAAAATTCATAATTCATTAGTTAAAGCGTCCGACAGATATTAAGTAGAATTTTTCATCTTGGACGCCATTTTGGATCATCCAGGTGAGCGAACGAAATTTGTCAATACATATTTTTGAGGTTAGGACATCGCGTCCCCATCTAAACCGGTTTCAAGATAATTCCATGACGGGAACTTGCCAAAAAATCGAATTCAAAAAGAAATTTTTTTTTACCCCACAATTTCATTTTAGAGTAGTCAAAAAATTTTTTTTTTCAAATTTTCAATGACACCATCTGATAGAGCACTAAAAGAACTATAAATGTCATGCTTTGCTTTGTTTTTTTTCAATCAAATTGTCTCGGTACAGTAAGCTCAAAAGTAGTGGCCTACAGAGTGGCCTTTCAGTCTAATTGATACAAGGGTAATTACCCAGGCTGCTGGAAATTAATTTTAATTGACATGTATTGCATTTTTTTTGTAACTTCTGCCCTATGTCTACCTTTCACTTGAAAGTTTCGCTATTGTAATGCATCGCAACTCAAAAGGATAATAGATATTGTTGGATAGCGATTCCCGTCCAGGGGCGGCACCTCCCGACTTTCGTCTACCGAGAGGAGAACACGCGTGCGCGAGGACTCACGAAGGAGAAGGCAACGGGAGAGACGCCGCTCTCTTCTCCCGTGGACCTCAACAACATTGGACGTACTAAGGTATTTTATGGACATTGGAGGACATTTTTGTAGCCGGAATTGGATCGATGATTACCCTGCGAGCTTATTTTTGGTGATGGTGCGAGCTTTTCGATACGCAGCTCAAAGTTTTTGTATATTATTATTTCATTGTTTGTGGAACTTTGTTATTGGGATGAAACGAAAAACGCGTTCTAGCTCATCCATCGAGGCGGCGGCCATCTTGGAGTTCGGTTGAACTCCACAGGGCCGTAACTCAAAGTTTTGCGATTTCGGGCCGATTCGATGCTTCCTGTTGATTTAGAGTTTAGGCTTTTGACGGGGTATGATTGTCTTTGTTTTTGTTGAAAATATTGTTTTTGTAAGAAATATTGGACTTCGGCTATTAAATTCAAATATATGGTGCGTTTCAAAAATGCGGTACAGGAATCTGAGAAAGTCAACTATTTCTACTCAAGGGGCCGAAAGACGCCATTTATCATTTGAATGGACTTAGATCACTTTATAAGATTTACAATATTTTATTTAGAATCACTTTGTAAGTTTAATTTATTCGTTTTTCGTGAACTAATTTTTTGATATCAACGAAAGGAAAGTGCCTTAGCATCTGTTGAAAATTGGATACCGGGTATGGAAATTTACTTATTTTATTTAAAACGCTCCATTTATAGTTGCCGATTATTGATTATTTGTAAGTAGCGATAGACATATTATTAAATACCTACTTATTATTAATAAAGTGTATTAGTGTTGAGTAAATTGAAAAATTGTTATAAAAGTTTCTGTGAGCTCTCTGTGCTTCACAAAAATGGCTCTTACATGAATATAAATATAAAATTAATAATGTAAAATTTAATTAATTAATTGTTTATCGAGTCGACAAAACCATCTTGAAGACTGAAATAGAAATTTATCATGCACAATTCTTTACATATAAGAAACCCATACAGTTGGCCTTACTCTTTGTCGACAGAAATGTAAATTTTAATAAAATCAAACATTATAATTTTGATTACTTCAAAAAAGTCACGTTTAAAAGAGTTAATTTAATGCCTATTAATGTACTAATTAACAGGACTAATTGTATAAACTAAAGAATCCACAAATAAATTATTCAATATGGACCAACCGAAAAGATTTATTATTATATTTGGTAAACTTTCTTTTATGTAAAACATCTACAGAGCTCACCATTAGTCATTCAGCTAATATAGTGGGCAAATCACAAAAGCGATAGTCTTCCTCGTTTAATTAATCGGGAGATGATTGAAATTTGTTTCTATATGATAAATTTGGTTTATTACCATTTTCATTCTATTTCATTTAACCTGCTGGGATACATATCAAAACCATTCTCATAAAATGGAATCTATTTAAAAGAAGAAAAGCTATTCTGCTTGTGACCTCTTTACTTTCGTGGGATTAATTGGTTTTTAATGAGTACATTCGTTTATTACGTTCCCGTGAAATCATGAGATAGTTTCAAATCACGATGGAGTCATACAACAGAAATGTACAATATTATTTTGCAAACATACTTAAATATTAAAAAAAAAAAGGAAAAGGATTTAATATTTTTCACAGAAACATGGAAAAAAAATTTGTAATTTGGTCTTGATGGTATTTTAGCTTGGTACTTTTTCTATAAATTTACATTTGTGACTGTTTCCACATCACCCGCAACGAAAATGGTCAATTTTATAATTATATAACCTACATTTTATTTTATTGATAATTTAAATTTTAATTATAATTCTAAATTTTATTTTATTTGCAAGGTAAATTTTTTTTTTCTAAATCCCCATTCCATTTCGCTACGTTTGAGCTGAGAGTTTTTCTAAATACACCATTTTGCAAATTTTAATACCTTGAAAATGAGAATTTCCAGCTGTTGCAAATTTAAGCATAGAAATTAGGTTTCAGCTTAGCCACATAAAACTTGTCTAAAATAATTTCTGTTTTTTAAATGTAACTAAAATCAAGGCCTATTACATCCGGAATGGCGTGTTTGACTATTTTGTTTCGTTCAATACCAGTACCCACATATACGTGATACAATTTTACCTTCTAGACTGATATGCCCCCTATTACTAGTGATAATTTTCTCTCTTGAACTTCTTGCAACTGTTTATCAATGGGAATGGTTACGTTTCCTTTAGTCTTTATACCGCTGAGTTGTTTATAGTAAAAGAAATCGTAGATTTTTGGAAAAAATAACTTCTGCATGAATTCGGGAAAGGTTCGATCAACACCTGGGCCACCAAAGTGGCCAAACGGCAGACTACAAGTTAAAACCATTTTTTGTAAACTTACGCAACATTCTCGGAATTGTTTGGCATCGATAGGAGAAGTAAAATTCAGGCCCCAGGTACCTCCAGTCATAGTGTCTTTCCAGTAAACAAAACATTCTGAAGCTTGTCCAATTCGTGTCCCTGCAGAGAAATTAAAACGTGTCAATTTTTTTTTTTTTCATGATACAGTAAAATTGCACGTCATTTCTATAACAAAAATTCAAAAGGTGCCAATAATTATTGTAATAACGGGTATGAATGAATATATTTGACATATATGAAAAATTTAGACCTGTAGCATATAATTATGACTAATTACAGCATACATTTAACGAATATTTGTATTAGACTATCTTGCTTATATGGTTTGACGTATAATAGGTATATATTTCCATGTGGATATTTCATCAACACTTTAATAGTTTTTGTGTCAACAATACGATCATTTAACAGGAGTGAGTAATAATTAATATTAACAAATGTTGCTATTCATTCAATAATATTCCTATTTAGAAAATGTTGGTACTATTCGAAAGTAATATCTTTTTGATTTTACAACTTTTTTTATTACTTCAGTAGTAATACTATTAATAGGTAATAGTTAATTGAACTGTGACGGCATGAACTGTTGATTACGTTGATACATGGCATATATTTGTTAATTATTTATTATGTAACTGATTTTAATAATTAATTTCGTGGAATGGAAAATTAATAATTGGATAGAATAATCTGAAAATATTCATTATTAGAAGAAAGAACCGCTTCCGAGCATTTGCTATTAAAATCTGTCAATCCTCTTCCTGACAGCCAATTATAGAAGTACATTTATCAACCTAAACTTTCTGATTTCTGCATTTAGGTACTTCTACCACCGCTTGGCGGCTGACTGAAAAAACCGGACGAATACTCGTATACCAACAGTATGTAATCAGGTACTTATACGTGTAAAATCGTTATACTATTATAAACTCAGCTTTGACATATTTCAGTTCATGTACATGGCTGTGTAGCTATACATGAAGTTCTATGTGGTCAACAGTCACACGGAATTATGCATAGCTACGCCCGCATGTGTGTACATAAATACATACATTTTCTATGATATTACAATCGCACAGAATAATTCATGATTTTAAGTATCCAGGGACATGTATAATTACGCATAATTATGTATCACATTAATACTTTATTGAGGCGTATAACACGGAATGTTTCGTTAAAGATCTATAATGCTTTGAAATTTCACAGAATTCTCCTCCGAATTTGTAAATACTGATATTACCAACTTATCAAGCTTAGACTTATTTACAATATGTTGCTTTCACAATGAATTCCTTGATTGCGAGGAAAACAGATTTTTTTTGTGGTCCAAGCCATTTATTTTAGATTCATTCGTTTGATTTTCAAAGAATAAATTTTAAAATCAGTTTTTTCGATCTTCATTTCCCTCGAGTTACATAAATTATGAAAATAATATTCGTTCAAATTTAATTTGATATGGTAATAAATGGTTTTCAAATATACAAAATTTTTATTGCATTTTAGAACTTGTTACGAAAGGATTTGAATAGTATTGTATTTTTTTGGGGTAGAATTCCAACCGTTTTTTGATTCAGAGTTCTTAGAATCCTTGGGTACAATTTTAATATAATTGGTACCTTCTAGATCTCTTTTACGCGTGTATTGTTATTACCTGGTTGAACAAGTCTAACGTCCAATATTTTGTCCACTTGACTGTTGTAAGCAGTAATATGAAAAATACATTCTGGTGTATCTTGCACACACGTAATATTGACAGGAACTAAATCTTCGGAAACTTGCTGCCATTTTATAGTACCAGCACCACTTGCAGTTACATGAAAAACTTCGGCCCAGAGTCTAGAAAAAATGATAGACGTTAGTTACATTCTCCTCATATATAAGTAAAATAATTAATTAAAATTTTTCATTGTACAATAATAATAATGTAGAGATTTCTCATTTTTCGAACAAAAATCAATTTTTAGTTCATACTTGGGTAACATACTCATAAAGTTTTAGCGATTTTCTCAATATAAACTTAACAGACGTTCCAAAATAAAAAAAACTTTTTCCTATTATTAGTAAGACACGCCTTCACTATTTTGCGTAATTACAATCCAAAGTAGAATATGCAATTTGATAATGCAAGTGACGTTTCGGTAAATATAATTGGAGGGTTTACTGAAAAAAGGAGGTAACCGCTGTCATTGGCTATCGGGGCAATGAATGTTCACCTCAAGCTTTTTTGTGCAGTGGAGATTCGGCTTTGTGCTTTTCATTATTTTTCGTATATCACGTCACGTCTAAATTTCGCGCGGAAAATATCACCCTAAAGTGGCCGTTGCCAACGTGAAAGAAAAATGTTAAAAGGCTCGAGCCGACAAAAAGCTTAGAAGTCGAGTGTACATAAATTTCGAGCCTAATTTGTCTTCATGTAGCATAATTAGTATATAGGAGTTTTCCAAGTCCTCGATTATATATTTATATTTGAAAAAAAAGTGAAGGATAGAAAAATTCGTGGCTCAAAGGCTTGATAAACGAGTCTCTACGAATAACTATAGAATGATGAGATGTAAGATGTAGTTTATGGTAGTGAGAGTAAAACTCGAAGCAAAACCAAATAACAAAAATTAGGCAGAGAAAGAAGAAATGATAAATAAATATACAATTGAATGGTTTGGTCGAATGGTTGACATGGTATGCGCACCTCTTCCTCTCTCTTAAGCTCTCGCACCTGAGCAAGTGGCCACTATCAGCCCTCCGCCCTCCAACTCCACCTATTCCACTTCTAGTACCAGCTTGCCATGGTGAATCTTCATATCTATATGCTTTTCTGATAAGAGGCGCGCAGCTGCAAGATAATTTGTTTCCCATTTTACATTAATTTGTCTTTGTATCCTTGACAGCCTCTTTTTCTTAAATTTTCAATGATTTCTTCCGCCGTTCGATAAATAGATTGACACACTTTGTTATTTTTAAGATATACGGTTATTTTGGGTTTGTAAATTTGGCTTGGCTCTTGACCTGTTTGGCACTGCTTTCTTAGTTCATCTCAGAATTCATTCCTTGTTCCTTAATGGAAATATTTTCGTTTCTTGCGCTGCAGAATCAATCAATTTAATTAATTTTGGGAAGCACTGTGTAGGTTCCGGAAATTATCTCCCCGTAAGGTCAGATAAAACAGAGCACATCTTTATTGTCACATCATTTCGAAAATCCGTGATCATCAGCTTAACCGTGACATGATCGTCTGTAAACAAAATTAATACACTATTAATATTGTTTTTATTATTTAAATTAAATTTAACTACTACATGTATCTTGTATGTACACAGGGTGTCTGGCAAGAGGCGGCGAAGCCGAAAGGTGGTGGGAGATGGCGAACAACGGAGTCGAAAAGTCAAATACCATTTTTCAAAATTCGGATTAATTATCGAGTTATTAATTAAAATTTTCTGGCCAATCAGAACGCCGAAGAAGCTCAGTAGGTGTTAAAAAAAATTTCAGATGCAACTCTACTTGTCGGTGTGACGTCGAACAACAAAGTAGTAGTAGAAATGATAATAAAAGAAGTAAGACGGTAACACCAAAACATTGAAAAAAATCTATAAATATACATTTGCAATTTCTACGGGAGGTTAGGCGTCATTTGCAAGTATCGATACGGTTAGATTTAGATAGTTCATTATTTGTCTTTAAATATTAATATGAACACTCGCGTGACAAATGGCACGGGATAAACAAGTAATATTGTGAAGTGCTCTCGCAAATGTTTATCTTTCAACGGAGTGTGTGATTTTAGAAGTTTGGTAACAGAGAAAAAACGCACCTTGTTTGCATTGTTGATTTAATGACATTATTAACAATATTAATTTAAAAAATTTTATAGGTCCATGCCTTGACCGTAGGTTGTAAATAAATGTACACTTTTCAGCATCACATACTTGATCCATCACTGGGAGCAAAAGATAAAATTTACATAATATTTTATTAAATTCAATAGATCCAATTTCTCAAGAGTCCACATAAGATGACTAAAAATATAATAATTGATTAAACTACCGGATAAACTTTTATTTTATCTTCAGGCAATATTGAAATAAGGCCATTATTTTAAATTAGTTTTTATTATTGAATTTCGAAATTCCAAATTTTTTTTTAACGGTTTTCTGCAAAGTTGAATTATTAGAATTACCTCCTTTTTGCAGCGAACCCTTTAATTATTAAAAAGCTTGAATTAATAATTGTTAAAGAAGAGTCAGAGAATATGATGTCAGCAAGAGTACTTAACAATGCTACTTGTTTATTCTGTGGCATTTGGCATTCGAGTGTTCACGTTAATAGTTGATGATGAATAATAAAGTATACAAATCTAATCATATCGATACTTGCAACTGATGCTGAATTTTGCGTATAATTAGCAAAAGCATGTTTATATGATTATTCAAAGATAGCTTTTCGAATCAACAGACGGGAAAAAATATATAGTAATTCTAACTATTGCTGTAGCATGAACCATATATTCTTAATAATTCTAACCACATTTAACGTTCTTTCAACTTATTTTATAATTTGGTGCCTTAATTTTTTTGAAATACCAAATTTTGTAGTACCTACTTTCTATTGTACTGTTATTTGTTACTTTTAGCAATGACAAAAAATATTTCCCTATTTTTTCTGCGAAACAGGAGAATTTCTGATGTTGTTTACAAAGACATTTGTCAACAATAGAATTTTCTTGTAAATTCCTAAACACGAACGATTGTCATTAAACAAAATGCAAAATTTTAAAAATGGAAGATTAATTACAGCATGCCGCTGTCAATGTGTGTTTATAAATATACATACAGACGTAAACTTTGTTGCATTTAGAGACAAGTTTAGTAAATCAATAAACCCTCTTTAAATCCAGTCAATACTATATATGCGCAACAAAAAAAAATCATTTTTTGAGCTACGTATGGTTTTAAATGAAAATCAATTGTGGGCTAACGAAGGACAAATAGGTGGGACACAAGATCATTAGAGCGTTTGAGTTAATCACACGAGTTATTAAGGCAAAGGTAACTTTTGATTTCTCTGCGAGAACCAAATCACCGTCATAGTAATTATATTAATAAAAGGCGAGGCAATTTCCCGGCCAGTGCAGGTGCAGAACGGCAGGGGTCGATGCTCACAGAAATTGCAGTGTTGTAAAAAAAATGGGGAGGGGCAAGGGTGATTGAACTAGTGTGCCGGCTCGCTAAAGTGTCAAACAATGAAATATCCTTACGATTAATATTAAATAGATAATTGATAAACACACTCTAGGAACTATTTACTAAATATTTACTGCGTAAATCGTCCCCTTTATTGCCGTTTTGAATTTATCGGCTCCATACGAACACAAGATTCTTTATCACCATCCCGCAAGATGCGTTTCGGTACATGTGGCAATTGAATTTGATCTCAAATATTTTAACGACTCACACGAAATTGAATTTTGTAACACCGCAATACGTGGAACACCGTAGAACGATATGGCGAGAAATAACTTTTCGCGAGGTTTATGGCTCATTGAACTGCTTATTTTTAAATGGAATTATCACTGGAATCCGAACTATTATCAACTGGAAGAAAATCGTATCAACGTTGAAAGATGATATCACGATAGATGTAACCGTAATGGAACTGTGCCGAGAGAGTAGTTGAAAAGTGGGGATGGTATCCACCCTTTCTGTAATATGGAAGATTTGTGACACCCACCGTGGCCAGGATCGTCGTCTACTCGATTGAAGATCCAAGCCAAAATTTCCTACGATATTATTTATACTCGGTCGATTGATAAATGTTAACAAAATGCAAATGCCGAATTTTCGCGCGATTTCCCTTCAGGTGTAGCCATGGATAGTGCGGGATGAAGGAAGGTTTGGTCCAACCAAATGCGCCCCTAGCCGAAAATGTCAATATCCTCTCTCTCTTTCTATCTCCGTCTCTCCTTCTGCGCCCGCGATGCACTCCCCAATGCACTTTGACACACCGTATGACATATACAGCACGGGTTTTATTTTGAAAAGACGAAGAAACGGTGAAGGAAGACACAGTGGTAAATTAAGAATTAGTCGGGAATTAGACGGATTAGATGTAACTAGAAGGGATATCTGACGAATCTCGTTACCGTAATGAAAATACACTAACGCCACCACCGCACTGACCGTTTTCCGTGCTTTTTTGGGGGTGAGAGATATCCAACGTATTCGCCTTACAGTAAGGCGGATGGGGTTGCCTATATCAAGGCGTAACCATAGCAATTGACGATCGATGCTGAGCTTGCGCGAATGTGAACATCTACCTAGGAGATCACCCCTAACCATCTGCCTACCCCTCCAGGACAAACCCTTCCAGCGTAGGTACATACAAATGCATCAAACTGCAACACGAGGCGAACGTTCGCTTTACGGGGCAAAGACCGAAACTTTCTAGATCGAATGATATCGTTGATTCAACTTTGTCAAAGGACAATTTATCAAGAAGAAGCAATTTTCGTTTACCATGCACCGCGACTTTCAGCGGATCAAGGTTTTTTTTTGAAGACGTCATAATGGTATTCTTTTGATGAACCATGGCATAGATGATGAACATATGTTTTCGTGAAAGAAGAATGGAGCTTGGTACTGATGTAACAAGTTACCTGTTTCAACAATGAAGCTTTGATTGGCCATCTGATGGAAATATCCGTTAACTTTTAATCATTTTTGTACGCGTATATGTTAGGGCGTTCAAAGAAAAATTTATATGTTTTTTTCCAAATGTTCACCTAACAAAATGTTCGTTTTTTTTAACCTCCTGGACCCTCCTAAAAGCTGAACTTGATTGGTGAAGATTTAGAGGTCAATAATGAATTGATAATTTAAAAGATCGACCATATTGCATTTGGAAAAAAATATAGTCACGTAAAAAAAATGGCATACAATTAATGTTCGAACAGTTGTCGATAATTAAAAAAAAAAATTCTACGTAATATATTTATTGGTATTTGGTATTACGGTTGCAGAGCTTTCTGAAAAGGATCATAAAGCATCTCCGTATATTGCATAAGCTTTTTAATGGCGACACAGCGAGTAACAAGTATATAAGGTAACGCGTTTTAATTTTGCAGGTCGAAACGTGTGTCGCGGGATTAAAAAAGAATTTCCCACTCGCATCTTTGGGATATTGCTTTAGCTGAAAAAAGTCACAAACTGTCAGGCTGTATGTTTACTTTCGGGGTTTAGATTGTGATGGGAAAGAAATGGACTCTCTATGCATTGGATATTTATGACAGCTGCTACGGCAGAATTTACATGCAAAATGTATATAACATATCTGAAATATTTGCGCATTCATAAATTGCAAAGGTGTTGTTCAAATTTTTATAGGAATTGCCACAGGAGCGTAACATATATACCATAAGGTTGCGAAAACAACGTTCATCGACCAACAACGACCCTCCCGGCTTCTAAAGTACTATTATTTTAACGAAATGGCCTTTTGTCACGTTTAAGAGAAAAATTCTACAAACTCAGAAGGAATTGTAGAAATTAAAGCCGTGAGCTAAGTTGCGACATCCTTATTTATACTCTATGCGGGAAAGAAAGATGAACTTCTATCAGGATCAAGATATGAGAAATTACAAGAATTAAGGATAAGAAAATGTCCGCGTGACTTTGGAAACGCCTGAAGCCGTGGAATCGTTACCCAGGCGAAACTGCGAGTCAAGGAAGGCACGCCCTTCGAAATTAACAAAAGCCGAGAAGTTAGGAACCTGTGTTATCGATATCAAGGATTGTTTACTACCTGTGGGAACATCTAGCACCTACTTATGAATTACAGTTGCGACTACTGGATAGCGACCTCAGGGGCCGTCTAACGAAGTTTGGAATAACAATTCTGTAGCTATGGTAATGTGGCATTTTGCACGACCCGTTACAGAGTCATTTTGTCACAATATCCATCCGTACCGGAAGTGCTTTCGGTCGGACTTCGGAAGAATTGTATTTTGAAAAGTTTTTTTTTGGTCCGCTTGATAAATCAAGAGTAGGAAAACTGATGATGGACGATCGGGCATTTGCTACACCCAAGAACCAGGAAGAATGACGATCTTCGCGAGACATCTGTTGGATCCGCCGAAAACGAGTACGAATCGGCTATCGGTCGATGCTAATATTGACCGCGTGGCAGCACCTCCCGAAGATCGTTGACGGGAAGGATAATGCGCATGCGCAACGATTAACAGGAGAAAACGCAAGACGATCAAGAAGATGGTGCATACGAAGGCTTTACCTAGCGTTGCCAAGGACCACTTTTGAAATTAACGTGGTTGGTGAGTCCCCGCGGGCTTGTTTTTGAGTGGAGCGAGCTTTCCGGACCTCGGTTCGATATTTTTTTTCTTCTCTTTTTCGTTATGTATGGGACTGTGATTGAAATAAGACGAGGCCTAGGCGACAGCCTCGGCACTAAGGCAGCCATGTTGGAGTTTGATGGAACCACATAGTTCCCGTAGTGTTGGAGTCTTTGTCATTTTCCCTAATCCGAAGTTTACCCTAAATTATTATCTAGGTTTTCGATAGTATAAATCCAATGACAAATTATCAGATTATTCGAGATACGAAAAATAAATGTTTTCAAATTTTGCTATTGTTTAGAATTTGTTCCGCGATAATAAAAAAAGTTTAGGCCCGCGACGGGTGAAGCCATTTTATTTTCACCCATTTCGGGCGGTAGATCAATGTAGGCCGCCTTTGGGCAATTGTCTAGCAACGGGCAATATTTTTTTGAGAGAGTGCTGTTTGATGTATTTTTTACGAAGAATGCAATGGCGCTGTAAAAATTCTCGATTTCTTAAGGTGATTCATTCTTTTGTCCGAAATCCGTAATTTTTACTTATTACCTGCAGTACTCGCGGAATATAAATACCGTTATATGTTCAACTAAAAATAAATAATACGCATACTTAAGGGAATTGAACTGAAGTGTGGTGGCACGAAGCGAAGTAAAGTGTATTAGAAAATTTATTAGGTGCTTCACATTATAGAAATAAGTGTTAAATTGCGTATTACCATTATGCTTTGGCGATTATGGATTCCATAAACGCTACCATCATTCGGTGTAATATTTTGTGCAATCTTCCTTACCGATAGCGATTGTGTTATCCTGTGATATTTGTAGGTTATAACATTTTAGAAGCACTGGGTTCAATATTACTTGACACATTCCTCCATAGCAAATGCGCAAATGCAGTGGCCCATACTAAATCCAATATGGTGAACTTGGCTCGCACGTGCACGTATGAACGCACATACATACTTACATATACACACGCACACATTTGATAGATTCTTTGGAGATATTTGTCTGCTTTCAGGGCAGCCCTCGAAATTTTAGAAACGAATCATCTGTTTTGAACACATTAAAGACTGTTAGAGGAATTATAATTTTTATTCAGATCAGTGTTTTGCATAAATAGCTTTAAATATTCATTATAGTAATAATTACCATGTTAATTTAATTACAGATTTTAAGGAAATTGATAAAATATATTCAAAAATTGTTATATCATTGTTATATAAAGCAGACGTAACAATAAGAAGGTAACTTGAGAGTCCTGTGTAATGTAACATTTAGATTTCGTGTTCACTGGGTAGCCTATACTACACAAGAAATTACCCTACCCCTGGCAACACTGATAAGTCCCATAAATCCCTATTGGGACAAGCTAGTTCCTAAAAAAAGCCACTTGGGTCGACAGGTGAATCTTGAGCGAGCTCCACGCATGTTCGGCATCGACTCGACGCGTTCTGGCCTCGCCCCCAGTTATGACTTTTTTACTTTTAACATAGGTTTTCCTTCTTTTTTTTTATTGAATTTAATACGTACATTCATTTTATTTATTTTTGTTTTCCAAAAAAAGAACAAAAATGTGACATTGCGGTTCTTAGGTACCCTCATTTCTATCAAACTTCGTGATGGGTCCTTTAAAGGACTCGAAATTCGACGTCACAAGACATCCATACATGAGAGAGATTTAAAAATATCAAATATAAATTTGGTTAGGAATTACATGGAAACGAAATATATCATTCTAGGAGAAAAACGTTAGGAAATGTCTACTTTCGTCGCAAATAAAAAACTAATTGCAGCTTTACATTGCTGAACTAGAAACCTACCCTTTGAAAATTATTCCGTGAGAGGGTACATTTTAAAACTTAAAAAGAACGTGAAATAAATGCAGTGTTGAGACGTAGAAAACGTATGTACTAGTCACAAATGTTAATTTGTTGAAATTATAAATAAAACGCGGTGCTTTTAGAACCCGACTGAAGTAAGCTTGCTTGCTGGAATTTTGCACTAATAAAATAAAAAATAGTAGTTTCTCTTTCGCGAAACTCTTCTGCCCTTCTGTTTTGTAGAATTATTTCAGATAGCTCCCTCATTCGATAAAAAAGATAACTAATGTATATTATTGATTAATTAACTATGCAACTGTTGTTTAATTTGGATCAATAAATTTGAGTTAATGATAAATACCTACCTTATTCTGAAATTGTCAAAAAATTCGAAAGACTGCAACTATTACATAATAGTAACGCGAAGAATGCCTACATTGAAGGCAAATACATTTGTAAGAATATCGTTACATTTTTTATACATTTAACTGGCATATAACTTTTTACGTTGTGAGAATAAGTGTAATTGTATCAATACTAGGAAGATAATTGTACTACTTTTAATGCTCTTGTCATTAGAAGTGTAGCCTCATGTGCCAACAGAGTAGTGGCTTAATTGCAACGCGTAATTCGATAGTGCGAGAAGGGTGGAAAATCAGGGACGCGCATTAGAAATTACTTGTAGTCATATTTAATAATTTTACACTTTAAAAATAACTCTAGAGGTAGTCCATATTTTTGAACTTGCGTTTCAGCCTTTTTATACTTCAGAAACAGTAAACAGTAAACTGAAAATGTTATAAATCTGGTACTATTGAATTTTATATACTTTTAATTCGATATTACTTCTTAAGATCGTTTTTAGCAATTTTCGATATGTATATATAGTAATTTACCAGATATTGTCAATTTTCTAAACTCATTTCTGGGAACAATAAAGTTTAAAAGTCAACTCCATTAATTTATCGACGCTTTTCTTGAATATTCTCAGTCACGTGTTTTTCTTTATGTTCCTTTACTGCTACGGCGTAAGGGCTTCAGCCATCATTTGCAAGCACATCAATAAAGATTCGACGTATTTAGCTGTCATTTACATCACTGTGTTATTGCGGGTACTTCGATATAATAGGATCCTGATATTTTCGAGACATGTCAGCTGAAATTTTACAGGAATTATTTTTATGAATTGCAATCGTTCTGAGCAGTGTCCTAGAAAAAGTTGAAAAACAGTAAATTACGTAACGAGGGTGCAAAATGGAGGATCTTAGCGTGAGTCGGTCCAAATGAAAAAAAAAAGTCGAATTTTACGCATTCGTTTGCGTGCGTGAAATTCCAGATTGTAGCACTTATTTAGTTAGCGTGTCTAAAATAAATTTAGCGTGTCCAAAATAAATTTAGCGTGTCCAAAATAAATTTAGCGTGCCCAAAATAAATTTAGCGTGTCCAAATTAAATTTAGCGTGTCCAACATAAATTTAGCGTGTCTAAAATATATTATGCAAGCCTAAAATATCTGCAGCTTGCTTAAAATCAAATTTACGCGCTCGTTAGAAAAAAGTACAATACGTAACTCGAGCGTAAGGCAATTATCGCACTCGTCTCATTTGTCGCCCTCTCTTCGCTGGGGCGAGAAACCCGATTCGTACGATTATCGCCTATTGGGGCCAGCATTACGTAATGTACTATTACATTAATTCGTAAAAGCCAATAAACACCGATTTATCTATGATTTAACGCATTCCTAAAATATTCCCAAAATTTAAGTATGTATAGGTTATTAATAAATTATATAACCAACTGTCTTCGAATCTTTGTTCAGTGTAAGAAGAAACTAAATCTTCCTTTTATTAGTTCTCCTCCTTCTAATTATTCAAGGACCTGGAACAATAAAGACCTAAATAAATTTCCCTGTAGTGATAGAGTGCCAATCAAAAGACCTAAGGAGTGCAAAGGAAAATACGGAAATGGGATATAAGAATAGTAAACATGGATGAAAAAGGACGTGACTATCTCGGAGAAACAAGAGATTTCCGAGGCAATTTTTCGTTCCCTTTTCAATAAAGAAGAAAGACTTTCGAGTAAGTTAAGAGGACCAAGAGGGTGCCTTTAATAGTATGCGGCTTTTCCCTTAATGGCAGTTAGAGAAGGAAAAGAATAGGAGCATAAAAAGAACAATTCGAAAGAAAGAGAATAAAAAGAAAGAAATAAAACGCAAGAGACCAAGATTGGGATGGAATTACAAATTTTATCCAAGACATGGAGCTATGGTGGGTATGGCAAAAGGGACGAGTGTATACGCGACGATAGGGAAAGTACGGTACAGAAAGACTCGTCGGCTCCATAACTTAAAAATTGGAGGAAATCTCGAACCAGAGGGACGACAACCGAAGCATTCATTTCCCGGATTTTCCCTCTTTGTGATATTGTAGCTTTGCTCTTGCCTCCCTTCCGATTTCAAATTCCACCTCCATATCCTATCTTTATGAACGATCCAGATAGCTATCTTCTAAAATGTGAGTGTCAAGTGCCCCACGAAATGTATATTTGTATGTCAAACCATATATGCGACATATGTTTCGGTGCAGATATTCGTTAAATATATATAAATAATCGATAATATTTATAAGCTACAGAATATATGTAAAATACATTCGATAATATTTGTAACTACAATAATTAGTCTAATCTTATGGATCAAAAAATTAATAACATTTTTTATTCATACTTCATTACAAACACAAATATTTATATTTATTAATAGAATATATTATACTCATTATTATAACTTCGATACATTTATATTTTTTATTAGGTATATATGCTTTGTATATAAATTTCGTGTATTTCTTTTCTTCTCATGCTTCAACATCAATTATAGCGAGATCACTAATTATCTTGAGCGTACATCAAAAAGGTTCACTTAAATTTTGAAACTTTACATTTGTTTCTCAATATCGTTCCGGATGCTCCATCCGCTTATATTTGTAACATTCGCATTATATATAAATGTCACATATAACCCACCCTTGTTTATGTGTACATTTAATAGTGCATTACGTTACGAGGACGTGAAATAGGCGATTATCCCACGAGTCGGGTTTGTTAGCCGAATGAGATGCGTGGATAATCGCCTTACGCTAAATTCCCGTATTCTACTTTTCCTAACGAGTGCATAAATTTACTTTTATTCGCGCTAAATATATTTCACGCACGCTAACTAAACGAGTGATAAAAATCTGGCATTTTACGCGCGCAAACGAGTGCGTAAAATCGAATTTCACGCACGCTCTTGGGAAAAATTATTTTAATTTTATCCGAATGTATTTTACGCACGCTAACTAAATGAGTGCCACTAATTTGTATTTTAATTGACCAACACCCGGTACTTTTTTGACAGAATGTACGTTTAGCGTGTCTAAAGTAATTTTAGCGTGTCCAAAACATCCGACTATAGCACTTATTTAGTTAGCGTGCGTAAAATTAAAGGTACACGCTCGTTAGGAAAAGCAGAATACGCAATTTGAGCGTAAGGCGATTATCGCACGAGTCGGGTTTGTCGCCCTGGCTTCGCTGGGGCGA
Organism: Gasteruption jaculator; assembly: GCA_949825005.1. Lineage (NCBI taxonomy): Eukaryota > Metazoa > Arthropoda > Insecta > Hymenoptera > Gasteruptiidae > Gasteruption > Gasteruption jaculator. Next base: position 6,824,716 of record OX463776.1, read on the forward strand.
CAAACCCGACTCGTGCGATAACCTTCTACTTTATGCCTTCGTTACGTAACGTACTGTTACAAATTTCTGAAAAATCATTTAGATTCTGAATTCTTTGCGGCGTAGTTTCGGTGGAGCTTTCGAACCGTATAATATTATCCGACTATACCATTGCGTTGGAGAAAAAGTGGTCTAGTTTTATCTAGTAATATTCTTTATGGGGTATATACTTTCATGGAACAAACTTTAATCGTTCTTTTACACGAGATGTACGCCTTTTTGGGAGCTTTATTTCGCAAAGTAGATTCCCCCGCTTTAATACGCAGCCTAAAATATTGATTCCTATAAAGCTGTATGCCCTGGTTCGTATATGTAGCAAGTTAGTGTGAGCCTGGTGTATCTGCGTTCGGTGAGAGCCATGTGAACAGCTGTGAGATAAATTATCTTAGCGGCAAGAAGTATAGAAAAGGGCTTAGCCGTCCAAAGGCTTTGCGCAAGTCCTTCAAAAGAATCACAAGTCACCTTCTTGCTCATCTTGCTACTGGGATGAGCACATCGAAACTGATTTCGATGTATAGAATATTTCTACTCCTCTCCCTCGGAAAATGATTTCTATGAGATTTCTTATGAAATATAGTTTATTTGAAATTTATTTTACTTTTTAACGCTTTTTTTTATCTAGCTTTGAAGAAACGTTAGCGAACAAGCCTGTCTAAAAGCTTCTGCCATCCCTGCACTGCTGCAATCAGTCTAAAACTTTTCACCTATTACCTCTAATTACGCTAAAAGCAGACTTTTAGTAAAATGTGTATATGTAACAAATATATGTGTATTCATCGAAGTTGGAACACGTGTACGAATATACAGGGTGTGCCATGTATGGTGTCGAAGCCGAGAGATGGCGAAAAATTGAGAAGAAAAGTTATTTACCATTTTTCGAAATTCGCAATAGTTACCGAGTAATTGATTAAAATGTTCTGGCCAATCGGAAGGTCGAAGAGACTCGTGTATTTCTTTCATTCGGATTGGTCCCTTTAGGGTTTCTTTTCGGTTTCGCCACCCGGTTTTCGGTCGGGTCCACTTGGGACCACGTAGCGAAACAGGGACCATCCGCTACAAGGGATATTCCCTGGAAGTTATTATTATTGTTATTATTTTTTTTTCTTTATATTAAAGTTTTCACAGTCAAAGATTTGGTTTTATTCATTTGGGGAGATTTTCCTGTGGGTGAGTCCCTTTCTTTTCAGGTTAGGTCGGCAGTTGGCGGAGTCGTGGCGATACCTTCACGTCCCGGAGGTGAGAGTAAGTCGGTTTCAGGTTTTGGAACTTTTGGTCTCTTCGGATAGTCCTTTGGAACTTTTAGAAGGTCAAAAATTCCCTGGCGCCCTTCTGGCTTTCGGTACCTTCGGCAAAATAGTACACATTCAAGATGTAAAATAGACGATTATCACAAGCGTCTGGTTTGTTGGCCGAGAGAAGCGAGGGCGACAAATGAGACGAGTGTGATAATCGCTTTACGCTCGAGTTGCGTACTCTACTTTCCCTAGCGAGTGCGTAAATTTGATCTTACACACGCTAACTAAATAAGTGCCACAATCTAGTATTATACGAACGCTAACGACTACGTAAAATCCATTTCTACGCAAAAATAATCCAAGAAAAATAATTTTTTTTTCATATTTGTGACATTTGTGTAAGTTTCGACATTAGTTATAAATATATCTTTTTGGATTATTTTACAAAAAAACACTTTCATAAATTAGTCTGTTCAACATTTTAGCACCTACGTAACGAATATCCCTTTTGTTAAATACTACACGATATTTTAATTATTCGAATATATTGTAATCTAAATTTTGTTAAACTCTATTACATTTTAATGCGTATGTTTTGCCTATTTGAAGCTCGATAACAATTGTATTTGTAATTACAACACTATTTCTAACAAAGGCGTCAGGAGACACCTTTTAGGACTTTAATTTAGAATTATTTTCGAGGTTTAATTTCAACTTTTTTTTTTTCGTATTAATTCAGAAAATCCATTTTAATTATAACACTATATTTTTATTTTTGCATTTTTGACTACGTGTATGAAGCGCGACAGAAAAAGTGTCAATTATAAATACACCCTATTTCGTTTCTTTGCAAAATTCAAAACCTTTTCGTTATGTCTACCGAGATAACTGACTCATTGCTTTGCCGTATTTGTATACAAACATGAGAATCTATAGCACGATTTTTTTTTTTATTGAGAAGAATGCGGCCTTAAAATACGAATGCTTACGAATTCCACATCGCAAACACTCCAAGTGTACGCTCTGAGTATAAACAATCGCGGAATATTGCAATATTTGAAATAAATGCCGGATATTTATTGATTTTGGAAGAATGCTGATTATCGAGAGAGGTTCAAGAGAACCGCCGCTATTCCGATTCCCAATGTAAACTGCGCTCGAGATATGACGTAACGAAAAAAAGTAAATGCCGGGAACCGAAACCCCAAATTCTCTGCCACGCTATTTCTGAAACAATAAACAATAAGAATAGAATTATAATGTTTCGTTTTGCATTACGCACGTAGCTGCGCTTATAAGTGATACCCAGTGTACCGGCAATATTTTATTAGCAACGTTCTCTCGTTTCATCCCCTTCGCCTTAATCCTGTGCCATTTATCTCGTAGCTCCCCGGTGTTGCTCGAAACAAAGGCGATTACGGTTGACAAAGGAAATTCCACCCATATCATACACTTAGGACCATCGAAAAATTTCGTTAGCGTTGAAGGAAGGTGATCACACGAGGCAATCTCCTCCCATACATGGACCTTGACAAGGAAATATATCCAAAAACCATTTCGGATATATCAATAACATTGGGATGTCAACAATTGGTGGAGCAACAATACTCCCCACCACCGGCATTTTCCCTTCTGCTGCGAGGACATGCGCTTGCGTGTGACCACTTGAATGTGTATCTTAAAGAAGGAATACCGGAACAGTTGGCAGAACGATTACAGTTCTTACACGGGCTCCTAATACATTGTACAAAAGTCGTAGGGAAATGTTTATAGCTATTTAATGAATGTCGATAATTGGCAAAGGTGTTTCTTTCAATCGATGTAGTAGCGTTTGTAGAATTTTTTGTGAACAGTTTCAAAGCCAAAAGTAGTCCGTTACGTTTCTTCGTTTAGGGTGTTTGATTAGGTACCACAAAATTGTGAGTATTACAAAGTTATTCCATTTCGTGTCCGATGTTGCTTTGGGAATTTGTAATATTATCCATCTCTGCGTGCATCGAGTTTGCCTTGCGCACGATTCAATGGCAAAATCATACAAAAATCTATTGAAGCAGAACTTTAACAACAAAGTACCGCAGATGCACTACCAAAAATCAATAGAAAACGGAACACTGTATCTGAAAAAGTCATTATTTGCATGCCACACATGATAAGAGTTTTTACTTAAGCGGAGTTCATTCTTATGACGAAAAGAATACCACAGGAAAGCTTTTAGCGAGATATACGTGTATATATACAGCATTAATCCAGTATATGCCTTTTTATACTTCCCCGCTATGTGTATAGCAAATATTTATGTACCTATTTTTAAATCCTGAAATCCCTTTTATAATGGAATTCAATTTACAACAATCTACCAGTGGTATGATATATTTTATATTTTTTATAAATATATATAATAAATCAGCCTACTGTGGTATTACAAAGTAGCCTAATATATTTAATGTATTTTAACTTTGCTTTGTTTGCATTATTGAAAATAATAAATGATCAAAGTTCATACTCAAAGAAATCAATAACAAATTTTATTTATATTTCATCACAAAGCGTAAATTTTTATATTTATTATCAGAACCGCGTATATGTATGTATATGTGCTTTACATATAAATTACATGCATCACGCATTTACGTGTACAATGCGGAGAAAATAGCAGTGTCCTTTTTTCTTATGCAATCAATTTAATACGATTTGGTCGAACACCTGCTATAGCTGATACCTCTCATTTCCATAAAAATAACTTTTTCTATGAAATTTGTATCATTAATTGCAGCGAGACCGGTAATTACTTTGTACGTGCAATAAAAACGTTCACTTAAACTTTGAAAGTATACATTTGTTTTTCAATATCGTTCCGGATGCTTCATCCACATATATTTATAATGTTCGCATTATATGTGAATGTCATGTACGACCTATCATTGTATATATATTATTTATTTATTTATTTATTTAAAATATATATATATCACATCTAATTTTTTCGCCGACTTTTTACATGTTTTACTTATGTAAAAAGCAGCCAAAAAGCGATCAATTTGAAATACACATACGATATATAAATAAATAAATACATATAAAATAAATTATTGTATTTTCCTGCGAGTTTTTATTTGCAGCTAACAATTGACAGCGTCATAATAAATGTTGTCTAACGAAATTGAAATAATTTAATAGAAATGTGTTCCATCAGAAACCAATAACATTTTGCACATGTACCGCGTTCGCAAAGTCTGTGCACTTAGATGGTACGTTATGGAACTTGCTAATTACTAGACAAAGTGTAGACTGACAATAAGTGCACAGTGACTTTTGCGAACTCCCTATGTCACCTGAGAGCCAATGGAATCCCCGTTCTTGAGTTGAAGTATTTCGAGCCTTCTTTGATACATGAGCACGTATTTTTTTTTTTTATAAACGAGGGATATATAAAAGGATGGCTGCTTTGAAAGTTTGCTTATATTTCATTAAAGCCTTTTTTGTTTGTAAAACATTGTATAGAGTTTCCGATTATCGCGTTGACTTGACAAACAGCTTATTACATTTCCCGTCTATTTCCATCACAGCATTATTATATTCTGTCCCATATTTTTTCTTAAATCAAATTTATAATTACGTTCATTGAATGCTTGTAATAATTGTAGAAAAATTAGTACTAAATTCAATACTGGTAAAAATTCCAGCAGAACTGGAAACCCTTTTCTAGGTTAAAAAGTGTCTTCCTACAAAATATGTAATTGCAATTTATACTTTAACTGTTCAGGAATTAAAATCTAAATCGATAAGGACTTGTACATTCATCTTTGATATTATATAAATACATACACCAGTCGCGTTTTGATGAAATATAAATTCTAACATCTTTAGTACCAATTCGACGAATTTATTCTAGCCAAACTTACGCCACTCGCGTGTAAGGCGATTATCGCACTTGTCTCATTTGTCGCCCTCGCTTGGCTGGTGCGACAAACCCGACAGGCGTGATAATCGCCCATTTTATGCCCTCGGTGGGTAATGCAGGCACCGTTTTACATTTTTGGCGCTTCGACATGGCAGCAAATATTAAGATTTGTGAAAATAAGTAAGAACTATTCCACTGGAATGTACCAGACTCGAGATTCAGGCTCATAACTTAACCTAAGTCAACAGAATTTTTATTTCAAGGTTTGTAATGCTGGGACAGAGCAGTTCCACATATTTTAAGAAAAGAAGTATTAAATGGAAAAATAACCTGCCACCTAGATTTGAATTATGGACTCTGAGTTATCGCAACTAGGGAATACTTTCACGTACTCCACTCCTTTCGTGTGTATTCACACTTTTCCAGTGACTCACGAGGAAGTAATCTTATACTTTTCTAATTTTCGCGTCATTTAAAGTTGTAATTTGTTTTTTTTTTTTGGATTTGTGACTATGGACTGTGAATGAATTGCGCAATGATTAATAATTTATTACCAGCCTGTAACAAATTGCTCTCAAATATTATAACGCTATGCCTATTTTGAATTAAACAATTCAAAAACTCAATTTTTTCGATAAACATGTATTAACATTATTTCTACCGCGTTAATTAGATGTAATCAAAAATGCAAAACCTTCTCTCTCATTTTTGTAAAGGTATCTTCTGTTATGTTTCTACATTCGCTTGTTTTTCCATCCTTTGAGTCTTCAATATTTCAGGTTGGTGTTGTTTCAACAACACCATTTTTTTTAGTGACCCTATAAAAAGAGTCGCAAAGTGTTAGATCCTGTGATCCTGAGGGCCATTCTATTTTCCCACAAGTGTACCTACAAAATTCAAGCTCGCATAAAAAAATGTTTTAGAGAAAAGGTTCTGGGTTTGTTGCTTATAATGGGATGCCATAAAAGAAAATGGGGGTTTCGATTGATAAAAAACAAAATTGACCTCGGTACGTCCTTTAAAACGCCCCCACAAGAGACGCAAGTGGGTCACTTCGTTTTCCCTTCGGCGCCAAAGGACTTTTGGGTGATTCTTTTTTGCAAAAAAAAAACAAAAACATGCATTATGTAACTAAACAGAAAAAAATGGAATGTGAAAAGTATAATTCCCCGTTACTATGTTCTAAAATAAATACCTTTCCTAATGTCCATTGGTTATGTAATTAGTAAATAAATAAATAAATAGCACCAGAATTTTCATGACATTTTTATTTTTGTCACAACAAATAGTAGATTCGTCACACATTATTCGGTAGACTGACGGTGGATTTTTATATCCATTACCTATTATTTTATTAATGGATCCGGCGCCATCCATTATTCCGTTATTTGAGAAATGGATTTCCGACTTAATGTCCATTATTTCAGTAGTTTTATACAGTATTTGGTGTGCTCATTTATCACCCTTGATGAAGTTTTTCATCAAGGATAACACATTGCTTTTGCTGTTATTATTATTATTATTATTATCATCATCATCATTAGTTATTAAAATATTATAACATTATATTTATTAAAATATACGTTATTAAAATATTTAACACTAGTATTAATTTATTTGCCTGCAGTACATTACTTATTAACATTAGAACTACCGAACCAGTCGTTTCGACTGGTTTGACAATTTTATTTTATTATCCCTACTTCACGTTACATTTTTTCTTCGCGATGATGTAATGATTTTTGGAGAGACAGCTAAATGACTAATATAATGAACTTTAATTTTGTTTTATTAATTTAAAACAAAAGTAATTTTTTTTAAAGGAGAGATAGCTACGTCTCAACTGTCGGTAGTTCTAGTGTCAAGCTTATCACTAAACGTGAAATTTCTTATTTTGCACTTGTAACGCTTATAAAGTGAATTTCAAAAGCAACGGAAGATATAGTGCAGACAAATAACCTGCCAAGTTTTCTTCAAAGCATTGAATTTAGATTACTTATAAAACTATGTTTAAGAAAGTTTTTATTTTTCTTTTACAGAAAATGAAGAGTATAGTGTAATATCGACGCAATAATGAAAATCTTGGAAAAAGCGCTGGTAAAAATGAAAGAGGTACAGGAAAAACAACAATACTCAAAAGGATCTAAAAACAGTAACAAAAACAACAAAAATAAGGAACGCGTGTAAAAGAAAAACGCGGTAACAGGTAACAGTGATATTTTAAGCAACTGAAACAGAAATGTAACAAAGTTTAGGCCAAAAATGATTTGTAGAATTTTATTTGTAGCGCCACATGACGCGAAACGGTGTTTTTTTACAAACACCGGGGGGTTTTGTTATCGCAGTTTCAAATTCTTATCCATCAGACTGCTTTTTTTTGACGCATATTACCAACAATTTTAAATAAATTCGCTAGGGGGAATATCTTTTTACGTAAAAGTCAATTTCAAATCCACACCCATTCTTCAAATTATCGAGCGTGTGATCCTGAAACGAAGCGACCGAGTATTATCCGAAGTGCAACCTTCCACGAGCGTGTCCGAAAAAAAGTTACGATTTTTTCGAAAAAATTTAGCGTTTTTGTTCACGCCAGAGTGATATTTTTCATCCAAACAAACGTTGCCTTCTTCGTGAACGTGTCAATAAATTATTTAAGGACCATGACTTTGAGCGTTGACGAGCAACTGTCAAACGAATTTGTACACACACACACTTGAAAGGAATTTTGGACTACGAATGAAGGTGTAGAAGTGCCAGTAGCGAACCAGAGCTAGCTTATTGGAGTCTTTGATGCGGACCGTAGGAACGATGGACTTAGGACTTAGGACTTAGGTCAACTTTTGGGTCACATCTCGTGTATCGCAGGTGCTTCAGTGTCTTGTTCGTCGTTGAAGCAAAGTTGGTTATACTCGGTTAAACTAAATTTGGTTATGTTGTAGCAGCAACTGCGGCGAAGCAAGTAACATGGTTGCCAATACCACGAAAACAACTGACAATTTTAAATGGAAAGGGCAAAAGGGATATGATATTTTTTAACCCGATTTTTTTATCGTATATTTCGCTTCCCATTTGTATCAAGTAACAAAATTATATCGAATTATTTTTTTCATAATAATTGAAATATCACAAATACGAAAAATATTCAAAACTTTTTGTTGCAGAAGCAGAGACTAGCCGAAAATGGAATTTCGGAAACGAAAAGCAAATCTGTCCATGACCACGTAGTGAACGTTTAAGAACGCAATCGTTGCAGATGAGAAGGTTGCTTGTGAATGGCACGAGAGACGATGCAAAATTTGTGGTAAAACGTCACTCTTTGTGACTCAATGTAGTACCTTGAAGAGGAAGATAACCGCGAAGACAATCTTAAAACGAAGCTACCTAAGTACAGCCTTAAGTGTTTAAGGAGGAGAGAGAAGAATCACTATACTAAAGTATAATAACTTATTAAGAGTAATCGATATTTAAGATTAAGTGTTTGTCTGACAAAACCTGAGTAGAGAATTATCGACCGTAATCTTAAAACGAGATTTTTTAAACCACATTAAATGAAATACTTTCATATCCAACGTTGTCGAGAGAAGAGGAAAAGAAGAGAGATTTATTATTAATTCGTGTTTAGGAAAATCGACGAAAATATATAAAAGATCCGTACACTTAAATTACATGGAGACGTAGATGTATATAAATGTAAATATCGAGAGTCTTTATCCGAGGAACTTCTCTGGGGAACACAGAAAGTAAGAAAAAAAAAGGTTCGTAAAATTACCTTTCGAAGGAAGGAAAGGTGTAACTGCATAGCAACCAAGCACCGATAAAAATAATCGGATCTCGGAGTTGGCGTGCTGACAATACAAGGAAACAAAGCGCTATTGCTTATTTTAGTTTGTCCGAATATCCCAGAAATAGAGAAAAAGGAAAGTAATATATTTTCAAATGAACGACGACATTCTGGTTAAGACTCGAATCCTATAGATTAAAAGTTCCCAGCAGAAGAGATATCGCACTGGAATATATATATATCTATATTGCTCTGGTAGCGCCACTTCATATTGCAGCGAGGAGTTCGTTAATTTGATTTTATAATCTTCCAAGACAGAGAGAATTCAAAAATAAAAATGAATCTCGAAGTTGAACTGATTGCGGGGGTGGTTAAAGGCGGGCTTCCACCACCTCATCTTCCAGCGCCACGGCTTATCAAAATATTCATTTCCGGGGAAAGAGATGGTGAGTATCGTGAGACGTATAATCGCGTCAACGTTCCTGCCGAGATCCAAAGGTATCGACTAATGTTTTGGATCCGCAGAATTTCCAGAAGAACGCAAACAACTGTTGGAAGTTGTTGGACCGGAACTACAGTCGATTTACGACGACATGGGCATAGAGGTTTGTATTTTTCGTGTGCTTTATATATTTGAATTTCTCTCTATCTTCTCGTAAAACATTGGAAATATTCGCAGGTTCTTTTAGTTGACATGCAGTATGGTACAGAAAAAAATCCGGACAAAAATCCACGATTGGCTGAATATTTTTTAGAGGAAATCACTGCATCGCATCAATATTCCAGAGGATGTTTTTTCTTGGTGAGCTTACGATTTTATTTAAATAAGATAATAAGTTATTATACCACTGTTTTTATCCAAAGGAGCAATTATATGTTTGTTATAAATAAGATTTCACAGTGACTCTTTAAAACGAATAATTTAGTCTTGGGTGACTGCAGTTTGCGTTTGGTTTGGTAAGTTTTAATAGTTTATTATATTATGTAGCATGGGTAAACGAAAATTGTTAAGAAAAGGTATGGAAATGAAAGAAAATGTAAGAAAGTGGAAGAAATGGAAGAAAAGGTAGGAAAGTGAAAGAAATGTAAGAAATGTGAGAGGAAACGGAAGGCGTGTAACCCTAAGGGGATGCAATAAATTATCTAATCTAATCTAATCTATATTATATAGCATATATATATATAATATTCACTTGTATTCATAAAAACCAGATAATATATATTTTATACATGCGTATACAATTGCGGCAAGTAAATACGTTTCCATTTGTTTCAGTTACTTCTTGGTACAAATTACAGTTCAGGCTGGGTCCCTACGAAAATTGAGAAGCAGAGTTTCACAGCTCTTTCGAATCATTGCTCCTCACTGAACGAATATTATGAGTTCAATGGACAGTCCTATGTCCTAAAAACTAGCAGGTAAGTTTAAAATTAAATACTTTTTTTAACTTTCATTACCCAAAACACATTAACAGATACCTCTGAACATAATTTTGCGCGTGAAATTGTTTGAATTGTAATATCCTTGTATATAAAATCTATTCAAATGCGTCCCTCGAACTCTACATATTTTATAAACGAAATTTTTTTTTATAGGATACACACTTTAAAGGTTATGAAGGTGCGGCAATAGTTGCACGGATCACCCTGTACATATTACTGTTACTCGTGGTGCAAACGAGCAACTTCTGTTTAATACCAAATTCCCGTCTGTATCCTGGTCTACCTAATAGTCTCCTTCCAGTAGATTTAGCCATTAGAGTTCTCTATGAAGTCCTCGTTTCCGTAATTCGCGCTACAAGCTTCGCACACCTTCACCATTTCGTACCACAGATCATATCCGGCGAAGGCTCTCAAGGCGTATGATTGCTCATTATGCAGCTTCCTCCACTTCTCTGCTTTTTCATTGTAACTCAGACCGAATAGTTTCCTTAGTGCTGCGTCTTTGAAAACCTTCGGTTTCTTTCATCCCTGTATGGTGAGACGCGATGTCTCCCTTTAACTCTTTGGGGCACGGTGGGATTGAAAGTGTGCCACCTTTTTGATGCGCCGTAATGCACAGTGGGACATTTTTAATCCCACGTCGAAATTTTGCAATATTACGAAATTTGCGATATTGCGAAATTTGCGATATTGCGAAATTTGCGATATTGCGAAATTTGCGATATTGCGAAATTTGCGATATTGCGAAATTTGCGATATTGCGAAATTTGCGATATTGCGAAATTTGCGATATTGCGAAATTTGCAACATTGCGAAATTTGCAATATTGCGAAATTTGCAATATTGCAATATATAGAACTTGTTGCAACCAATGTTACAACAAATTGGATTAAACAATAATTATTTTTGCATTTTTTTACGTTACGCGATACCTTTATTAATAAAAATATAACAATTTTTAAAAATAAAAGACTTCCATCGGGCTAAAATCTATGATTAAACAAAATAAAGAGGTTTTTATATTTTTTTCTGTAACGGTGCGGTTTTGCTATTTACAGCGAGGAGACCGCACAAGAGGAATGGCAGAACAATCATGAAAGTAACCTGCGGCAAATATTAAGAATTGCCGCAGAATCTGCGATTTTCGAACAACCTAACAACCCAGAAATTCGAAACATTATTTCTAGTACCGTTGAACGACAATTCAATCATGGCCTAAGTAAGCGATAAATATCTTTAAAGTATCATTCTTTGCATACAAAAATTTTCTTCAAAAGTGAAACCACTGTTGACAAAGAAAAAAAAATCAATCTCAATTTTGAAAACGTCTCAGTTACGCCACTATTATTCTAAGAAGCTCGTACTAAACAAAAATAGCTTGATAATCCTTTAACCTATTTTTGCTGGGATCTAAGATTACCCTTTCATAAAAGCTAAAGTTTCTCACCATCATCGAATAATAAAATGCTAAATAAGAAATTTGTTTCTGCAAAATTGAAGGTTTGGATCCAGACGGTAATGGAATATTAACAGTGATAAGAGAATGGACCGGCGAACAAACGCCGAATATTTTATCAGAAGCCGCGGCGTTACGACAAAGAGCAACCAACAGCTTACCCTCCGAAAATGTTGTCCGCTTGAAGGTAGACTATAGAACCGAGGGAGTAGATCCTGGCTTTGATAGTCACGATCTATATCTAAGAAAACTCCGTAACTCTGTCCTCGAAAGACTTCAAACCTTGGTAAATGCTTCAATCGAATCGGACCCAGAGATTAAGAGTCGCAAAAAAATGGTACAAGAAGTGTACGCCGAAAACCTTGCTCATTTGTCCTTGCTGCGAGAAGTCACACCGATCAATCCCAACGACGACGCCGTAATCCGGATCAAACGGCATCTGATAGAAGGTTAATACTCCCTCCCGTTTCAATTTATTTAACCCTTTCACCGCTAACAGCGCCCCTATGGGCGTTTAACGGGAGCCTTATTAGCGTGCGATCTTTTGTCACGTTTTCTCTTTGACAGCTCCGCAGTTGAAGTGTCGAATAAAAATGTTGAATCATGCAAAAGAAATAATCATCAATTAGCGTTAAGTTTTCCAGGCACTTACCAAATCTTTTAATTTTTGCATTAACGTTTAGGAAAAAACGAAGAGCACGGTCCCGTTGTCATACACGGACCCAAGTCCACCGGAAAGTCTTCGATAATCGCGAGGGTTTATGAAAGTTGCTCGGAATGGTTGGAAGCGCCAACCCTGAAAGTCGTAAGACTTTGTACGTCCACGCCAAGATCGGCTTACAGCTTGGAACTCTTGAGGGTCCTGTGCGAGCACATAGGGTTCTTATCTGGAAACAATGACGGGAATTTACCGCGCGATGCGTCCTTCGATCCGCTGTATTTGAACAACTGGTTCAGTGAAATAATGCGAGGCATAGAGGAACATCCTTTGCCGGACCAATTGATCATACTGATCGACGACTTGCACCGTTTGCATCCATTGGAATGCGACATAGTGGCTGCCTTGTCCTGGCTACCCATCAGTCTGCCAGCGGGTGTGCATTTGGTTGCGACCACGGCTATACCACCCGAGGCGCTGAGGCTGACGCCTCTACAAATTCAGAAAATTCGAACCAGAGAAATCCTGATCGAGCTTCCCGAGGAGAGAAGTCGTCACCCAAGTGTCGATTCCGTACTCGACCGGTTCGAAAATTTAGTTGGTATCAAAGCGGCCAACAGACTGGGTTCCCTTCTGGCAAGCTTCGAGTACGGACTCACCGAAACTGAAATTTTGGAACTGATAATGCCCACCGGCGACGACGCGCCATTGAAATTATCCGCTGGCCAATACAATTTCGCAACTTGGTGCCTCGCTAGGAGAAATTTAACCGATTGGCTGAGAGTCCGCGTGATGAGCGGCAGACTGATGTTCAGCTGGCGATGGTCCGTTCGAGAGGTGGCGAGAAAGAGGTACTTGACGAACCAGGACATCCTGAAGTCCTGCCACGCCGAAGTGGCGAATTTATTTTTTATCGTGGATGAGCAAGAGAGCGAAGACAAGTCTCCCGTGGATCCGGATATGCCACCGGTCAAGGAGACTCCGTTCCAGAGCGCTCCGCAATCGCAAGATATCACTTACACCCTGAGACACGTGGAGGAAGCGTGGCTGCACTTGCTTCAAGTGGGCGACGTCGAGCGATTGAAGAAATTAGCGGTTTGCGCCTTTGACTTCCTACTGGCTGCGGTACAAATGGTTTCGGTCAGCTACCTGAGATGCGTCCTTGAGCATTCTCGAAGGTACCTTTTGGAAAGGGACTTGGAGCTGGTTTATTACGCCGTGCGCAAATCCAGCGACGTTTTGACAAGAGATCCTCTACAACTTGGAGCGCAACTCATTTGCTGGTTGAGACCAGTTGCGGAGGATGGGGGCGACCTTGTAAGGTTCTTTTTAAATAATTACCTTCTAGCCGTTTTTAACCTTTTAACGCCGGGAAAAAGTGTAAAATCAATTTTTGATAAAACACATAGATTTGCAGAAAAAAAACATTATTTATCTTCAGTCAACTACCCATATATGTGGCACATGTAAGGTAGCCGATATATCGGCCATCCCCGGCGTAAAAAGGTTAATCGTTTGAGTGCCATTTTTGCTTCCAAATCGAAAATTGCCAATTTTATTTTAAAAATTCTGGTATTTCTGGACATGGAACAGAAGAAGCGCGATTGCGCCGCTTGGCACTCAAACGGTTAACGCTTTGCCGGTCCGCCGATGACACGGTGCCGTCGCGGTTCAATTGTTTAGAATGGGACGTGGACGGCGAAGGGTTAAATGGGAACACTTAAGATGGCACTTTTTTGATCCAGGTCAGTAGAATGGTAATGGCTGCAATGGCATGGTGCGATGGATACACAGCGCCCCTTCTGGTTCCTCTTAATGGCTGGCTTCAACCACCTTTACCTCTACAAATTCGAGCACTTTCCTGTCCCCAAGGGGTGACTTTGGTAGAAACAGCTCCTTCCGGGCAACACGTCGTTGTCGTTCCGCCAAAAGGTGACGCGCAATTGTGGCACGTCATGTCTGGCCAGCTGGTACACGTATTTAAAGGTAAACTTTCTGCGATGGTGTATTAATTCACGTAAATTGGAATACACTGAAAGGATCGAAAGATAAATGTTCATTCTATTGGCAATCCACAGACAATGTCTTTTTTCATGTTTATACATTTTTCTCCATTTATTACTAATTTTTTTGGATATCTTGCAATTTTCCAAAATTTGAAAACGGCATTAATTCCAATTTAATGGCTACTACGACCCAGATTATTAAAGAACAACTTAAATAAAATGTCAGTTATAAAAAAATTCTAAATAATTCACTTTGCTCTTACCAAATAGTTTCTATTTATAAATTTTGTCGGCATCAAAAAAGAAAATTTATAACCGAAGGTATTCCAGGTATTTGTAACTTGCATCCGTTGCATTCTGTTTTAAGTTTTAACGACGATTTTTTAATATTTTTTCAGGGCATTCTAGTCCAATCTCTTGCCTAGCGGTTACCCAGCAGTCTCAGTATTTGCTCACGGGTTCCGAAGATACATCGATAATAGTATGGGATATGAAAGAATTGACCCTGAAACGCAAAATTTGTGAACACATCGCACCAGTATTAACATTGACACTAGCGTTAAACAATTCGGTAATTGTAAGCGGAGGAGAGGACTCGAGAATTATAGCAACGAAACTTCTGACCGGCGAGGTACTAATGAAAGTGGACCATCACAGAGGCCCCGTAACCGCAACGCGAGTGGATTCAGCTGGAGAAATATTGGTGTCGGGATCCGCGGATTGCACGGTGTGTTTGTGGTCTCTGGAGAGTTTCTCGCTTCTAAACAGCATTACACTTCCCTCGCCGATCGCGATGCTGGATATTTCCGTAGACTCGGTTTTCCTCTTGGCAGCGTGCGAGGACCAAAAACTTTACCTGAGGTCCTTGGCGACCGGAACGGAAATTCACAAATTACGGGGTCACCAAGGGGCGGTGAAAAGTTTGTGCCTGGCTAAAGATTGCAGAAGAGCCATCGTGGGAGGTGTCGAAGGCCGAGTCTCCGTGTTTGACATCCACAGCGGGCGTTTGACTCGCACGTTACCAGCGAATCACTCGGCCGATGTGACTTGCGTCAAGGTCACCGAAAAGGACGATTTCCTTATCACCGCCGGGGGTGGACGAGTCACGTACTGGAGTTTCCGAAGCGAGGAAGCGACTTCGAGGCAATCGAAGTCGTCGAAATGTCAAGAATCCCTTCAACCGCACACAGCTCCCATTTCTTGCATAGACATTTCAAGAGATGGCTCCATGGCCGTTACCGGAAGCGTCGACTCCCTGGTCAACCTCTGGCAGATAAATACCCACGAACTTCTTAACACCCTGGAAGGTCATATCGCCAGCGTCACCTGCATAGCGTTCTCCGCTTCTGGTTTATTCATTGCTTCGGGTAAGTTAAGCGTCACTTAACACTGTGCCGTTCATGGTGGCACCACGCTGGTGCCATGCGAAAACTATCGAGCAAGCGCCGGTGGCACCACGTTGGTGTCGTAATTCTTAATAATTTTAAGCGTCTTATAATTTTTTTCTATTTTAGGATCCGAAGATAAGACCGTGAGAGTGTGGGGATTGACTCTAGGACTTTTAGTTGCAACTTTTCGACATCAGGCTCCGGTTACGGCGGTCACCGCAATGTTGGACGGCGGCAGAGTCGTTAGCTCCGATAGAGC